>JAPTHN010000015.1:6534766-7134766 GCA_026936325.1 Platynereis dumerilii
CTGCTGCTGCTTGGCTGGGACTGCAACTGCTGGCGTGGAGGCTGGGACTGCATCTGAAGACTTGGCTGCTGGGGCTGCTGGGACTGATGCTGAGTTGTTGGAGGCTGCTGCAAGTCCTCGTTGACAAAGGATGGAGCTGGACCAGGAGGAGGGATGTATTGGTGCTGCTGCTGCCCTAGGATCATCTCCACATTCTCTTGCTGCATCATCAGGATTTTATCTTGGACGGCCGCCTGTACGAAGTAGTTGTCCGTCTGGCTCAAGGAGTGCAGGAGGCGAAGTCTCAGGGCACGGTTCATGTTCTTCCCAGATGTGAAGATACTCCTGCACATGTTCTGCAACTGGTGTACTTCTGGATCCAGCCTGTGAGCAGTTTGTGGGCACATGTCACAGAATGGTCCTGCCGGCTGAGGTGGTGCTGCTTTCCTGGGCCTGTCTGAAGTGTAGTGACCAGCAATTGAAGTCAGGGCAGAGGCCATCTCCTGGTCTGTGTCCTTCCTCTTCTTGGATGGCTTTCGTCCTGGGAAGACCTGGGACTGCTGCTGGGATGGCTGGAGGGACTGCTGGGACATCTCCTGGGAGGACTGCTGCTGGCTGGCTGGGAGGCTGTCATCAAGGTCGGGCATAGGATTGTAGTCCATGGGGGCATCAGAATCGGACGACAGGCGGTTACTTCCTCCTGGTCCAGTGAAGCTGGAGACTTCCACGGCACCCTTCGGAATGATGGAGGACCTCAAGAATTCACACTTCGCCAGGATGTACTTGTCTCGCTCGGACATCTTCTTTCTGCCAGCTCCAGAAGGTTGAGGTCTGATGCACTTTGAGAAGGTAGTCCTGATGTTGTTCCTCCATTTGAAGACTTTAGCTGCTGTGATCTCCTTCCCCACTAGCAATGTCAGTTCTGCTGCTTTCTCTGCATCCAGTCTGTCCTTCTGTCCACTCTTGAAGGTGGTTGAGCCCTTGGTGTACAGCTGCTTGTTTTCCCGGTACCAGTCGATCAGGTCATCCTCCTGCTCTTCTGTGATGCCCAGTAGGTCCCTGGAGTTTGCCTTCCTGTAGCCCTTCTTCTTCTCCTTGTGGACAAACTGGCCATCGGCCTCCTGGATCAGCTCAACCTCAGATCCAGTGTTGTCAGAATCTTCCTTTGGCTGGTTCTTCCTCTTGCTGCCCTTGGACTTGGCACCCTTCTTCTTGGGAGTATCTTCCTCTGTGGTGGCATCGTAGTTGGAGTCCAGGGTCTGCTGGTGGATCATTGCAGCTGTCAGAACACAGTCATCATCTTCATCATCAGCAGGAGTATCATCTGGAGGTGGAGGTGGAGGCTGGACTGCAGTCTTGGCTCGGGTCTGGGCTGGAGTGACAGGCTTGACTGGAGGCTTGACTGGAGGCTTGACTGGAGACTTGGCTGGAGGCTTGACTGGAGACTTGGCTGGAGACTTGGAGGTGGCGTGACGCTTGGCTGAAGGAGACTTGCCAGGAGTGCGAGGCCTTCCCCTTGGAGCAGTCTTGGTGGGAGTCTTGAAGACAGCAGCATCAGCCGACTGGGTGCGCTTGGTGGGAGACTTGACAGAAGCAGCAGCATCAGCATCAGCAGACTTGGGACGCTTCTTCTTGGCTGCAGCAGCAGTGGCAGGCCTGCCACGCTTGGTTGGAGACTTGACAGCAGCAGCAAGCTTGGCCAGGACTTGATCTTCAGCTTCTTCATCATCATCTTCATCCTCCTCATCAGGTTGTTGCAGCACTTTGGGTGGTGGCGGGCCCTCGAAGATGGTCTCACTGGTCACTGTTGATGTAGCAGTGGTCACTGCCACGATGCTGTCTTGCAAGCTGAACATGCTTGGAGACAATGTAACAGCTGCGTAGTCTATGAAAGGAGCTGGTGAACCAACTGGAGTTGAAGATGGAGTGGTCAGTGGAGTGTTGGCTGGATTGTTGCCCTTGCTTGGTGCCCTCAAGGTCTTCTTCCCTCTTCCTCTGGGTCCCATCTTGAAGCAGGATCAATCAGAAATGAAGCAGGATCAATCAGCAATGAAGCAGGATCAATCAGCAATGAAGCAGGGATTCAGCAATGAAGCAGCAATTCAGTAGGCTGTGAAGCAGAGTGTCATGGAGTATAGATGCGTTCGTCTTGAAGTTCAGAGTGGTTATGGTGCTCTAGTGGCTGCTCTTCTATTTATATGCGAGGCGCGCGCCAGTGCGTCTCCATGGCAGACCCCCCTTTCCCGCCGTGGCACAAAAGGTCGACGCCGTGATGGTTTCAGTACCCCGCGGACAAAGGATTTTGCTAAAAATAGCCCCTCTGGCGCCACTCTGTCTGCTCCGGGAGGGGGTCCAGACGACGGCGCGAAGGTTTTGCACACGTCCCGGAGCATTTTCCTTGACGGCGGAGTGCAGAAGAACCCCGGGGTCGACCTTTTTGGCGCCACGCAGAGAATCCCGCTTGTTTTCCTAAACGGCGGGAAACTTTTTGCCCCTCAGTGGCGCGAAAACTTCGACCCAGTCTTACTTTTCTGATCGCGGCGTCGAACAATTTATCTGGTCTGCTCCCCCGTCGATTTTAATAAAATTTGTACTGGTTGAAACTTTTTTTCTGCGACCTCGCGATTTGAAGTGACGGTAAGAAGCAGGATTCTCGACGGCGTGCAACCAAAAGATGTCCGGCGGGAAGCTAAAATGCCCCTGCGCGATACGTAAAAAGAGGAAATATTTTTCCGTCTCTCCTGAAAATACTTCGCCCCCGTTTCAAAAAGTTCTCCGGGAGCTGCCGTGAGAATGAAGCATAAGGTGAAGACATCTATCCTTAGTGGCCAACATGAGACAGTGCGCTTGCATGGTGTGTCTCCTACTTTACAGGGGGATGTCAATGATTATGTCAAAAATCATGTTTCCAAACCGGATCGTACGTCAACTGGGTTACCAAGGTGCGCATCCCTCAGCGGGAAACCAGGCTGAGATCGAAAAGTTAGTGACTGGACTAACAAGATTTCAATGGACAAGGACATACTCGATTCCTTGGATGACTTCATTGACCCTGACCGCCCCCTACAGCTGTTGAAGATCAGAAATCGCTTGATGATTTGTCACCAATTGTTCTATATGAAGTCATTGCAGAACAGAGTGACTACAGAGTAGCAGACGGTATAAAGTGCCACCAAATGGAACATTCTTCCTTCAACCAATGAATAACAGACAAAAAGAGAAATTGACATGCACCCATCAGACAGGCAATGCCCAGTGCCCACGTCACTATTGAACCTTTCAAGAAACTAGGTATAGAGGCATTATCTTCTCTAGACTAAAGAAAGCAAGAAATACACTGATTGTGAACTAAAAAAATGGTTTCACAAACATGGACTTACACATTTCAAATTTCTACCCCAAAGAAGAGGTTATGAATTGCTGAACAATTTCATATTGACACAGGATGTTCGTTTCCTGAAGCCTAGCACATAGTTGAACAGGACATGGACAAAATTGACCAAGACGCAGATTACCCAGGCCCAGTTTTACATTCATCACCAGACTCACCACGGAGAAGGATTCAACTTAATGGGAACCTTTTCTTGGATGTCTTTTGGACAACGCCTTCACCAGAATTACCAAAGACAAGAAACAATCCATAACAACAAATCGAGACAGCTCAACAGACCAACGATTTCCTTGCATAGACAAGAGAAAAATGACAAGCAACAAAAAAGCACTTGTCAGACCTGACACATCAAGAACCTTGACGCAAACCAAGTATATGTATGTCTCTAAATAGCCCACTCAGGTGCTGATAAGATGTATAAAACCAACTCACTCACTCACTTACTTACTCATTTTTACCTTGGTGGAGTGTAGCAGTGATTTAAGCTAGCGATTTTGGTCTGCTAATTAATTTCCTTCATGCCCCAGTGTTAAGTTTAAATGGTGAAAATTGAACCAAGAATTATGCCTGCTGACCAGAATTATTCTTGCATATTGAGTGAATGGAAATGATTATCAAATATAAGGTTAGCATTTTATGAAACTTAATTTTCATTGATGTATGAAATAAATTAAAAATTTGTATAAATGTTGAAAGCTAAGCAACTAACCTGTTGGGTGTCTCCCTTCCATTTGTTTCAGGTTCACTTCTTGAAATGATGATTTATGGGCCTAACACATTGATCACAAATGTCATCATCAAGAAAATATCTTATCAATAATAAATGAGCTGCGATACCCATTATAGGTTGTAACATATGTTGTAAGTGGAATGGCGTGTGAGAGATTGTGTGATCTTGTTCTTTGGTGTTACGTCATTGTTTCAGGACATTTCATCTTTTTGCACCTTTCAGTGGCTTATCCAGAAGATGCTAAGGGGTTTGAACCCTCCCCCCCCCCCAGACCATGAGATTTAATGTACCATATTCAAGAAAAATACAAGGAAGCGGGCTGGCGAATAGCAAATTATGTCGTGACCCCCCCCCCCCAAAACCAACCAGTCTGGATCTGCCACTGCCTTTTTCTTTGTTTCTTATTTTAAAGATAATTTGCAATTTGTAAGCTTAATTAATATAGCACTCAAAACAGGGTCCTCCCCAATTTCTTTGACTAAGCCAATTGTTTTTTCAGAGATAACTCCACCCGTGACTTTACTTATGTTGTCCTAGTGTACCCCGAATCTGTCAGGGCAGCTCAACTTCCATCATTTTTTTTTTTTTGAGGGAGCTGCAATTTTATTTTGGGTGACCGCCGTATGATGATGAGATGCGAAGACTGGTAGGAGTGATCTCTATCTTTGGTAGTCTGGCACAAACCCTATTATAGCATCTAGAATACAACACTCCTATATTTAATGTCCCATGCATGGGCTCAGACTAAAGTGTGCTGCAGGTTTGAGATTTGAACCCACACTCTCAAAGCCAGTGGACAAGCATGCTTAACCATTAGGCCATGAGTGAACGTCCCAAAATTGGCTGATTAAATTTTCCATTGATTATGATAGTATGGTATTCTTAACATTTCTGCCTGAGTACATTTTCCTAAACCACTGATATTGATCATACGGTCAAATTATAAATTTAGTTGGGTATACTAGGTTGCTCTTAAGCACTTGGCTTGGGGCCGGCCCTTTAGCTCAACTGGTTTGATAGCAGACCTTTGAGGGACAGTATTATATGGTGTATCGCCCTATTGCTACTCAGAGGTAGCGGTTTGAATATTGTTCATGGTGGCAAGGGGAACTGGGCTAGATTGTTGACTGGAGTGTGTCAAAATATCTGGGAAGTTGAGGGATATAGTATAGGGGTTTGATCATAATAGAACCTATTATACCCATCCCCCTGTACTACAATAATACCAATTGTCCAACCAAACTCTTTGTGTGTAAAAATAGAGACATTAGGTATGCTTTTTTGACATTTCTTTGATCAAATTACACATGAAATTGATCAGAATTCACAATCTCTTTGGCTCTTTGAGATAAAAAAAATTGCCAGATGTACATAAAAATTGTGTGCGGTCACGCAGCTAACGTTTCAACTGTGTTTTTTTTTTCTGTTTTAAACTTTTTCTTCAGTGAGAAAATTTAATGATGCCTTTGACATGAGTCCTTTTAGTGCATGCATTTCACTGGTCTACAAGGCTTGACATTTTTGGTGGCTGGTAGAGGTTTTTGAAAGGCAGTGTTTACCAGTTCAGAATGAATTATTTAGCACTCTTGTCATTATTAATTCTTTTGTTTGAGAATCAAGTGGATTGGTACATACATTTAAAGAGGAACAAAAACAATATCTTCACAGCTGGAAGTTCTGCTTTTGATGCTGTTTAACACATTCTGGAAAATTTAATCTTATGCAAGTAGAGACGAGGCAGTGGCATTTGCAATGTCTTCAGATATTTCCGCCCTCTAACTAAATTAGCAGACCAGGCGAGACCGCAGTCATATTCCAGATTAAACAGAATTGATAAGATACAGAGCAGGGCGTCCAGTGGTTCAAGATGTACTCTGGTTTAACTGAACACTTGTCTTTCTGGTTTATGTATCACTGTGGTCTGATCTGGTGTTCCGGATGAAGGTAGCTGTTAGAAAACGAGTAAATGGCAGTCTTACATATAAGGGCCATTCTCAAATTTCGGGACAACGGGTATAGGAAAATTGTCCTGTAACGGAGGGGACAATGTGGTAACGGAGGGGAATTTTGATGTAAAAATCCAACTGTAGGAACAGCAACAAAAGGAAAAATGATAAAAGATTGATGTAACTATTATTTTCAGAAGTACTTCATCTCGTATCAGTAGATTTTTTGGTCCAAATGTCGATTTCTTGCTCATGATCTGGTAACGGAGGGGACGGTAACGGAGGGGAGCAATTTTTTGCTTTTCGCTCATTACTGCTTTTCATTTTGGAGATTAGACAAAATAATTGCAGAATATTAAAACCTGCGTCCCTCAGCAACATATACATGAAATCTCTCTGTTAAATTATCATTGGTAAGCTTGGAAATGAAGGAAACGGAGGGGACATTTTAGTGGGACCAAAAACATTTTTTATGAACATTATGTCATAATTTATTGAATACATGTTTTATGAAGTCTGCAAGGCAGTGGTACTATGACGCACATGCGTCTGATGATATTCAGTGAAAATAGCTCATAAAAAACAATAACGAACAGAGCTATGGCAAGTAACGGAGGGGACAAAAAAATTGACATAAATTAGTGACACGACTATTGTATCAATTTAATCAATGAAATTATACCCAAAAAAAATTGAATATGAACTAAATATAAATTCAAGTCTATATTCCCATGAATCGTGCAAAGAAACTTTGAAAATAATGGTATATTAGGAGGAAAATGAACACTTGATTTTGTCATATCAGGTCCAGTGACAGGGAAAAACCATTGATTTTGCACGGATTTCTGGACATAATGCATTAAAAAAAGTCTAATGAATGACTTTTTGCTCCAAATGCAGTGGTTCTAAGTAGAAATATGAATAACAGATGAAGAGTGACGCTTCAAATATTTATCGCATTCATATTAATGTCAGGGAGCTAGAGTGACACAAATTGTCCCGAAATTTGAGAATGACCCATAAAACATACTGGTGATCAACTTAACTATCAGTTGTTAAATAAATGATACACTCTTTGTCTGTTGTATGCTTGTAGCATATATGGGATTATGATATTGATTGCAGGAAAGTGGTAGTTTTCTCTGACAGGTGTACAATTTTGTCTCTGGTAAGGCCCACTTGATAATATGATTATTATCGACAGCTTTTGCACTTATAGCTCTTTGCAGATTGGCAGTTTATTGGAAAAATTAATTTTCTTCTTTGTTAAATTTTATTGGAAAAATTAATTTTCTTCTTTGTTTCATTTTATTGAGTGTTCTGGTTGTTGTTGTTCCTCTCGCCCGACCTTTTAACAAATTTATTTACACTGTACAAACATAATACTTCATATATTTAAACAGTAACAAGGCCATTTTTACTGCTCCTTTGCCAATGAAACTCTAAAGAAATATCAGCATTCAATCCTTGAGTTCCTTAAAGTTCATTATTGAAAACCAAATGTCCATTATCAAAAACCAATTGTCATTGAGTACCACTTTCATTGTTAAAAACCAATTGTCATTATCGACCAATTGTCCGTACACACTCCAAACCACAATCAATAAAGCTGAATCACTCCTTGGGTGAAATTCAAGTTGACGAACACGGATGGGTGACAGAGAATCCAGTAGAACTTTGAAGTGGATGAAATTGATGAAGTCCTCCTGGACGATAACCAGTTTTCCAATATAACCATTATCCGATATACAATTAGCACGACGTCACAGACCACTGCCATCAGATCAGCTATGGCAGTACCAACTACCAGCTATGTCAGCCACCACACCACACTATAATTCATAACACAACAAAAGTGGAACAAAAATAGTTAAAACTCCACTAACAACCAACTGTATAAACTCAAGAAACTAGTATAATAGTAAGAAGGTAACCCAGTATGAGCATATACCATTAAAAAAATTTTTAATGGAACTGAAAGATGGCCGACCGCCTTGCTGGGACCACATGGTCTGCCACATGTTCAAGTTCAATGTCAAAGTCAAACATACCACATTTTGCACATAAAATTTAACAAAACTCAAATAAAATGAATAAACAATGTAACGTCACATTATAGAACATACCAATAAAGTCAATATATTAGGCTAAAATAAATACCTTGCAAATTACTTGGAATAACCTGAAGCACACCTCAAACACTAATGGCTAAGAAAATTGAAAATGTACTTACCAGAAATTTGATGAATGGGACTTCTGAAGAAGCCCACTGAACATCACCAAGGCTGGGCTAGGAGTGACACACTGATTCAGTCCAGGCCAATCAGCCCAACTTTTAAACCAACAAAAATTAACTTTACATAACTTGTCATCAAGCAACCAGCAAATCAGGACACAGCTTAGTGAGTGACCATGAAAGTCGATGGAGCATAAAATAGGTAGGAATTTCAACCTGACCAGCTTAGCTTCAAACAACAGTATACAAACAGATCAGAACAGTACAGCTACAGAATAGAATTCTGTTAATAAAAATTAATCTGAAACTGAATTAAAATTAACACCCAAAAGGAAAAATCCCATATATGAATACAACACATCCCAAAGTTATTTGGAGTCATTTTATTACTCATTCAAAACTCTTAAAAAATTAAACACATCCCCCAATAACTCAATGAAATTACAGCGAAACACTTCGATATAGAATTAAAGTGGTCTGTGGCTCTGTGAAAATGTCACTTCATGACTCATGATAGCCGATGAAGTGTCATCTTCTCTACTTTCAACATGGGAAACAGAGGCTGTTTGATGAGTCATGATCAAGAGTAAGCCATTTTACTTCTCATAGCAAATTTTAGAGTGAAAATCAGATGCATAATCCTTTCGTTTGGCTGTCGCCAACAAGGGGGATAAGTCTCCTTCAATCAAATTAACATTGAAAGTATTGGGTTTGATTATGACAAATCATCAGCATGATGACACACGAAGTGCCATTTTCACAGTGCCACAGTCCACTTTAATTCTATATCAAAGTGTTTCGCTGTCATGAAATTATTATGTTAATTCATTATCAACCTCCAAAATATGTACACATTTATATGTCACATAAATTCCCATTTTCCAGATTGTGACAATGAGGTCGACCGTCAAACGCTTTTGACGGGTCAATCGTTACTGATCAAATAAATTGTTTGTCATCAATAGTCTAGGAGCCAACCTCTAAAATTGAGAGTTTTTGGCCCCCGACTGTTATATTGACAATTTTAGGCTCGTTTCGAAGCTGAGAATCTAAAGATCCACTTTTTGATGGGTGGCAAGCTCGCACCAATCGCATAACGTCACAACGCGAGGCAGAACGTCAAGACCTCCATTTTTGGGGGAAAACTGTGAAAATCATGTTTTTTGGTGTTATTTGATCAATTCTCATCAGAATTTCACCAAATTTAGTACACATGTTGTATTTGACACCACTTGATGGGTTTGGGAAAACATTCCTGAAGAGTGCATTTTTTAAAATATTTTGAGTTCATAATCTATTTTCAGAATGCAATTTTTCAACATTGGCTTAATAATGTTTTTTCCTGTTTCAAGTAAATGACTATTTTTGCATGAAGCTTGCACTCATTTTAATCCTTACAATCTCAGCTTTCCAATGATATGAAATTTATTGGTATCCATAGCACTCACAAGGAAATATTTGGTTGCTAAGCAGCCAAAGTCCTATTTTTGGTGATTGGCGGAAAAAGGTGAAAAATGCTATTTTTCTCCTTTTATTTGATGATTTTTCATCAGAATTTCATCAAATATGGTATTATCTTGAATTTAATATCAGCAGTCCATGGAATTTAGGGGGAAAACTGCAAAGAAAATGCATTTTTTGAAATATTTTGAGTTCATAATATCTTTTCAGAAGTCAATTTTCCAACTTAGTTTGATAATTGAAGCCTATACTGCTTGAAGAAATTCGCAATTTTTGCTTAAATTTTGTACTTATTTTAATCCTTAGAATCTTAGCTTTCCAATGATGTAAAATTTATTGGTATCCATGGCAATGGAATCAAAATATTCCGTGCCAAGACAGCCATAGTCATTTTTTTGGGTGACTTGCGGAAAATGGATAAAATGCTATTTTTATCCTTTTATTTGACGATTTATCATCAGAATACCAACACATATGGTGATTGCGTTAAATTAAACATCAGTTTATGGGATTGGGGGGGGGAAATTTTTAAAAAGTGCATTTTGGGAAATATTTTGAGTTTATAATCTTTTCGCAGAGGTAAATTTTCCCTCTGTTTTTTATATATAGCTCATTCTACTTCAAGAAATTCACTATTTTTGCATGAATTTTGCACTCATTTTACTCCTTACAATCTCAGCTTTCCAATGATATGAAATTTATTGGTATCCATAGCAATGTCATTGAAATATTTGGTTGCCAGGCAACCAAAAACGTTCTATGGTGATATGCGGAAAAAGGTGAAAATGCTATTTTTCTCCTTATTTGATGAGTTCTCATCAGAATTTAGTCAAACTAGGTGAGTATGTTGAATTTAACACAAGTTTGTGGAATTTTAGCACATTCTGAAAGTGCAAGAGTCACTGGGCTTCCTAACTCAGTGCACCCAATTGTCCTTAAAAAACCTGGGCACTGCTTTGGTGCATATCTTCTGTAACACAGTAGAGGAGACTGGGGTAAGTTATGTGATTTTTTACTGAATCATGTATTAAATCAGATATCAAAATATAATACCAATATATTGGCCAGAATCACGAAATCTAAAAATCTGATATTAAAATATAATATCTTGGCAAGAATCGTGCCAGGTTTCAAGGCAACTGGACCATTGAGAAGATCATGAAATGCATTTGAAACAAGTAGGTCAAGCGGCACAACTTGCCCTGGTGTTGGGGTGAATTGTGGCGCATGATGGCAAGATGTGCCGCTTAGTTTTCGCAAAAAACCATGTACTTCACCTTTTTCTACAGATAGATCATTAGTATCATGTCTTTACCACGTGGCTTATATGTTACATGAAATTTATCAAACATTTAAGAGCAATTATATGCAAAAATTCAACATGCTGCACAAACTAGAATTTTTTATTGTTAGGAGCGCATGCATTTATCTGCTATCATGTGGTATGACATTTGGCAAAACAAATATTTGTTAAACAGGAGTTAAAATATGATTTTGAGCCGATAGATTTTCAATTTCTCACTGCAATACTGCAATTAAAAGATGTGTGAAAAGAACATCTGACTAAAATAAGTCAGTCAACATAAAGGGTGACCCCTCAACTCGCACATTGACATTGCAACAATACAAACAACCCATTTTAAGTGGACGTGACAAGAGCCAAGAGGATACATTGTATATTAATACGAGTTTGGTTCACTTTTGAAAAAATTGGCCCAATTAAAGAGTTTACTCTTTCTGCATCTATAGGTTTTTTTTGGATATGTTTTAATTCAGCTGCTTGAATACTTGAAGAATCTTTTGTGGTACTCCATAGTTTCATTGTGTACTAAAACGCAATATGCACTGTTTCCCCATCACATATTTCAAAGGTAAAAGTATGGTTCATTATCACTCGTGAAAAAAAGCATTAAGGAATTGATAAATATTTAATATTTCATTTAAGGGTGGACACAATTATGGTCTAAAAAATCCTCGCCAATAGATTTTCTAAAAAACTAATGCTTCACTCTTATCACTACTATTCACTGTACATAATTTGAGCCTGTCCTTGTAGTTACGAGTAAGTTGAAGGAATGGCCTAGAAATTGTAAAATCTGTTACGAGCAAGTTGAAGGAATGGCCTAGAAATTGTAAATCTAACTTGGAACAAATTTACCAAATTTGATGAAATTCTGATGAAAAATCATCAAATAAAAAGAGCATTTTCACCTTTTCGGCCAATCACCAAAAATAGGACTTTGGCTGCTTAGCAACCAAATATTCCATTGCGAGTGCTATGGATACCAGTAAATTTCATATCATTGGAAAGCTGAGATTGTAAGGATTAAAATGAATGCAAACTTCATGCAAAAATAGTCATTTTCTTGAAACAGGAAAAAACATTATTAAGCCAATGTTGAAAAATTGCATTCTGCAAATAGATTATGAACTCAAAATATTTAAAAAAATGCAGTCTTCAGGAATGTTTTCCCAAATCCCATCAAGTGGTGTCAAATACAACATGTGTACCGAATTTGGTAAAATTCTGATGAGAATTGATCAAATAACAGCCAAAAAACATGATTTTCACAGTTTTCCCCCAAAAATGGAGGTCTTCATGTTCTGCCTCGCGTTGTGACGTTATGCGATTGGTGCGAGCTTGCCACCCATCAAAAAGTGAAGCTTTAG
Source organism: Platynereis dumerilii (assembly GCA_026936325.1). Lineage (NCBI taxonomy): Eukaryota > Metazoa > Annelida > Polychaeta > Phyllodocida > Nereididae > Platynereis > Platynereis dumerilii. The sequence continues at coordinate 6,547,180 of JAPTHN010000015.1, forward strand.
ATTCTCAGCTTCGAAACGAGCCTAAAATTGTCAATATAACAGTCGGGGGCCAAAAACTTGTTAAATAAGCATCTTTTTGGGGGTTGGCTCCTGGACTACAAGACACTGCTTCTGTTACTATGAGTATATGCCGTGTGCTGAAGTTTTTCCTATATACGGATAATTGATCGCAATAAAGTTTGGTGGTGATGTGGGGAGTATGCTTAAAGGCCTGAAGTTAGATTTTTCAAGCATACTTTGTTTTTTATGTAGTCGAAAAACTTCAGCACATTTAAGCATGGTGGGAAATGTTGATGAAATAAACAGGTCATTTATAAGGCTTGTTACTGGACATAAGATATTCGGTTCACTCATCTTCAGCAGTTTTGGTGTTACTAGATCAAAACCAGTGGATTTTTTTACATCAATTTCTTTGAACAATTTACTCATGGTGCTCATGCTTGGGCCCCGAAAGCTAATGGAGTTTTTTGAAAGACAATTTCCTTTGCTCATCTTCATGTGTAGGTCTAGTGCATTTCCTTTTTCGGACTTAAAACTTTTCTCTTTGTCTAAAATATAAAAATATATAATTTTTCGATTTGGTGGCCACACACACATTATACAGATTTGATGACCGCTACCGGCACCTACTGACATCTGGTAATCTAGTTTGATTGGAGTGACTGATGGCATGCCATGTTCTACATTTCTTCTAAAAATGTGTGTGAAGATTCTTGCATGCATTGTATAGGCTCATAGCCCTAACATCCCGTTTTCCTACTTGGCACAGGTTTGGTTACGATGGCAATGATTTGGATGGTGTTTATCATAGAAGGTGTTACTAGTTCTCGGGCAGCCACATGAATACGTGTGAAATTGCGCTGGTGTTGTGATTTTGGGAACGAGCCGCCATTTTGTACCATTGCTAAGTCAATGGGGGCTTCGATTCCCGGCTCCAGAACGTTGTAAAATCGCTCAGACACAAGGATTTGTATTGCGGAACCTTAAGTGGAATGTTTACTAGGATTCCAACCATTATCCAGTTGATTGACGACGTATACCTTCAGTTATGGCCCGGCGAAGGGGCAAAAATGTGGCGGGAATCGGCCAGACGGACGTCTTCGGCCACAATTTCTAGATTATTCACAGGTAGCTTATGTTTCGTAGCACTGGCGGGATCCAAAGATTACATACAGATCTCGACATTGTTTGGCTAATCCAATGTTGTCAGGCTGAATAAGCGGTGTTATGGACCTCGGAAAATCCTGGCCCCATTGCATTGTACAGGCCTACAGAATGGTGGATGTTTCCAGAAGTAGTTTTAATGCGCACGGGGACACCAGAGAGCTGGAAAAGGGAGAGTTCCACTAACGGAGACCATTGAAATTGTCAGATTGGGTTTGGGTCATGAATCTGGTGTCTTGTATTCCACTTTATACTCTGTATTCCATCAACCTGTACATTCTTACTCCTCTTGGGTAAAAGACCAAACTTGTCTTGCGAAGGCCTAAGAAAATGCAATCAGCTGTTTGAGTACACTTTATTTGACAACAGGTCTTGGATGTGTCTTGAATAGCCAAAAAAGTCATGGAATATATTCATAAGCCATGAAATAATTATAGATAAAACATATAGGTCCATTTAGAATACCAGGTAAAGTCGAAGTCCTGCATTTAGTCCTGTTTTTATTGCACTCCAACAAATTTAATCTTGATCAAGTAGAGACCGGGGAGTGGTGTTTTGAGTGTCTTTATATTTCTGTCATCTAACTAAAGTAGCTGAGCAGGCTAGACCGCGGTCCTGTTCCAGATTAAACGGAATTGATAAGAAACAGAGTGCAGTGGTCAAAAATGTACTCTGGTTTAACTGTCTTTCAAGGGAATTATGTTCTACTTGATGACATATATGTGGTGCATGTGGATACAGAAAAACCAAAAGGCTGTGAATTTGTGAAACATCAAAAGCTTTTACAATTACTGTCAGAAGTTAATGATGCCTTTAATATGGTCTCGCGCAATACAAGAAAAGAACATTGTTGCAGTTTCTGATCAATTTTGAAATATGATTTGTTTGGCTAAGAAAATTTCCCAACTGCACATTTATAAAATTTACAACAGGTAATATGTAAAACTTGAAATGATTCTTTATGGCCAGAAATTGATTTCTTTCTTTACTTTTCTTCATAAACAATTAAAAATGTTAGGTTTATGAGTGATCATATTTAAACAAATCTACAAACAGCATTCCATTTGCATTATATATGTACTGATGCCCCAGCAGGTCTTGGCCTCCTCGTGGCAGTGGGTGGAAAACACGAAGGTGAAGACCCCTATCCTTATCGGCCAACAGAGACGGTGTCACCTACCTTACAGGGGAATATCAATGGTTATGTCAAATACCACGTTTCAAAACCGGATCGTACCTCAACTGGGTAACCAAAGTGCGCGTCCCTCAGCAGGCAACCAGTCTGGGATCGAAAAGTTTGTGACTGGAATACCAAGATTTCAATAGACAAGGACATCTCCGGATGACTTGACTGACCCCCCAAATTTGTCAAAGACTGAAAATTTGCTTGTTTTGAAAGGTGTCACACAATAACTGAAAGACCTATCATCTGTTGCTCAATAGGAAACTATTGCAGACCTTTACGACAAGACAATTGCAGATACCATACGACGCCAAACCAATGGCACATTCCTCCTGAAACCTGCGACCTCAGGCCAAAAAGATAAATCATGAATTCCACAGAAAAGGAAAATCACAAAAAATACACTCTTATGATGCGTTATAAAATTTTTGATGGTAGAAATGATGACTTTGTGATCTATTTCGACTTAAATGAATATAAACTAAAATTTTTGAAAGATAGAATATCTGTGATCAGCCTATGCAGTTTTTTACGGCAAGTTGAACACTGCATAATGGAATCACGAACAAAAACATTTTGTTACTTTTTGATTTCATCATCTCTTTTAAGAAAACTCCAACTATGGAAAAGACAGACTGACCGTCATCATCTCAGGGATGTACTCTAAAAACATTTTAATTTCAATTATGTTAGAGATAGCACAGATGGAAATTGTGCTGCCCTCTTTTGGATAAGGTTCAGAAGAAAATTGTGTGATTCCGTTACACTGTCTAATGTGATTCCGTTACGTTTAAATAAAATTGGCCTATACAGTAGCAAAAATCTGACCAAGGCAAAAATTCTTAAAAATTTGTAAATTTCAAGTATATTAGCACTTGGTAATGTCAACATCAAATATCAAGACCCAACTTATATTATGCATTTGGATTCAAGCCTTAGAAAATAGCATTTTTCTTTGTTTGCACATTATGAGGAGGAGGACTCCGAGGATGCAAAGGTAGAACCTTGCATCCTCGGAGTCCTCCTCTGCGTAATGTCCACATCTATACTTTAGTTGACACCTTCACCCCAGACATGCTCAGTTCAATGCATATTTCATTTTTAGTCACCCTTGGATTCTTTTTTGCCATTCTGATGATTTTTCTGTTGTCAGTTACCATCAGTTTGGCTCTTCTTCCATTTCTGCGCAGTACAGTGATGAACGTGTGGGTCTTCAAACGGCCAGCTATGCGCTGCACTGAGGATTAAGCAACTTAAAATGCTTCCCAAATGGCTCCCTATGACACTTAATATCGTTCATTCTTATAATTTGCATCTTTTTATCTTCTCAATACTGTTTGCATTATGGTGATTCACGGAGAAAGTGAGTAATGAACGTATACCTGATGTGTGCTCGATATTCACAGCAGAACTGACGGCTATCTACAAGGCAGTAGAAATGGCAGTCAACTCGGAAACTAACAATTTTGTAATTTGCTCTGACTCAAAGTCTGCATTGCAGGCAATAGCCAACAAGCAGGTGGAAACCCCTCTTGTATTAGACATTCTTTTTACCTTAGCAGCAATGAAAGAAAACAAGGAGATTATATTTTGTTGGATTCCAAGTCATGTTGATATCAAAGGAAATGAGATGGCTGATCTTCATGCGAAGAGAGCCTTAAGTAAAAACTTAACGGACTATGTTGTCCCTTATACGGATTTTAGAAAGCATATCAATGACTTTACCAAGTATAGTTGGCAAGTACGATGGAATGCTTGCCAACGAAACAAGCTACGCACAATACTACCACACGTCATGAAAGATATAAAAATTGATGTGCACTCACGCAGAGAGCAAATCGTAATTCATAGATGTCTTATAGGGCACAGCAGATTAACCCACTCACACTTATTAAACAATGACGCAGCACCAATATGCGAAGGGTGCCAAGTACCACTTTCGATCAAACATATCTTGATAGAATGTAATAACAATCTACATCACCGACCCTTTCAATCAGGTAATCTCAAACACTTATTCTTAGAAAATTCAGCTTCAAGTATAACACAGTTCCTCAGAGATAACGACTACTTCTACAAATTATGAGAAATTAGTTCCAGGATAATCTATCTAACCAATGTTGCCTCTAAATAGCCCACACTGGTGCTGATGGGGCGTAAAACACAAACTCACTCACTCACTCACTCACTCACTCACGGAGAAAGTGAAAGATTGTGTCTGGGGCTTCTATTTTATTGACATAATTTACCAATTTTTTTCAACAGAACTCTGAGGATAATACATTTGAGACTTTTTTCTACAAACTAGGATAGAACAATGAAATATTTTTCAGTTAGAGGCATAACGTATTGCATAGTGCCATCATAGTCCTGAAGTGTATGCAAACTTCTGACCCATCAACTTTGGACGACTCGCCAATTAATGCTGCATATTTTTAAGAGGATTTGGCTAAACAGACCAATTATAGTCAAATTCATAAGTTCAATATGTAAGAAACAAGAAACCAAAGTGCCAAATATATAGACCCATTTGCACTTACATAATACACCTTTAAATATTTCCTGTCCGCCTGTATGCAGATTTTCGACCTCAACTGTATATATATAGACTTTTATTTGACAACGGAATATCACATAGATACATGTGTCATAAATCAAAATTAAATAAATCATATAAGGAAATGAATATGTACAAAAGGGGGATACAACATCAACAGAAATACAGACAATACCCATACATAAACACAAATTTCTTGTTCTGTAATCAATCATTTTAAAGACTATGAAATAGTATGGAAATGCTAACAACTTAACTAAAAATATAACATCAATAATTCACATTAGATCAATTGTAATTCTTTTTTTCATGCAATCATGAACATATTTACCTATGACACCTATGACCACGCCATCACTATTCATCATAATTAATCTAAACCTCTCTGCTGTTCCTAAACTGTCCAAATTAGGTATGGTATCTCTAATTTTTTGCAACATAATTGTTCTCTCTGTTTCATAAAGTCTACAATTTAGCAAGAAATGTTTCTCATCTTCAATTTCACCCGAATCACAGTACACACATTTTCTGTTTTCCACTGGAGTTTTTGGTCTAGTAAATCTCCCTGTTTCAATCGCAAGGTTATGTGAACTGATTCTAAATTTTATGAGACTTAACTGGTGACTAACGTTAAAATCCTGTCTTAAATAATTTTCAAGTTTAAATTCAGTTTTAAATAATTTGTAGGTTCTAAGTTTGGGATTTCTAACACTATCCTGAATTTCCATCATACACTTTTGCATATTTTTGTACATCTAGACAGGAACCTCTTTGCAGATGTCTTAATGAAAACACCTTCACCGCCTCAACCAAAAACTGGAAAAACTGAGAATTGCCCTGGACCAGTTGTGCACACCTCACCATCGAAGCTCCAACAAAGTCAATTTTCTGATAATTCACAGACAAGGACTTCAGGTAAATGCAGGAAAAAATATGCTTTTTATCAGCCGAGAAAAGAAACCAATCCAGCAAGACAAGAATGCTCAACAGACCACTTGTTACCTCCCAAGGACAAGAGTAAGATGGCCAGCAGAACAGAACAATTCTCAATTCACAGACTTGAGACATGTATATTATAAATCAGGCTGCCATCCCATGAAATGATGATTCACAAACTTTTCATCATTTCACGTTATGGCAGCCTGAAAGGTACGTCATCTACAAGACAATTATGGATATGATTGGCAAACCACAGTCAGTTAAGGGCCATTCTCAAATTTTGAGACAAAATGCCCTGGAAAATGCGGTAACGGAGTGGACGTTTGATGCAAAAAAAAGCTTTTTGAGCAGTTTAAAAATAGAAAAAAATTATGTAAATCTTATTTTCAGAAATACTTCATCTCAGATCAATCGTTTTTAAAATTAAATATCGATTTTTTGTCCTAACAGAGTGGACAGGAATGGTAACAGAGGGGACAGGAACAGTTTGGTTTTCTTTCAATAGTGCATTCTATTTGGGAGATACAAAGTTTTGATTGCATTCTGTTGAATCCTGTCTCCCTCAGCAATATATACATAAAATTTCTTTGAAAAGGTATAACTGGTAAGCTCGGAATTGGAGGTAACGGAGTGGACATTTAAGTGGGACCAAAAAATGTTCCAATGCAAATTATGCCTTAACTTGTTGAATACCTGTTTAATGAAAATATGCAAAGCTGTGGTAGTTTGACGCACATGCATCTTGCTGAATTCCCAGACGGCACCCAATTTCTACTTGTGGACAAGTTGATCCATGGTTGTGTTCAAGAAAAGTGCAAGCGGGAGCTCATGGCAAAGGGCAAAGAGGCTACTGTCAAGGATTGTCTCCAAGTTATGCGGCGGTATGAATCTGTTGATGTTACAATGAAGAAACTATCAAGTCTCAACACAAGTGCTGCTGATCAGGTTGATGCCTCGTACACGTACGACCCCACGAAACGTTCGCAAAAACAGGGAGCGCGAACGAAAACATCCAGATCTGCTCCTGAAAGGTTTCGGTCAAAAGGGGACAACAATACTTCATGTGTATGGTGCAGTGGTGAATCGCATTCTCGAGAAAATTGCCCAGCCAAGAGTGCCCGTTGCACATTTTGCAAGAAATATGGACATTTCGAGAGAGCATGTTTGAGAAAGAAGGATCAAGATAAACAGTCAGTGCGATCGAAGTCCAAGCGACAACATGCTGTCGATGTTCATTCCGATCATGAGAGTGAAGATTATTGTGATCTCGGTGCAATATCTGTTCATGCGCTAAAAAATCAAAAGCATCGCACCCAGTCTCGCTCTCCTTGGACTGTAAAGGGCAAAGTGGACACTGGAGCCATGGTGTCTTGCATGCCTATCACCTTACTATCATCAATTGGCTTATCTAGAAAGCATCTCAAGCCAAGTTAGGCCATCATTAAAGGAATCTCAGGAGCTGATCTCAAGAATTGTGGAATTTTGGAAGTGGAAGTGTCGTGCAATGGAGTACGTGCAAGAACAAAGTTCTATGTGACGGAATGTGACTGTGCATTTATTCTTGGCCTCGAGTTTTGTGAGAAATTTGAACTTGTGTCCCTTGCTCCAGTTTGTGTTCAGCAAAGTGTGACTGTGATCCCGGATCGGATCGAGGCTGTGCACATCACAGATGAATCTCAAGCTGATTATCAAGCCTTGCGTGAAAAATGGAGGGGACACTTGCCTCTTGTTCGCAAGACAGGAGACCCCATGCAAGATCTGAAACAAATATTTCCTGAGACTTTTGATGGAAAAGTTGGACTGTTTGATGGGTTAGTCAGCCTTAAAGTTTTGCCTGAGGCTAAACCAACTCAATTGCCCCCTCGTGCCGTTCCGCAAAGTTTGATGTCTCGCCTCAAGGAAGAACTAGATAAGATGGAAACAAAGGGTATTATCAGAGCTTGCCCTGAGACAACAGATTGGGTACATAATCTTGTGACTGTCGTCAAGAAGAATGGCACACTTCGCCTGTGTTTAGATCCACGCAATCTCAACAAATATCTAATTCGAAATATTCATTACACTGCCTCTTGGGAGGATGCCCAACATAGCTTTCGAAATGGGCTTTACTTTTCAACGCTTGATGCCAAGAGCGGTTACTGGACCAAACAGTTAGACGAGGATAGTCAATTGTTAACTGCGTTCAATACCCCATTTAAGAAATACTGTTTCCAGCGACTTCCTTTTGGACTATCCATCTCTTCAGAAGTATTTTGTGAACACATGGATCGTGTTCTATCGGGTATCCCAGGCACTTTCCCCTGCGCTGATGATGTGAAAGTACAAGGTTCCACTGAAGAAAGGCATGACATTCATCTTCTGGAGACTGTCGAGAGGGCCCATAAAGCGGGTCTGAAATTCAATCCTGATAAATGTTGCATCAAAAAACAAGAGATTGAATACTTTGGTCGGATTATTTCTCCTTCTTGGGTTAGCCCATGTCCAAAGAAGGTTAAGGGCATAGCTAATCTTTCGGCACCTGTGGACAAACAGGAGTTGCAGAGCCTATTAGGGACAGTAAATTTCATGTCTACATTCATTCCTAATCTTAGTAAAAAGACTCATTTGATGAGAAGCTTGCTGAAACGTGATTCACATTTCATTTGGACAAGTGACATGCAGAAAGAATTTGATAGCATCAAAGAGTCTATCGTTGCAGCCACTGAGCTGATACATTACAATCCTAATGACCCGGCGATAATTGAGACTGATGCCTCTCTGAAAGGCCTAGGAGTGGTGCTCATGCAACATGGAAAACCGGTTCGTTTTCTCAGCAAGGCTCTCACTCAAGCAGAAATGAACTACTCAAACATAGAGCGAGAACTCTTAGCAGTTTTATTTGCATGTGAAAAACTGCATAATTACACATTTGGGCGTCCTATTACCATTCACACTGATCACAGGCCTTTGGAGTTAATCTTTCTCAAACCCATTAGCTTGGCGCCCGCTAGGCTACAGCGGATGCTTCTACGCCGGTCTCAATATGATCTTCATGTGAAATATGTTGGGGCGAAGAGTGTGCTACTCGCTGACACTCTTTCTCGCCTTGTCACACCAGGAAGTGGTGCTGCTGTTCCAGGTCTAGACATTAGTATTGCCCAAGTCCTTAAAGTGGCCCCTACACGTCTTCAATCACTTCAACGGGACACTGGGAGTGATCCTGTTTTAATGTCATTAATGACGTACATCACTCAGGGATGGCCAAATAGCGTCCAGGACTTGCCGTCGGCTCTACATCCTTTTTGGTGCTTCCGTAATGAACTGGCAGTTCTAGATGGGCTGGTGATGAAAGGCAATCGGATAGTCATACCTACAATTCAGCGATCGGAGACGCTCGACCGCCTACACGATGCTCATCAGGGACTAACCTCTACCCTTCAACGGGCTCGCCGAACGGTTTATTGGCCAAATATGCAAAATGATGTCACCAAAACAATTCAAGAATGTGAGGACTGCCAGATCTATGGTGATAAACAACCTCGTTCTCCGGTCAGACAAATCTCGGCAATGCGACCGATGGAAGTGCTTGGGATGGACTTAATGGAGATTTCTGGCAAATATGCTCTTGTCACTGTGGACTTTTTCTCTGGATTTCTTACTTATGATCCGTTGGAGAATGCTACCACCGCAGGAGTGGTGAAAGTGCTGCATAATCTGGTTCGGAAATTTGGTCTACCGGAAAAGATCTTGTCGCATAATGGTCCTTGCTTTAAATCTCAGGAGTTTCGGGATTTCTGTGCAAATTTAGACATAGGGCATGTTACTTCAAGTTATTAGTGTTTGCCCTCTAGTGTTAAATTACATATTATACTTTTGCGCCACCTGGTGTTTTGGTGGTGAGTTAGAAAATGATGAAAACATTCCAAGATGTCGATCTGCAGTATAATGCATGGAATAAACTTCTTCACAATGAACTTGGGTTATTGTCATCACTGACATCAGCAAGGAAATAGAAAAACTATCAAACTTTTTTTCCTATATCTCCAAAATAACCAGGTTACTACTATCAATTCAAAGTTTAAATTATTTGGTATAGATAATAGATTCCATATATACATATTCTGCAACTGAGTTAAATGCATTCAGTGTTCTTCAGGAAAATCTTTAACTAGCAACAATGACTTAAACTTACTGTCAAATAAAACTAGAAATTACGAGGATCACAAAAACAATTTGAGGCATACATGTAGGGCATACAAAGAGCTCCCTTGCTCTGCAAAACTTGATAAGTGATCTGTGTTTCACTTACACATACTTTTAAAAGACTTCGAGGATATGTAGCTCCAAGGATATTAGCAGCCATTTTTATCGCACATTTCTCAAATATGAACATTTATGACCAGATCTGTTCTCAACGCATTAGTAGGATGCTTAGTCTTGACCGTGTGGCAAAACAGCACTGTATAGATCTATATTTTTTATTGGTAAATTTTGAATGAATGCCATGCAGTTCTGGCTGTGAAACTAGGACATATTTACTCTTCAACATGATCATGCCATATGTACGGACAGATTTCAATTGGTCCACTGAGTACAGATCCCATCACTCATTGTTTCATTCTTTTCATATTTGAAGAATAGACAACTGCTGACTTTGAGGCATTTTACAGCACACTCCATGAATAGTTGATAGTTGAATTTTGTTTTCACCAAGTCCTCCCTCAGAAGAGTGTGGCTTTTGAAGTAGATGGTCGATCCCTGTCTCATGTACGCTTGCAACACTTCCTCTCCTGAAGAGACGAAAACAGGTTGTGTTAGTATGGACATCTAGATTTTGGCATCAGAATATTATTTTGCTGGGATCAGACTATACAAAAGTAGCTTCATAGAAGAATAGCTTGAAAATGGCATGTATATAAAAGATTCACATTAATTAAAACAGCTGCGCAGTTTCTAAAATTTAGCTGAAATGAAGTATCTTTTTTACTCAAAGGATCACTTTCGATATCAGAAATGTTTATTTTTTGCTGAAAAGATTATTTCTTTGTCAGAGACAATCTTTTTGCACCCTAAATTGCAGTTCATATCAGGAAAGATACTTTTTGAAGTCAGAAGTGATCCTTTTTCACTCATCTTTGTAGCTAAATTTTTGACATCAAACCATCATTATTGCTGTCAGAAATTATCACCCAGCCGTCCAGTTCATGTCACTATCGACAATTTTGGATGTCAAGAAAGATCATCTTTTTATTCAAAGGATTCTTTTTTGTACAAAATTTCATCTTATTCCACTTTATTTTTTCTAAAATAATTTTTTTGCAGAAATCATCATTTTCCCTCAAAATGTCATTTTCTGATATGAGAAGTGATCTTTTTCTACTCACCCTCACATATAATATCACTCAAAGATAGTTTTTGTTAAATTTAGGTAGAACTAGAACTAGTCTTCTATCACGCACCCTTGCAGTTCATATCACTAAAGACAATTTTTGATAGATTTCTCTGGTAGAACTAGTCTTCTATCACTCACCCTGCAATTCATATCACTCAAAGATAATTTTTGATATTTTTGATAAATTTTTCGGGTAGAGCTAGTCTTTTATCACTCACGCTTGCAATCATATCACTCAGAGATAATTTTTGATTGATTTCTCAGGTAGAACTAGTCTTTTATCACCCACCCTTGCAGTTTATATCACTCAAAGAAATTTTTTGATAAATTTCTTAGGTAGAACTAGTCTTCTATCACTCACCCTTGCAATTCATATCACTCAAAGATAATGTTTGATAAATTTTTCAGATTAGAACTAGTCTTTTATCACTCACCCTTGCAGTTCATATCACTCAAAGATCATTTTTCTTGGGTAGAACTGGTCTTTCATCACTCACCCTTGCAGTTCATATCACTCAAAGATCATTTTTGATAAATTTCTCGGATAGAACTGGTGTTTTATCACTCACCCTTGCAGTTCATATCACTCAGAGCCACGGCACTCCAAGTCTTCCCGAGGCAGTTGTCTCGTAGCAGGGTTATCTTTGTTGTTGCTTTTGCCCAGCAAAGTCTTCCATCACAAAGTAGAACGCTATTGCCAGTGGCTTTGATCGTCAAGTTTTCGCAAGCTGACCCAGGACAGAAATCGTACGGACTGAGCAATTCAGTGATCACATTGTTTTCTGAATATAGTGTCTGAAGATGAGGCATAAATCGGAGATTGCTCATATCAAAACTGGACATGCCATTTTCTTTCAGATCAATGGTGACCATGTTAGTTGCATTGACAAATGTGTTGGCAGGAACGTTCTTTATCTTGTTCTTATTTAAACCAAGAACTGTAACTGAAGGTCCGAGTGATTTTGCCCAAGAAATTGAAGGGATGTGATTGATATTCAGTCTCAGTGTTCGTAATTTGATGCAGGTATCAAAATGCCCATCAGCAATGTAGGATATTCCGTTTAGATTCATGTTCAAATATTCCAGAGTTTGACAAACTCCATTCAGGTGTGGAACTCTAGTGAACCGGTTCATATTCATAACTAGTTCGACTAAATAAGGGCTATACAAGTCACTGTCGAGTATTTCTGGGATACGATTTCCTTGCATGGTGCATGTTTCCAATTTAGGAAGATTGGATATATTTGGGGCAGCTTCCATGCCATTATAAGTTAGTTTCAGACTGACCAGGTTGGGCAGGTTCAAGGTGCCATCGATGAAGCGCATGCTGTTCGTCGACATATCCAAAGTACCAAGGTTGGACAAGACATTGAGGGCTGTGGCATTTGCAACTTCAATTTTGTTTGACTGGAGATCAAGAAGGCTCAGCGTCTGAGCAGATGCGCTCACATCGGGAATGGTGCTTATTTGATTCGATGCCAAAAAGAGGACAGTGAGGCCTGTATACGAGACCACATTGTTCCAGGTGATATTGGAGATGTCACAACCGCTCAAATAAAGTTTGGTTAGAGTGTCGTCCAATGCTGGAAAGAATGGAACTGTTTTAATTGGGTTATTGTTCAAATAAAGGACCATTATGGGGTTATTATCGAAGGCGCCGGGGGATATGTGAGATATGTTGTTGGATTGAAGATAAAGCCGTGTCAGTAGTGTCAAAGTGCTGAAGCTGTTGTTTGTAATTGTTGTCAATTTATTACTTGATAGGTCAACTGTAACCGTATTTGGAGGAATATCTGTGGGAACAGAAGTGAGAGCAGCGGATTTCCTATTGTATGTCGTAGCCTCAGTTGGACCAGAAGAGGCCAATAGCAGCAGTAGCACAAGGGAGAGCATGACTTCTACAACAAAAAAAAGGATGAAAGTAATTGATGTACACAATGAACCGAAAATAACAGAAGGTGGTACTCGTTAGAGCCCATAGTCCTGCACTCTACAAAATAAAACTAATTCAAAAACCATTGTAGAATTACCGTACAGCTTTGTCGCAATAAAAGGCAAAAATATCCAACTTCTGTGCAAAACCCACCAAGGTTGTATTACAAAACCATTTTCTATTAAAAAAAAAGCAATTTTCTCCTGAAATGCTTCAGAGCGTGTGACCAAGAAGGAGGGGATGGCATATAACCTATTATTTCCGGCCGTGCTCAAAAAAATTGGAAGGCAATAAAAATACAGGCAAGGTATGGTTGAAATGAGATTTCACTTGACATGATACACTGTATGAAATCTGGATCATGAAGTTCTGGTGGCCTATGACAGAATCTTTTTTGCAAAGGAGAAATTTGAGAAATGTAAATCAAAGAAATCAAATAGGTGAGTGGTTTTGGTGACAAATATGAGAATTTTGAAATGGGATTGAAAAATAAAAGAAGATAAGAAAAGAAGGGGTGTTTGACTTGTAACCGTTTTCTAGTTTCATCCTACTAGCAGGGGTTATGACTAGATTTTATGCATAGAATTCATCAAGTTACACTGTTGTTCAGTAGGGTGTTTCAGGTGCCCCGAATATTTTCCGATCCAGCTTGACCTTGGTCTGGTATTGCAGTTTAGTCACAAATGTCATGTGAAATTTTGGCCCATTCTATAAATACTTACCTTTACCAGAATTTCACTGAAGTTTATAATGTAATCCCCCATTGGCGAACATGCAAAATCTCAAGATATTACAAAAACCAATGAAGAAATCAATATTTTTTTCTCAATCCACAGTTCCTGAGTAAGTTTTAGGAGGGAAACTCAAATCTGGTGTTATTTCTTGTATAACCCCACTTGCCAAGCTGCCAGAAGTTGTCAAATTTGTGAAAATCTGCGTAAAATGGCAGATTTTTAGGAAATTCAGCACTTCCTAGCTCATAACGAAGACCTGCTGTAACATGGCTGGTGCCAGATTTCAATTACCCTCCAAAACCTTACTGAGAAACCTTGGATTGAGGAAAAAATTTATTCCTTCATTGATTTTTGCAATATCTTCAGGATTTGCAAGTTCGCCTATGGGGAATTACATTATAAACTTCAATTGAATTCTGGTAAAGGTAGGTATTTATAGAATGGGCCAAAATTGTACATGTGACTTCTACTATATAAACCGCAATACCAGACCAAGGTCAAGCTGGATCGGAAAATATTGAGGCCACATGAAACACCCTATTGTTCAGTTATTGGAATTTTCTTTGATTTTGATGAAACAGGAGTGCTGCAGGAATATAACAATTACACCAATGACAATTTGCACGGAGATGACAAATCCCTTCTACTCAAAAAGTAAGAGACAGCAATTTCAACAAGAAGTTCATGCTCCCTGCTGGTACCCTCAGTCCCTCACTCACAACTAAACAAGAGGGACGGAGTTTCATGGTGGTCACACCATTTGCGCTGCAGCTGAAGAAGGTAACAGCAGGATTTAATTTTGTTGACTGTTAGTGTTGGGGGTTTGTCTTTAGAATTATTATTCTGGTTAATCATTTGCATCTTGAAAAATTAGGACAAAATGCCTAGATAACTTATGAATCATGTGATTGAGGGGCATACTTTGTTTAAAGTGTTAAGATGCTTTAAGTACCAAGGAACGTCAGAACTGAAGGGTGTTTATTGTCATGATAGGTCTATTATATGCTGTTAGGGTCATTAATAAGGACAAAGCTTCACGTCTCTAAGATTAATGGTTCTTTTTCATCAATATTCTGCCCCCACAGGTCTCGGGCCTCCTTGTCGCGATGGGTGTTAACACTAAGGTGAAGACCTTTATCCTCAGTGGCCAACATGAGACAGTGCGCTTGCACGGTGTGTCCCCTACCTTACAGGGGAATGTCAATGATTATGTCAAAAATCACGTTTCCAAACCGGATCGTACGTCATCCGGGTAACCGAGGTGCACGTCCCTTAGCAGGAAACCAGGCTGAGATCGAAAAGTTAGCTACTGGACTACAAAGATTTCAATGGACAAGGGCATCCTCGGATGACTTGATTGACCCTGACTGCCCCTCACACATGACGAAAGATGAACATTGCCTTGTGAAAAAAGATGTTCTGAAATCACTTAATGACCTTTCCGCAATTGTTGTTCATGAAGTTATCGAAATAATTTTCGACAACACAGTAGCTGGAAATATAAAGCGTCAAACCAACGGAACCTTTCTTGTTCACCCTCGGAGTGATAAACAAAAAGAGAAACTGAAATCGGTCGCCCCCGCAGGTCTCGGGCCTTCTCTTGGCGGTGGATGGTAACAAGAAGGTGAAGACCTGTATCCTTAGTGGCCAACATGAGACAGTGCGCATGCATATTACGCGGTGTGTCCCCTACCTTACTGGGGAATATCATTGATTATTTCTAATACCACATTTCAAACCAGATCATATGTCAACCGGATAACCAAGGTGTGCTTCCCTCAGCTGGTAAACAGGCTGGGATTGAAAAGTTTGCGACTGGAACACCAAGATTTCAATGGACAATGAAATCTCTGGATGACATTACTGACCCAGACCGCCCCCCAAAACTGTCAAAGACTGAAAATTTGCTTGTTATAAAAGGTGTCACACAATCACTGGAAGACCTATCATCTGTAGATCTCTATGAAACAATTGCTGACCTTTGCGACAAGACAATCACAGATAGCCTGAGGCGCCAAACCAATGGCACATTCCTCCTTCAACCTGCGACCTCTGACCAAAATGATAAATTGAGAAGGGATCCATGAGATAGCCAATACCAAAGTCACCATTGAACCTATTCAAAGATCAGGCAAAGGCATTATCTTCTCCAAAGAAAGCAAGACCTGCTCTGACAATGAACTTTCCAATTGGTTCCACAAACACGGCTTCGCAAAATTCAATCGTCTGGCTCAGAAGAATGGTAATGAGTTACTGTTGCTAACGTTCAAAGACGAAAGAGTACCAAAGAAAGTACCTGTAGCCTTTAAATGGTGCGGGTTTCTCCATTCTTTCCCCATCCAAAAAGCTGTTTTAATTGCCAAATATACGGCCATTTTATTCATACATGCATCTGGTCAACAATTTGTGCCAATTGTGGTGACCATGATCATGCTCACACACACTATAAACCTTCTAAACTTTCACATTTTGTAAATTGTTCAGGGTACCATCCTGCCTTTAGCCATGAATGTAGAGTCTTCAAGAATGAAAAAGAAATTCTGCAACTGCAAACTGAAGGACAACTACAATGTATCGTTTCCGGAAGCCAGACTCCTGACAGAACAGGACACGGACAAACCTTGCCTAGAAGCAGATTACCCTAGCCCATCTCTTCATTCATCACCACAGAGAAAGATACATCTGGACCACAGGCATCGCAATTGTTCACAACAGTCCTGCACTAGGCCACTACCAGTGGTACAGATACACAAGGTGGGAAAGTCCCCTGAATCGACCACCCTGCAGTAATGTTATGCCAATGGGGTGCAGGGTGGCTGATTCGAGGGAATTGCCCAGACTTTCCCACCTTCCTTGTACTGTTTAAGGAGGCCAGTATCATGCAGGCAATAGAGCTGTGTTGGCAAATGATTGAAATGCCTGTGATCAGGACAGGAACCTCTTCCCAGATGTCTTAATGAAAACACCTTCACCACCTCAACCAAAGACTGTAGAAACTGAGAATTGCCCTGGATCAGTTGTGCACACCTCACCACAGAAGCTCCAACAAAGTCATTCTTATGATAATTCGCAGACAGGGATTTCAGCCAACTGCAAGAAAAAAGACACTCTATCATCTACCAAGAAAACACCCAATCCAGCAAGACGAGAATGCTCAACAGACCATTTGTTACCTCCCAAGGATGACAGTAAGACAGCCAGCAGAACAGAACAATCCTCAATTCACAAACTTGTCATCATTTCATGGGATTGGAGCCTGAAATGTATGTCATCCTATGTCATCTACAAGAAAATTATGGACATGATTGGCAAACCACAGTCAGTTTAACGACAACATCATGGAAATCTATTGTTGCAAGTAATTAACCCCACACACGCCAGGAAATTATGCGAATTGAAAAAGATCGCTAATGTGCCTGTGACCGTGAAAATTCTTAAACTTTGAGTATGTCTCTAAATGACCCACTCAGGTGCTGATGAGACTTAAAACTCAAATACACACACACACAAACACACTGAAATTGGTCAATGAAATAGACTCCATTGATCCTTTCAAAAGACCAGGCAAAGGCCTTATCTTCTCGAAAGAGAGTAAAACATGCTCTGACTCTCAGTTAAAGAAGTGGTTCCGGAAACATGGCATTGAACAATTTAGACGTCTGTCCCAACGAAATGGATATGAATTATTACGACTGACATTCAAGGACGACAAAGTTCCGGAGAAAGTACCCGTTGCTTTTGAAAAGTGCAGAGTTCACCCTCTCTTTCCTCGACCAAAGCGCTGTTTCAATTGCCAAATATATGGCCATTGCAGTAGTACATGTAGAATACCAACAGTTTGTGCCACTTGTGGTGATCGAAATCACGCGCACATGAGAGATAAACCATGCTCCAGACCCCCACATTGTGTTAATTGTGCAGGGGACCACCCTGCGTTTAGCCATGAATGTGGAGTCTTCAAGAAACAAAAAGAAATTGTTCAAGTACAAATTACCACCGGAATATCATTTCATGAAGCCAAGCACCTTGTAGAAGAAGATCACCCTCCCCTTCCCATGACTTGGGATGATAAAGAAGACATTGACAGAATTGATCAAGTAGCAGATTACGTTAGACTGGTTTTGCATTCATCCCCACAGAGGATTCAACTGAAGAGGAATCTCTTCTTGAATGTCTTGCAGAAATCGCCTCCACAAGATCGACCAAAGAAGGAACAAACAATGGATTCTTCTGAGGCAGTAGCATGCACATCACCCAAGAAAACAATCCTAACAAGACAAACGTTCCCTCCAACCACCCTCCAGACAAAGACCTTACTCAACCATGCCAAGAAGAAAGAAGCTTTGCCTTCTGAAAACAAGAAAACATTTCAACCAACAAAAAAAGAACGCCCAACATACCACTTGCTTCTGTTTTTCTGTACAATTGCATTTGAAAGGTTTTCTTTATTTTGTAATGAATTGCTCAATTAAAATAACAATATGTCAGCCAATTAAACGTCACACCTTTGCAGCACAATGATATTATAGCTGTTATGTATTTAGTGCTACAGAATGTCTTCTGCACATTGTTCATAGCTGCATAGCTTGCTTTATTATAATCAGATCATTCATCCGTGTCACTGTAATTCACAAATAAAGTCACAACACAGAAATATGAAGTTATTGGTCCCTAATTTGGTAAACAATCAGCAGCAATGCACAGGTCACAGTTGACTGCACACTTGCTCAGACCGATGCCTTGTTTGGGGAACCCCCTTGGAGATAAGGGGGGGATGCATATGATGTCATTCATTGCTACAGCATTGGGTTGATTGGATTTCCCTTGCCAGAGAGTTTATTATGGGATTAACATGTACCAAAAGTTGATCACTTCACGCCTAGGCCCATCACATGATACATGGTAAATGGCATTATGATTGAAGAAGGTAGGCAGCAGAAACTTGACCCACAAGATTTGGCAGAATTTCAATCTCATAGGCAGCTCCTCTACGAGGTCTGCCAATGACTATTACTACCAACAAAAAAGTGCCCTCCACATGTCAAAAACAGAACATAGTATTTTCAAGACTCTCGACACCAACCAAGCATGTCTCTAAATAACCCACTCAGGTGCTGATGAGACTAAAACACCAACTCACTCACTGCATCATATTGAGTGAATGGAAATGATTATCAAAGATAAGGTTAGCATTTTATAAAATTAATTTTCAATTATGTGTGAAATTAATTTAAATTTGTTTAAATTTTGAAAGCAAATCAACCAACCTGTTGGGTGTCTCCCTTCCTATTTGGTTCTGGTCTACTTCTTGAATTGATGATTTTGTTATAATGGGCCTGACGCATCAATCACAAACAACATCGTTAAGAAAATATCTTATCAATAATTAATGAGCTGTGATACCAATGTCGCGGTGGTTGTAACATCAAGTTCAATGGCATGTAAGAGATTGTGTGATCTTGTTCTTTGGTGTTAAGTTATTGTTTCAGGTCATTTCTTCTTTGTATGGTATTCCTAAAGCATTTCTGCCTTTGTACATTTTCCTTAACCATTGATCTTGATCACAGGGTCAAATCAGAAATTAAATTTAGGTTGCTCCTCAGCACTTGGCTTGGTGGCCCTTTAGCTCATCTGGTTTGATATCTGACCTTTAAGGGGACAGTAAAATATGAGGTATCGCCCTATAGCTACTCAGAAGTAGCTGGTTTGAATCTTGTTCATGGTGAAAGGGGGAACTGAGCTGAGATTTTTGACTGGTGTGTGTCAAAGTCTCTGGGAAGTTGAGGGATATAGTAAAGGGGGTTGGGCATAATAGAACCTATTTTACCCAACCCCATGTACCAAAATAATACCAAGTGTCCACCCAAATTCTCTGTATGTAAAAAGAGACATTGGGTGTGCCTTTTTGATATTTCTTTGATCAAATTACACATCAAATTTATCAGAATTGACAATCTCTTTGGCTCTTTGAGATAAAAAAAATGCCGGATGTACACAAAAATTGTGTACGGTCACTAACTAATGTTTCAACTTTGTTTTGACTGTTTTAAACTTTTTCTTCAGTGAGAGATGATGCCTTTGACATGAGTATTTTCAGTGCATGCATTTCACGGGTCGTCAAGGCTTGACATTTTTGGTGGCTGGTAGAGGTTTATGATAGATGTTGTTTACCAGTTCAGACTGAATTATTTAGCGCTCTTATCATTATTAATTCTTCTTTTGTTTGAGAATCAAGTGGATTGGTACTTACATTTGAAGTAATACAAAAACAATATCTTCAAAGCTACTAGTGCGAAGGAGGAAATATGACAAATAAAAAATTGATAGATCTATTTTACACTCATTGACTCACAGACATGATGATAGATCATGCATGAGTAATGCCAATGAAAGTTTCTAATAAAAGAGAACTGTACAGATGTTATGTCAACAACACCAGAATAATCTTCACACCAGAGTGAATTTCATATTCGTCAAACGTGTGTTATTGTGTCTGGTGTATCTTCATTGGTACATTGCTGTATTAGATATAAATGAAAAAAATACCTGCTGACGCAAGTGCAACCCTCGGCCCATCAGTAATCATATTGGCCCAACATCAAGTTTTAACAAGTATGGCTACCAAGGTCACAGAAATTGTTCAAGGTCATTCTTAATTGTTAGAACTCATTGTATGTCTTGATGTGAGACACAATTCCTGTTAGGATAAATACAAATGGAGCTATCGTGCACACAAGCTTTTCACAAATATAGCTGTCAAGGTCACAGAAGTAGGTCAAGGTTACTCATGTAACACCTTTGTCAAAGTATTACACCAATACACAATCCCTGTTAGTTTGCTGATCCTAGGTATATAGGATGTACATGAATGCAGAATCACAGCTAAAACATAGAGGTCCATTTAGAATACAAGGTCAAGTCAAAGTCCTGTATTTAGTCCTGTTTTTATTGCACTCCAACAAATTTAATCTTGAGCAAGTAGTGACCAGGGAGTGGCATTTACAGTGTCTTTATGTTTCTGTCATCTAACTCAATTAGCTGAGCAGACTAGACCATGGTCCTATTCCAGATTAAACAGAATCAATAAACTACAGAACGTCCATGGTTCAAGAATCAAGATGTACTCTGGTTCAACTGAACACTGTCTTTCTGGTTTATGTATCACTGCGGTCTGATCTGGTGTTCCAGATGAAGGTAGCTGTTAGAAAACAAGTAAATGGCAGCCTTATGTGTATATAAAACATACTGTTTGATCAACTTAATTATCATTTGTTAAATAAAACATACTTTTTGGTTAACCTAACTATCATTTGTTAAATAAATAATAAGCTCTTTGTCTGTTGTAGCTTGGGTCTTTCTCCATGTATGACTATGGGATTATGATAGTGAATACAGGAAGGCACTAGTTTCCTCTGGCAGGTGTACTATTTTGTCTCGTGTTAGGCCCACTTGATAATATGTGGTTGCGGACACACCATAAAGCTGTAAACGTCAACACATTTTGCACTTATAGCTGTTTGCAGATTAGAGGTCCTAACAGTTTGAACCTGTCAACTTTGTCTTGTGATGTCACTGGCTTAAAAGGTTGTGTGATGTCACTGGCTTAAAAGTGTTTTGTTTGTGTCTGTTGTGGTTAATCAGCTGATTCAGTGCTTATCATATCCAGCAGCACAGGTGATAATAAACAAACTAATTTGTAAATCTGAGACAAAGTTGTCAGCTGAGATTATCAAAAGACCAGAATGCAGTTTCTATGCTTGCTTGGCCTCTGAAAGCTAATGGAGTCTTTTTTGAAAGACAATTTCTTTTCCTCATCTTTTTGTACTTTTTTTATTTTGGTTGCTTTTTCGGACTTAAAACTTTTATTTTTGTCTAAATGGATCTTATCTGTCGCTTATTAGTTTTGTGATTGTATGAATTCTGATATTGGATTTTGCTCTTCTTTTCTTCATGTTAGGTTCATGAGTTGCCATATTTAAAGATATATCTTTAAACAGCATTTCAATTGCACATATACTGATTCCTGTATACAAATTGTACTGATCCAAATACAATAACTTTGGATTTCTCAGGCGTATACATGTATATAATTCTGTCACAAAAAGATAAAGTTGTCAGACAATATAACCAAAAAGTGAGTGGGTGGATGGACTCGATGGTGGGTGGGAAGGATCACTTCATTTGGTAGCCGTCACACATTATACAGATTAGGGTAGGTTGATTTTGCAAAAATCTTTGAATTTCAATTTGGACAAATTGGGATAGTGACATTTTCATGTCAAAAGGTCAAATCCAAAATTTCAAGTCTCTAACTCTAATACTTTTTTGAGGAAATCATGTTGAAATTTCATGTTTTTAGACATTTTTCGCTTGGTGCGCCAATTCGCGGTACTGGATAACTCAGTCAATTTAAGAGATAAGACAATGAAACTGGTATAGTTGGACAGGGCTCAATTAGACCTTCATTTTGAATACCAACATCAATGGTCTGGGCCAAATCTGAAGGTTCAGTAAATTCAGAATGCGGCAACTTTTAATGTTTTGCTTGACTTGCAAATCAAAGTATGACATTATAGGTGTACATGTAACTCTATTGGCTGTTGAGATGTCTGGTATTAATAGCAATCTTAGGAAAAGCACCCAGAACTATAATATAGCTATCATTGTCAATTCAATAATTGCCTCAGGTATCCAGAATAGAACCCCAGATCTGAAGAACTTGTAAAAAATATTAAAATAGGTGACAGGTTATCTGACTTGTAAGTGAGTCATTTCAGGATCAGGTTCAGTATTATTATGTACTGAAAGTAGAAATGGAATCCAGGGCACCCTTCAAACCAAATGAGAATTTCAAACAGAACAACTAGCTGATTGGAAATTTCTTTTATATTTCTGTACTGGGTGATTCTCCAGTAAATTGACCCTTTCACCGGACAAACATAAATTTTTTAAAATGCCTTTATTTTGGTTTTTTAAAAACCAGATATATGCGGAATATTCCATAGCACATATTTATAATGATTATAAGATAACTAAAGGCATATTTAGTTAAATATTTAGATTTTTTTGAAGCGAGGTAGATGTCGCGGACGTTACTGTGACCAACACTTTTGCTCATTTATTACCTGTACAACAAGGTCAAAAGTTATAATTTTTGTGTAGTTTCCTTCATTTAATGGTAAAGTATACTTTGACAGTGTTCCTTGACGAAAATTATTGATATATTTTTAAAAATAACCAAAAACGCAACTGTTGCGGACGTGACAGGAAAATTAACACCAACTTTATTTTATATCAGTGTTACTAATGGCAATATTTTATTTTGGTCGGTACCAATAGCTTACTAGTAAATCTATTAATAAAAGGTAACTTGATTATATGCAATTAGATTAGTGTTTATTCTGTTTTATAGAGATATATGTTGCGTACACATATAGACATTTGGACATTTTTGACATTTTCATGTCCGCGACAGCTTGGTTTGACATTGTCACGTCCGCAACATTGACATTGTCACGTCCGCGACATCTTGGTTTTGCACCTTAAAAATGTCTTTCTCTTCACTGTGCATGCAGTGACATGATTTTATTTTAATCTGATTGTAAGTTGTCACATTGTTACACAGTTTCCAGTTTGAAATTAAAAGCAGAATGGCTTAATAAGTGGACATTCATAATATTTGTCAAAAAGTAACATCCGTCACAAGGAGCTTTATGGTCAAGAGTAACATCCGCACAACCAGGGACTTGTCCAAACATAACGTCCGCAACACTTATTCCATAATTTATGCACTATTCAAATAAGAATGATGCTATTGCTGGCAAAACTTATTAAATATTATCATTCTGATCATGTATAAAAGGATATACATGGCATAACCTTTGGCAATCAAGCAATGTGGGATGATTTTCAAAATGCTGTTGCGGACGTGACAGGCCATCAATTCTTGACGGATGAACTAAATTTACCTCCTTGGCCCTCTCTTATGATCTGATGGCTCTGCTGCAAAGTTTGAAAGCTCCAGACTATAAAGTGTATCAAGAAATATGATCCACTTAAAAATCAATGAAAAATTCAATGAGTTATAGCCAAATGTTGCGGACGTTACTTTTTGACGGAATTCAACATTGATCAAGAATATATTAAAAAAACCAGTGTTATCTTAGTTTGTTTCTTTCATGCATTCAAACATATATACTAGAAGATATTTAGAATCTATATCTCAAGTTATAATTAATAAAGTACAAAGAATAGTGAAGTATTGATCATCTGAATATCCTGAAGTTTTTGACGGAATGAGTAACGTCCGCGACATGAAATTTAAAATCTGCATAATTTTAAAAGAATGCTATTAAAAATAAAAAGGAAACATGATTCATATAGTCAGAGGTATCTTTTATGAGTACAACTTATAATCTGATCAAATTACCTTT
Source organism: Platynereis dumerilii (assembly GCA_026936325.1). Classification (NCBI taxonomy): domain Eukaryota; kingdom Metazoa; phylum Annelida; class Polychaeta; order Phyllodocida; family Nereididae; genus Platynereis; species Platynereis dumerilii. The sequence continues at coordinate 6,571,494 of JAPTHN010000015.1, forward strand.
TTTTGGATGGATGGCTGATGTCCAAATACTAGGTGTAAAAAATGTCACAAAATGGCGACCCCAAAATGACTCAAAAATTTAATAATTTGTTTAATATCTACTTGTCTATGTATCAGATATTAATGAAACTATCTCTACTATCTCTCTGGGTGATTCACTTGGTGTTGTGACACTTAGTTCAAACAAATAAGTGATCCGAGACATCCTTTTTGGCCCCCGAAAATAGGGTGGCAGGAAAAGGCCAAAGGGTCAAATTACTGGAGAATCACCCTACTGGTGTTTGGAAGTTGTAACATAAAACTTCCCTGCTTTGCAACAATTACAGTACTATAAAAAATATTTTACATGCGTTTTATAATGGAACTTAGAGGTGATTTCGGGAGGTCTGGATAGCTTATTAGACAGCTCTTTATGTCATGACTGGTGCCTTATAGAGTACATGATGACTTTTGGATTGAGAACATTACATTTCAAAAATAATTTATATCAATGCTGAGAGATGGAGAGAGAAAATTATTTAGCTTTTTGTGTGTAGTGCAAAAATGTATATATCTCTCAATTAACCTTCATGCTTGATGCTGGCTGTGAACTTGTTTGCACATTGAAATTCTATTTCTGATCTTTTATTTATTTTAGAATTAAGCTGTGTATATATTGTATAGCTGGAAAATGATATAACAACTCTGCCCGTTTCATAGGTTTACCTAATGAAATTGTTACTTCTCCGGTACTTCCAATATGGCTCATTGTGAGACCCCCAATGCTTTGTCAAAGTGTTATCCAGAAAAGTGGCATAGAATTGAAGGACTAAGTAAAATACTTTTTTTCAATAATTACCTGTTCACTGCTGGTTTGCATCATCAGATATGACTTTCTTTCTCCGATGAAAAATCATCCGAAACCCATCATGTTGGTATTCAAATTGTAGGTCTTTTTGTGACCTTCTCAAATATGCAAGTTATATTTCTGTATGATGAAAAATGACAAAGTTATACGTAACCGCGAGTTTGCGAAACAGTCGAAAAATGTTTAAAATGTCAAAAATTCATTGTCATTTCCTCAAAAAACTTTTCAAGTTAGAGACCTGAAATTTTGGATAACGTCTTCTGATGTGAAAATGTCACTATCCCAATTTGTCCAATGGTGAAGTTCCGAAATCAACCTACCCTAATACAGATTTGATGACCGCTACTGGCGCCTACTGACATCTGGTAATCTAATTTGATTGGAGTGACTGATAGCATGTCATGTTCTACATTTCTTCTAAAAATGTGTGTGAAGATTCTTGCATGCATTGTATAGGCTCATAGCCCTAACATTCTCTTTTCCTACTTGGCACAGATTTGGTTACGATGGCATTGATTTGGATGGTGTTTTGTAATTGAAATTGTCAGATTGGGTTCAAGTCATGAATCTGGTGTCTTGTATTCCACTGTATACTCTGTATTCCATCGCCCTATGCATTCTTACTCCTCTTGGGTAAAAGACCAGACTTGTCTTGTGAAGGTCTAAGAAAATCCAATCAGCTGTTTGAGTACAGTTTATTTGACCACAGGTCTGGGATGTTTCTTGAATTGCCAAAGAAGTCATGGAATATATTCATAAGCCATGAAATATCCCAGCAAGCAAAAAATGTTAAAATAATGTTAAAATAACATTAAATCTAAATGTTAAAATAACATTTAAGTGATTTAAAATGGAACTTAAAACAACATTAATTTGTGAATGTTAAAAAAATGTCAATAGCTGAATGTTGATTTAACATTGATCTGAATGTCTTTTTAATGTCAATAACAGAAACACAGCTTATGATTTTCATGAATCTTTTATTTTCTCAAAATTTACAATGCAAAGTTATCAAATATGTTTCAAGATTTTTTCCTCTTTCCAACTTGAATGGGGCTTTGGCAAAATGCTCCTTGACGACCTCCCTGACATGGATCTCCCTCCTTATACAGTTTGAAATGCTGCTTGGACTATCTCTGAAATAAAAGAAATATCATAATATAGGCTATATTGTATGTATGTATCATATAAAATAACTTGCAGACATTTCTGGCCTCATTAGAAGTGCACCTCAACTGATAAGTCCTGGGACAAAATTGGCGCCAAAAATCTAACAGACAAAAGTTGAATGGGGTGATAATGCAGCACATCACAAAATCCACAATATTACTTGAATAACATGGATTGGAGACATGTTTCAACACACAACAAATTCTTGGTTGTCAATAGAGTAAAATACACTTACCCAAATACAGCAACTCAAGACGATATCCACAATTCTGGCCAAAAACACACAGCTTTATGCAGGAGCAGAGAAATCCAAGATGGTGTCTAGTTCCAAGAAATAACACATGGTGTCAGGGCATTTTGTCCTAACCCCTGGTGGACATACATGTATACAATGTACTGCCAGGATTTAAGTTAATGTAGCCAAGTCATTGACAATCGTGTACCTGCACACATAATGATGAGCTATGATAATTATATCATTGGATGATAACTAACGATCATAATTAAACTAATTATTCCACAACAATAACAAATTGAAATTGGCTATATTTAACCTGACTCGATTACAGAAAGGGTTGAAACTAAAAATTGTCATTGGCATTACAATCAGCAACTCAATAATTATTAGCAACATTGGCCTAAGTTGAAAAAAACATTATTTTTAAAAAACTACGATCAGCAACAAAAACATTAAAAAAATGTTTATTAAACATTTGTTCTAAATGTTAAAATCACATTGATGTCATGAACATTAAAAAAACATTCAGATGTGGTTGATAAATGTTGATAAACCTATTTTAATCAAATCTGAATGTTAATTTAACATTTTTGTGTTTGCTGGGATAGATTGAGGTCCATTTAGAATACAAGGCCAAGTCAAAGTCCTGCATTTAGTCCTGTTTTTATTGCACTCCTACAAATTTAATCTTAAGCCAGCAGTGACCAGGGAGTGGCATTTTGCAGTGTCTTTATATTTCAGTCATCTAACTCAAGTACACTGAAAGACAAAAGTTATGCATACGCTGTGCAGCCAAGATGCTGAGGAGGTTTGGTTAATATGATGGTTCCATGGAGTAAAGCAGCCAAAAACAAGGTCACAAACAATAATTCACAGAACCGAGAAAAAAATTTTGTTTTACAAAATGGCCGACAAAGGGCTCTTTTCAGAAAACACATTTTTTGCTGTTGACCAATGTCAGTAGCAGATATGCTGTTTGATATGAGCTTAAATCAATCCTGAAACATGCAAGCACACAATTTTTTGACAATTGAATTCAGTGTGTCCCCAATACCACAACATGAAAGGGATAAATCTTTTGGTGTAGCATAGGTGGGAAAAACCAGCTTAAGGTTGTAGAGTGACTGATGTCCATCTGTTAAGTTTATCAATGAAATCTGCCTGTCACAGGGAGCCAGGGTTAACCAGGAATTTAAAAAAAGGTGCTAGACTCAGAAAAACAACCACAGCTCAAGATACCCATCATTGTGATGAAAGAATGTTTCTTGATGTTGTCGGTGGTGCTCCAGATGACAGGACGTTGCAACCTTGCAATGAACCCCAGGACCATTATCTTTAGTGTTTATAGTAAATTTTAAGTCAAACTTTTGTTGGGTAAAACCTTACATTGAGCCCACATTGAGATTCTTGAGTGCACGACATATGCATAACTTTCGTCTTTCAGTGTAGCTTAGCAGGCTAGACCATGGTCCTGTGCCAGATTAAATGGAATTGATAAGAAACAGAGTGCAGTGGTCAAAGATGTACTCCAGTTTAACTGTCTGTCTGGGGAATTATGTCCTACTTGATGTAATACATGTGGTGCATGTGGATACAGAAAAACCATAAGGCTGTGAATTTGTGAAATGTCCAAAGCTTTTTCAATTGCAGTTAGAAGTTATTAATGCCTTCATGATCTCTCGCCATAGTACAAGAAAAGAACATTGTTACAGGCCCTGATCAATTACGAAATATGATTTGTACGGCAAAAAAATTTTCCTGCTGCACAGTGCACATTTATAAAATTTACAACAGGAAATGTGTCAAACTTGAAATGATTCTTGGTGGGCCAGATATTGATTTCTTTCTATACTTTTCTTCATAAACAATTAAAGTTGTTAGGTTTATGAGACGTCATATTCAAACAAGTCTGCAAACAGCATTCCAATTACATATATTATACTGATTACTGTTGTAACAAATAGTATTAACCCAAATAAAATAACCTTGTATTTCTTGCCGTCTTAGGCATATAATACGTAATTCTGTCACAAAGAGATCGGCGAGTATATCCAAAGAGTGAGTGAGTAAGTGGGAGGAATATCACTTTATTTAGTTGCTGTTGTGTATATACAGATTTAGGTGGCCTATACTGACATTTTTCTTGTAATCTAGTTTGGGTTGGAGTGAATGATGGCTCACCATCATGCGCAATGTCGCGCATGCATACCAATAATACCCTATAAGACCATGTAGAAGCGTATGCAATTCGAACTTGGAGATTGCAGAAGCAGGGTCATTTTGCAAATAACATACAGATATGGTGGAAATGCAATAGTTGACCTTGTACATCTCACTTATTTTGATAATGTTGTGGCGTGCAAATCATTTTTTCATGTATAGTATTTGATATTTTGAAGAAATTCATAACTAGTGGGAGCCTATTCCAAAATCACATGACAAATTCTAATTAACATTCTTATACATTGTTTGTTACTATTTGTGCTTTTAACAGTTAGACATAAGATAGAAGTAGATAAGAATCTAAAACTTGTAGAACCAACAACATCCAACAATAACTGTGAATTTTGAGAAAATGTTTTTCATAATCAACTGTGAAATTGGATGGAATCTGTAACAAATATAATTATCAAAACACACATGTCTTGGGCATTTCTTTGATTTGTCATATGCTAGTATATAGGTGGACTGAAGCCATTTGCATGCCCTGATACCTTTTGTCTCTCAATGATTAGTATGGCCGCCCATGCTCACCAATGTCACCATACCACACAGAAATAATGCGATTTTGAAGCTTTTGCATCTGTCTGCAGCAATTTTTAGTTCTTCGACATAACCAAAAGAGCAGCATATATGCATTAAGATAAGCAATTGAAATGCTTAGTCAGGTCACTTTTCCAGAAAAAGGGCTTATTTAAGGTGCCCAAGGCAATTTTTAGTAGAAGCAGGCAACAAGTTGATTCTTATGTAAAATTTTTCCGTAGATTTCAAATTTTGCTGTTGCCAAGCTGAAATATGACTCCTTCACCCTGTAATTAGCATAAAACAAGATGGCCGCCAATTTCCTTTGTTTAGTGATAATTTGGCTTCTACTTGCACTAGGACAACAAGTAAAAGGTGTATTTTGATGTTTTTTGACCTGCTGAGTTCAAATTTGATGACTACAAAGTTGAATTATGACTCCTTAACCCCTAATTAGCATGAACAAGATGGCCGCCAAATTCTTTTGTTTAGGGATAATTTGGCTGCTAAATGCACCAGGGCAACAAGTGAAAGGTGTATTTTGAGGTTTTTTGAAATGCTGAGTACAAATTTGATGACTCCAAAATTGATTTATGACTCCTTAACCCCTAATTAGCATGAAAGAAGATGGCCTCCGATTTCCTTTATTTTACAATAATTTTGATTGCTCGAGGGCAACAAGTGAAAGATGTATTTGGATGTTTTTAGTTCTAATGAACACACATTTGACAACTACAAAGTTAAATTATGACTCCTTCAACCCTTAGCATAAACAATTCAGAAAAGTTATTGCACTCTGGCCTCAAAATGGTTTCTTTCCAGTACAGAATGAATTAATTTAGTGTTTTGGAGGAAATTTTCGACAGTGACGGCAACATTCATTTAGCTTTGGAGGGTTGACAATTGTTGTAACATGAAAGCTGATATGAAGGGGTATCCTTCCACATCCATTTAGTTTGGTTAAAATTTGTTTTCTAGTGATATGGATAGGTGAAATTGAAAATATGTGGAGTGGATTTTGTGTTTCTCAGGAGATTATCTTCATGTACACTGACAGTAATATTTATTTAGCTTTGGGGGGCTGACAGTTGTAGTAGCAAGGATACCAAGCTGCCAAATGAGAGTTGACATCAAGGGCTATCCACCCACATCCCATTGGGTTGGTTAAATATGAGATTGCTAGTGATTAAGATAGGTGAAATTGAAAATAAAAGAGAGGATTTAGTGTTTTGGATGATATTTTTGACACTGACAGCTATATTTATTTAGCTTTTGGAGGGTTGACAATTGCGGTAACAAAGAAACCAAGATGTCAAATGAAAGCTGAAATCAGGGGCTGTCCATCCATATCCATTTTGACTTGTTAAAATGAGCTTTCCAGTGATTGGGATAGGTCAAATTAAAAATACATGGGAGGATTTTGTGTTTCGTAGGAGATTATTGACACTGATGGTACTGTATATTTCGCTTTTGGAGAGTTGATAGTTGCAGTAACCAGGACACCAAGTTGCCAAAATGAAACCTGATGTCAAGGGCTATCCATCCACATCCATTTTGACTGGTTAAAAATGATTTATCTAGTGATTAAATAAGGTGAAATTTAAAATGCATGGGAGGATTTTGTGTTTTGGAAGAGATTTTCGAAACTGGCAGCATCATTAATTTTGCTTTTGGAGGGTTGACAACTGTACTAACAAGGAAACAAAGATACCACATGATAGCTAACATGTAGGGCCAACCATTCAGATCCATTTGGGTTGGTTAAAATGAGTTTCCGGTGATTAGGATAGGTGAAATTGAAAACACACTGGTGGATTTTGTGTTTTGGAAGAGATTTTCGACACCGACAGCTACACTTATTTAGCTTTTGGAGGGTTGACTGTGGCAGTAACAAGGAAACAAAGGTGCCAAATGAAAGCTGACATCAAGGGCTATCCATCCACATCCATTTTGAATGGTTAGAAATGAATTTTCCAGTGATTAGGATAGGTGAAATTGAAAATACATGGGAGGATTTTGTGTTTCTTAGGAGATTACTGACACAGACAGTACTATTTATTTAGCTTTTGGAGGATTGATAGCTGCATTAACAAGGAAACAAAGGTGCCAAATGAAAGCTGACATCAAGGGCTATCCATCCACATCCACTTTGAAAGGTTAGAAATGAATTTTCCAGTGTTTGGGATAGGTGAAATTGAAAATACATGGGAGGTTTTTGTGTTTCTTAGGAGATTATTTACACGGACAGTTATATTTCTTTAGCTTTTGGAGGATTGATAGTTGCAGTAACAAGGAAACAAAGGTGTCAAATGAAAGCTGACATCAAGGGCTATCCATCCACATCCATTTTGAATGGTTAGAAATGAATTTTCCAGTGATTAGGACTGGTGAAATTGAAAATACATGGGAGGATTTTGTGTTTCTTAGGAGATTATCGACACTGACAGTACTATTTATTTAATTTTGGAGAATTGATAGTGGTAGTAACAAGGAAACAAATGTGCCAAATGAAAGCTGACATCCAGGGCTATTCATTTACATCCATTTTGAATGGTTAGAAATGAGTTTTCCAGTGATTCGGATAGGTGAAATTGAAAATGCATGAGAGGATTTTGTGTTTCGGATGAAATTTTCCCACACTGCAGGATCATTTATTTAGCTTTTGGAGGGTTGACACTTGTAGTGACAAGGATACAAAGATGCCAAGTAAAAGCTTACATCAAGGGCTATCCATTCACATCCATTTTGACTGGTTCAAAATGACATGCCTAGTAATTAGGATAGGAGAAACTGAAAATATATGGGAGGATTTTGTGTTTCGGAGGATATTTTTGACAGCCCACAGCTACATTTATTGGCTGCTGGAGGATTGAAAATTGCAGTAACAAGGAAAACAAGTTGCCAAATGAAGCTGGCATCATGGGCTATCCATCCAAAATTCATTTGGGGTTAAAAATAATTTTTCCAGTGATTAGGATAGGTGAAATTGAATTTAGTGCTTGAGAGGATATGTTCGACACTGACAGCAACACTTATTTAGCTTTCGAAGGGTTGATAGTTTTAGCAAAAATGAAACCAAGGTGCCAAATGAAAGCCCTCCCCTAACAGCCCCCTTCTAGCATGGATACGAAGTATTAACAGGAAATACCAGAAAAAAGATTCCAGAGGCTTTTTTGGAATTTGTGTCCTATTGCAGTCAAATGACAAATTACGGCAAAGCAAGGGGAATTTTCGGCCATCTTGTTTATGCTAATTGTGGGTGAAGGGGTCAAAATTCTATTTTGTAGCTGCCAAATTTGTATTCAAGATGTCAAAAATCATCAAAATACACTCCTCACATCAAGTGAGTCACGTGATGTCCTGGTGCAATCAAAAGCAAAGTTATTGCAAAACAATGGAAATTGGCAGCCATCTTGTTTGATGCTAATTATGAGTGAAGAATTCATAATTCAGCTTTTTAGTGTCAAAATTTGAATTCAGTAGTTCAAAAGCCTCTAAAGACACCTTCTGCTTATTGCTCCAGTGCAATTAGAAGTCAAAATATTGCTAACAAGGGAAAATTTGGAAAAAATTGGCGGCCATCTTGTTTTATGCTAATTAGGGGGTTAAGGAGTCACAATTTAACTTTGTAGTCATCAAATATAGACTCAGCAGGTCAAAAATCATCAAAATACATCTTTTACTTGTTGTTCTAGTGCAAGTAGAAGCCAAATTATCACTAAACAAAAGAAATTGGCGGCCATCTTGTTTTATGCTAATTAGGGGGTGAAGGAGTCATATTTTAGCTTGGCAACAGTGAAATTTGAAATCTACGGAAAATTTTACACAAGAATCAACTTGTTGCCTGCTTCTACTAAAAAATGCCTTGGGGTGTTCACTTTTCTGAAAATGTGACCTGACTAGCTCTTCAAAACCTTTATCAGCTTTCAGGAAGCAACGGAGCAAAAACGCTTCATCTAAGTAGCTGCTGCTCGGCTGCTAGACTGCATCCGATCAGCTGGGTAGCTCAGCCTACTTTCTTTGGATGGGGAAGGGCAAGGTGTGTCCTTTTGATCTTGAAGTTGAAGACAAAACCTTATTAGGCCTTATTTTAGGCACAAATTAACAAGAATATATGCAAAAGTATCATAAACATTATATTATAATTTTGACGTGCAAATTGAATTTGCCCTTTTTCATCTGATTGTCGCCTGTGTTTCGCTCTGGCATCCTTGAATATAGCAATTGAGTATGAAAACATCCTTTTGCCCAATTCACTTATTATTTTGGTCACTACCCTATTAACTATTGACCAAAGGATTCTCAAAATTCAGTATATCTGAGTGAGTGATAATAAGTTATTTTGGGCACGCATCCAAAGGACTTCTATTCTGCCCAAAGGAATCAAATATATTTGAAACAGAAGCACTTTGGGAAAGTCATGCCAAAAGGAGCCATGTAATTTGTCCAAATGCTCTATAATTTGCCCACACGCGTATAATTTGCCCAAACACCCTATGATTTGCCAAAAGTACTAATAGTAATGCCAAATAGGCCCAAAGAATGTAACAAAATTGTCTTACCATTTGTTCACGAAGGTTAGCTGTTACAATGTATAAACAGACAGAGCTTCTAGCTTGAAGCTTCACAGTATGTACTATAAAGAAAGCTAACAACAGAGGCCTAATATAATATATAATATTATATATCAACAGAAAAAAAGGCCCATTTACTGCAATTGATATTGATCTGACAGAATGTATCAATAGGGGGCTTTTCATTTTTGTCGCAAGGGGAAAACATCTTCTTGTGAACACCGTCATAGGATATTGACTTTTCAAAAACTAATGAGGTTCCATTGTACACAGAATATTCATAGAAAATATTGACAAAAATGTAGACTGTTGAGGGTGACATTTATTGATGGTTGACTAATTATCACTCGTGCAGCCACAAGTGATAATGATTCGAAGGATAAACTTCCTCCTCCTCATTCTCTCCGCTTTACCCCCTCCCCAGACCGAAGAACGTCTTTGATGAGACCTACCTGGACGTTTTTGTGTCCGAGAGCAGGGCCTCGGGCCCTTTGTCGTCATCAATGGGATTGTCATATCAAAGTTGGTGTGGATCGAAAAGCATTTCACAGATGCAAGAACAACCAAAAGTTATGATGCCATTATGATGCCCAGTGTTTACACTGTTGCACTAGATGCCCTGGCTTTAATCTTATGTCTCACTGCTCTAAATAGTTAACTTTAATCCCCCAAATTCCTCCTTGCTCAGCAGACGATTTCTGAGAAGCATCTTCTTCTTCTTCCCTTTGGCCCTTCCGCCCTGACACAAAGTGGGGTGCACCACAACCTGAGATTTATACTTCAGCCAATTACTAAAGATAGACAGATAGACACATAGATAGACAGATAGATAGATTGATAGATCTATATATAGAATGCAACTTTTAACAATTTATAGAGATGTGTTCATGTAATGATCATATCCCATTGAGTTATAAGGGTTATTAAATTGCTCGAGGACACGGTGCATGCATTGCATGCTATTTTTTATTAGGGCGCTCTGCCCTATTGTTACTGGTCTTCTCTGGAATATTGTGGATCAATTTCGAGACAAAATACTGTACCAATTTCATTCAAACTTTTCACATGGGGTTTCATTCGCCTACGCTTGTGTTGATCAACTTTACAGGAATGTGCACATTGTTTAAATACCATTTTAGAGACCCAGGAAAACCATCCAAGAAAAAACTGGAAAGAGGGAGTCCTGTGATGTCATTGAGGGGCTTCCCCACCCCAGATCTATTTATAGCTCAATTCAAAACAACAAGAGGTCAGCAATTAGGACAAAACACCACTGCACGCTTCATCAATGTGTTGCTAAGGACTTCAGATCTATAGTTAGATGATGTACATAATGCCCTTTATAGTGCCTTGTGCACGTTATTTTTTCCAAATTCTGTAGCAGTGTCTCAGAAGCTGGGCCACCGGCCACCATTTGCTTGTTTTCCAACACAATCTTCAATAGAAAAAGACTCGGCCATACTACGGTGGACCTTTCAAAGAATGACCTTCTTCGGATTTCTTCCATCTTCTATCCTCTTTATAGTTTATACATATAGCAGTGCCCCAACCAACTGACCATGAATCATTTTACCCAAGATCATCTTTCAGAAAACAAGCCAGACCAGACTACAGTGACACATAAACCAGAAAGACAGTGTAAAACCGTACTGGAGAACACTGGACAAGTAAGGGCTGTTGATTATTTGTGACCACAAGTCAAGCTATGTTAAAAAGAACAACATTTAAATCAATGCCACTAAAAACTCCAAATACAATAATTATGGAACAGCATTACAAAAATCAAGCACTTGGTCACTTTGGTCGTGAAACAGAACGAAGTCATAATATTTTGAGTTTTGAATATTGTATTGAATTCCTTCTTAAGAAAGAATGTTTTTATAAAGCACATTCAAGATTACAATGTTCAGGAAGATTCAGAAACACAACACAGGCCTAACTTTGCTGACTTAGTAAAGGCAAGCTCTTTGAGAAGTTTAAGATCAAACTTTGTATTCGATGCCTTTCAAACATGCTTAGAGTTTCTTCAGATCACATCCATCGAGACAAACAGAGTGAAATTTTAAGGTTGAAAAAAAAAAAGCAACGAAAGAAGGAAACATGCCTCTATCAGAAAATAAGCAATGGAAAATTGGAAATGCTCCATTAGCTTTTGGAGTTTTTTAGTTGGTGAATGCATCTCAGTCTCACATTCACAAAGACACAAACTTAGTCACATGTACAATTGTACTATACATCTTATTGACCAATGCATACATTCAAATTTCCCTTATTAACTTATTTCCCTGCATCCTCTTTACCAGAAAAAAAAAACCAGATGGTAGTGTGCTGCAAAAGAAAGACACAAATTCCTTAATCCTGTGAAGCAGTGTGTAATGTATGTTTGCAAGACAGGCCACAGAACCTCTGTTCATCATCAGATCAGACATAGATCACATGCACTTGGACAGGTCTTCCAAATTCTGTAGCTGTGCCCTAATCAGCTGGGCCACCATTTATTTGTTTTCAAACACAATCTTCGAGAATAAAATATTTAACCTCACTACGATGGACTATTCAAAGAATGACAAATTCCTCAATCTTCTTTCCTCTTTATACGAGGGGTGTCCCAGAAGTTCTGACCAATTTTTTTTGCAGACCTTTCTATTTGAAGTAGCTGTGTGAAATTTTCACAGAATCAATTTCAGGTACTTCACTATCCATTTTGAAAATATGGTAGAGTAGCCCGGGTTAGGTGAGAGGCCCCCCAGGCTTATATCCAAACTTACATTTTTCGTGCGTTTATCTATTGATAGAATTGAAGCTAGAGGCGTTTTAGGTGACGTCACAAATTTTTAGGGCAAACAGCACCAAACCATAGTAGAAATTAAAGAAACAAAAAAATGTGCATGGTTTTTGTAACTTTGACTAATTCTTTGAAAGGGGTTGTCAGAAATAACTTTGGACATTTTTAAAAGTATAATGGATATCTGCATTGCTTCACTTTATGACCATCACATAAATATGATTTGGATCATGCTTTTTGCATTTTAGTTCAAAATATAGAGGTCAAATTAAAGTATGTGGGTTTGGGGCGAGAGGCCCCACATGATATGGGGCATGAGGCCCCCTTCACTGAGGGGTCAAAGCTTCTTCAGGAACCATTTAATAATGTGTACTTTACTTTAAATCTTGATAGAATAGCTAATTAAAATAGAAAAAAATTTGCCAAAAATTGAAACAGGGCAAAAAATATTAAAAAATAAAAGCATGAACAGAAAAATTCTGAAATTCAGAAAAAGTGAATAGAATGCCTTAAAAGTGATAGAAGAACCCTAAGAAATAACTTTTAGGCTGAATGTGCTCACAAAAAAAATTGCCATAGGATTATAATAGGGGGGCTTCTTGCCGGATGGGTGGGGTAAGAAGGCAATTTTAATTTTTTTACAAAAATGGCCATAACTCCTTTATTAAAATTGGTAGACATTTGTTTCACTGGTTATTAGTAGAGTCAAGTGATCCCTTCCTGACAGCATAAGCATTCACATAATCGCCCATAAAAAGTAGGCCAAATTGCACCTCGAAGTTAAGGGGGGCCTCATGCCCCGACCTACTCTACTTGTACAAACAGCCCCCGCAGGTCTCGGGCCTCCCCGTGGCGGTGGGTGGTAACACTAAGGTGAAGCCCTCTATCCTTAGTGGTCAACACGAGACAGTGCGCTTGCACACGTCTCCCCGGCGGAAATGGGGCAACCTGTTTGCCGTGGGTTGCGACCCGTGTTGGAGGATGAAGGGGTCCTGGTAGTTGAGTTGGGTGGGCCTAAGTTGGTCCCTCCCATACAATACACTACTTTGGCCTGGATTTCTCCTAGACGGGAGGCTGGATTGTCCCGGTCCAGTCAATCGGCTTGTCATGTTGTCACTAGGACTTCGGTCCTATTTGGCCATGGCTGATGGGTCAATCAAAGAAGGTTCTGACCAAGTCTACATGCTGGCCATGTTTTAAATATGATTGCAGCTGTATCTCTTACCAAGCCTTCTACGAGTATATCCCCCATGTATCCCTGGACTAGGGTACTGGGCGCAGCCCTACCCATATTAGTCCCCCTTGTTGGGCTCCTTGGTGGGTGGGGAGCATGGGGGATGAACATCATACATTCCTATGGCATACTCTCTTCCTAATTCACAGTCTCGACTAAAACGGCAGCTGTCATCCTCAGATGACTGTATCGACCCAGAACTGCTAAATCGACAAACGACAACACGAAAGTCGGAGTACCGACACAGGTACATAGTGTACAAACCAACTAACAGGCTATCTCCCTTCGCCATCTACAAGACCATACTTCAAGAAGTTGGCGAACCTGCAGAGACAACCTTACAGAGAGATGGAACCGTCCTATTTAAGACCAGAAACGATGACCAGACTCGGAAACTCCTTAGGCTGAAAGATGTTGCAGGTACACAGGCAATAATCGAGCCTCATCGGACCTTGAATACTTCCAAGGGAGTGGTTTTCTCCTCCCTTAGCTATTTAGACTCGGACGACGATTTACAAGAATGTTTGAAACTTTTACTGATGTCATTCATTTTCATAGAATCCCACAGAGGGATAATTGGGAGCTTCTTATCTTGACTTTTGCAGACACGACTCTTCCAGAGAGCGTTAAAGTTATATGGGAGCAATGTAAGGTACGACCTTACATCCCCAATCCAAGAAGATGCTATAAATGTCAACGTTTCGGTCATCTGAGCAAGTGGTGCCGACGACAAGAAGTTTGTGGACACTGTGGATCCGAGGACCACGTTCAATCAAAGGAACAACCTTGCTCAGCCCCTCCTCTTTGTGTCAACTGTAAGGAGGATCATCCCTCTTACAGCAAAACTTGTAGACAGTGGACTAAGGAAAAAGAAATCCTCACATTGAAGGCAACCCAAGCGATATCTTTTCCGGAGGCTAGAAGGATCGTGGACCAGCACTCAGGAATTCCCAGCTATGCGGACATGGCAGGATATCGACATCCTCATCAACGTGCGACACCAAGACGAAGACTACAACTCGAAGAACACAGCATCAACAGATCACACCAACAACACACAGAGAACCCAGAAGACACTAGCAGACACTCGGGAAGAACAAATGAAAAAACCACTCTAAAGACAACAAACAACACAAACCAGTCTACTCCCCGGGTGGACCTTGAAGAATCAAACACACCGGCTGGCACCACAACTCCTCCAGATACAGCAATGGAAGAAGAACATCCAAATGAAGCAGACACTGAAGAGGAACAGGAAGGATCAAATGATGGCGGGGACACGACACCCAGCAACGAATCCATGGAAGAAGAACAAGAGGAAGAGGAAGAACATGAAGAGGACCATTGGGACTCACAGGAAGAAGAAAATGAAGGACAAGAGGAAGAGGAAGAAGATGATCCAGGAAACCAAGAACAGGATGGAATGGACAAAAAGGAAACAAAACCTGTGGATGAAGGAAAAGACAGGGCACAAAACAAAGACAACCAAACAATCACAACCAAAGATTATCTTTACTACTTCCTAGATGAAGAACCATCACCTGAAAAGATTGAAAAATTCCGACCGACGTTTGTACGAGACTGGCTAGAACCGGCAGTGAAGCATCTTCAAATGTCTGGCTTTGGCAATGTGTCTCGGAAGCTGACTGAAGGAACAAAACAGAAGTTGCACAGCTGGCATGAAGATACACATACAACCAAAAGAGAATTATTCAATTTAGTCACCACCTGCACCTTCACTGACGAGTTCTATGGAATCCTCAGTATTTTGGTCTTACATGACCATTTGCCTGTTGCTATGAAATTGATAAGAAAAAAACGGACAACAGACAACATAACACAAAAAAGGAATAACTAAGTAGCAATCTAACAGAACTATACAGACAATTAGTACAAACATGATACAAAAAAAAAATATAATACCTAACTACCAATCAAACAGGACTATAAAGACACTTAGTAAAAACCAAGTATGTCTCTAAATAGCCCAACAAGGTGCTGATGAGACGTAAACCCCAAA
The DNA here is from genome assembly GCA_026936325.1 of Platynereis dumerilii. Lineage (NCBI taxonomy): Eukaryota > Metazoa > Annelida > Polychaeta > Phyllodocida > Nereididae > Platynereis > Platynereis dumerilii. The sequence goes on from JAPTHN010000015.1 coordinate 6,587,103, forward strand.
CACACACACACACACTTGTACAAACATTTTAAATAACTTTTCTGTTGCCATGGAGACAGAAGGTCAGTGCATCCAGCGCAGCTCAATTTCTTAGGCCAAATCCAAGTGTCTAGGCTTGTAAATAACCAAGGATTTTACTGTAAATATGCAATGGATGATCATGAAAAATATTATTTGGAAACCTAACAGTATCTCAAAAGTTTTTCATTTACATTTAAAGTCACTGTGAATCAGTTTAACCCATGTGCTGAGGTGATCACCTGGGTCCTCCAAACTGGGCTGATCCTAAATTGTGGAATTTCAGTGTATGTGGAGACTGCTTCATTTCTCGTTATGACTATTATTTCTTTAATCTTAAACTGGTATATAAATTTTTGTGTCACGCAAAGTTACAAAAGGCCAAATCTGGTAATTAAAGCAGATGAGATTGGGTTTTGAACCTAAGGTTCTTGAGCGCTGCCATTTGACAGCAGATTGTTTCAGCCAAACCCTCTCAAGAGCTGTTAGGCAACTGCTGGAAAACGCCTTTGGTAACTGTCTCAGCTGATCAGGTTGAAATATAAATAAACTAGATTTACCCATGACAAAAGGCAGGACGATAGTGCATTGTTATGTACACTGCAACACAGCTGCCTGCATGCAGTTACCATTAATTATAAAACAAAAGTACATGCCTTAAAAACAATGGTGAAGTGGCACTTTGTTGTATTGATTACGGTAGCTGGCGTTGAAGTAAGCAGATTGAGGTGAGAGAGTATAAGTGGCATAATATGAATATTTGCATAAGACTTTTGTGAGTTGTGACAATTTTGTGGTTGCTCTGAGAGGTGCATGCAATCTTGAGATGGGATGGAATGATGCACTGTAGACAGTGGGTTTAGGATTGAAATGGTGAAGCAGGTGGCAGACCAGGATACCAAATGAAAGAATTGAAGGCAAGGGCTTGAGAAGAGCTTTAAAATGAGGGTAATATGACCCAGATCCAATGAGTAGAAGTGGGTGAGCCACTGTGCACTATTGAGCTGTGGCTGGCTATGGTCTGTGTGGATATTTTTGGCGGGAAAATGGAGCAATGGCACCAGTCCCTGGCGATGTCATAAGCGGAATTACTAAGCATATTCATGCGCCCCTTGTGGCAGAGGACAGTTGCTGTAGAAAACGGAAATAAGACAGCAGTGGAACTTTTTTCTGCTGTTATCAGGATGAGAGGATAGAATTATAAAGATAGGTGCATAGTTGAGGTGAGTGTGAGGGCTGGGAAATGTGTTTTTAGGTGTTGCGGGAGTGAGCATGTCACCCATGATTTTTACCTTCAGCGAACGAAGTTCGAAGAAGGTATTGTAATCACTTGGGTAAAAATGCTGTCCGTCCGCCGGGCGGGCGGGCGGGCGGGCGGGCGGTCGGGCGGCGGGCGGATAGATCGTTTCCGGCCCGTCACTCGGCCTCTATTGAATGTATGTGGATGAAATTTGGTACACATCTAGCCTGTATGGTCTAGTTGTGCCTTTTGATGGTCTGATGAATAGATCTTAAATACTTTTTGAAATAATTAACAAAATATAAAAAAAAAATTTTTTTCGTTTCCGGGCCAAGGCTCGGTCACTATTGCATGTGCATGGATGAAATTTGGTACACACGTGGCCTATATTGTCTAGTTGTGCCTTTTGATGGTCTCATTGACAGATATTTTATACTTTCTGAAAAAATGAGATAAAATATAAAAACATATTTTTTTTGTTTTTTGGGCTAAGACTCGCTCACTATTGCATGTACATGGATGAACTTTGGTACAAATATGGTCAATATGGTCTAGTTGTGCCTTTTGAAACGTCTGATGGAAATATTATATACTTTTTCAAATATTGAAAAAAACATAAAAATTATTATTTTTGTTTTTGGCCCAACATCCGGTCACTATTCCATGTACATGGATGAAGTTTGGTACACATATGGCTTGTATGGTCTAGTTGTGCCTTTTCATGGTCTGACAGATGGTTATTCTATAGTTTTTGTAATATTGAGAAAAAATATTTAAAATAATTTTTTTTATATCGGAGCCAAAACTTCCCCACCATTGCATATACAGTAATGCATTTTTCTAAACAAATCACCTATGCAATTTAGCAGTGCTTTTTGATGCGTATAACACTTTATGAATCATTGGAAAAATTGAGATAATGGAAGGCCACTACTTTGCATACCTATAGACCTAAGCAATTTCGTAAACGCACCAATTTTATGATATTATTGTAATCTTCTAAAGGTGTTATTCGCTGAAGGTTTGCTGCTGCGCAGCCTATGTTTTGATCTTATACCCGGCAGGGATGTTTATAATCTGATGGAAGATATCTTGAAAGACTGCAAGCCTATCAGGAAATACATTTTCTTGCAATTATTTGCTTTTTTACTATAAATACTCTGACTTTTAACACAGCTAATTTGCTGAATATCATCTGAGAAATTGAGCTGCACTGGGTGCACTGACCCCTCGTAACCATGGTAACAGAACAGTAACTTGAACACTTCTCACAGTCTTGATTTTTTTCAAAATAGATGGCCAAATACCTGAAATGTTTTCTGTGAAAATTTCATTTACCTATTTCAAATAGAAAGGTCTGTCAATATAATTGGTCAGAACTTTTGGGACACCCCTCGTACACTCTTCATAAAGACACTACAAATGCCTGTCCCTCGTCTCTACTTGCTCTAGATTAAATTTGCGGGAGAGTAATAAAAATAGCATCAAATGCAGGACTTTGATTTGACCTTCCATTCTAAATAGACCTCTCTGTTTTATCTATATTTCATGGGTTATGAATATATTATACTGCAGCTTTGGCCACTCTAAACAAACCCAGACCTGTGGTCAAGTAAACTGTGCTCTCTCAAATGATTGGATTTTCTTAGTCCTTGGCAGGACAACTTTTGTATTTTACCGAAGGGGAGTAAAAATGTAGACTTATGGATATACAGAAGACAAAGAGGTTGGATGTACTGGAGAACACTGGAAAAGTAAGGGCTGTTGATTATTTGTGGCCACAAGTCAAGCAATGTTAAAAAGAACAACATTAAAATCAATGCCACTAAAAACTCTTAAAAAAATGATTATTAATTATTGTATTTGGAGTTTTTGCGAATGTGACAGTCATTAGTATTATTTGGAACATCATTACAAAAATCAAGCACGTAGTCCTTGAAGTAACTAGCACTAGTAACTTCAAGCTTAGTCACTTTGGTTGTGAAACAGAAAGAAGTCATAATAGTTTGAGTTTTGGATATTGTATAGAATTCCTTCTTAAAAAAGAATGTTTTTATAAAGCACATCCAAAATTACAACAGGAAGATCCGGAATCACAACATAGGCCTAACTTTTGTAATGGCAAGCTCTTGTTGACTAAAAACTCTAAATACAATGATTATTAATTATTGTATTTGGAGTTTTTGCGAATGTGACAGTCATTAGTATTATTTGGAACATCATTACAAAAATCAAGCACGTAGTCCTTGAAGTAACTAGCACTAGTAACTTCAAGCTTAGTCACTTTGGTTGTGAAACAGAAAGAAGTCATAATAGTTTGAGTTTTGGATATTGTATTGAATTCCTTCTTAAGAAAGAATGTTTTTATAAAGCACATCCAAAATTACAACAGGAAGATCCAGAAACACAACATAGGCCTAACTTTTGTAATGGCAAGCTCTTGTTGACTAAAAACTCTAAATACAATGATTATTAATTATTGTATTTGGAGTTTTTGCGAATGTGACAGTCATTAGTATTATTTGGAACATCATTACAAAAATCAAGCAGGTAGTCCTTGAAGTAACTAGCACTAGTAACTTCAAGCTTAGTCACTTTGGTTGTGAAACAGAAAGAAGTCATAATAGTTTGAGTTTTGGATATTGTATAGAATTCCTTCTTAAGAAAGAATGTTTTTATAAAGCACATCCAAAATGACAACAGGAAGATCCGGAATCACAACATAGGTCTAACTTTTGTAATGGCAAGCTCTTGTTGACTAAAAACTCTAAATACAATGATTATTAATTATTGTATTTGGAGTTTTTGCGAATGTGACAGTCATTAGTATTATTTGGAACATCATTACAAAAATCAAGCACGTAGTCCTTGAAGTAACTAGCACTAGTAACTTCAAGCTTAGTCACTTTGGTTGTGAAACAGAAAGAAGTCATAATAGTTTGAGTTTTGGATATTGTATAGAATTCCTTCTTAAAAAAGAATGTTTTTATGAAGCACATCCAAAATTACAACAGGAAGATCCGGAAACACAACATAGGCCTAACTTTTGTAATGGCAAGCTCTGTGAAGAAGTTAAACACTTTTTCATCAGACATGAGAAATATAAAAAGACTACAAATTTGTTTCAAGAATTCAAACTTTTGCATTCAATGCCTTTCAAACATGCTTAAGAGTTCTTCAGATCACATCCATGGAGACAAACAGAGAGAAATTATAAGTTTGAAAAAAGCAACCGAAAGAAGGAAATGTGCCTCTATAAGAAAATAAGCAATGGAAAATTGGAAATGCTCCATTAGCTTTCGGAGCTTTTCAGGGACCAGCCAAACAGAAGAACTGCATCAGGGTTTTTAGTTGGTGAATGCATCTCACATTCACAAAGTAACAAACTTAGACACATGTACAATTATTGTACATCTTGTTGACGAATGCACAGGCCTACATCCAACTTGCCACTATTAACTTATTTTCCTACATCGTCTTTATTAGAAAACAAAAAACCCAGATTGTACCAGACTGTAGTGGGCTGCAAAAGAATGACACAAATTCCTAAATCCTGTCAAGCAGTATGTAATGTATGTTTGCAAGACAGGCCACAGAACCTCTGTTCAATGTGTAGATCATCTTGTAGAGAGTCAGCACTCAGTAATGTAGTATAATTGGCTTAGAATTAGGTCTTACCTGTAGGAAGATATTCTGTATGTATGTTTCCATGTTTATGATTACATTTTCAGCAACACTAATGAAGTGTTGATGACATGGCAGATGGAGAGGCTGACACTAATGCAGCATCACTTTGGTAAACCACACATGGCAGTTCATAAGTGATGACAGCTGCAGGGACATTGAGTCAAGGACCCACATCTGCCCCTTTGATTACAAGAACATGCCTTGCTGGCAAATTGTGATTGTGTATGAAATTATATGTATTGTTTGTATGTTGATGTGCTGGCAAATGGCCCAGCTGGCTATGATTGATGGGGCCTATAAAAGGCTAGGTTTCCAGAAATAAAGCAGTTTGTATTTGGAGCTGAAGTAAAGAGCATCTTTACTGTCTGTTATCATTTGCCATCCAGTTCTGATACTTAACTATTTTGTTAAGCCATGGGAGCAGAGTATCCATCATCCGGCATGCATAATCAGGATTGACTTTAGCCGGATTGATGGGCCCATGGACTTTTCAATGGTGACCCTAAGTGAGATTGACTTTCAATCAGCATGATTCAGTCAATCAAATTGAACATTCAACACAACAAGCAGCAATGATCATATCTCCGCTGCAGGAACAAGGACAAGCCGTATTGCAACAGTGACCCCAAGGACAAGGACAACACACTTCACTTCATTTCTCACACACAGAAATCATCATGGCCCCCAATGATAACGATGGACAATTAGGACAAGGAGGACAAGGACAGCCACAAGTACCAGCAGGCGGTAACCCAGGCATTGTTCCTAATCCTGCTGCGGGAGCAGCCCTCCTCGTCCAGGACTTCCAGTCTTACATGGCCCAGGAGCGAACCCTGAGGGATGAAGCCAATGCAGCCAGACAACGACAGCAATCGGAAGCAGAAGCGCGACGCAAGGCAGAAGACCAGATCAAGAGGATTCCTCAATGCGATGGCTCCACCCCTGCCGCAGTACGTGAATGGCTTCGAAATGTGGCACTGACCACTCACTATGCCCAGCACACAGTCTATATTGCTGCACAGACGGCCACTGCTGCTTTACGAAGAGAACTAGAGCATTTCCTCAATTCCCAACCGAGTCGGGACGCCGTGACATGGACCCAGCTGAGGACCCACTTGGAACAAGCCTTTCTATCCCCACATGAAGCAGATCGATTGAGACATGAAGTGGAAAAGACGAAACAAGGCGCCTACGAAACCTCGGCAGCTTATGGACGTCGATTTCGAGAAGCATCCGACCTCGCCTTTCCACAGCCAGATGAGGCCACGCCAAGAAATGAGGATCAGACAAGGCACCTCCTTAAGTGGTACATGCGAGGCCTTAGAGATCGACACATGGTCGAACGCCTGGTCCGCGAGGGACGCCCCACCACATACACAGACGCCATGAACCTCATTCAACAGTACGAGGCAGACGACTATCGGCTACAACTGGCACTCAATGGAGACGTCGTGGAGCATGGAGACAGGCAAGAGGAACCCATGGAGATAGGTGCTTATGCCAGAGCCGCTCCACATCACCCACAGCCCTCCCAGCCTTCCACGCCTAGGCCAGAAGCTTCCATCTGCAAGGACATGGCAGAAATGAAACGTCAGGTCTCAGGGTTGGCCACGCAATTTACCCAGTTGATGGCGACTTTCCACAAGGACCAATCTAGCCAAGTAGCCAGAAGTAGCGACCTTTTCAGGGACGACACCTACCGATTTTCTGGACAGGGACGTCCAATCTGCACCTACTGCCAAAAAGAGGGCCACATTGCCAGGGAATGCAGAAAACGCCAGAGAGAACGTCGCAGAGGAGCTCCCGACTCCGACTCGGCCTCGGGAAACTAAAAGGCGCCGCAGCTGGTGAGTGCGTCTATGTGGAGCTGCACTTTTATGGCCGCTCTACGCACGTGCTCATTGATTCCGGCGCATCACGCTCCGTGCTGCGGCGCACGGAATATTTGACACTTAAACGACTAGCACAGTACCTACCCCCCCTGCAGACGTCAATACAACTCTGTGGTGTCACTGGACATGACATCACAGTCCTGGGCTCTACGACGTTGCAGGAGGACACTCTGGGCGCTATCCCTGTCATAGTTGTCGACAACATAGGACATCCCATGATCCTAGGAAGAGACATCCTCGCCATGGATGGCGCTCTCATTGACTACGCCACAGGCACACTCACATGGAGAAAACGTGCCTTGCCTTTGCTACCCGCTGCAGGATGGAGTGACTTGGCATCATTAGGAGACAGACCACCCATAATGCACAGTCCCACAATACAGGCATGTGTGAGGGCACATGCCGACATATTCTCAGCAAAAGGCGAAGCCCTGGGATGCCATCCAGACATCCAGGTCAGCATTGAGACGGAGGGTCCCCCAATCAAGAGACGTCCCTATCGAATGCCACTAGCTAGACGCCAAGCGTTGGACGCCAAACTAAATGACCTCTTGGCTCAGGGTGTCATTGTCCCGTCAGCATCACCGTGGGCATCACCAGTCGTTCTCGTGGACAAACCAAATTCGGATGAAGGCCCTCGCTTCTGCATCGACTTCACTGCCCTGAACAAAGTCACGAAGAAGGACGCCTACCCAATACCGCTCATAAGGGACATCTTCGATCAACTGCACGGCGCAACGATCTTCTCAACAATAGACCTCAAATCAGGCTTTCACCAGATACCACTCCACCCAGACAGCCAGGACAAGACAGCATTCATTTGTCACCGAGGCCTATTCAACTGGACAAGGATGCCGATGGGGCTCTGCAACTCGTCGCAGTTATTCCAAAGGGCCATGGAAGTCGTACTGAAGGGCCTCCTGGGCTCATCGGCTCTCCTGTACATAGATGATGTGGTAATTTTCAGCCGATCGGAAGAGGAACATGTACGACACTTGCAGGAGGTCTTCCAGCGACTGCGACGCTACAATCTCAAACTCAACCCCACGAAATGCGTCTTCGGCCTCAAGCAAGTCAAGTTATTGGGGTATCTGGTCAGCGCTGAAGGACTCCGAGCAGACCCAGCCAAAGTGGCAGCAATTGTCCGCATGCAGGCTCCCAAGGACGTACCGGAAGTGAGGTCCTTCCTTGGGATGGCCAATTATTACAGATCCTGCATCCCCGAGTTCGCCAGGACGGCAGAACCACTCGTCGCTATGACTCGTAAATATGCGAAATTCACCTGGTCTCCGACCCACCAGCGAGCCTTCGATACACTCAAAAAGGCCCTCGCCAGCGACAATGTGATGGCACACCCGAGGACGGACCAGCCCTTTCTCCTCTATACCGACGCATGCGCGTACGCTGTCGGAGCCATACTTTGCCAGGTCGACGACAGAGGAGTGGAGAGACCCATCGTATATCTCTCCAAGCAGCTCAACGAAACACAGCGCAAATGGGCCACCATCGAGCGTGAGGCATTTGGGGTCGTATATGCCCTCACCCAGCTCCGCCCGTACCTCTGGGCCTCGTCCTTCCGGTGCTTCGTTGACCACAAACCTTTGACCTCGCTCTTTACAAAGGACATGAATAACACGAAAATTCAGCGATGGGCGGTCCTGCTAGCAGAGTACAACTGCAAGGTCGAATATCATAAAGGGAAGTTAAACGTCAGAGCAGACATGCTCTCGCGCATTAGACAGGCCGATACAAGGACAAACAAGGACAACACAGACGAGTGGAGAGAGCCAATTTGCACGTTCGATACCGAGGACTGGTACTTGGGAGATGCACTGCCACCCCTGCCTCCAGATGAGACACACGCCAACAGACACGGCCTGGACGTACATGCGATCGCTGCGGAACAAAAGCACATGGATGAATGGCCAGAGAACAATCAACAGCAGGATGACTATGTCGTCATAAAGAGCCTCCTCTATACCATCGCTAGGCCACACAAATACGCCCCAGATCACCCACGTCTGATCTTGCCACCTTCCAAGAGACAAGACATCATCGCCCAAGCACACAAAGAGACAGGCCACATGTCCGATCTGAAGACCTTGAGAAAGATCCAGGAAGTTTTCGTATGGCCTGGCATGCTCAAACAAGTTCGACAATACATCAGGACCTGCCCCACGTGCATAGTCCACTCGAAACATGTTCCAAGGGCGCCCATGGGCCAGATGCCCCTTCCTCGGTCGCCTATGCAGTTCGTGGCAGCGGACCTTGTAGGCCCTCTCATCAAGTCACCACAGGGCAATCAGTACATTCTCACCATGATATGTCACTGCACAGGGTGGGCAGAGGCATATCCAATACCTAACAAAACCAGCAAGGATGTCTGGACAAAGCTAACTCAGGAATTTTTCCCCAGGCATGGTTATCCACAGGTCATTTTAAATGACCTCGGCCAAGAATTCGGAGCCAATGCTCTGCGGCAGTATCTCCAGGACCTCGGCATTGAACAGAGGCGAACCACCAGTTACAACCCGCAGGCGAACGGCAAAGTGGAACGCCTCAATGGCACATTAAAGGCCATTCTGACAAAAGCCATGAACAACATGAGGGATGACTGGCAGAACAAAATAGGAATGGCCCTTACTGCCTATAATAACGCAGTCAGCACGACAACAGGCCATACACCATTCTTTCTGCTTTATGGCAGGAGGGCACGTCTACCCATATCACGACTGCTGCGCCCCTCCCACCTGTTGGATCCTCGTCTTCAAGACATCGCAGATGTCTTGGCAGAAGCCACACAAGCGACGGCTGAATCCAGGCGATACAATAGGGATCGACTACAGAAGCAGGCCAACACCGGGACCTTTCATATCGGCGATTCGGTGGTCATTAAGGTCAACGAGCCCCTCACAATGGCATCCAAGTGGGATCCACACTGGATCATCACCAAAACCAGGGACAAAGTCGTCTGGCTACGCCATCAACAAACAGGTACGACCAAAGTCCTCAATATAAACAAGATCAGGCTCGTGGATCCCAACATCATATGGGATGAGGTCAATCCAAGACCAAAACGAAACCCAAGGAAGTCAACTCGACTAACGGGACTGTTAGACCGCCCAACAGATGAGCCACAGGGAGATCCGCCACTGGAGGACCAAAACCAGGAACAGCCACCAGACCCCCCACCACCACGACCGCTCACGCATCCGCCTCTGGATAACTCAGGCACACCCTCTAGCTCGGCCAATGCACCAATGCTAACTGGACAGCAGCTGGAATCCCAGGGACAAACACAGTTAGGGCTTCCACAAGGGCCCTCACATTACACACCGGATCAGCCTAACTCACGCAACAACAAGCGATCACGTCCACTGGAAGAAGCTCAACACAAAGCCCGAAAGCACCAGCACGTTGCACCTAAGCTGGCTCACACACGGCGCAGTCGAACAGTCATTAAGCAAGCAGGGGCCACGGCAACGTCACAGTCTCAGGCAAGACCGCAGCAGATACGCAGCAGTGACAACACAGTGCCCATCAGCTCACCTGCAGATAGAACAGGCACAACGTATGCACAGATTGTCAGCCGAGCACCGGCACCACAATCAGCAGACTCTACACCAACACAGCAGCCTGCACACACGGCGCCAGAGACACCACAGCGCATCAGGCCCCCCTCGGCACCTCCAGATCAGGCCACACAGTGCCCACCCAAGAAGCCTCCTCGTTACAAGGGGCCAAAACCCTACATAACGACCAGCAGAAACACAGCACAGCAGAACGACGTTCGCCCACATGTCCATCACGAGCCACCACAGCCGCACGGACAGGCACCTGCATCAGGACCTCGTCACACCAGGCCCACGGACATCGGTCCACGCCCGGCACAGCCGACAAAGAGGCGGACTGAACAAACGGAATTCATGCCCTCTCACAAGCGTCATAGGCCATTCCTACCAAGAGGAGCAAAGAGACAACAGTTTGCACCTTCTCCAGCAGCACAGAAAAAGGCACGTCTAGAAACAATAGAATGCCTCATTCAATTCCTCCATGGCTGAGCACGCTCAACCCTGTACAGTCATCCACATCATCATCACCCTGACTGGGCAATCCACGGCCACAAAGCTACCACTACTCATGACATCGTTTTCAAACAGATAGACACCGGATCGTACCCATATCTCCCACGTCGCCCTCACGACAGGACACCGGGACACTCTTCTCGTGACTCAAAGACTCTGAAATTGAAAACACAATCATGGAATATTGTGTGGATTGTCTTGTATATTAACAATCATCCTTATGTACTCTTCTATCCCTCCTACAATCTTTCAAGTCGCATTACAAACAATGCATCCTCTCTCACATCATCTCTATCTAGATAGATCTCTTAATCATATGTAGTTACTCAATGGCGTGTCATAAAAAACTTAAAAATGCTCTAATCCTTCACTCATGTACATAGATTTTTACAGGAAAACCAGTAGTTATATTACTCAGTCATACTGATCTCTTCTCATATCAACTAAGTAAGCTCAACAATGAATCACGTGATTTCCTTTCTATTGTCTGTCCAACAATATGATATTACTTCACTCAGATTATTGATTGACCTTAAAAAAGGGGGGAGACTTGTGTAGAGAGTCAGCACTCAGTAATGTAGTATAATTGGCTTAGAATTAGGTCTTACCTGTAGGAAGATATTCTGTATGTATGTTTCCATGTTTATGATTACATTTTCAGCAACACTAATGAAGTGTTGATGACATGGCAGATGGAGAGGCTGACACTAATGCAGCATCACTTTGGTAAACCACACATGGCAGTTCATAAGTGATGACAGCTGCAGGGACATTGAGTCAAGGACCCACATCTGCCCCTTTGATTACAAGAACATGCCTTGCTGGCAAATTGTGATTGTGTATGAAATTATATGTATTGTTTGTATGTTGATGTGCTGGCAAATGGCCCAGCTGGCTATGATTGATGGGGCCTATAAAAGGCTAGGTTTCCAGAAATAAAGCAGTTTGTATTTGGAGCTGAAGTAAAGAGCATCTTTACTGTCTGTTATCATTTGCCATCCAGTTCTGATACTTAACTATTTTGTTAAGCCATGGGAGCAGAGTATCCATCATCCGGCATGCATAATCAGGATTGACTTTAGCCGGATTGATGGGCCCATGGACTTTTCAATCTGATGCACTTGGACAGGTCTTCCAAATTCTGTAGCAGTGCCTAAACCATCGGGGCCACCATTTACTTGTTTTCAACACAATCTTCGATAGAAAAAGATTTTAACCACACTGCGATGGACTATTCAAAGAAAGACAAATTCCTCAATCTTCTTTCCTCTTTATACACAATTACAAATTGTAGCAATGTCTATCAACCGACCATGATCATCGTCCAGAAAAAAAACAGACCCGGCTAGACTGCAGTGACACATAAACCAGAACGACAGTGTTCAGTTAAAAACCAGAGTTCATCTTGAACCACTGGACGCTCTGTATCTTATCAATTCTGTTTAATCTGGAACAGGACCGTAGTCTCGTCTGCCCTGCAAATTGAGTTAGGTGGAAGTAATATCCAAATGCACTGCAAATGCCACTCCCTCGGCTCTACTTGCTTAAGATTAAATTTTGGGAGTGTAATAAAAATAGCATCAAATGCAGGACTTTGACTTGACCTTCCTTTCTGAACAGACCTCTCCATTTTATCTATATTTCATGGCTTATAAATATATTATACTACTACTTTGGTGACTCTAAATGCATCCCAGACCTGTGGTCAAGAAAACTGTGCTCTCAACTGATTGGATTTTCTAAGTCCTTGGCTGGCAATTTTTGATTTTATGCAGACTGATATAATGTATTACAGAATATAAAGTAGGCTGGTAAAGTATACTGTAAAGTGTAAATGTAATACAAGACAGAAGATTCTTCAACCTTCAGGACCTCCAGTCCAGCAATGCCAGTTGCCAAATACTAAAACCTCCAAATTTGTGCCAAGTTTGTTACAAGACACGCTTGGGTGTTGTTTTACTTCACACAATACACTGATATCCAGACTCCAGAGAGAAACGAGACTCGCTTTAAGTAGCCATTTAAATTTGGATTTGAGTTAAGTGAAATTTAACGTCCTTTATACCCATTATACTCACTTTTTACTCGGACACACAGACCCACAATCTTTCTAAAGCACCTTACCAATGATGCCACATACAAAAAAGAATCGAAATCGACATCGAATTCAGATTTTTCATACTCAGAAAAAACGGAAAGATAGATTGCGCCATACAGAAAGTGGATTTCCACTCAAAGTTATCCAAATACTGAGCAGTAAATTGCAGTATTATTGAAATAAGATAACAAAACAACATTTCAACAGTCAATTTCATTTATAAAGCAATGAAAGTTTACATATTTATATACACAGTATTACAAGCCCAATGAAACAAAAGTAAACTTATAGTTGCCTAAAATCAATAATACTCATTCGAATAAACTTCAGCAGTAATAATAAGCTGTAACATGCATTGCACTTAGGTAATGAACAAAAAATCGTAATATCTGATACTGTACCACTTTAAATAACATTTGTGTAGCTTGTGACTCTGAGATTGCATAAAATAATATTGCCAGAAGTAATACATACGCATTTTGGTGCAATATTAGGTAATAAATATTATTAGAAATATATCATATCATATGAATTGTGGTTAATATCGACTGATTCAAATTTATAAACAAAACTGACCTTCAAGAAGGCCGACACCATTACGCCACATTTTAAATAATAGTATATAAATAGAGGATTAACGAAAGAGTCAAAAACAAAAGAAAAAGTATTATTTTCCAGATAATAAATAAAAATAACATAATAAGGTAATCATGCACTCCGTGCCACTAAGGTCACTGTGACATCTTCAGTTTTGAGTCAGAATTACATCATAAATGTAATGAAAAAATGCTTGTCAAAAACTGCATTGAGATAGACAGGACACAGAGGCTGTCTATTGAAACAGGAAGACCGCTTATTGTTGCCCCCTGTCAACTGGCCCCAGAACTACATGTCATATACGATGCCGGGGCCAACCACAAGGTGGTATCTTTTGTTTCAAACTTTCATGGTTAGGTTGCAACCGTTTTGCCCTGTCTGATAGATTGTCTAATTCTTAAGCAAAAGAATGTATGATACTTTTTGACCTTCGGATAGTGATGTCAATGTCATCACATTTTGTGTACCGACTTTGTCGCAGTGACCTCTGTGAGCTGAAAGTGCATCAATAACAGACATTTTCTGCTTAATTTAATGTTAATTAATCTCTTCTAATTTCATTTAAAAATAAATCAATCTTTTTATGTGTTCTTGTTCCCGTACAGTCAGATCACAGCCACTATGAAGACCTTGAGCTCAGCCTTTGGTGATACATAAACGCTAGAGCTTTGGCCGCCGAGTATATCATGAAGTGGCGAGAAACTCCGGCTAAATGAGAATGCCAGTCCGAGTGATTAATGTGAGGATGTTGACGCTCTATCACTTGACCAATCGTGATTGATAAACCCGACCAGCGGAGGTTGTAGTCTGACGGAGTCTCGTCTTGGGCCTGCAGGACGTACTCGGCTGGCAAAGGGGTTGCTTGGGTGAAGGTCGTTAGCTCGATGTCTCTTCCAGGATCACGGAGAAGAACACAACCCATGTCATACCATCTAAAGAAAACATTTGATAAATTTTAACTTAAAATTTTCTAGGATCTGGTTGAAGTGAAGAAATAAATTGTGTATATTCTGATAAAGAATCTACAATGAGCCTACGCTGCAAAAAGGTTTAGCGAAACATTTCATTTTAAGCAAATGCTATGCAACATTTGATTTAAGCTTAGACCCTGAAACACAAAGTACATTGTGCAATCTCAATGCCAAATAGCGCTTGAATTTGGACGAAGTTCTAGTAAGTGACATCTAACAAATAAATGAATAAGGACATAATATAATATTCCCACTGATAGATAATAGCAAATTGCATGGAGTCCTACAGCAGACACATCTTCCATTTCCGCCGCCTTTGCAAATCAATAGTCTCTGGACCGTAGACCATGAGCTATGACCAATATCATCATAAGATCACACAGGATAAGACATGCGAGCGGCACATCATCATCTGGAGGGTCATTTATTCTCAGTGGCCAGTGACTTGCTTATGTTATGTGGCCAATGACCAGTCAGCAGATCTACAGAGTGCGAATAGATATATCTAAAGGAAGAACCATCTGATTCATTCTCCAGAGGAGAAATCTAAATTTGTCTCAAGGGGAGGAAAAAGTTCGAACAGGTCTCTAGAAGAGGAGAGCGAATAGGTCTCCAGATGAGGAAAAAGTCTGAATAGGTCTTCAGAAGAGAAATAGGCCTCAAAATAGGAATAGGTTTCAAGAGAAGGAATCTAAGTCAGAACAGGCCTACCAGAGGAACAAAAGGTTGCAAAAGTCGAACAAAAGATCTCCAAAAGTCAAACATGTGTCCAGACGAATAGGTCTCTGGAAGTCAAACAGGTCTCCAGAGGTAAAATACCACCTGATAATATAGCGATAAGTGTAAAGAGGAATAAAGGGCAAAGGCATTGATTTTGTGCAAGACGATGAAGCTGATGTAAATATGAACCTCCTATACGATGTATTACTTCCCTCCCACACCCCTCCCCCCCCCGATCTGACCTTTGGACAAGTTGACCCTATCTACACCATGCTAACCCCTCAATATATTGATTTTGGAAGCAAGGAAATTATCTAGTGGTAAGAAGGGAAACCCAGATGCCCATGTGGTAATTCGGAGGACTTCCATATCATGCTCAGACATCTATCATTGATCGTATTGATTGATACAGGATTGGATCACATGTATAGTGCGTACATGTATAATGGCACAATGAATCTTTGATGGAACACACTATAACTCCTTATCTATATTCACAATGAAGATTGATGATAATACATTGTACCCACACAGGCATACAGGCGTTGTATTGCATCCTTGCCATTATCGAGAGAGAATCTACTACCCTTAGCCTCTTCCTCAGCCTATATTTTATACATCCAAACTTTACTTACGTTTTTCTACAACAATCAGATACCCAACAAAAAAAAGGGCAACTAGCAGCCTATTTTAATGCAGTTAAAATCCTTCTGGGCAAGTTCTTGATTTTATGAAGTGAAAGCATGCCCTAATACAGCAGGGTCACTGCACAGGGGGGGCGGCTTTAACCTGAAGACTCTTTTGACAACAAGTCAAGTTAGTCAACCAGTATCGAAAGGTTGTTTTTCTTTAAATAAATTTAATTTACCCAACTACCATGACTAACTATGCTCATAGAACTACACATACATTATGTAGAACAACACATTGCCAAAATATTCAATACTATCATAGCACCACTACTAAATGCCAAATATGATTCATGACCAGAAGTGACACTGACCTGTCAGGAGTCAATTCCGCAATGAAGTTTTCTACAGACACAAGGACCTGGCGTTCGTCAATGGTCCCTCCCGTTCGCAAATTGTCAATCCGGTCCTCGGCTCCCTTGATTGCAGCGCTGTGGCCCACTGGTTGAGGAGCAATGTTCGGTTGACTTTCCTGTAATAAAATAGAGAACGATAATAAGTGACAACTTGTAAATTTGAATTATAAAAGGAGTAGCTTGGTCATGGTAAGTACTAAGTAGGGTATATGGACTGTGGGTAGTGAAGCCCTCTTAGAGTCAAGTTCTTGCATTCAGTATACTAAGGATACAGAATGTTGCATAGTGATCCCAGAAGAGAGATATATTTTAAATTGCTACCAAGACACTTATATTAGAGAATGTAAAAGACAAATTATCATCTTATTTGAATGACATCCAGCAGGTACGAAATGTGCACATGTATGATGTCACACATATCACTAAACATATAGGGCATATTTGATGATGTCACAAATGTTCTAAACACAAAGATGCATATGATAATGTCACACAATGGAGCACATGATGATGTCACACAAAGAACACATGATGATGTCACATAAAGGGCGCATAAAGATGTCATACATATCCCTAATATAAACACAACGGGGAAATGACAATGTCACAAATGTTTCCAAACAAATAAGGACACAATCATGACGCTGAACCCAAGATATTCATAGTTTTCCCATGATTATAACCTTACAAGCTTGACCATCAATTATGATCATTGCAGGTAAATTCAGCAGTATCATGTAATGTAATATTATGGCTTCATCTTGCTTCACTACCGTCACAGCAGCTAATTAGCGCAATTACTACAATTAGCCCAGAATTGTTCATGGATAATTATTTCACAAGTATTCTGCACAGTCATCAGTCAATTAGGATAATATGACACAAATTACCATGTGACGACAAAAAAACACTTCACAGATCATACAGATGGAGGATAGAAGCCCGAGAAGCTGCAAAATATGACAAAAACTTGGTCCATTTGGATAATGATCTTACTCCAATGACCCAAAATGAGTAGATTATTGACAAACATGATTATACACATTAATGATTAACAACTTAATTAGTACATTAAATTGTTATATCCACTTATTTGTGATCGGTAATCAAAAGTTCACTGGTTCAAATCCCACTCGGGTCAGAAATTATTCTTCGTCTAAGTGTGGGGATTACACAGTGATCTGCTCAGATGGACTCATAATGTCATTTGCATCCTTGGCATGGGTCACAAAATTACTGAGGCTCTGGATAGGGTGCCCCCCTGTCTCTTGGCCACTTTACTTTTGAAATCCCCCATCCGTAGCCTCATTACAGAATGGATTTACTTGAAATTTAATTTAGTAAACTGCTTCTCAATGAACTCCGCAAGAACCGATCATATTTTGGCTTTTTTATGTCAATGTCATCTATACACCAAGTACTGGTTGAACTAGATTCCCTCTTCGAAAACAGGCTATGGGTAGATTCCATTTCAAACAAAGGCCTCCCTCAAATGAAGGCTCAATTGAGTTCACCAATCTTGATCTATACATGGCAAATTACCCTGCCTGGGTACACCAAGGAGGCTAATAAGAGCAGGAGGATGACACTGCTATGTGGCAATGGATGATTGAAACTGATTAGGCCGGCCATTGTAGACTCATGCTGAGTGTTGTCCAAAATAGGTAAAGGAGACCCACTAACCCAGCCACAGGCTAGAACCGAACCCTGTACCCAGCAATACGAACCCCAGCACACTACCACTGAGCCAAAGAGGCATCCTTGTGAGAGTACTGAATCAGCTTATCTCATTAAATAGGAGCCTTTAAATTTTACAACACCCATTATATTAATTGGAATTATTTCTAGACTTTAAAATTATTTTCACCACAAAATGAGATATTTCATGACCCCATCAGCCTATCTGGCCACCTCCATGAGACATCACCACTGTATAATCATTATTTGATAGAGCACATTGAGCACTATCTTACAAAAGATTACAGAAGTCAGCAATTCCATATCCTTACAATCCCCTAAATGTATTTCCCTGAATGTTATAATCCAGATCCAGAAAATAGATTATGTGGGTGGACCCCGGATCTATAAATCATGGAATAATTCCACAAAGAAAACATAAATGCTATCAAAACATATCAGTCACATGGTTTTTTCTAATCCTGGCCGACACATTGGGGGAAATCATATTAGGACATAATAATATATCTTCCATATTCCCAAAATATCACCTCTTTATTGAGATCCACTGCGTCAGCATCTGTCGCCTCTTCGGATACAATAATCCTGATCTCCAAAACAACATGTGTGGGAGTTGGGGGACTGGACAAGATTCAACAAGACTACTGACTACATTAATGGCATTTCTGTAGGTGTTATTCGTAATGAGCATCATTCACAATTGATGACTATGTTTCGCCAACTTCTTGGGGTCATAACAGCAGTGCTAAGAATCCTAATGCTCCTATTTGTAGCCGAAGTTCTGTGTTCTTGGGTGATGGACAAGACTATTATTCAATGTTGAGAAGAAAACAAAAAATCAAGTGTGACTCAATGGCAGGTTAGTAGCCCAGCAGCTCCAAGCGAGCAACCATTGAGCTATGCCCAAGGTCCCTGATGCTCACACAAGGATGGATGGATGATTTGGACTTTATGTCCTGCAATTATGCACTTGGTAGTCTAGGACTGGAGGAGGACACGGCAATGAGGCGAAGGATGATTGAAACAGCCGTCCAACATAGGCCCAGGTGACCCGGCACGAGCTGGATTCGAACCCTGGATCCAGTGATTGGCAGTGGCAGCCCAGCACGCTACCACTAGACCAACCCTTCCCCCCCCCCACAGTAATGAGATGAAGGATGATTGAAACTGCTGTCCAACATTGGCTCAAGTGACCCAGCAAGAGCTGGATTCGAACCCTGGTCTCAGCGATTGGCAGCCCAGCACCCTGCAACTGAGCTGGGGGCCAACACAAGACCTTTGAATATTGAAGCTATTTTGCCTTTTTACATACAGTGCAGTCTCATTGAGATCTTGATACATCATCTTGGATGGTATAAAGATTAAAACATATTTACACAAGACTTAACCAAATCTCCTCCATAACCATTAGTGCCCTATCACCCCTTGAGAATCTTAGAATTTGACAGTAAGACGAATGACCTGCACGAAAGGAAACAGACCTAGACATTAAATAAGTCAAGTTGACAAATGACCTATCAACAAAAGAAATTAACACAAAGCAAGAGGAAAGATGGATGGATGGATGATTGGGGCTTGGTGTCATGTATGTATGTACTTGATAGGATAATAAGACAGAAAGAGGACACAGCAATGAGGCGAAGGATGATTGAAACTGCCGTCAAACATAGGCCCAGGCTACAGTAGCCTGCTCAAGCTGCGAGCGTTAGCGACTAGGCTACAACATTTCACTTGAAGTCCTCTATTTCATGCCCTCGCAGGCTCGCACACATGAATTTCTTGCAGTCTCCTGCTGAGTTCTGCTGAGCGCGGCCCTGAGAGGCAGCAGCGTAGACCTGAAAGGCGGCAGTCCCAATGACTTAGAAGCACGGAGGCTAGGATGCTGTCCAGTAAGTCTATACGATTGTCAATTTATGATCAAAGTGTTTGTCAGCTGGCCTAATTGAACCCAGGACCGCATCTTTCAGTGCAGTAGGCTAGAGACTAACACATTCATGCTGCACCCAGCAAGTGATAGTCTAAATTGAACAAGACACCTTATTAAAACTTTGATGAAGTATAAATTTAGTTCCTAAAATGGCTGACACAATCGGATGTCAGGTCAAATGACACAGAAAACAGCAGTCTATTAAAGAACTGTCACCTAAATGTCACTCTGACCTGACAATAGACCAGGAATAAAACACCACGGCCAAAAAGGCAAGGTTGTAAATGACTTGGGCCTCTTCAAAGCATTCTCTGGCAATTCTATTAGAATTCCTGCAATTCTGAGCCACAGAGAAAATTTGGCGCCAAACTCTGTGAATACACCACATAGGAGATGAACTATAGGCCTAATACAGGAATCAGAATGGATCACACTGACATAAAATATGGCAAACGAGGGCTTAGCATAATGGATGGATGGATGATTTGCAGGTAATCCACCTCCATCGAATGGGGGGGGGGGGGGTTTAGGACTTTATGTCCTGTACTTATGCACTGGTATGGCTCAATAGGACAGGTAATGACAATAGTTATATGGTGGGATGCACTCCTGACAAAGGATGAAACAAACATCTAACATGGGTCTCCCAGGCCGGGAATTGAACCTGAGTCCAAGTAAAGAGGTTAGCAGCCCAGTGTAGCAAGAGCGTTACTACTAAGCTAGGCCCAGAGCCAGTGGGTGGCAAGAAATTTTCTCAGAGAACTGCAACCACCATACCTGCTATATTTCAACCCACACTGCTCTTATTTTAGACAAGTCTCTGCGGTGCAGCGTGGCTCTCTTAACATTGAGTCAACAATGTCATTAGACTGATTTAAGCCATCTCTTGGCTCTCTTAACTCTTTAAGAATCAAAATTGCTCGTCTGCAGATCATGAGGTCCATGAGAGTAATCAACATAGCAAACTTGGTAAACACACTTACTTAGGAGACTCTGGAGGTAAATATTTACTGAGTTTGAGTCAGAGTGGGAGGAGTGCCCTTCATCAGCCATACATCAAATGCGTTGCGATTAAAGTTCTGATCAAGTACCACGGGACACGATCAAAGCCCAAGGCTATGCAGTATGAAAGGAGATGAAACACTTTAAGATGATCCAGTGTGAAAAGGTTAAAGGTTTGATAAAAGGCACACTTTTCTGTGATAGTTGTCAAAGGTTGAACAGTTTTGAAGTTTAGTTTAATAGTTTTAGTTTAATAGTTTTAGTTTAATAGTTTTCACCGGTTACACGAGTCTTAATTTTAGTGAGTAGCAATAACATTAGGGGTTAATTACCACACCGAAATTTATAAGATCATATAAGGAAGTACAACTCACCATGCCTTGCACATCAGCTCTGCCGAAGACCTCCTGGAAAGCTTGTCTCACGGCGCTGACCTTGACGTCTTTCGTGGAGGTCACGATAATGTCCATGTCACCACCAGAGTCTGAAAGTTAAATTTAGCAAAATTTAAATTAAAAAAATTTAGAAGTTATGTAATTTTATTAGTTGCCTTACTCTGAGACATAGGGATATTAAAACTAAGCAACTTTTCGGAGGTCTGCTCCTTACTATATATGTCAAATTGACACTTACATATCACTTCTTTCATTCCTGGATCCAATGTGGTAATCACCGATTCTACAGAACTCTGAAACAGAAACCCACAATCAGCAACATTTTACCCTTTGCAAAAATAATGTTTCAGTAAAAATAACATAATACAGAGGATACTATCCATCCATTCCATCCATAATATCACTGACAAGGACTATAATTTTTGCCGATATATATATTTGATATTAAAAAGATTTATACCTTAGTCTTTTCCACAACTTTGCTCACAAAGGCACTGTTCGAGAACCACCCAAAGAGGCCCCCACCAGCTCTGCCGGCCTCCTCCCCAGCTCCCTCTTGTGTTTCTGTAACATAGAGAGGCTCGTTCTGAACTGGCATGTCCATGCCCACTGATAGAGACGCTTGGTATGGGGGTGTTATTGAGCCTGAAATAAAGACAATTATAGTATTTGTTATGAACAGAAGATGATCTTATATACCTGGAATTGACAGTTATTTGACTGTAACTGTCGGCTAAAAGCTTTGCAGCTTGTGTTATTGTTTTACTGTTCATCACCGACGTTAAATAAAGTTTTATCTTATCTTATCTTATCTTTAATTGTTCCCTCAAAAAAATTGTGATCATTTGAGTGGATCTCTGCCGACATCACTGAGTAACTGAAGTTCTGATATTGTTATTGGCCAAATAAATCAAGGCACAATTTTAATTTGTACCATGGACCATGATACCATTTCATCAGATTTCAAACCAAATTTACTCATGCCTATGCAAAAACAAATCTTCAGGATAAAAATTTATCAAGTCTCAATATCATACAATTGAGATTATTAGCTAAGTCAGGCATAATAATGAGTTTTTAGAAGCTAAAAATCAATTATGTCCGACCTAACAGGAATAGAAGGGTGGATGGAGCATAATCGATAGGCCCTTTATGTCATGTATTTATAGACTGTAGAAGGCTAAATGGGAACTAGAACTAGAAGGGCACCTTACCTGGTGGAGATGTGTATTGTTGTGGAGGAACATACGGAGCAGGTGCAGGAGAGGCAGCCACTGTGGAGGCCCTTCAAATAAAAGTAAAATTGGCAAATTAAAAACAGCATTTTACCCAAACTTATAGAACTATATTAAAAATTTTATTTTCTCTGGACAGCACAGATCAAATCTAATACATAATATATATAAACAGTCAGAAAATCTGATATGCAAAAAGAGTGGACTGTTGCACTGTGAAAACGGCACCACGCGACTCATGATAGCTGATGAAGTGTCATCTTCTCTACTTTCAACATGGGAAGCATAGATGCTGTTTGATTAGTCATGATCAAGAGAACATAGAGAAGGCCATTTGATTTGTCATAACTGATTTTAGAGTAAAAATCAGATCCATAATCCTCTCGTTTGTTTGTCACCAACAAGCAGGATTAGTCTACTTAAATCAAATTAATATTGAAAAGTATTGGGTATGATCATGACAAATCATCACTATGATGACTCACAAAGTTCCATTTTCACAATGCAGCAATCTACTCTTTTTGCATATCAAATATCCTGGCTGTAATTCACCTTTTTATTCAATTCAATATAAATATGTCTGCTTCTGACCTACCCTGTGGGTGAAGCTGGAGGAGATGAGCTGGCAGCTGCTGAAGAGGCTGGGGTGAAAAACTCCTGAAATTAAATTAAGTAGAAAAGGTGAGTTAAACATGCATATCATCAATTAAAAAGAACAGCATTTATAAGCAAACCAGCAAAGGGAAGGGGTTAAACGGAAATTCTTTGTTTACTTTACCATTTTTTTAAGTATTAAGTTCTCATTGGTTTGAAGATAAAAGACAAATTATTTACTGCTTATCAGTCCAGTCGGGTACAAATAATTATTCTTGTATATTTTCAAACTTTTGGGTGTTCCTTTAAAGATTTTGGGGCAGGAAAATTTTTCTATTCCTCAGGGAGCCAAAAAGAATTTGAAGAGATTTCTTTTAAAACTCCTAAATTAACCAATTTATTGCCATAAATACCAGACTGAATTTTTATTATCAACCTTGAAGGTGACTCTATTGCATTTACATTCTTCAACATTTTACCTTTGATGTGATCAATCCTAATATTTCATTTACAAAATAAAGAAAAGAGCGAAATTCTTTCATAAAAACACCAACCTTGGGAGGATTAGCAGTGACAACTCCAGCCTGGGGTACGAATCCTGCTGTAGGGGGAGGAGGGGGTGTTGCCCCAAAACTTGTCGTTGTCTGAGGGGTAGAGAGATGAGGGGGTAAGCTGGTAGGTGGCGACACCGAGGAGGCTGTGACTTGTGAGGGCGCAGAAGAAACTCTAGGGGGCGTCATTCCTCTGGACGTAATAGAGGCTGTAAAATATGAAAATTTGTTCAGTTACACACTCAAAGAGTAAAAGGGCACATCATTATTAGAATTTAACAAATGATTTAATAATTTTCTTCTGACTTAGAATACGGGAATTTTCTTTTGCAAAATTGAATGGTGATAATTGAAAATCACGACCGTTCATTTGAACACACAGAAAATCCTCAATTTCTGTAAATTGGCCAATCAGAGACCGGGATTTTGCCGAAAAAATATCTAGTTGTAAATGCCAATACTCATTGCAATGACCAAAATGGATGAATGGATGGATGATTGGGGCTTTACGTCCTGTATTTGTGCACTTGGTAGGCCAAGGCCAAAATGGAACAGGTCATGGAGTTCCCGTGTAATGCTTATTTATAATATATATTTTATTGAGCCTTAGAAATGAATAATTCAACATGCATCTTCAATAATCTTAGATGATAAGAAGATGGGAGTACATACGCCTACATCTATCTGGTGCTACTTAGTACTTACTAATAACTTTAAATCCAGTTGATATCAAATAAAATTCACTTATCGAACGATTATGACACTTGAAGCAGTGGATACCGGATACGAGTACCGACCACCTGCAACGTCACAACAATTTAAGTCAAACTAACCACCTTGGGTGACGTCAGTCTTTGCCGCCTCCTCCAACTCATCGGCAATACTGACACCTGCAAACTTAGATGCCGCCTGCTCCTCTCCTCCAACTTCTTCCATCATCTGAAAGGTAAACAATAAAACGTTAACAAGGTCATTGGTTAGGTCTTATTTTACTTTTATATAATACTAATTACTGTAATGCAAAATTCAACCATTGACAAATTTTTCGATGGACACAAACTTTGATTTGATAAAGGGCAGTGCAGGAGTGGGAGGTTCCATCAGATTTTTTTGGGCAGAAAAAAAATTCTGATGGGGTAGCTTTCTTAAAGTTGCGTGATGGATTTAGATGTTTGTTAGGACATTGCACGCCTTAGGCCCAGATCCTAAATAATCGTGTCCGGCATTTCAATGAAATATATAATTTTCAAAAAGGAAAACCCCAGAGCTATAATTCTTCAATACCGAAACGAAAGCCCAGACTACCTTTGAAGACTAAATCATAGTACCGGGCAAATGACACAATTAGACCAGAGCGCGCGGCCGGTGTCTAAGTCAGATTCAGCGACAAAATATGAACATGTCATGTGACTATAGCTATATCAATACATGAAAATAGTGCAAGTCTGCATCTATTAAAGCAAGCAAAGTAAATACTGTCATTTTTTTCAATGTTTATTTACTGGGCGATAAATGAACTTAAAAACATTGCAAAATTCCTTGACAGTGGCATGTTTAAAAGTGTTTAACAAGAAAATTACAACATGAAATGGCAGAAAAACAGGACAGACACATGCTCCTGTATTGTAAGAGATAATTCACCTTATAATTAGTGACGTTAAGACGTTGAAATCGCTGTTAATGGCTCAAAAACCACTTTTGACAGCTGTTTCCAATGTTGACAGACGTGGCACAGAAAAATAATTAACTCTAGGTGGCAGTGATATCTTAAAATTTTGGCTTTAGCGCCTCTGGTGGAAATGAGGAAAAAGTGGGCGTGGTTTATTTTGAGTGACGTCTTTTTCCTTACGCAACTTTCCTTGCGCCACCTGGCTGAGGGCACGTGTTTAGTTCATTGAAAGAGAAACTGGAAGAAGCAGGAACGAGTCTGGCTCCAATTAATTGAGATATTCTTCTATTTTATGAGGAATTGAGGTTGCACAATGGCTGCAAGTGAAGAGGAGAAGTTGAGGAATATGCCTAGGCAAAGTTCATTGTCCATTAAAGGATCTACTGTGAGCTTTCATGACATCAAATACACTGTTGATGTCAGACCTCCTGGAAAATGTTGTGGAGCCAAACTGAAGAAGCACATCCTCAAAAACATCAGGTATAAACATTATCAATTACAATTTGCAGTCACTTCCAAATGAAAAGTGGCATTGACTATTTTGCTTTGTACCAGTTAAGGTGCTCACACATGCATGTCAACTCAGAAGTTACCAGTGACTGACATGCATGAATTAATTATTGGGCCCTTTAAATTTATTGCATACAGTGATATACCAGGCTTACCAATATACATCATGAGGATTTACTGGAGTTGGAGCATGTCCATGTGATATATTAGATTCCTTGTCTGATTTATATATATGCCTAAGCAGCTCCTACCTGTGCTCTTTATAATGATATACGGTAAAGATCATAGGCCTTGCTGTTAATCCGGTGCTTTTGAACAACTGTAGTGTAGCACATACATGTATAATCAATGATTATGAGCGGGCCTAAGTATAAAGGCGTGACATAACCACTCTCATTCACCATCATGACAGCCTCCTCCCCCCTGGACCGCTTAGAGAAATAATGGCATTTTTGAAGTAAAGTTGCCCGCAAATTCCAAAATCGCGTCTGGCCCCGCCCCCCATACCACTGTGTCTAGATCTGCCCTGATTCATACACAACATCCAGTGGCGGATCCAGGGGGGTCCCAGGAGCCAAGAATCCCTGGACTGCTGTGATGAAATGAGGCAAAATTTAAGAAAACATGCTACATCACTGGTCTGTGCATGCCAAGAAACTCCCCCCACCCACCATACCAGCCTGTCTGGGTCCACCACTGACATCCTAAACTGCATGTCTTTTGAATGAGACGTTTAGTTGGTGGCCTCTTAGAGTTCTTCCGTGGCCTAATGGTAAAGAGTGCTTGTTTGCACAACCACTGGCTCTGAGGGCGTGGGTTCGAATCCCACCCCGGAACTCAATTTAGTCCGAGCCCATGGGACATTAAATGGAGGCGGGTTGTATCCAGTGTTCTATGCTGGGGCAACTGAAAGACCCTGGGCATCCCTGAATTAATAGGGTATGTACCAGACTCACAGTCTTCTCATCTCATCATCATCATACGGCGATCGCCTGCCTCGATATAGCCCACTAAGGTGCTGCAGAGGCGTAAAACACAAACAAACAAAACAAACAAAAGTTGGTGGCCTCTTATAATGGCTGCTATAATGCCTTGTATCAGATTGTCTGTGCTTAGCAAGTAAATAAAAGATCCCTTAAGGTAAAAGGTCTCTCTCTCTCTCTTATCTCTTTATATTCACGTTTAATGAAGCCTTTTGTGTATCCAGAACTGGCCTTAAAGGACCCCACTATGTCACTATATATCTGATTTTGATAGGGGAAGGGTTGGTCTAGTGGTTGGGTGCTTGGCTGCCAATCGCTGGGTCCAGCTCTTGCCGGGTCACCTGGGTCTATGATGGATCTCTGTTTCAATCATCCTTCACCTCATTGCCGTGTCTTACTCCTGTCCTAATTAGCCTACCAAGTGCAAAAATACAGGATGTAAAGCCCCAATCATCCTTCCATCCATGTGATTTCGATAAAGGGCATTGTAAGTTTTTTTTCAAAGTTTATGTCAATATTACTAATTTTGACTAAACCTAAATTATTGTGGTTTCATAGAATTTCCAGGACATGTGACATGGTTAAATTTTGACTCATCTTGCTCATATGCCTCATATCAATAATTTTTCTGTGACTGTTGCGTGATTCTTTAGAATTTGACAGAATCTATTGAATGAAGATATATCTATTTTGGCGCCAGTGGCCCAATGCCAACTTAATTTATTGTGTGCATGACAGTGCCAATGCTGTCTCTAAACATTGCATCAAATCAGCAAATTATTGTTGCATGGTTGCAATTTACAATGCATGTATTATCATGATTATGTCATTTATTGTATCAAATTTAGAGAACTGTCCTAGTTCGACAAACTTTCTCTACAGAAGTTAGCACGAGCCTGTATGATGCTGAACAGCAGCTGATGTAGGCTAAAGATTAAAAAAAATGCAGACGCCTGAGTAGTAGATTTTACTGCAGCCACCCTCCTTTATTTTGGTTCGTTCTCATCATTCAGCATGCCTGACTGTCTAAGCCTTTATTAAAGTTGATTTTGTGTACCTCATAAAATTTTCACTTCAGCAAAGCGTAGATTCTCTGGGTGAAAATTTTGTTCCCTTTGAGCTAAATTATTAATTTTTTTTGGGGGCATACCATTTGATTACTGGGAATGTATTTCCTCTATTTATCATATAATATTATGTGAAGTCGTATACTGTTCGTGAATACAATGTTTTAAAAAATGTATAAAATAGCAGGATGTTAGTATAATTGTGTAATTTAAATATATCTGAATTAAGCTTTGGAAGTTGGAATATGTAACGGTTGTAACATGTTGCATGAAGCTATAAATGTGGCTTTTTTTGCTCATCATAAAATTGCGGAAATTTTGCAAGTCTTTCGCAACTCTTTTAAACATATGTTAATTTATTCAGTAAACATGGTGCCCAGCATGCCACCGATTACAAAACAAAGTATTAAAAGTAAGCCTATGCAGAAAATTAACTTTTTAAGATAATTTCAATTTTTAAAATTGCATATTTGGCCTGTCGGCAAAAGCCATAAAGGCCTATGACTTGATAAAATGTAGACATAATACAATTGTGTACTCTTGCTATTGGACACATGTCTATGATAAAAATGAAGGGTTCGTTCAACTGTGTTATACTTAAGTGAACTTCAAAGTTGTTCAGGCATGTAGAAAGCCTTTATGCCATTTGATTGATAGTTACACCAGTCGAATGTAGTCTGTGAACTTGCATACCTCAAATACAATGTTTGGCTCAGGACATGTATCTAAAATTATCTATGTATTATATAACATGTTATCTAACAGTTAAGATTTATTTGTCTGCAAAACATAGCTATAAAAGGCAGGGGTGTATCTAGAAATTGCCTGGGGAGGGAAGGAGACAAATGTGGGCATTTTTTTCTTTCCCTGGTTAATTTTATAGGCCGAGGGCCATGGCTTAAGCCCCCCCCCCTTTAAATACGCCACTGGGACGTTGTCCCACAGATAGTATAACGTATGATAATAAATAATAATAGTTGTAACTTATATAGCGCCATTTACAATAAATTGCTCACTGGCACTTTGGTTATTTATTTGATCATGGTATTTTTTAACAAATGAGTCTTAAGAGTCTTTTTTAGATGATCTTTAAATAATGTTTTAGTGGTTCTAACTTCATATGGTAGCTTATTCCACAGTGAACATGGTGAAGGTACGGTATTTTTGAAGGCTCTGTCCATGTAGCTGTTAGTACTATAGCTGTTCAGTACATCTAGCATTTCTTTGTTGCCAATTCTCAGGTTACGATGTGAAGATTTTTGATTAAGTAGTTCTTTCAGATAAAGTAGCTTATATCATCAGTTTTGTCACAGTATATTATAGTTATCTTTATGTGGATCTAAAGGTTAAGTTTATTGTTTGTTTTATATGTTTTGGATGCACCTGCTAAGTTATTTTATGTGTGACAAAAACTGATGTGTAGTTTCGATTGATTGCTGAGATGCAAAAATTTTTTTGTCCTTATATATGTATGTGATAATATATATGATACCGGAGTCATGGCAGTGCAGAGTGTAGTTACGAAAGTTGGTTTTGAACATTCGGAAGAGTTTCTTTATGTCGTGGAAATGAAGCATTTTGACGAAAAAACCATCGTATAACATGATGAAAAAATTTTTGATTTTTTAAAATTATTTATGCACTCTTTAAGTAAGCTTATTGCTTGGTTACGAAACTTTAAGATTTATGCGGCCAAATTGGTAATGTCTTAAAATAGTTTTTCATCCAAAGAAATGTTTTTGTCAACGCCTCCCTGCTCACACACCATAAAAAAGAAGTCAAGAAAAAATTCTTGAAAAAGGTCAGCTATTGCAACATGTCCCAGTTTTCCAAAAATAAACATTTGATGGCAAAATGTTAAGGGTTGCGAAACATTTTGCATCATTATAAAATGAAAAAAGGTTATGAATTTTAAAACGAACAAATTGTCCAGTGCTAGCATAAGCATAAGAAAACATGTATATGAGGGAAGGGGGAAATAAAGGGTGTTTTGCAATGGCCTATATGGTTAGATTATGGGAAGACATCATGTCAATTTCTGTGACTGTAATTTGAACATGAAACCCGGCTAAGGACATTGTAGAGAATACAAAAAAGCTACTTGCAAGTTTTCATAACTGGGCAATCAGTAGTTTGGTTGGAGTAGCGTAAGGGGGCCGTGAATTAATAGTACTAGCATAATACCCGTGAAAATGGGGAAATAATATAAGGATTATGAGCAGTGTTAGGGCTTGATAGCAATTTGCAATAACAGGTTAGAAATAAGGAGCATGCAATGGTGCCATCTTGTGATAAAAGACTAAGGAAGGTTTCAACAATATTGGGCAAAAGTGATACTTAGACATGGTGATATAGCGATAACAAATCAGTACTTTAGAGGTCAAAAGCGTCTAAGGACATTGTAGAGAGTTAGGAAAAGTTGCGTGCAAGTTTCTGAGGCTGGGCAATGAGTGGTTTGGCTGGAGTAGCGTAAGGGGTCCGTGAATTAATAGTATGATGATTATCATGTATCATGTGAATGAAAGCATGTATCATAGTTTTTATAATAATGTGAAAAAAAAAATTCATGAGGCAAAGTAATATTAAGAGTTTTCAATGGCCTAAATGTTAGATTATAAATATTTTGAAAACATTCTGTTATGGCTTAATAAATGGAAAAAGAAATATCTTACGGATAATGAAGATTATGAATTTGTTATTTCAAGCTGTACCTTTTCTGAAATATATAATTTTTAATTCCCGAGTCACGACCAGTGTCAATAAGTTTGTACTGAACGAAACCTCAGCACACTTTTTCGGTCAAAAAAACTTGCAGTAAGTCAGAAAATCAGAGAGTTTGAAATACCATTACCTGTTTTTCTGGAACATTTCTGGGATATATCATATTTTTTTAACTTAAAATCTGTTTGAAAATATCGAAAAAAGACATAAATCAAGAATTTCAATGTGACGAATTTTTTCAATCCAAAAAATCATCAGAAGATGGCAAAATAGAACATCTGTTGTTACGATGTGCTGTCATGAGAAAAAGGCTCCAAAAGCACAAATATATCATAGTTTATAGACAAGCAACATTAGATATTAATTTGACTTAATATTAAAATTTAACTGTCTATGGAAACTAAGCTTCTGCTGCTCTGCTTTCTCCGTGAAGGTTGACTAAGTTGGACCTTTTTAAAATGTTGGACTTAGGTTTAATATCAGTTTCCATGAAATTCCATCATCCTTTACCTAATTTCTGTGTCCTCGTCTTTTCCTAATTAGCTGACCAAATGAATAAATACGGAACGTTAAGCCCCAATCATCCGTCCAAGTGGAAGTCCTGGTACATGGCCAATTGTGCAGCGTACGTAAAACGTACGTTGCTCTTTCTTGCGTATTTCGTACATAAATCAGTTGTTTTCACGTATGAATTACGTATGAAAATTTACGTACGTAAAACAAACGTAAATTTTCGTATGGATTTCATACGTATAAAGTTGGTTTTTGGGGCATTAACTTGATTTTTTTGCTGATTTTTTTTTGCCTGCGCCAATACAAGGTCTGATATTAAACTGTTTATGATAACTATATTGCACTAAAATAGCCAAAGTAACTGAAAAGTACCTGTGTGAAATTTTTTATGAATTCGTACGAAATTCGTACGAAAATGTACGTTCTACAGATCAGCTCTTTTTTGTGAGTTTCGTACGTAGAATTTACCTACGTAATTCGTACGCTGCACAATTGCTAGTGTAGCACTGTCTTTGTACAGTGGATTATTTATTAGGCCTACCCTCACTATTTTTTTGCGTTCAAATTTTTAAAATCTCCAGATCCATGATAGTAAAAGTTTTGTCTATAGAGTCCGTAATTTTTGTTGTGAAAAATGTGAAAATTATGAACTCTCGTCAAACTTTCTCAAGTTTGGTAAATTCATCATTATTAAAGGTAGTTCATTTTCTCAGAATTGGGATGCATGCCCTGCATCTTAACATTCTATGAAAAAGAATAATGCTTGAGTGATATTTACTTGCTGGCAATATTGTTTTGCTATAGTACTATATAGTCATGATAATTACAGTTTCGACAACTCTCTGTAAAAAATAGGTGCTCGCTTTGGTACCTTCCATTTTCCTGGTCTGCTACAAGACCATTAGTTCTTCATGCAGTGTTTTCAGAATGTTGTCCTACTTTAATAATTGACATTTTTGTCACATTTATCATGCAAAGCAAAAAGCAGGCCTGTAGAGTATGCCACAGTTCTATGTTTGGAATTGATTGTTAAAAATATTTTGTTTTTAACCTCTTGGGTCATAGTACATCATGTACATCTCTACAGTAGTATTAAGTACAAGTGTCTTGTTCCAAAAAGAGGGTGTCTATTTCTAATTTTACAAGCCATAAAACTCGCAACTTGTGCCAAGTGTCCATTGCAGAAGTTGTTTGCTGAAAATTGGTTAAAAAAACAAACTAGTTGAACTCGAAAAAGAAACTTTTCGGTCACTCCCAACCTTATTTTAAAGTAGAGTATGTGTTTGATAAATATTTCATCAATAGAAATGGAGTTGGATACCTGAAATGAAATTTTTACCCTCGATAAAAATCTCTTCCTTACTGTATCATACTGTATGCATAATTGTATATCTGTATATTGCATAGACTTCTGAGGACCATTTTTACAAATGAAAAATTATGCAAAATTGGTCTAAAACTTGAGCTTATTGGTATTGATTTATAGAAAGAAACCGACCACTGACTTGGAATTAACTGGTGTGAGAAAAACTCCTCTTAAAACTGATAATTTATCAACTGTCTCATGTAACGTAATTTATCTTTGTCCATCTCTATTTCCTTATGTGAGCCTTACTTTTAATAGTTGGTACGTGCCATTTCACAGGAAATCTGAGGAAAAGTCTCGCCAGGGTCCGGATCACATTAATGCATAGACAGGCTGAAATAGTGCAATTTTCTGTTAAAAATGCAAGAAATAGCATGAATAATTGTCATGAATGTGATGTATTTATATGATTATGTTATTTATTCATTAATATTTTTATATTTTTCAGTGGCGTTTTCAAGCCTGGTACAATGAATGCGATCATGGGGGCCACAGGGAGCGGAAAAACATCGTAAGTCAATTTCTTTCATTATTCAAACAAAAATTAATGCAGTTTAAACAAGGACTTTACCCTATCGGTGTCAAGAACTTATATCGAGAATGTTGCAGTCAATATGTAATACTTTTTCCAATTCACTGCATATTTATTTGAAAAGGTATAAATAACTTTTAATATCAATGACTTTTTCTTTTGTTAACCGGCCTAAGGCCCGGTTAATCCAGGAGCTGTAAACGAATCTGGTGAAACCAAAACATTTATCACAAACCAGTAACCATGATCCAGTAACCACGAACCTGTAACCAGTAACCACATATGCTGGTTACTGAAGTTTTTCCGACATAACGATGTTTTCGAGAAATGAGGGAATGCGAAATAAGGTTATCGAGTGTCATGTTGGTCAGATCGCGTATTTATCGTGTTATAAATGGATATTAACTGAAAGAAGTACTTGAAAATTTTATTTTGGGCCGTGGTCGTGTTTTCGTGTGACCGGAAGTAGTTGCCACGCGGCGCATGCGCGTACGAAATTCGTTGTTTTTTCAATTAATTTTGCCTAAATACGACAGAACTGAGTTAATTGATGTGTTAATGATGTTAAAATCGTTGTAGAATGCAAAGAAACTGCTAGAAAATGTTGTTTTTGCCGATTCGTCGTATATTTCTATGACCGGAAGTGGTTCCCATGCTGCGCATGCGCGTAGAAATATTCGCTCGAGTGAAGAAGAAGGCCGCCATTGCTGAAATACGACATCGATGACATAAAAAAAAGAAGCGATTTGCAAGGTTGTAGACGATTGTACAAGTTGAACATTGTCAAGGTAGGCATTTGAAGTGCTACTGCGCTTGTCAAGTTAACAAATTCCGCTCTAATTGTAAGTTTCTCTCCTTGCTGTTCAGTTGTTAAAATCTGACAGTGGTTTTGCTGCTTCAGTGCTTGGTAAAAAATTGGATTAATTTTATGCATGTGCGCGGTAATTAAGCGCTTTGACTTACTTAAGCGATTATACAGTACATGTTCATATTGTCGATAATAGTTAGTGTGCATTTATTGTGTTACTAATTTTGCCTTTTTTGACAGTTGATTCACTTGCTTGACAGTTGCTGGCAGAACCATTTTCAACTATTAAATTGCATTGTTTCTTGTGTGATTGAGTATTTGAAGGCAAAACATTCATTTATATGGTTTGATTTAAAGGTTAAACGAGCTTACCTGTTAAGTGAAGTTTAACCTGGATTCTGTTGATCTTCCGATAGTCCCAGGAGAGTTTATACGAGAGAGCGCCGCCTATTGTCAATATTTAAAGTGACCTACTTGGAATTTGATATTAAGGGTGGGAGAGGAGGGCGTATAAACTCTCCTGGGACTATCGGAAGATCAACAGAATCCAGGTTAAACTTCACTTAACAGGTAAGCTCGTTTAACCTTTAAATTCTGTCTCACTTCCAAGTCCCAGGATCCCTTATACGAGAGGTTTAAAGAACCAAATTCCAAGAGGGAGGAATAAAGGAAAAAGAAAGGAAGCCAAGCCAGAACAAGAAGGCTGCCTGGTTGTGTGTATCTGGCCCCAGCATCCGGCCATATACCACTGTTCATACATAACCCAGCCTACTTCGGGTTGGTCTGCACTGCTGCCCCCCCCCCCTTTTTGGCTTGCCGTTCGTGAACGTCAAGCCTATGTAATCGTTAAGCGGAAGATTGCCGCGAAACGACGAAGATTTGAATGGGTCGATCGCATTTTGGCAAAAAATCGGGTCCAGAACAAGCGGAAGTTCCCTAAACCAGTCATGCCACAAACAATCAGCATAACAATCATATCCCCGCTAAAAATACTCCACAACACGATGTCCCCGTGTAATGTTTTCATGCACGGCTCGTCATCAATGCAGCCACGCAAACTGGCACTCACTCGGATTCACGCGAAACCACTCTCCGCTAGAGGGAGCCACAAGGCGCCATGCTGCACGACGCCTAGTGGAGACCGTCAGTACTAGCACCCACTGCATTTCTCATGCAGTTTGAGCAGCGAGTAGTCCCACAATCTTTTTACACAGGTAGGGGGTCTGGGGGCATTCCCCCCAGGAAAATTTTTCTGGGAACCAGTGGAAATGGTGGCTTCTGGTGGACTTGATCCAGTCCTATTGACATCATCCTGTCTCATTGACAGCAGGGGAAAGGTCTAGGCTTCCCTGGAGAAATGATGTTGAGGACCTACTGCAGAATGTGTACAAAAATTCTGAAATCATATAATAATGAGTCAACTTCAATGACATTGTGACCTTCTCTTATACATAGCATAATCTGAATCTGAAATAATTGTATACTCAGCAATAATTTTTTTCTCCATATATTTATGCCATTATATAGATGGCCCCTCTGCAGAGGTCTCCCGTCCCACTTCATTATAACAATTAGAAGCAAATAAAATTTTGATTAATATTGAAAATCTTATATATGGGAAAAACAACAAAAATCTGATTCTGAATCTAGGGCCTAGACACACAGTGATGAGAAATTTACATTGCCTACTTATGATTAATATAAGCAAAAGTTTCAGTAAGACCATAGGAATAACCACAAAATGTCCATACATGTATCTCAGCACAATATGTATAATCCACAAGGTCTATATGCTTATGGAGATACAGCTTGCAAATAACAAGAAGCACCACATCACTAGGCATAGCAAGCAGAAATCATAACATTAGAACAAATACCTTTTTTGTAAAGATGTCCACAAAACTAGCCATGTTCCTCTTTTCTGTTCCTCTCAAGTACATGTCATGTAGTACACTGAATTAGGCTACCAAGGCTGGTCTTTATATACTGCATACTGAGCAGTAGCTGAGCTCAAAAGTTGGCATGTTCTGTCTAATTTTTGCAATTACTCATTGAGCTGTGTCAAAGAAAGTATCAACTCAATTGGCTTGAGTTTGCAGGTAGTGTCTACTGATTGCAATTACTCATAGAGCTCAGCCAGTGTCAGAGGTAATATCAGTTGATGGTAATTGGCTTGAGTTGACAGGTAGTGTCTTATGATTGCAATTACTCAATGAGCTATCAGTGTGATGGAAAATATCAACCAATTACAATTGGCATTCAGGGTTAACTAAAAAGTGTCAGAAAATGTTCATTTTTGTGAAATCCAATTGAGCTGATGACAGAATAAATGTAATTTCAATTGCATTTTCATGTTTGCTTGATTTATTTTGATATTAAGGATGCTGTTAGCACAACAGAACACAATTTATGAAAGTAAACAAATGGTGTATTTTGATTGATCAAAACATACCTGTTATAAACATGTAATTATTTTGATGATTACAAAATAAAGTATTGGTCCTTGTAGGTTTAATTAACACTCTACACAATAAATAAAATGTCATAATTTGTGGCTAATTAATTAAAAAAATAGCAACATTTTGATGATGGCTGTTGCAAAAAATACTGTGATACATAATTCTGTGGATGAGCTTTCAGATATAAAACTTTTTTTTTTAAACTAAGGGTTCAACAACAAAGGTCCTAATTTCAAGATACAAATTCATAATTTTCAAATGTATGTTTATAATTTTCTGGTTTTATTTCAATATCATTTGAAACAATCAGGTTCTTAATATTTCTTGACTCTGTCTGTCAGACTTTTCAGAATTTCATGCTTTTGTGGCGTTTACTCTGGCAATGTATGCATGTCAAGTAGCATTGTCATTTCCTTGATTACGAAAGGCATAACATAATTGCATTATCTTTTTGAATTTTTTTTGGTCAATTTCATGTATTTTTCCTACCATCCAAAATTCCGATAAACATACATGTCTCTAGTAAGTATTGATGACTATTATACATGAATATCGCTATCACCGACTCCATGTTAATCAATGCCCCTTCAATATAATGCCAAAACGGCAAGCTTTGAATCCTCGGATTCTTGTTAAGCAGAGGCATTTGGAGATTTATTTCATGTTGTAAACCTGATGTCTCTCCGAAACCCCATAATGGAGTTCCTAGGCTCAATGTCGAGAGCACCCTTAAACTATATTCTGTATTATACGTGTATTTGAAAATTTTTACTTTGACCCATCAGTACTCATGTCCATGGTCACTGGTGAGTAGGATATCGTCATGGCCATTATGGCCATTGAGATTTAGTCTTTGGTCTGATGGCAAAGCTTGTTATGCCCAACTATGAGGTTATATTTGGTAAAGAAAGGCCATTTACCGGCCTATTTCAAACATTCATACACTGTTTTGGAGGCAAATGCAGCTCCCCAACACTAGAGGAAAGTGGTAGTTGGTGACAAGGTGATTACCATGAGGGTTCAGAAGAACCTTATTCTATATATATATATATATATATATATCCTGATTTGAATAAAAATTGGCAATCTATGGCTTGATTAACAATTCATGCTGTGTACGCAGGGAGACACTTCTCATACATGCTGTGTGGGGAGTGTGGCCCTGATCAGATGATCAAACGATATGACCCCTGATGGTGTAATATGCCATGCATTTTTGTTATGCCTGGATTTAATGGTTTTACTTAAAGTTGTTCGAGTAACCACAAAGATAAGTTGTGCTTTGTAACCTTGAGTAATGCCAGTCAATGCAGCAAAATAACATAGGTTTGTCTGGCTGATAAGCACATGTGAGGGGATTAAGCAATGTCCAAGAACCCATTAAGAAAAAATCCATGGAATTGGCGTATCGTGAGATATATCTATAGTGTGATATATATCTCTGACGATGGCAATATATAGAGTCGGCAACGACAAATTGAAATACACCACAAACCCTTCGGGTGCCATGTCATAGCATATACATATAGCTGTATATGTATGTGGCAATTGAACTTCCAAGTAAAATGTACAACCTTGAACGTTCCAAGTGCACATTGATAGCTTTGTTCAATTGTGATAGGCGCAATACATTAGCAATGATAGATGTGAGAACTATTCTGATGAGTACTGATAAATTGGAAATATGTAGGTGGTGTGTGACAGTCAAAGGCTACTGATGCCAGCCAATATAAATACTAGCCAGTCGAAACAAAGCCCTGTGATGAAACCCTGTGAAAAGTTTGCACCAGAGCAGACTTCGATTCATGAACAAAGCAACCTATAAATTTGGCAAATTTCTTTTTAAAATTTATAATATTATTATTATTATATTGTGTGACTTGATGACTTACAGCGTACAGCTGTGGTTGCAGCGAAGCCATAATAGTAGGCCTATGTTTATGCAAAGGAGGAAAGCGGTGTGTCCTTTTCCGGCCCATTGTTAAAAATGCCACTTCGGACACCCTTACACAATCTTTTTAGAAAAGAGAGTGAGGTGGTAATGCCGAAACAAGTAGCAGCAAATTAATTAATGTATACATGGGTGAACTATAAATCAACCATTCTTTATGTTCAAAAAATATGGCAGAACTACCATAAGGCAGGTAAATGTGCCTGTAAATCAGCAAAGTAAATAGAGTAATTGCCCTCCAAGTAAAACCTGATGCCGATACAATTGCGTGGTTGACGCCAAACAAGTTGCATGGATCTTTGTGAGGTTGAATCATTCGCTGTTGAATCATTCGCTGTTGAAGGCTGGTGTGACAATATGTAGCAAGCAAGGCAAGTGCTATGAGAGAATAGCATGATAAATAAAAATATAACGCCTGTGCAGTGTGAACAAAGAATGCGACATAGGTGCAGAGTCCACACATTGCATCCGTTGAATAGATAATTCATTAAAGTCATTAGTGTGTACCTAAGTGAGAACCATTCAAAATCAATGACTTTTTGGCAGGTGATTCGGACCGCAGCCCGCGAATGAGTGTGTTGTCTTGGACTAAGTAATTTCCATGTGAATGAATGGGAGAAACCCAGCGGACATAGTAATTCCCATGTGCATTGATGGGAAAACGACAGTAACTGCAGTTTGTTGTCGTTTATGATTGTGGCCACCAAATTGACATAGTAACAATGTGGTTTGCATGTACAATTTGTTCATGTATTACTGGTTCCAATCCATGCTGTGATGATGTGGATCTGAGATCCAAGAAGTGATTCTTATCTGGGAGATACGGATGAACATTCAATTGTTGTGCTGTTGACAACATAAACAGTGCAGTGTGCTGCTGGCAGCCTTGTACAGTGTACTGCTGGAGTAAACCGGCAACTCCGTAAAAGCACATGTGACAGAAAAGATTTCATCCTAGGAACCCAAGAGTGGGACAAATGATTCATTTTCGCTACATCCATGTGAATTACATGTAGGAGACATAAGACATGTAGGAGACATAAGTCCCCTAATCATTGATGTCAACCTGTTAGGAAACCTGATTGGTGTGTAATGGTTTAACATTGTTTATTTCGTAATCTTGTGCTTTCAGTCAAGATTTATGGGTGGTATGCTTACCACCACCTATATATAACCATTGCTGTGGCCGATGGCAAGGCATCAAGCCGAGCAAGCCAGGCCTATGAATTTTTGTTATTTCAGGCCTAAGTCTACCTCCTTGCCGATCACAAATTGTGCCTATTCGTAGCACCACTAATGGCCAAATGCAGCATAAAGAGAAAAGAAACCCTTGGAGTTTGATGTTGTTCTTCCCTGGCAGTTCAGCAGGACTGACCATTGGAATTTTTATGAAACATGGTAGATGTGGTCATGGCGGAGCAGAGGCAATGGGTATGCCAATGAACTAGTTTGAGGCAAACTTTTCCTGTATTGTGTTTCCTTTCAATTGTAGCTGTGAGCGATTAGTTTTGACCATGGTAATGACATTGGCACACTTGTAAAGTGGCAATCTCGGAAAAATGTGAGCATGATTTCTCAGGCTGACTGATACAAGTAACTTTAGGCAAAAGCCAAGGCCACAAGGTGTAGTGAATGAAGGGTCTCTCCAAGAACAGAAGGAATTTGGCCATGTAGTGACAAATTTCCAATTCTAGCGGCTCTAGCCATCATATCATGTACATTGGACCCTTCATACAGATCTGAAGGGATGTCATCATTCCAAGCACTGAAAAAGTTATAATTTATTTCCCATATGACAGTAGCACATGTGCCAGGCAGTAGTTGCCTTCAGAAATGTGCATATGGTGAAGCATGCACCCAGAAGTGTAAGCCCAAGGGCCTGGGACTACCACACGAAGTATTAAGTTATACTGGTCTTCACAAGGCATATTGCCATCGGTTGGCACTGTTTGTCCCAGATTGTAGGTCAGGAAAAACCTGATTCAGACCCTTTCACCTGTCTGTGTCACCAAACTATAGGCTTATTGCATGAATTCTTTCAATCACAAGTCTTTCCAGTAATTCTGAGACTGGGCTTTCAGCTGTCATGAACTTCCAGCTCTTGAGACAACAGAGAAGGCCAAAACTGTGTAATCAGTTTCTTTGCCATCAAAGGGATTGCCTGACCACTGCCCAGCAGTCTTTGATTTATAAGCCTTTCACTCATTCACTGATATTCAGTTCTCTTGAGACCATAAAGTTCTATGCCGAACTGTGCTGACAGTGCTGTCAACTTGGTTCTCAGACTCAGCTATCAACTGTCATAACTTCCCAGGGCAGAAAATTCTTCAATTGAGACACGAGACTGTGCTGCCACCTGCCATAAACTTATGAGGGCAGACAATTTCACAAGTGAGACAACAAATCTCGGGAAGGGAATGAAATGATTTTAGCTCATCTCTTAACAAATTCCAGCACATGGTACTTCAGGAAAGGTTGGAAATGGCATTCCAATCGTTTTCCCATCAAGGGGAAGGCCAGTATAGCTGTAAACAAGCCTGAAATAGCGCGGCCGTGCTGGCCGAATTGGGTCATCCTGACCTATAAAAACCCAGACTTTCCAAGTCGTATTGATGCCAATCTTGGCCTGTCAGTGAAATATAGGGTCAGTTGGTCTGATTTCTGTCCAAACATGTACCTCATGCCACATCTGGCTACATTTGACAGTGAAACTCACTGGATGAAGTTGGATTAATATCTTGGCATTACATGCCCGGAGGCCATTTTTCTGCTGTTGAGCAGGACGGAAATGAGGTTGACCAATCACAACGAGTGTAAGCGGTCATGTGACGCCTAAACGGCGCTTGTAACACTGCTTCTGATTGGCTGATGGAGCCAAGAGCATGGCTGTCGACGACAGCATTAATGAGCTTTCCCAACGGGAAATAAGCATCGAAAACCATCACATTTCGAGCTTTATGAGTGTTGCCCAGCTTCACAGGGACTTACATCAAGAAATGAAACCATGAGCAGGCGAATCCAACGCCAGGGAAAAAGGAGAGAGGATGCTGAAAATGCCCATGTTTGGGCTTCTTGTGCCAAACTTTACATGGCTGCAAGATGCATCTCCAACTGCTCCCGTAAACAAGCGGCCGTAAGTAGCGGAGAAACTTCACATCTCCCATGCTACATAGCCCAAAATAATCCAGAACTATTGTTTCATCACTGAGCATCATTGAGATGGTGAGAAACCATTATAACTCAAGAAATTGACAATTTTCCCTCCCCAGTGCAAGCTTCACATGCAGCCTGGGGAGAAGGAACGGCACAATTGACAATAGGCGGCGCTCTCTCGTATAAGGGATCCTGGGACTTGGAAGTGAGACAGAATTCATATTGTGTATCATAGTTTTGGTAAAGTTATGTTGTGGCACAAAGTTATCAGTTTTTGACAGTTGCTTGACTGTTGCTGCCACAACCATTTCCACACTGAAATTGCATTGCATCCTGTATGATTGAGTATTTGAAAGCTTAGCTTTCATTTATATACATATTGATCCATATTGTGCTTGATAGTTTCGGTGAATTTACGTTGTGTCACAAGTTTTGCTTTTTTTGACAGTTGGTGTCTTAATTTGTTGTGGTTGATGTTTTGATTGTTAATTTGTTGTCACTTTATGTACTGTCAAAATTCAGGTTTCAGTACTCCTTTGTAAATTCTTTTGCACATTTTGTTCATTGAATTGAATCTGTTTGCTACGGTTATTTGTCACTTAAATTATTTGTAGATGTTAAAAGTTGCAGATAGAGTTCTTGCTGCGCCTTAGTCTATATATACCGATATATTTGCATTGTAAGGAAATAGCTTCAAGTAAGTTAATCTATATGCTGTTGCTGTTCAGTTTTATACCACTGACACAGTGCGTTTTTGCTTAGAAGTACGTTGAAAATATTGGATTAATTTAGTACCTGGCGCAGTAAATGAGCGCTTTGATTTACTTATGCTGAATGATATATTGATTGATGTTGTCTCTTGATCTTTGTCTTGTGTCACTAAGTTTTCATTTTTTGACAGTTCCTTGATAGTTGTTGCCAC
This sequence comes from Platynereis dumerilii, assembly GCA_026936325.1. Classification (NCBI taxonomy): domain Eukaryota; kingdom Metazoa; phylum Annelida; class Polychaeta; order Phyllodocida; family Nereididae; genus Platynereis; species Platynereis dumerilii. Next base: position 6,629,512 of record JAPTHN010000015.1, read on the forward strand.
AACCATTTCCAGCAGTTCTGTTGCATTCATTGCATCTTGTTATGAACTTGTACGATTGTAAAGTGTCACATTGAGCATTCATGAACATGTTGTAATATATATAGAAGTTGTGATTTGCACGTCCTGTTATTGTAATTGATTGAAAAGTACAAATTTACCTTCAAAGTGCGATTTCAGTAAAAATTGAAAGGTGCAGAGTTGCCGCTTAAAGTATCAGTTTTTCTGTTGCATTTTCAGTTGTAAACCACTGACATTGTTCTTTTGATTTTGACAGTTCCGTCATTCGCTTTTAACTGTATGTAATAATTGGAAAGGTGTTCACATTGAATTGTTGTCCAACAATAGGGTTGTCTAGAACTTTATCATCAATTGATGCTTACCATACCTGTTGTTGTAAATGTGTATGTGCTACTTGTGATTTTTCTGTTTTTTGAACCCAAATTGTACTTTTATCATCAATTCACGCTTGCATTACCTTGTTTACATATTGTTTCATTTGGCACTTGTGTCAGTCTTTGGCAATTGATTTCTTACAAATAGAAGCAGTCTTTTAATTTGGACATAGTCAGTGTGATTGTTGCCATTTGCCTTTGAAGTCTGTTTATATTGTTATTTGTGTTTTAGTTTTGCGACTTGGCTTACAGCGAGGGTCTTTGTTTGCCTGGATTGTCACCTGTTCCAGTCAATTCTGAATATTTCTGGGTTTCAGATGAGAATGAGACGTTAATTTGAAATTGAAGCGGTGTTTTATTTCTGTGTGCACTAATTTGCTGTTTCATTTGGTGTACAAAAGCAGTCTTTGAACTGGGACATTGTCAGTGTGATTGTTACTATTCTGTCAGTGTGATTGTTACTATTCTGCCTTTGAAGTCTGTTTATTCTTTGTTTATTCTTGATCATTTGGAAGTACATGATGAAGTGGTGATTGCCTGTGTTGCTCTTGATCGAAAAGAACACATTTGCCTTTGAAGTGCACTTGAATTTAAATGAAAGGTGTGAACTTGCATTATTTAAGTTAATTGAAAGGTTTAGAGTTGGCTTTGAACTATTTAAAGGTTGCAGATTTGCATTTGATGTCCTAAGAGGTGCGGACTTGCCTTTGAAGTCCAAAAAAGGTGCGGACTTGCCTTTGAAGTCCAAAGAGGTGCGGACTTGCCTTTGAAGTCCAAAGAGGTGCGGACTTGCCTTTGAAGTCCAAAGAGGTGCGGACTTGCCTTTGAAGTCCAAAAAAGGTGCGGACTTGCCTTTGAAGTCCAAAGAGGTGCGGACTTGCCTTTGAAGTCCAAAAAAGGTGCGGACTTGCCTTTGAAGTCCAAAGAGGTGCGGACTTGCCTTTGAAGTCCAAAGAGGTGCGGACTTGCCTTTTGAAGTCCAAAGAGGTGCGGACTTGCCTTTGAAGTCCAAAGAGGTGCGGACTTGCCGTTGAAGTCCAAAAAAGGTGCGGACTTGCCTTTGAAGTCCAAAGAGGTGCGGACTTGCCTTTGAAGTCCAAAGAGGTGCGGACTTGCCTTTGAAGTCCAAAAAAGGTGCGGACTTGCCTTTGAAGTCCAAAGAGGTGCGGACTTGCCTTTGAAGTCCAAAGAGGTGCGGACTTGCCGTTGAAGTCCAAAAAAGGTGCGGACTTGCCTTTGAAGTCCAAAGAGGTGCGGACTTGCCTTTGAAGTCCAAAGAGGTGCGGACTTGCCTTTGAAGTCCAAAAAAGGTGCGGACTTGCCTTTGAAGTCCAAAGAGGTGCGGACTTGCCTTTGAAGTCCAAAGAGGTGCGGACTTGCCTTTGAAGTCCAAAACGTTGAAAAGTAAAGTGGCGGTGGACTGCCCGGTAGTGTCCAAAATTCTGAAATATGAAGAGGTGGTGGACTGCCCGATAGTGTCCAAAACGTTGAAAAGTAACAAGGCGGTGGACTGCCCGATAGTGTCCAAAATTTTGAAATGTAAAGAAGTGGTGGACTGCCTGGTAGTGTCAAAATTTATTGCAATTGAAATGTGCAACAATCTTTATTGGTGAAGTTTGTCGGCCAACTGCCTTATAGTTGCGAAATTGAAGAACTAAATGGGTACTTCAAATGAACAATTACTAAAACGGAAATTTAACTTTAAATGAATGCTGGGTATTTGCTTATTTGCACCTTCCAAGAGAAATTGATGTATCATATGCACATGGTTGTTATATTTAACTAAAGTGCATCAATAGCCCATTCTCCAATGTCAGGATATTAAACCATGACCATGGCTGAAAGCAATGTTGATATAATGCCAGTGTACAGCACTCATGTTACATGTGGTACATTCCACCAAGGGTCACATCTCTTTGCAAACGTCAGTAAAGGCAAACAATGCACATGTAATGCTTTAGTAGCTCTTTGTTTGTTACCATCTCAGGCAGGCAATATCTCTTCAAATGACTTAGATAACATTTTATATGAAGGTAATCATGTTTACCTGCAGAATTTGCGGAAAGCTGATGAAAATGGCTACTTGTCATTCATTGATTTGCCTGATGAGCTCAAAATACAAGGTAACACATACAAGGTCACAAGTTTAGGTGAACCTTTTTATGGTTTTATGGATGCACAGTCTGCAGAGGAAAATTGTTTTTTGAGTTTGGAAGAAAATTGTGTTGCAGCATTTAGCCAAAGTCGCACAGCTCTGTTTATGTTAGGCTCTTCCGCTATGTGTTTATTCAGGGATAGAAATGATGGTTTCTTTGCTTTTGATTCTCACAGTCGTGACAATATTGGCTACATGACCCCTAATGGAACAAGTGTTTTGTTACATTTTGCATCTTTAACCAATCTTACATCATATCTAGGTGCCTTGTCACGCAGCGTTTCTCAATATGTTTTGGCATATGAATTGCAAAGTGTGTCTGTGACTGTATCAATTATTCAAGGAAACAGGCACAGTGGACACGATGTAGCACAATCACATTTTGCCAGTAAGTCTGCCGAATTGCTTGTTGGTTACTTTAATGACCAACATGAAAAGAATAGAGTACACAGTGCATCTTGCAAAGGCAGTGCAACTGCAAATGAGTCAATCCAACCTAACAACAAGAAAGACAAATCAGGACAAAATAGAAGAAATGTGCCGTTGAAGCATGACAATGTCTCTCAAATGCAGGACATTGAAGTTTCCAAGAATATGAAAAAGACAAGAAATCGCAAAGAGTACATGAGGCAATATCGAGAATTAAAGAAAAGACAGACGTTGCCGTCCACAAAAACAGCCGCCGTGCCACATCCTCCTCAGCTTGCCGAAGACATTGAAATTTCCAAGAATATGGAAAAGACAAGAAATCGCAAAGAGTACATGAGGCAGTATCGAGAATTGAAGAAAAAACAGAAGTTACAGTCCACACAAACAGCCGCCGTGCCACATCCTCCTCAGCTTGCCAAAGACATTGAAATTTCCAAGAATGTGGAAAAGACAAGAAATCGCAAAGAGTACATGAGGCAGTATCGAGAATTGAAGAAAAAACAGAAGTTACAGTCCACACAGACAGCCGCCGTGCCTCATCCTCCTCAGCTTGCCGAAGACATTGAAATTTCCAAGAATATGGAAAAGACAAGAAATCGCAAAGAGTACATGAGGCAGTATCGAGAATTGAAGAAAAAACAGAAGTTACAGTCCACACAAACAGCCGCCATGCCTCATCCTCCTCAGCTTGCCAAAGAACCAAGAAATCGCAAAGAATACCAGAGGCAGTATCAAGCATTGAAGAAAAGACAGAAGTTACATGACATTAAAGTTTCCAAAAGTAAGGAAAAGACAACTCGCGAAGACTACCAGAGGCAGTACCAGAGGCAGTATCGAGAACTTTCCAAAAATAAGAAAAAGACAAGAAATCGCAAAGACTACCTAAGGCAATATCGAGAATTGAAGAAAAGACAAAAGAATTTACAGTCCACACAAACAGCCGATGTGCCGCATCTTCCTGAGTTTGCAAATGAACAAGCGTGTGACAATGTTATTGAAGCGTCTCAATCAAATATCGACAGTTGTGATATGGCTGGAAGTCAAGAGCCTCTGCTTACTCAGCAGCCCACAATTACTGAAATTGATAGTAACATGGACATTAATTCAAGTGCTCCTGAATTTGTTGATAACTTCAACAACAGTCACTCTTATTGTGAAGAACATGTGATTGATAATCGCAATGATCATGTTGATTTGTCTGCTGCCATCAATAAGTTTTTGAGAAATACCAGTGAGGGCCCCAGGTATGTCTGTGCTTGCTGTCAACAAATGTGGTTTAAGACAAGTGTAGTGCCATTACAAACTCAAGTTATCTGTATTCCACAACACCTGCTGGAATTTTGCTTCACTGAAGACATGTTAAATGCAACTGACTCATGGTTATGCAACACTTGCAAGTCCAGCCTGAAGGACAACAAAGTGCCAAAATTGTCAACAGCAAATGGTATGTATTTTCCCAAAAAACCAGAAGTTCTAAATCTTCATCCTCTTGAAGAGCGTCTTGTTGCGCCAAGATTGCCATTCATGCAAATTCGTGAGCTTGGACGTGGTCGACAGTTTTCATTGCGTGGTGGTGTTGTGAATGTGCCCAATGTCATAGAAACAGCAGTATGCGCATTACCACGTTGCATGAATGAAACTGACACAATTGCTGTGAAGTTGAAGAGACGTTTGCAGTATTCACATGCTGTATACACGGAAAATGTACGACCTGTTGCTGTGATTTCTGCTCTTCATTGGTTAATGCAAAATAGTGCTTTGTGGCGAAATAGCGGCATCAACATAAACCCCAACTGGCTCAATGAATGGCAACAGTCACTCAACAACTTTAATGCTGAAACATGTGATGATCTTCCTTCAAATGAAGTTCCTGATGTCGGTACACATATGGAGGAAGTTTGTGACGCTTCTACAACTCAGACGAACGATGCAAATGAAAACAATGTCAATACAGATACATTTGACGAAATCGATCTTAGTAACATGCCTGGCACAAACAATACAATGCTTGAAGGCTTATCAGACAGTGTTTTGAATATAGCCCCTGGAGAAAATCAGCAACCCCTTGGTTTGTTCTTAGACACTGATGCCGAATATCTAGCCTTTCCTACTATCTATTGTGGTCACAAGCCTGTCAGTAATGATGTCAGACAAGTACGTGTGCATTACAGTGACATTTGTAAGTGGGAGTTACGTGCTGCAGATCGCAGAGTTGCAAACAGTGTGCCAAACATCTTTTTCAAAATGAAGAAAACATCGATAAAGCATGTAATAGACAAAGCTGGATTTGCCATTCGCAGATGCAAAACACAAGGCCAGGCTTTCACCGCGCATGATTTACTGAATGACCAAGTGAGAGAAAATCTTGCCAGGCTTGATGATGGCTACAAAATATTCAATGCGTTACGCAATTCACCTACCTACATGCAGAAACGCAAGAAAGATCTTTTTGCAATGATACGACAATTAGGCCTGCCCACATGGTTCATTTCATTGTCTGCTGCAGATATGCACTGGCTGCCTTTGTTGAAGGTACTGTATGAGTTCAAACACGGCATAGTGTTATCAGATGAAGATGCCAAGAATTTGACTTGGACTGACAAATGCAACCTGGTGCAAAGTGATCCTGTAACATGTTCAAGATTCTTTGATTATCGCTTGCAGCAATTCATGTTAACAGTGCTAGGCAAATCTGGTAATGCTCTTGGCAAAATACGCGACACTTTCTACAGAACTGAATTTCAGTTTCGAGGCAGCCCACACTGTCATATGCTTGTATGGATTGAGGATGCACCAGTATATGGTACAGCAGATGAATCAGACATTGTCAAATTCATTGATGAACATGCATCAGTTTCACTGGCAGCAGGCGAAGATGTAGTAAATGTGCAAAAACATCAGCATTCACGAACATGTCGCAAAAATGGTCATCCTGTCTGTCGCTTTGGCTTTCCTCAATTCCCTATGAATGAAACTGTCATACTGTCTCCCTTTGACGATGGATGTGAAGATCTGACAATCCACAAAAGCAATTTGCAAAAAATCAAAAGTTACCTTGTTGACCTGGGTATGGGTGCAGAAATGCCACTGTCAGATATGTTGAATGAATTGCAATTGACACAAACCTGCTACATTGACGCGATACGCTCTTCCCTGAAAAGTCCACAAGTGTTCTTGAAGCGTACTTTGTCAGAAATAAGAGTAAATCCCTACATGGTGAAAGCAGCAGCAGCATGGAACGGAAATCAGGACATTCAGCTGTGCCTCGATAGCTGGGCCGTGGCCTCGTATGTGGTCGGTTACATAAATAAATCGGACAAGGGAATGAGTTCTCTGATGGATGAAGCTTGCAAAGAGGCACGACAGGGAAACAAAACCTTGCGTGAACAGGTCCGTCACATTGGCAATAAATTCATCAATGCTGTTGAAGTGTCTGCTCAAGAGGCAACATATTTACTTTTGCAAATGCCATTTACCAAAGCATCTCGAGAAGTTGTGTTCATAAACACTTCACCACCTGATGAAAGAGTGTTCATCCTGAAGAGCAAAGAACAACTTGAAAAAATGCCACCAAGTTCTGAAGATGTTGAGGCAAACACCATTCTGAAGTGTTACAGCAGGCGTCCAGCTGCACTGTCTTACATGTGTCTTGCAGACTTTGCTTCCATGATAGCAGTTACCTTCCCAGCTGACATGCCACTTTCAGCCCGTTTTCAATGTTTGAATGATGATGATATCCAAGAAACAGTAAATTCAGACCTTGAAGGACCAAAATGTGTCACTCTATCCAATGGCATTGTCTTCCGCTATCGCAAAAACCCGCGTGTGATCAGGTTTGTGCAATACAATGTCAATGTTGACCCAGACAATTTCTATCGTGAGCAAATCATGTTGTATATGCCTTGGCGCAAAGAAAACACTGATCTCTTGGCAGGGTATTCGTCATACATGGCACACTACCATGACAACCAAAATGCCATTCAAGAAGTCGCCAACAAATACCAACATCTGTCAGAGTCTGTTGAAGCTGCCATTGCTGCTGCTTGTGAATATGAACGCGATGATATTGCTCCAAATGCTCAACATATGGATGCTGAAGACATGGAAGTTGAACCCACAACAAGTGACACATACTCATTCTACGTACCAAATGCAAATTCCCAACACAGTGAATATGACATCAGTGCAGACATTGGCTTGCCCTCAATGAGTAGTGAGCAGATTTTGTTGCCAAATCGCATTGCAAATTCAGAATTCTATGAAGAAATTCGAAATCTCAATCAAGAACAATTTCAATTCTTTTATCATGTCATTAATTGGATAAAAACTCGAACAGAGCCTTTACGTGTCTTCTTATCTGGTGGTGGAGGTGTTGGAAAAAGTGTGACAGTTAGAGTGTTGTATCAAGGTCTCATTAGATGGTACGGCAGAGAAGCAGGTACAGATCCAGAGGCCACAACTGTTCTAATATGTGCACCTACAGGCAAAGCTGCATTTTTGGTCAAAGGTTCCACCTTGCATTCCGCATTTCGTATTCCACCCAATCGCAATGGCTCCTACCAATCTCTTAGTGCAGACACCCTGAACACCTTACGTGTCAAATACAGTGATCTCCGTGTCTTAATGATAGATGAAATATCCATGGTTGGCTCCAGAATGCTCAATATTGTAAATTGTCGATTACAAGAAATCAAAAACAACAATGACTTGTTCGGTGGCATTCACGTTATCATGATAGGCGACCTCTACCAATTACAACCTGTGATGGATCATTGGATCTTCCAAGATGCCAATACCACCTATGGAAGTCTAGCAAGTAACATCTGGCGTGATAATTTCACAATGTTTGAACTAGTGACCATCATGCGGCAAAGAGACAACCGTACATTTGCAGAACTCCTGAATCGCCTGCGAGAAGCAAAACACACTCCACATGACATAGCAACCTTACAATCCAGAGTGCTTCCACCCAATTCAGTAACTGACCATGCAATTCCGCATCTCTACCCAACGAATGCCCTAGTCGATAGCTTCAACCACACAGTCTACCAAAATGCCACCACTGAAAAGGCCATTATCCAAGCCAAAGATGTTGTACATGGCGACTTCAGCAATGCTGTCAAACAAGCTACATTAGCACGCCTACCAGATTGCTCATCAGCCACAGGCAACATTCCAAGGTATCTCCATATTGCAATTGGCCTGAGATATGATATCACATCCAACATACTTTTGGAAGATGGTCTGGTGAATGGAACTTCATGCATTGTCAAACATCTGACATACCTGACAACAACCCCATTACCAAGCATCATATGGGTTGCCTTTGATGTAGAACGCATTGGCCAATCAACAAGGAATAAATATCGCCACTATTACACAAACTCTATACAACACACTTGGACTCCAATATTCGCAACCACAATCCATTTCTCCTATGGCCGTGATGCAAAACGCATTTCCCGTACCCAATTTCCATTGCGAGCTGCAACAGCAAAAACCATACACAAAGCACAAGGAGCTACCATGGAACGTGTAGTTGTACAATTCAGCGAACGCAAGAACAACCACTCTCATTACGTTGCACTCAGTCGTGTTACAAATATTAATAATCTGCAGATCCTATCTCTCAATGCCCACAAAATCAGTGTAGATGAAAAAGTTGTAGAAGAAATGGAACGTATGCGGACATCAGCACAACTACAATTTACATTTACACCTTTGTTCAACTTGCCTTCAAACATTTTCTGTGTGACCTTTCACAATGTACGTTCCCTTCACAATCACATCCAGGATGTGAAGCATGATCATAATTTAACTTCATCTCAAGTTCTAGCACTAGCTGAATCTCGTCTCCAGCAAACAGATCACAATGATGCTTTTCATTTGCCTTCATATAACATCACAAGATGCGATGCTGAATCTCTGTCAGGACGCCCACATCATGGCCTTGTGACATATGTGAAAGACCATTTGCATGCCACTCCAATCACAAGTTACTCTACCACATCATTTGAAAGTATGTCTATGTGGCTACACGAAGTCAATGTTGCATTGTACATTTGCTACAAGAAACCATCAACACCTCTGTCAGCCCTCCAATTCCATTTCACTACTGCCATTCTTGATCACTTGTCAGACAGCCGTTTCATCATTGTTGGTGATTTCAACCTGCCAGTCGGAACAACACAGTATGAAACATTCTCCTCATGGCTTGCTGCAAAGGTCCCATGTTCCCAACTAGTTTCTGGTGCCACAACAGACCACGGATCATGTCTTGACTTAGTTTACTCAAATATACCAAATATCAATGTCACAGTCCTTGAAAGCGCATGGTCCGACCACAAACCAATATCTATACAACTACACACATGATGTGCAGAGCACATAAATCACATTGTCATTAAAATACCTCTTGCTCAACTGGGCCCTTCATTGTTCTGAATTGCAGAGAAAATTTATCACTTTTGTACGTTCCTTTGTTTGTTTCTTTATTTGTTTCTTTATTTCTTTGTCAAATCATTCCACTTCGTTAATTTATAGCACATTGTTAATTGATTGCACTTTGTTAATTTATTGCACATTATTAATTTAGTGCACATTGTTTGTTTATTACACATTATTAATTTATTGCACATTGTTCATTTATTGCATATTGTTAATTTATTCCACACTTTGTTAGTATATTTCACACTTCCTGCATTTATTTCACACAGGACACCCTGACATAAGACAATGCAACATTGCCAGTGCTGCTGCAACAGTCGTCTATTAAACAATAACCATTGTCACACATAAGTTACTAAATTTACGCAATTCCAATTCTAATTTCAGACAGCAGCACTTTCAACTGCCCATGCCACTACTCTCTACTCTCCGCTGTTTCCACACACCACAAACAACAGTGACAATTTCCCATGATTACTACAACCAAACGTCAACAACTTCCATCAACACAGTAAGTTTCAATGGGACACAGTAACACTTTCAAACTATATCTTGCAATCAACCTTAAGTGCCAACAAATCATTGTCAATTTTCATCATGGTAAACCATGTTTGCACAACTTCTAATCTCTATGTAACTATACCTACAATTATACTCTAAAGATGTAATCTACTTCATTTGAAATACAGAGCTGTGTGTAAATAGATAATCATGAAAGTGCTCCTTCAGAAATCCCCAATTGCCACTTGAATTCTTTCTCTTTACAGCAAAATGTAATACACATCTGTCAGGAGATTCATACGTCAAGCAATTCCGGAAATGCCTTTATCAAGAATCCACACCCTCCATGCATGGACTGCACTTAAAGGCTCTGAACAAAGCCCAAACATGGGTAACTTCTCAAGGTAAGCTACAGGAAGCACTACACAAACAACATGAACCCCATCCATATGTCTTTATGTTTCACATTCTCAACTGCCAAACATTTTAACTTCTGTTTTGTTCTTTTTCTTCAGCTCCCTGTGCCATATTTCCATCACGCCATAGATAATCATCAAAGCTGTCCCCAGAAAAGATTAACATTACACTGCAAGGAACATGTACAACCAAACAGTCATCTTGTTGTCTTCAAAACTGCTGTGAGGGACACAACAATGAATGCAATATATCCCTTCATGGATAAGGGTGTCACAATAATGAAGCTCTTCCATTACACATGAAGCGAGTAAGTTTGAAAACTCCTGCTATGCTCAATTCCATTGATGCTATGGTGTAGCCCATTATTTCAATTATGCATCATATCCACATGCTTCTTGTAGTATAGCTCAAATTTCCCACATCCTTTTTGTAGCTCAACCTGTGTCTTTCTCACCCTTGCAATACAGCCACTCATGTTTCCCCATTCTGTCATTTCAGGCCTCTCACTTCGACATTTCTACCAAATGGTCCATCGTCACTGCCAACAAAGTAAACAGTCCATTAATCATTTCAAGACCCCACCATGAATATAAAACTCCTCAAAAAATCTCAGGAATTGCCACAAGTTCATGGAACAACTGACAATTCCCTCAAACCCTGTTACACTACAGACACTGATTTCATCCTTGAAGAACACTAAAACATTATTCTTCACAGAGCAGTTGCTCACATACCAATGACTGTTGACACCATGACCACACCAGTAAATACAATAAACCCTGACACAATTCTGTAAAGTCATTCAAGACTCAACATTTTCCAATAAATTCTTATAAACAACATGTCCTCTGTTTGTGTCACTTGATTTCTCATGCACCTTCAATTCTGTAACTGTTACAAGCAATATTACTTCCAGTCCAACGTCACCTATCAATCTATCACTTCTTCAAAATATCAGTTGCTCAGTGGTTAAAGCAATGGCACCTAAAAATGTGTTAGGCCGGTTTTGAATCCGCGGATTCTTGTTAGCTCTTGTTGATACAATTTAAAGAAGTTGCATGTCTTGGTGGTAGTTTTATTTTGAAGTTGTCAACCGCAAGTATTTTGCCAAGTTAAATTTCACACTTGATGTGGTTATAGATATTTATACATCTAGAACAATGTAGAAAGGTCTTATTAAAACCACATTGTATTTTATATTTTCGTTGGCAAAGTCAAAACTACTTCATACTAGGCCTAATTCATATAAACTGATTAATTTTTGGACTGATCTAATTTAAAGATTTGTGATTCTACTGTAGGCCTATAGAGTATAGACCCATTGCAATTGTCATATATGTATAAATGTAGGATGCGATAGGGACAAACTTGTAAATTAAAAATTAATCTTGTTCATTATAAGCTATTAAGTGCAAGTTGACCCAGTGACTCTTCAAATCATAAATTACGTAGTGCATACAAAGTTCAAAATGCTGACCAAGATACTTGGGCCAGATATTCGGAAAATTTCTGTTTCACAAATCTTTAAATTAGTAGATTAGCAAGAGGTCACAACAAGTCTGGAGCTTTGGATATTTTATTTGGGGGGAGGGTAGGTCTAGTGGTAGTATGCCGGACTGCCAATCGATGGATCCAGGGTTCGAATCCAGCTCTTGCCGGGTCACCTGGGCCTATGCTGGATGACTGTTTCAATCATCCTTCGCCTCATTGCCGTATCCTCCTCCTGTCCTAATTAGCCAACCAAGTGCATAAATACATGACGTAAAGCCCCAATCATCCATCCATCCATCCATTGGATATGTTATTTGGAACTCTCAGGGAGTGCATAAATACAGGACATAAGGCCTATTAACCTCTCACCACCAACGATGCTGACATAATTGACATAAATCAGGACCTGAGCCTTGCTTTCTAGCTCAGTGGTACCATGCTGGGCTGCGTGTCTGCAGTTTCAATCATCCTTCACGTCATTGCTGTGTCCTCCTCCTCCTCTCCTAATTAGCCTACCAACTGCATAAATACAGGAAGTAAAGCCCCAATCATCCATCCATCCATCGACTCACAACTTGCAGTCTTGAGATTGCCGGCATCTCTTAAAAAAACCACCTTTCTTTGAATGCTGTGACGTTTCTGTCCGTTTTAATCTCTCATTTAAACCTAACCATGCTAACCCTTCTATTAAAATTTTTTTCAGATTGCTGGATGTTCTCGCAAATCGGAAAGACCCACAATGGCTAACGGGAACGATCAAGATAGACGGACAAAATCAGCCCAAAAACTTCAAATGCATGAGCGGATATGTTGTTCAGGTAATTATCCTTCCATTTCACACTGATACCTGGAGAATTGTTGCAGATCCAATATTCGAAAAACATATCCTTCATTCAGTGCATTAACTTTTGATTGTTATATAAATATATGATGATGGATATTTTAAAAATAAACAATCCTCCTTTCTTTGTAGGATGATGTGGTAATGGGTACATTGTCGGTCAGAGAAAACCTAATGTTCTCAGCTAATTTGAGGTTGCCAGGAACAGTGAATCAGGAGGCCAAGAAAGCTCGTGTTCAGGATACCATTAATGAGCTGGGCCTGGATCATGTTGCAGATTCAAAGGTAGGATACTCCCATTATAAGTTTTATTGACACAGACTCACACCTGCATAAGTTTTAAAAGTGCACCTGCTTCTTGTAAATCTCGCACTTGCTTTTATTCTTGTGATATATTTGCTGCCCAATTGTTGAGCAAAGAGCACACTTACTAATTGCTAATGAGCCTATTTCGCTCCCTGTTTGACTCCCAGTTTAGCTCTCAATCTGATTTCCAATTGACAAGCAGATTCAAGTCTCTCTTGGACTTTCTTTTTTACCCCAAACGATTTAAAAATGTAGACCACCTGGATTTCCCTCTCCTATTGAGTCCTTGCTTGACTCCTCTGATTTCTTCTATCAAAACCATACTTATAAAAGTGGTGGTTGACTCCCATTTGGACTCTGAGTCCTTGATTGACTCCCTACTTTTAAAACTGCTTTTTGGACTGTCAATGAGTCCTTGTTTGACTCCCATTAGGACCATCGATGAGTCCTTGTTTGACTCCCATTTGGACCATCGATGAGTCCTTGTTTGACTCCCATTTGGACCATCGCTGATTCCTTGTTTGACTCCCATTTGGACTATCTCTAAGTTTTGACTCCCTGCTTAAATTCCAGTTGGACTCTCGATGAGTCCTTGTTTGACTCCACTTTGCAAAGAGTCTAATTGGTTTCCTGTGTAACTCTCCAACTCATTCCAAGTTCTATTCCCTGTTGCGATACATAGGGAATAATAGTTGCACCCACTGATGACAGTTTTGACCCCTTGTTGAGCTGTTTGACGCCAAGGGATTATCCGGGGGGGGGGATGGTTGGTCTAGTGGTAGCGTGCTGGAATGCCAATCGCTCGGTCCAGGGTTTGAATCTAGCTCTTGCCGGGTCACCTGGGCCTATGTTTGACGGCTGTTTCAATCATCCTTCGCCTCATTTCCGTGTCCTCCTCCTGTCCTAATTAGCGTACCAAGTACATAAATACAGGACGTAAAGCCCCAAACATCCATCCATCCGTCCAAGGGATTATCTGTGACTTCACTTGGAATTTGCCAATTTGTCTTCGCTTTTATTAGCCTATATTATCATCATTATTATTTTATTATGAGGTGTTTTTAACGAGTATTCGGTACGAAAACTCGTTATACTAGTCACTTATGTGGAGAGAGGGATTGACGCGATTTATTGACGCAGCCTTATTGTGCGAAATAATGACTAGTTACAATGTAGCAAGTTGTTGAAATGAGTAATAAAGACATCATAGATTTGTGCGCATCAACGTTTTTGTGTTGATCTTGGGTTGTTTAGCATTGTATCAAAAGAAATTGCCTAAAACAGTGCAGACAACACAAAAATGTCTGTTTTGGGTCTACATTTTGATGTTTTGACGAAATGTTAACTGATTCAAACCTATGGCACTCAGTACAGGGGCATCATATCAAAAATTCCAGAAAAACGTATGAGGACCACCCATGTTATGATCTATCTCAATCCTATTCATCATCAGACAATAGCACACAAATGCTGTAGCCCTGATTACAGATTTATAGTTTAGTACAATTGAGGCATTCGTGGCTTCTCTGCCAGACAGGAAACGGAAATCTTGGTTCTATTACCCTGCTGCCCTCTGATTGGTCAAGACAGTTAAGGTATCTTTACCGCCATTTCTGCCTGGCCTAAAATTACCATCTTAGTCCCATAAAATACTACATTATTTGTCCTATATGCCACTCTTTGTTTGGTTTCAATATCTCTTTTCATTGCCGAGAATTCGTTGAAAACGCAAATGGGATATTGACAAGGCGGATTGATACAATAAAATACTATTAAAATGCATGAAATATGCCAAATAAAAGGTTTTTCGTTTATCTCACATTATTTTTCGTTTCAAGTGACCCATTCTGAATTTCTGATAGTTGAAACTGACAGAAATTAATCCTCTCAAACATGTAGGGCCTATAAACGATACTGGAGGCGGAGCTTATAGTCTGTCAATCATTTTTACAGCACATGCATGAACTCGTTTGACCCGTAAATTGTAACAAGGTAAATTGTTACAATGTAACTTTACAAATAGTTGAAATTAGTTTGTTAACTTCTTTAAGTAACAACCTGCAGGTCTGGTGTTGCATTGTCGTTCAGGTCAATGAAGCAAACACTTTTTGACGAGAAAAAAAAGCTTGGACTAGTCAAAATAGAAGTGAATTAATCAATTGATCATTTTAGTGAATGTAGAACCTGACTCATGTAGAAGGGTTTCTCATATTGAATATTGATCTTTAGTAGTCCAAGAACAAACATGAAAGGTAAAATTACATGCACCTGTGACACAATTTATTTGTTTCTGTTCCTTACCAAAGCAGCCATCAGCATAAATATAAAGAAAGAAAAAAAAAGAAGACAAAAAACGCCACAAACTCTAGTCGTTTTACTCACATGCTTCTGTGATGCAAATTGATTTAACCGGCAAAAAAAACCACACATTTCTGAGAGACATGGAAGCAGAGATGATGCATTCCTTTATTTTCAAATGACCAAACGAATTTAATCCTAATTGATTAATATACAGGTAGTGATCTTTTAACGTTGGTGAAACATATGAAAGGTAACAACTGAGTGCAACAAAATGCAGACACTTTGTTGAAGTCTGGAAATGCTTCATTGACCTTTAATGTACTAGTGTCATACAATGTAAAAATTTACATTGTAGCGCAATGCAATGTAACCATTTTCCAGACTCAATCAACAAAACATTGTCTGACTTTTTTGTTGCTCCAAAGTGAAGATACACAGCTGTTGTCCCCCTCCTTGTCTCTTACCTGATTTCTTGAAACTTTCTTAAACTCATTGACCTCTTAATTAAGATTTACCTGTGTCATTACAAAATGAGGAATTATAATATCTCCGGCTGTATTTGTGATAGAAGGATGGCGTTTTCTTTCTGACCATACATACCTCCTTTAAAAATGTGAACTATATAAGTTCCAAAGAATATTGGATCCTATAAGTATAACTTCATTTGATTTAGTCAAGTCACTTTGTTTGTGACTAGCTGAAGTCAATTATATCTAGTCAGCATCATTTTTACCAAAATTTTATTACAGAATTATTTTGACCGTCATTGGCTCTTGATTGACTTTGGCCAACTGGTGTAATCTTCAAATGCAATTTATGCCTGTTATCCATTAGCGGTCCAAACAGTTTCAAAATCAACTTTCAACTTAGACTTGTGATCAGGGGCGGACTGGGGCCATTGGGGCCCGTGGTAAAATAAGTCAGCAGGCCCGTGGCAAAATAAGTCTGCGGGCAACTAGATTCCTATATATTATCGGTATTATTTTAAATGTGAAAACAGAGTGGTACAGCATATAATTTGGTGAATTGTTGTCAACAGGGGGGCCCAAATGACAGGGCCTTGTCCTATTTAAAAGTTTGATTGCATTACAGAATCATAAATGGAATTGCGAAGCTTCTTGGCTTTTTTTCTTGAAATTTTTATTTTTGTGACAGCTTGCATGGCCCCCCCACCCCCGAGTGGATGGGCCCGTGGCAGCTGCCACTCTGCGACGTAGGCCAGTCCGCCCCTGCTTGTGATGTCACTGGCTTAAAAATGTTTTTACAATTTGTTGTGTTAGTTCATGGTTTAATCATAAACTAATTAAATAACTAAAGGTTCTCATCTAATAGACACTGTATTTCTTTTTGACAGACAGATAGACGGACAAAAAAATGTATTCACAGTGAAGAGGCATACACAAAAAAGACTTCACACAATATACAATGTTTTACATATATTCAACAGTTATTACATTTATATTATATGTTCTCCTCACTATGGGCCTTATGGGCACATCTACGTTGTAGCAACGTTGTAGCAACATTGCAACAACGTTACCCTGTTCGTCGAATCGCAAATCACGCAGAATTGAATATGGTAGAAATTTGTTGTCACAACGTTGTGAAGCAACATCAAAATATGCAGACGTTTTTACAACATTGTGAGGCAATTTCAAGGGTTCAACAGTTCAATGTTACCTTGCGACGTTGTGGCAGTTTTGTAAAGAAACCCCAACTTCGTGTTCACCTGCCATGATATCATTAATTTAGGGGCATCCAGCGTATTTGAGTTACCAGATCAACCCCCCCACAACAAAAGAGAAACACCTATGGAAACTCGTTTTGCAATCCGCGGATTCTTGTTACTGTGGTTGTACTTGGTCCAAGAACAGGACCATTGTCTATCACCTGATCATCTAGATCATGCTTATCTAGAAGACCAGCTGTCAGTCAATTAAGTGCAGTGTATCGATTTATGATGACTATGATACGGCAAAATAAAGTCCGTTTATCTTATCAATCCCTCTTCAATATGTCCAAGATGCAGCACGTTTGAAATGGAGATGAATCGATTTGTTGTGATTAATGTAAGTCAGTGCAAGATAAGAGAATAATACTTATAAAATTTTCATATAACCACCTTGCTGAAACCTGTCGATAAAAAATGTAAGAATTAAAACAAGGATTTATTTAACTTGGTTAACTCTATATATCCTAACACATCAGAATCTCTCTTCGTCACTGCAGCACCTCCTTCTTTAGTGTGGGATGGATGACCTATTAGGGACCTATTCATTTTGCCCAAATTTATTTTAAAAATATCAATTTATAATCCTACCAGATTTTAGAGGGGCTGCTGTCCTTCTTGGCTTCTCCCTGCCCCCCCCCAGTTTTCCACGCAATAAAATATGCCCTAAATTTTAAAAAATTCTATGGATAAAATAAACCAGCTTTGCAGCTATGTTTGCATCGCTTTTTTTTTTTACTGAGAATTAAATCAGAGTGTGATGATGAGTAACTTTTGACAATTTCAATCCTGGTAGGTGGGCAATGAGTTCATCCGAGGGGTCTCAGGGGGAGAGAGGAAGAGAACGAACATCGGGATGGAATTAATCATTTCTCCGGCTGTGATATTTCTTGACGAACCAACGACGGGCCTGGATGCCTCTACCGCAAATGCTGTCATGCTGTTATTACACAGGTGAGCGTTTCTAATAAATCTGTACCGTTAGTGCAATTGCACCTGACTCAATTAGAAATTTTACCTGTTGTTGGACTCTTATAAAATTCTAAGATGTGTTTGTTAGTTCCCTTGTGTGACTCCCTTCCGCTCTCTTATGTATGTGTTTCATAAACGTCTTTTGTACTTGTTGTATATATGTGAGTTAAAGGCCTGTTAGTAATTTGATATCATTGAAGCACAAGGAAATAGGGGATTATTAAATCTTGCCTGTAGGCTTATTTTGTAACTTAATGTTTCTAATAAGAAGAGAGAGGCATTGGGAGGGGCAGTTTCTAAGTTATTGTACACATGCACTTCCTTCGTAATCCCTACAGGTAACTGAGAGTCTTGCATCTTTTTTTGTGGGTAAAAGAGATTCAACAAAATGTTGTCATTTGAACTATAATTAAATTTGTTGGAAGAACTTGTGACTATCGGCACTGTATGACTTATGGAGCAGGTAAATGATACATGTATGGTAATATGCTATTTTTTTAATATGGTGGAAAATTTGTCAGTGCATTGTTCTGATGTTGATGTGAGATCTCACATGATATGCTGAGAATTTGATATCTAGTGACCCTGACATGATTAGATAGGCCATTAGAGATTATACATGTATCACTTGAAGCTTGGTTGGATGGGGTCATCAGCTTGTCATTCATGATAATATTCTGTTGATAATGCATTTGGCATGGTTTCCTGGGTCAAAGTTCATGACTATCTCCAATAATTGAAAACCAATAATATCGGATGACTTATCACACCAGGTGGCAGCGGGTGTCAGTTGCAAAAAACAGAGAGCTTCAACACAGGTCCCGGCAATGAGCAACCAAACCCTGAAACCCTGAAACCTCCCCATTTATCAACTACTGAAAGAATTTCCCACTACTGTCATGGTTGAAGTAGGCCAGGAAAAATTTTGCATTTGCATTTTCACCTTATGAAGGCCGATTCATGGTGGCAGAAAAAAAAATATATATATATAAGCTTGCCAAGGCACGACTTCCTGCATAGGGTTGGGGACCTGGGATAGCTTTAAGGCTTGAAGAAGGAGTTAACGTAAGGGTATAAAACGATTGATTGTGCTTTACCCAAAATAATATTTAACCAAATTTACTGAAATGCACCACGACTACTACTTCAGTGTAGTTTAGTCATCTTTTGAAGTGAGTAACTGAGGTTATAAGATGCACTGGATGCTCTTACTAATGAGAGTGTACATGTACTTGATTTACAAGCGACAAATCAAACGGATCATCCGACTCGACTCGATGCTAAATTTATGCTTTGTGATAAACTGGGACAAAGTCTGGTGGTGTTTATGTACTTATTTTTAAAAGATCAAGGGTTAAATTCAAAGGCCTCATGGTGTGGTAAGACATTTAACTTCCTGTACGTGGCATGTTTTGAAAACTGTTGATGTGTCAAGTGTCGTGATGTAAAAAAGCCCACAAGTGATGGTAAATCTGGAACATTTTGTTGTCTTGTGGACAACTCTGGTCAATTTACCTTTGTGAATTTGGCGGTACTACCCATTTTTAGCCTGGCTCACCAGGCTAATTCAGGAGTAATGGTGTGAAAATATTGTCTGTCAACAGGGCCGGATTACTAAATAGGCTGAAAAAGCTGCAGCTTAGGGCACCATACTAGCAGGGGGCACCATGAGCCCTCCAAAATTAAACAACACTATAATGACTGAAATAAAACATTTAAAAAAATGCCCTCACCCCACAGGGTGCCACCCCCTCAGGGTGCCCCCCTACAAAGGGTGCCCCCTCCAAAGGGTGCCCCCTCCAAAGGATCCCTCCAAAGGGTGCCCCTCCTCCAAAGGGTGCCCCCCTCAGGGTGCCGCCTCTCCTCAGGGTGCCCCCACTCATCAGGGTGTCGCTACTCCTAGGGGTGCCCCATCCCTCTGTCAAGCTCTGGCCCTCAGGGTGCCCATTGCCCTCACTCTCAAGCCCTCCAAAAAAAATTTCATTATTTAAAATGACAGAAATAAAACACGATAAAATTGGCCCAACACCTTAGGGGCCCCCACTCATTAAGGAGGGGGCACTCATCAGAGGGGCCCCAACCCTCAGGGTGCCCCCACCCCTGAGCTCTCCAAAACAAGTTCATTAAAATGACTGAAATAAAACATGAAAAAAATTGCCCCACCCCTCAAGGTGTCCCCGGCCTCGAGAATGTAAAATTTGTAAACTAAAAATAAAATCCCTATACATGTGGTAAGGTATTGGCAATTTGGTACAGTTACCAATGGGAAAAAACTATCCTCATCCCGAGGCCCCGCCGGCTCAAGTTGAGCACCTGCGAAAATCAGGTCTCATCTGTAAATTTGTAATGTAGCTTGGGCGGGGTGGGGGGGCACCAACTGGGTCAGCAGCTTTGGGCACCATAAAGGGTTAATCCGGCCCTGTCTGTCAACTCTACTGTTCAATAACTACAGGTTCAATATATCTGTTTTTGTGTTTTATTGATTTGTTAGGGTAGCTAGATGTATGGAAATTACTTTTTTTTTTCAATTTCAAAAATGTTTTTTTCCAAATTTTTTTTTTTTCCAAGATTTGAAAAAAAAAAAAAAAAAATTCAACTTTTTTTCAATTACACTAATTTTTTTTTTTTTTCAAAAAGAGGTAATCGGGCAACTTCTGTTTTTCAAAATTTAAACATTTTTTGCTCCAAGGCACTTCACTTGCCGCAATTCAGAACCACCTTTCTCTGCCATTTCCAAAAAAGTAGACTTAACTATTTCACCAGTATTGCTACATATTTTGCCGTCATCACTGCCACTTGAGCCAGGCTTTGAATCCGCGGATTCTTGTTACCTAGCCCTTAACCTACCAATGTACACCATTGATCCATTATCATAATAGGTTGGTGTTGCAGTCCCGCCTAAACTTAATAAAAAGGAGTTTCCCAGCTAAGTAGTGGGGGAGGGTTAGCTCAGTGGTAGCGTGCTGGGCTGCCAATTGATCGGTACTGGGTTCGAAGCCTGCCCTTGCCTGGTTACTATGGGCCTATGTTGGACGGCTGTTTCAATCATCCTTCGCCTCATTGCTGTATCCTCCTCCTGTCCTTATTAGCCTACCAAGATCATAAATACAGGAAGTAACGCCCAACCATCCATCCAACCTATATAAGTAGCACTCTGAGCTGCTAACATTTTCAGACCCGGATTTGATTCCTTGTCAAAGCAACCCATGTTAGACAAATCTTTCGTCCTGTGCCTAGTGTGTATTATGCCTCATTGACTTGGTTGTTCAATGCATAAATACAGGATGTAAAGCCCTCTCACCCTCCCCCTTATCCCCTAAGTATTTAACAATCTATTTGTTGTTTTTCAGATTGGCCAGAAGAGGGAGAACTATAATCTTCTCCATTCACCAGCCTCGATACTCCATCTACAAATTATTCGATTGGTTAATCCTTCTATCTCGGGGTCACATGGTCTACCAAGGGCCCGGTGGAGACGCCTTGCAATATTTTGAATCTATTGGTAAGGTATTATTTCTTGTTTCATGGTTTAGTTTCTCTGAATATAATAACCAGATGGTAAAGACTTTATTTTAAAATGGGAACTATGGAAATCATGCAACCATATCAGACTGACTGATGTGTGGTGTGAGCTTTTTCAATTATTTGGGATGAAAAAAATTGTAGTTACCCACAAAATTTGTTCGTCAAATTCAATTTGACAAGGTACGTTGTGGCTCTGGTTGCCCAGTGGTCGGACCTCCCTGTATATACATGTATCCCATGCTGATACTGATGGAGCGTAAAACATAAACTCACTGGTCAGACCTCAGTGACATAGTCCTGTTGCTATGCATGATGTAAACCCATTAGTAGTTGTGCCTATGTGCGCCTATAATCACTAAGAATACAATAGGCCTAGGTTTAAAATAATTGTTTATCTTACCATTACTGGCCAATATGGTCGCATTATTTCTTGTGTATGTATACA
Source organism: Platynereis dumerilii (assembly GCA_026936325.1). Lineage (NCBI taxonomy): Eukaryota > Metazoa > Annelida > Polychaeta > Phyllodocida > Nereididae > Platynereis > Platynereis dumerilii. The sequence goes on from JAPTHN010000015.1 coordinate 6,651,463, forward strand.
GCCCAAAGGGTCTGTAAGCATTAACCAATAATAACCAAAAGCGTTTCCATACCAAATAAATTATTCAGTGGTCAGAGCAGGTTCTACCTGCTAAAATAAATGGATGGACAGTGGTCTAGACTCACTTCAGCAGAGCCTTCAGTGATTAAGTCAGACACACCCACAATGCTGACCAATGAACAAACCTTCAAGCATGTTATGCAAATGAGGCCGATTTCACTGTTTCGCATTTTCCCGCAATGGTTACGGGTGTGATTCTTATATGAGTAGATAGATCTTTCTGAGAGCTTTAAAATGGTGGGCCGTGCGTCCCTGAGAAGTTAATAGTCGCTTCATAACTTGCCGGTAAACTTTTAAAGTGGGGAAGAATACTTGGCGCTGATTGGCCTAGATGCTTGTGTCGTAAATCTTTGATAATATGAGGCGATGGAAAGATTCGTCTAGGGTAGATTCTCTGGGTGTCTAGACCAAGATCAGTCTCCAAATAACCCAGTTTGGTGCTGATGGGATGTTAAATACAAACTCACTCACTCACTGGACCAATATAATCTTGTTTCAATTTACCCCAACTTGGCCGAGGTATTCCCTGTTCCCTTGAAAGGTGGGGTCTTTTATTTGCATCAAGATGGGCAACATGCTGAGAGCTCCATCTAGCTTAAGATCTGAGCATTAGTTTTGAAAATTTCCTCTTAGATCTTCGGTGCTAGGAGAGTTAGTATGAGAGAGTACGAGACAGAGGGCACAAGCTTCATTCTTCCAATATACGTATGGCTGACTGTGTGTGCCCTAATTAAGTTGGTAAAAATTTCATAAGCCAAGTGAACTTTCCACCCAGAGAATTTAACCCTGGAGCTATACTCACAGACTACATAAATATTCCCATAACAAGCATCACAAGCATCTTTTAAAATTGGGATGCCTTTTGAGGTGTGTCTGACTCAATAGCTGAAGGCTTTACTGAAGGGGCACTTCCAAGCAGTCGAAATAATTTACTAATAAATATTTATGTCTTCGTGTTTTGTCAGGTTACGAATGTGAAGCGCACAACAACCCTGCAGATTTCTTCTTGGACGTTATCAATGGAGACTCAACGGCCGTCAAGATGTTCGGAAAAGGTGAGAGACCCAAGTACTCTATAGTTATGACTCATTCTAACTTTCATAGCACAATCCCTGTCTTTGCTCAAACTCGCTCTTTGTTTCGGTCTAAAAAAAGGTGAGTGACCCAAGTATCCTTCAGTTTTGACTCGTAAAATGTGAGGAGAAAACCCAATCCCTCTTGATTTTGCTCTAACTTGTTACCCAGGTATTCTTTAGTTTTTTGTTGTAAGATGTCCAGTAAAAAACAATCACAATCTTCGTTTTGGTTTAACTTTCAAAGCACAATCCCTCTTCCTTTCACTCTAACTTGTATTTATGAAGAATGATAATCCTGTGGAGGGTCAAAGAGGAGCCGTGGATTGTTGTCTCAGCTCATTAATCATCATGTTCATTCGCTATTTAAAACATTTTTCAGTAATAACTATTGTGCCATAATAGTTTTGATGATTTTATAACATCACTTTATCTCCATCAAAATTTAAAATGAATCTTTTTTCTTTCAAGAATTGCCTCCCGCTGAAGAAGGAGAAGTGCAGGTGACATATTTCAAGAACGGCCATGCTGGAGGTATGCTATATAGTTACACTAAAATTAATTGTAGACCCATTAAAGATAGATAGATAGATATGGTAAGTGCAGCCAAAGATAGATAGATAGATGGTAAGTGCAGCCCTCTAAGCTCAGTTCTTGGCGCTCACGAGGGTTGATTGATGAGATGGGAGAGAGAGCGTGAGTCCTCAACATGTTATACATTTTCCCCATGTGAGGGATCTTTTACTTGTCCAGCATAGACACTAAAACTTTTCATGAGAGAGCTTTGAACATGACGTTGACATCGACTGTTGTGTTTCAGATGTGGAGATTGCTCAACCAGCTGAAGTTGAGGTGGAAAAGACCGAGGATGCCCTCGCTTCGCAACTGTCAGAAAAGTTCAAGGTCTCAAATCACTTTAAAGAGTAAGTTCCGTCTGTTACAGGGATATATTATTCATAAATTGGAGCTTTACTTGTCGTATGCATACATATAGAATGTTATAACTCTAAGGTCTTCGGTTTAATGGCAAACATTTTGAAATATTGATGCTAAGGGAACTACAAGGCTACAATCATATTTTGGCCATTTAAATTGCAGTTTGTCGGGAGATTTAAAGAGGGAGTTACAAAGAAGCGAAGAAAATGGAAATGAGCCGCTGTTCTCCGGGGAGTACGCCACATCTTTCTTCACACAGGTATGGACTTCTCCCATGCCCCTGCAATGGCCTGCATAGCATATGGCTTTATTGGCTTATACTATATACCACAATGTTTCTCATCACAAAATTCACTTATTTTTATCAAACCAATTTATTAAATTTTAGTGCTCTTCTTTTCAGTTGAAGTATGTTTCTAAGAGGTCAATCTTGAACATAGTGAGGAATCCTCAGACATCAGTCATGCAGGTGAGTCCTAGATGATGGCAATTCCAAGATCTACTGATAACTTAATACAACATATGCAGTTGCATAACTGGGGAGGCTTGAGCAGGGGCGGGCCACTTGGGGTGGCACGGCACCTCGAGCAGGGGCGGGGCACTTGGGGTGGCACGGCACCTGGGGTGGTACGGATCATCTTGTTTGGCACCCACTATTGTTTGCATTAGGCGCGTGGTGGGCAGTTGTAATGACGAGAAGGGCAATTAATAGTTGTTTGCATTAAAAACTTTGGATAAAGTCATATTTTGATGGAATTTGATTAGAACTGGTTCATGGAGGGGGGGTGGGCTTTTATTAAGGGGTGTGCTTTAATACAGAAAATGCGGTATTTGTATATTTTAGAGTCGAAAAGTTCATATTGGGGGGCATCTGGGGAGGCACAGGTCCAAAATGGGGGGCATGTGCCCCCTGTAGGGACGCCACTGTATATATGTGTCCTAACTGACATTTTATAAGACTTTCAGTCTCAGTGCAAATCTGTCTGTTTGACTGAATCTCAGTCTAAGTCTTAATCTTGTTGGACTAAATCTTGTCGGAAATCCTTTTCTGTACAAAGTGTCGCTGGAAATCCTTATGAACGGTTGAATCTCACTGTAAATACTTTGTTTGTCTAAATCTCACAGCTTATGTTTCTTTTTTCAGGTGATAATAATGGTCCTCTTTGCAGTAATTGTTGGGTTGATCTACCGTGATGTGTCTGACGATGTTTCGAACGGGGCGATCCTAAACCGAACTGGAGCGTTCTTCTTCATTGTCATGAATCAGGTTTTCGGCAACTTATCTGCGGTGGAGCTCTTCATCAAGGAACGTGCGATATTCATGTAAGTAAGAACCAAAATATTTGTGAACAGAGACTATAGTATTCCCTATTTAACTTTGTTGATGATCTAACGATGACGTCACCACGGCAGTGACGTAACCTGGCAATGACGTCATATTTTGGAATTTAGTCGATGTGTTCGATGTGCGCTATCTGCTGGTCTGAGGAATAAATGTTCAAAGGAAATCTTTGTGATTCATCTTCTATGTGATTATTAGGGCTATTCCATTTAAAAACCTGGGGGTGGGGAACGTGGGGTGGTCGGGCTACGTTTTTGACCCCCCCCCCCATGCATCTAAAGTGAATTTTTTTACCCCCCCATGATTAACCTCGATTGTTTTGGAGACCCTACATGCACTAAATGTGAATTTTTTAACCACCCTACTTGCGTCAGATAACTGGATTATCTTATTCAGCATAGTTAGATGTTAGACATTGATTGTTTGTTATAAGCAATAGTTACTGCCTCCAACCTCAAGTCAATTCTTGACACCAATTTAAATGTGATTACCATAGGAATAGGTTGTGTGGCCATGCTTTAGCTGCTGCCATTGATGTTTGCCAGCTTTGTCTAATAAATTGATTCTTTTAAATTTCAGACACGAAAACTCCAATGGTTTCTACCGAGTATCCGCCTACTTTTTGTCTAAGATTTTCTGTGACATCATTCCGCTCAGAGTTATTCCCATTTCATTTTTTGCGGTCATCACATACTTCATGATAGGTATGTGGCTTGTTTTTGTCTATGCTGCTACCATGACATTGGTGGTGACTTTGATAAGGCCACACATAATTGATCTTTAGCTTCTCAGATCCTCTCAAGGCACTTTTTCTAGGATCGGTCGGTAGGACAAAAAAGAAAGGTGAACAAAATTTTTTTTTATAATGTAATGTCAATTTTTTTTTTCCATCGGCAGGAAATCTATTGTGTCGGCGGGTCCGCGAAGCTAAGAATCAATTATGTGTGGCCTAAATGCTGACCTGATATATAGCTCAGGGCGGTTGTAAGACACCCTAGCGTTTTCACGTGATGAGCCTATGGACATGGCCCATTGGTGATTTGTAATAAAACACCTTCGTCATTGGACATGTTCAGTTTTGAATAATATCCATTGCACAGTGTCTGTCGTTGTAACTCACATAGTTGAACGTTTTCAGTGTTTAACTGTTTATGGTATTGGAGTAATCATGGTAATGTGAAACTACAGGACCTGTTGTCCTGTACCGAAAATTAAAAAAAAGAAAGAAGTTATTTGAAATACTTCTACAGTTATTCAAAAGGGTACACTAGTTATATAAGATGGTTATGTCCTATATTGATTGCAAGGGAGTTGATATGAATTTACAGACATTGAATATTAGAAAGGTTTTGTTACACATACATCTGTCCTGTATACGTGAACCTATGAAATTGAATTGTTGTCATGGCAACCAATACATTCACGCTACCCGTGTATATATGTGCTGGAAAACCTGCAAAGTATCTCTAATGTTATGTTTTTCTTTTTTAATTCCAGGATTACGACCGGAAGCTGGTCGTTTCTTCATCTACCTCCTGAGTCTCATCCTGACGACGTTGACTGCGGCCAGTCTTGGCTTTCTGTTCAGCGGTCTCGTGCGGGTATTTGCGGTTGCCAACCTGTTGATCGCTCTTTGCTACGTTTTCATGATGGTAAGTGGATTTTAAATTGATGGCCTCTTGTATCATTGCCTGTGCTGAGCAAGTAAAAGATCCCTCACATGAGGTAAACGTGTATAACTCCCACTCTCTCCCATCGCCTCAATCAACCCTCGCGAGCACCAAGAACTGGGCTTAGAGGGCCCTGGGGGCTATGGCTTTTATCTGTGAGATAAACTTTTGTTTTGGCTCACAATTTTTTCACCTGTGAACGCCCGCCAAACTTTTTCATCGCAATTTTAACATTACGGTACCCCAGCTATAGGTGGAAACAAACTTCTTTATTTTCTCATGTGCTGAAAAAACTTTTCTTCAGTGTCAGGAGGGAAACAAACTTTTTTTTTCACCCAAAAGTCATAGCCCCCCCCCCCCCCCCAAAGATCATCTGGTCGGCCCCTTACAATAGTGGAGTGGGAGATTTGAAAAGTCCCATTTTTGTGTTACATAATATTTAAATAGCCCCCTGTAGAGTTGGAAAATTATATTTTTCTACCTGGGTCGTGGAAATTATGACCATGTGACAGGTGAATAAGGTTTCTTTGGCATCTTCATGATTCTTCACCAATTATGTCCAGTATTGTCAAATTTGTCATATTGTATTTCAGGTGTTCGGAGGCTTTTTGGTGGATCTCGATACAATTGATGTTTGGTTGCAGTGGATCAAATACTTCTCAATATTTAGATACAGTATGGATGTGAGTGTCTGATGTGCAATTTTGATATTTCATAACCGGGAGGTTATCGTTTCAAAATTCATTAAGTGTCTTTGTATTAGTTAGACACCGATTTGGAGGGTTCTAACATGCATTTTTGTCAGTTAGATCCCGACCGAAGTTGTAACTTATAATTTTAGCAAGATAAAAAATAATCTGATTGTTCGTTTGCTGTTGAAAACAATGTTAATCCTTAGCAGGGCGCTAACATGCAATATTGTCAGTTAGATACCGGCTTTTTCCAATGGTACAAGTATCTTGGTGATGTCTAAATAAGTTTAACTTAATTTCTTTCAGACTCTTTACATTAACGAACTAAAGGATCTTGAACTTCAAGTATGCGTGAATACAACTTGGTAAGTAAAACTGAGATTACTTTAACCAAAAGGGAAGGGAGTGCCCCGACCTTACCTTTTGGTAGAGTTACACATATGTATAGCAGGTTTACGGGGTACCCAACAGACCAGGATAACAGGGAATATGCTTAAAAAACAAATTTCAGTGGCCGACCTGGTTATTGGAGGTATGAAGAATGGGCCACGGGGGCCTAAATTCTGAAAGACAGTGATAAGGCTCAATCGTACGGTCTGTCATTGTAATAAATGGTTTTTGCAGGGGCATATTACTTTGATATATCTGTCATAATTAACGGAAGTTGTAAATAGACTCATCAGAGTAATAATAGGTGGCTTTGAAGCTCAAAGATCATTGTTTTATTGAGATGCATATATATATATATCTCGCATTTATGATATGTATTGATTATCATGTTTTGGAAAATTCTTGCTCCCTTGGGTCAATAGAAATGGCCCTAGAGCCAGAAAACATGAATATGCTTCCGGATCCATTGAAATCTATTTACACCAATGTTAATTGACATCATCTTTAATTTTACCTCGCTGATTAATTGTGTCACTTACTGTATCCCCTGAGATGACGTTACGGCTACCCAAAATTCAGTTCGCCGCTTTTACCCATGCTGTCTAAAACGTTTGTGTATGATCTCTCTTTTCAAATTGCATTTCTGAAATTTTTCAGCATACCTTATAATGGAAACACCTTCCTCGAAAACAGCCACATCCCTTACGAGACGGATTGGGACCTATGGCAGAATATCGTGGCCCTGGCGTCCATGACAGTCATCCTTCTGTTTTTGACCTACTTTGTGCTCAGGAGGATCAACAAATACAAATAAATCTGGCGATAGACTGTGTGACAGTGTTAGTGAAGATTCACCCGGAGGATTGTACTTCTCAAAATTCTTAATATTTTCGGACCTGCAGATGTCATGTGACTCCCAAAAGGCGCATCTAGATAAATTGATGATGAAATAGAGTGATTGGATTTCTTAGTAAATTTTGTAGTTTTCGGGCATGGCTAAAATTTTTGGCTATAAAAGCACTGCACTGCTACATCGACCTAGCTATTGTATCGGTGCTTTTTGACTGTTGTAAATGTAATAGGAAGTTTTTTGGAAAGGAAAAAAAAATTATCAAACAACATTGACATCATCTACTAGTGTCTAGTGATTAGGTGAACACATATATACCATATTCTACATTTTGACATGTTTTTTCTATTTTCATGAAAAAGTGTTGTTTTTGATACTCTTTGAAACTTCAAAAATGTTGTTTTGATACTCACAAGTGATTTTAAGTGTACTGTTTACATTATTGATTCAATTTGATTGCATGTCAATTAAGGAATTTGTGAATTTGGTGATGTTTCATCAAGTCATCAAACTCAGCAGGGCATTATTATTTAGAGATTTATTACTAGTGTCAGATTTAAATTGATTTTACTTGACAAGTTGTCTCAACAAAATGCAATAGATTTGGCAGTATGTGTTCATTATATATGGTGAAGCTAAAAGGGAAATTTCTTTAAAAATCAACAGCTACTACTTGAACTAAAGTTGATAATAATATTATTTTATGCATAATATTATTTCAAATTCCTTTTTAGAATGGGCAAAATACACAACGAATATTTTAAAAAATCCTGGGATGCAAGCCACACTTGCCTTTCAAAGGTGAAATATGGCTCAGAGTAAACCTCAGGTAGCCATGAAAATGTACAGTTTGTGACTGATTTATATATGAGAGGTCACAAACAACACTATGATACTCCCAAGGAAATAGAAAGCCAGTTTTTAAAAAGCCACACCTTTTCATCTTTTTGATGGAAGATATGTCTCATTGCTTTAAAAAATGATAATTGCAGCAAATGGATGGCATTTACGATATTTATTATATGATTGCTTTTGTTGTGCCTTAAATTTATATATCTGATCACAGTTAGATACGTCCTATTGTTAGAAATATCTTAATTTTGTACTTGTATTTCTTCTGGCAAGTACATGTTGATATTTATGAACACTCGATTCAAGGCATTAAAGTAGGGTTAACTATATCCAAGTACCTTTGTAAATTGTATTGATATTAAATAACATAGCTGTTGTATATATATATGTAGGAAATATTATTGGAACCTCACTTTTCACTGCACATTTTGTGAAATTCACTCTTAAATTATTGACACTTACTCTAATTATGATTATTCAAATATTCTCAAACCAAAGTGAAATGTTAGTCTTATTCAGGGAGAGCTAATGGTGCCTCAATTTGCATTTCTTATAATTATTATATGGAACATTACCTTATTTCTTTTTTACTTGTTATATTATATTGTATTCAGTATTTACTCATTATTCATTGTACTTATAAGGTATTCCTGTCTCATATTTTCACTTTTTTTTAAGCACGCATGTGTCGATGGTGTCCATCTCTTATAACTTATATTGTGTACAGTCACTGTACTACAGTGGGTACTTGTTTTATGTATATCGGGTAATTCATAACTAGAGTCATAAGACATTAGGGTAAGGTTTAACTTTTTTAACCAAATTTGCAAGTGATTTAAATAATGTATTTTTTAAATACATGTAAATATTTGTATAATTTTTAGCATCCATTAGAGCTTATTAACTTATGTCTATACTTGTACTAACTAGTGGCTATACTTGTGCTGTAAATGGGATAATTCATAATTAAGATAATCAGGACAAAATTTACCTTTTAAAAAACATGCTTTGTAAGTGATTTATAAAATGTACTATTAAGATTCAATTAAGTATTATTATTCCTAGATTTTTTGTCAGAAGCTGATTTCATTGCTATGATTATGTTGGTATTTGGAATCGGATGATATTTTGTTAAAGGCATTTCCGAATGAAAGTATTTGATATCTCATCGATAAACCTTGTTAATGACAAGAACCTGCCAAAGAGGGCAGCACTTTCCATATTGTTACTGGACTTGTGTCAAGTTGATCTTGCAGTTGTATTTTTTAGAAAGATATAGACTATGATTATAATTTATGACTGTGATTAAAAATCCTATTACATACATTGCGTGGATTATTTCATTTGAAAATAATTTACATGGCATCTTCTATAAATTTTTTTTTGTTTGATGTTAATTTTGATAATAATAGATATTGCAATGATTTCATTTTAGCTTTCTTGCCAATAGTAATTTATTTATTTTACATTATTTGCTCACCCGTCCCAGGATATATTGCACATTCTTGCATAATGCAAATATTTATGATGTTATTATGGACATTGTTATTTAAGTGAGTTAACTAAATGTTTTTCCCCGGTAAGTTTGATACAGTAGTTTCTGAAAAGACTTGATTGTTTTACCATGTAAATCTTTTGTGATTTTCAATTTTAGTGAATAAAAGATATCTGTAAAATAATATGCGTACATGTGTTTTGTTTTGTACAATTTTGACATGATATTTTCTAATGATTAATTTCTGATGATATTTAGATTGTGCTGTATTTTGTGATTGCTTATGATGTAGCAAGTAGTTTGTCAATGACAATGACAGGGTGGCTGAAAACTAAAAGGCCTCAGAATACTAGAAAGAGAACATATTTTGTGCAAGTTAAAATATTATGAGCCTGTGCTGGCATTATGATAAATGGGGGGGGGGGAGGAGGGTACAAGATGGTATCAAGACACTTCGTAGACACGCCAACTCGTAGACAAACCAACTGGTAGACAACCAACTAGTAGACAACCAACTCGTAGACACCAGGTACTACCAACTTGTAGACATGGAAGTGGCAGGGTTCACCAAGTCGTAGACACAGACTTTTTGGTCAATGTGATATTACCAAGTCGTAGACACAGTATTTTTTGCTGTTAACTAACTCGTAGACACTCATTTCATTTGTTGATAAAAAATAGAATAAATAACCAACAAGAAGTAAAAAAATAGTTCAATTGCAAAGGCAATATATATAAGGCCTTCACCTCTCACAGTGTCACTCATGCGGGTGCTAATTGCCATCAGGAGCTAATAGATTTAATTGCATTAATTGATTTAATTGCATTTCACATGTTACTTTGAAGCAAGTTTCAGGAAGTTTACAATCAACTCAATTGAACAAAGAAATTCAGGATTACTCAATTTACTGTCATAGTTGCTTTATATTATCCCATATTTAGCTGCTTTAAACGGCTTTTTGTGCTTGGAAGATTGGGAAAATCCTGGAAGTTTGCTGTCTACGAGTGGTAGACCCTAAAATTATGTTGTCTACAGGTTGGATGTTCTGGTGTCTACGACTTGATTAGTTCATTTTTAATTGTATGTCTACGAGTGGGTAATGACATTTTTTTGTAAAAAGCCTGTGTCTACGACTTGGGGGAGAGCTCTTAAATGTGTCTACGACTTGGTGTGTCTACGACTTGGCGTGTCTACGACTTGGCGTGTCTACGACTTGGCGTGTCTAGTACTGTCTACGACTTGACTTGTATTCGTACAAGATATATGAAGTTGGTTGGTTCACATTCAAGGTGAAAAAAAAGTTTGTCATGCATTCTGAGCACGACTGGGCTTTTTTATTTGCCAAAATTTTTGAGAGGCAGTATCGGATCACCATTTATTCACCAAATTGTTGGGATAGGACCAATGAGTTTGTAATAAAATGACTCCTACGTCGTGCTCATGAGAGAACCAAGTCAAAAGCCCGCAATTTTGCCACAAAAATTTTGTGTTGTGGGCATCATGCAAAGAGCTCTTCTCGAATCAAGTTCTCCTCAGCTCAGGAAAGTACAGCCCGTCATCTTTATTTGTCTGCCAATAAAAGCATGGTGAGAAGTGATTGGTCATTATTATTTGCAGACCCAGGATTCATCACACATTGATAAACTAAGTTTTTAAAAGGGCTTGTGCAGAAGAAGTCATGGCTTTTTCATGGCTGCTAAATTAATGGAAGGTGGCGCCATCTGGCCAATTAAGAGTTTGTTCAATAGGCCTTACAATTTTCTTTGGACTGATCTTAGAAATTTTAAAACCCTGCATTTGGCAATTTATGCTGATAATTAGGGCCGTGAGTCTTTTATACCCCTAAAAAGAGAAAATATTTAATTTATTTATATTTTAGCATTTGTTTCCGTATGCAATCTTAAAGGTTATTATTCATCAACATGGCGGAGGGTAGCGAAGGTTCGGGAAATAAAATCAAAGTTAACGTTAAAACTTCCAAAGATAAGAAGCAAATTGAAGTTGATGGTGAAGGAACAATTAAAGAGGTAAGAAGTGACCCTACAATTTGAGGGGTAGCCGCTCTCTCAAATCGAGAAACTGCGTGTACAACTCAATATTGATATCTGCAAAACTGAAACCGATTGGTTTGAGATTACGTTGCCGGTGTCAGACATGCGGGATCAACACGTCATGTTTTACATAAATTTCTGGACAAATGAGTAGTTATTTTGATGAACTAACTGTTAGCCTAACTTGACTGAAAGAATGAAGTATGTAACACATGTATTGATGGTATTTCTCAACTTAGCAATTGTTGTATTGTCAATGGTATTGGGAGTTCTGACAATGATGTTGCTAATTTGATTGTCATGCCATCATTGATGTGTGTGTATTGAAATTGCTATGTTGGTTAACCCGTTCAGTTTTGATAAGTTTAATGTGAACCAATATTCTTTAATCAGTAACAAAAGAATTTACGCAAATCAAGAATGTTGAGTAAATTTTGACAGGTGGGCGTGGCATTTACCCCATTTATACGTCGATGGCAAAAGATCCATTTAATGCACTTCTCATTTGCAACCCAAACCGATACCACAGCCAACTGTGGGGGGATTTTCAAATTGTGGGGATAGAAAACTCTGGAGATCCCCATGGAGCTCCATGGCGTACTTAACCAGGTATCTGGCAGCCTTGTAAATTGACATAGAACGCAGACAAAAATCTGTAAAATTTTGGGCTGAAAGCCACGTTAACCCAATGAGTGACCACTCCCCAAAATAGATCACCTGACCTGCGCCTATGGCTCAGATCCCCAACCCCTGGAAGACATTTTTTTTAGGAAAATAAGGGAAGCGCCACAACCCAGCCGCTAAGGATTAGCCTAAGTATGTAAAATTTAAGAAATAAATCCCTGACCAAATGCATTTTCAAATTGGAAAATGCCCCCCCCCCCCCACAAAACAACAAACCACTGATCCACTAGCGTTGAGGTTACAAATGACAGGTAGTGAACTAGAAATTTAAGCAATCGGTTGTAATTCCGAAAATAATGATAGGTTTTGGTCACTTTCACACTGGTCAAAAACAGCATTAAAGTTTGAAAGTACCAGAAACACAACGATAGACATGGGATACACTGAAGTTTTAAAACAATATGATGCAACTGATTTCAATTGGCCAGACATATTTAGACAATGGATTACCATAAAAGTGTTTGATCGGCAACTTTAGCCCAAGCAGACTTGACAAACAATAATTATTGCCGTTGCTATTCTTAGGTTTCAATAAACTTATTGTCACTAACTCTTGACAAAATGAGCAGGGGATGAGGGAAGGTTAATAGTTGAAAATTTGGAGTGGAGTCACTGCTTAATTACAGCTTTCAAATTCATGGTTGAGATCTCTATCTACCATTTGAAGCTCTCTATTATCTTGCAGTTCCGAGAGCTCGTAGCTGCTGAGTTCGGTTCCCCGGCCGAACAGGTGTGTCTGATTTTTGCGGGGAAAATTTTGAAGGATGGAGAGTCGCTGGGTCAACATGGAATAAAGGATGGACTCACTGTGCATTTGGTGGTTAAGTCTAAGGTAAGGCAAAGTTTTTAATTGATTAATTCTAAACAACCTAGTTAATGAGTTGCAGAAAGTAGTTCTTTTAAAATCTGTTCCTTTAGTGATTTTGTATGTCGTGTTGAGCTGTTGGGAGTGTTCGCCAGAGTTCAACAGTTTTTGATGAGACAGTTACATCAGTGATCTTGTTTTGTGACAGAGCATCTTGACAAATGTAAAAATGCCACAATTCAAGAACTGCAACACTTGACCATATATCGACTGACATGTCAGTCTTACGAATGAAAGGATGAAAGTTGGTGCCAGAAAAATGGTTTCACATTGCTTGTGAGTCCCAAGTCTCACATCCTCTCAATCCTACTCAATAGTTTCAAACAAATTCTTCCAATAAGACTCAGGAGTCTGTCCTGTCGCCAACTGGTATACATGCTTGCCGAATGGTAGACAACCAACCTTGACCCAGGAGTCAGTTGAAATCAAACATGACTGGCCAAACAGGAATTCAACTGATTAATTCAACTATTTGGCATAATTCAACTCCAACTAGTTGAATCAATTACAACTGATTAAGTCCAACCTTTCTAAAGACTATTTCCAAAACAAAAAAAAGGGCGAAAGGCAATATTCACAAACAATTGGGTTCTCATATTCAAAATTACAATTATATGAAAATTTGTTTTAAAAAATCAATGAAGACAACTAAACAGATGAAACTCTTATCCACTTTCGAAATGATTAAATCAAAGTGGTTTTCATCCTTGGATATGCTTTCTCAGTCAGATTTAATTGAAAAATTCCGACTGACCTTGGCAAAACGAAGAAGTGACAAGTTGATCCAAATGACAAAAAAAACCCCGTTGATCACATAGTTCTCTCTCATAAGAGAGGTTTCTCACATAAAATCTTATTGTTTCAGGCTGCCACCAGTGCAGAGACACCTCCCAGCGCCCCAGCCGGCACAACCCCTCAACCTCCGCCCCAGGCGAACATCAGAGAGACTCCTTTTGGTTTAGGAAATTTAGGAGGCTTGGGCGGAATTGGCAATATGGGAATGGGCTCTGCTAACTTCATGGACATGCAGCAGCGCATGCAGAGAGAGGTAAGTTTCTAACCGATTTGTTATTGGATTGCTGGTCGCTCAGGAATGGATAGAATCCGATAGATGGATAATATCAGATATTGTACATATAAGTACAGCCCTGTAAGCCAAATTCTGTGTGGCACTGTGTTCACGAGGGTCGATTGATGCGATTGAAGAGAACGGGAGTCCTCAACAAGGTACACATTTACCCCATGTAAGGGATCTTTTACTTACCCAGCATAGACCCTGATAGAAGGGGCTGCTAATTCAATGTCTCATCCGAACGACATCCAGCTGGTATTTTGCTCATGAAGTTCAACTGAAAATTTTGGATTCCCCACCCGGGTTTTGAACCCATGAAGAGTGCAGACAAACTGACGAAGACCTTCAGCGGAGCAGACCAGAATCATTTATGACCATTTAGCCACCCCGCTGTCTCAATACAGCTCATGATAGGTCATTTAGGTGTATGTTGCCCAGTATGCATCTGTAAGAATTGGCCAAAAATGTTTTGACTGTTTGTGAAGTCTGCCAAAATGCTGTGATTATAATAACATAATTGATAATTAAATCCAGTAATCTGGGAGTTGTTACCAACATCTACTGTGTCATGATCTTGGAAATATGGAGTGTGGAAAAAGTGAAAAAATTGTTCTTTAATAGTAAGGATATTATTATTCTGATTACAAATAAGTCGAGACTACTCCGATGCCTAGAGAGCTCATCCATTCATTTCTATTTCAGATGATGTCGAATCCCGAAATGCTTCGCCAGATGTTAGATAATCCTATGGTTCAACAGATGATGTCTAATCCAGATGTGATGAGACAGCTGATCACGAGTAACCCCCAGATGAGGGAACTCATGGAGGTATGAAATTGCTGGTCAGAACGAGGACAAGCTCTAAACTCCTATTTTGAATTGTGCTGCCCTTCTATGATTTGATACCTAACTTGCATGGGGCTTATATTTCAGTGTGCCCACTCCTCCTATATTTCCTATAATTCCTATATTTTTTAAGGCCTCCTATATTTTGGAAAAAACTATTTGCACAACACCCCAGATTTTTAAGAGTCATTGTCAGAGAAAACTGCAGATTTTGAGAAAAAAGTGGCACGGGGTGGTCGGCCAAATTCCGCGATACTTGGTTCATTTTACCCCCATAGGTAACTAAATTCCATGGTACGGTCATTTTCTTAATATATCGCCTGGTTGCCACGGCAACCCAGATTGACGATTTGGACCGATTCTGGCCGATTTGCACTTTTCAGCTTTGAATTTGAGGTAATGTTTGAAAATTCCCAGCAGCCAAGCTATAAAACATAGAAGTTTGACCTTTTGGGTAAATTACATTTAGGAGTTGTACTTTATATATAGCTCTTCATTTCTGTTATATCTGTTGTGAGTTTCATTTTATTCCACTTTGTAATATGCCAAAATCCCGTTTTTTAACCGGCCAAAGGCAGGTTATTAGAGGAGGGCTTAAACGGATTTTTGGTGAAATGGGACTCTTGTCCACTTGTCCATGTGTAAATGTGTCCTGTCCATGTCCATGTCCACTTTTTCACTTGCCTTGCCCCTCTGAACACAGTGATGCAATCCAGTGAGCAATGGGGGCCAATGTCAGATATGGACCTGCCCATTATGAATGGGGGATTCAGGTAGCTGTAAGGGGTTACCATGGTTACAGGTGCAATGAACAGCTGCAGCCAGCAGTGGGCCTGTGAGCCTCATTTGAGAAGATGCCCCTGTGTCAGGATTGCTTATAATTCCAAAGCACTGTGAGAGTCAAACCATTTCAGTACTTGTGTTTTAAAATAGTTGTTCATGCCTAGATGAGGCATGATTGCTCAGTGGATCATTATGTTTGTATAACACTTGGCATTGTCTACATCTTCACCAGCTTTCTGTACAGTGCTATGATGAAGTTATGTACCATTGCCAAATTATTCCTGCAAGCAATGTCTATCAACACCCATCCACTAAACTCCACCAAGAGACCAGAGCCTTCCTCAGTGCATTTCTCATTCTGACATAATATTTTGACAAACTTTATCATTACAGCCTGTAAATTTGATATGCATAAAATGAGTGTTTGCTTCCCACAGATTTTGGCACTCTGTGACTGTGAGTCATAATAACTGATGAAGTGTCATCTCCCCAAATTTAACGTCCATGGGAAACATAGAGGCTGTTTGATTAGTCATGATGAAGAGAAGGCTATTTGAATTGTCATGTAACTGATCTTAGAGTAAAATTATCGTGACAAATCATCTATATGATGATTCAGGAAGTGCCATTTTCACAGTGCAACAGCCCACTCTGTTTGGATATCAGTTTTACAGATTGTAAACTAAAGTGGTGTTTTAATCGTAGTCTGCAGAAAAGGTTGCAAAAAGACGCTTGACACCACAAATAGACGGGCCTGTAAAAATTCTGGTGGTCCTGTAAACCAGTTTTTACCGGCCCGCATGCCTTGTGAAAGGTCAGAGCGAGTTTTAAAGGATGCCAGTATTTCATTTGGATTTATGAAATTTGGTGTAGGGATTCACTTTGTGGACTCCCTCAAAATTTTTTGGAAAAATCCAAGATGGCTGCCAAAATGGGCACCATATTTTGAATTGCCCACTGTGACTTTAGTATTACACTTAGATTTATGCAATTTGGTATAGGGGTTCACTTAGGGGTTCCCCTAAGAAATTTTTTTAGAAAAATCCAAGATGGCTGCCAAAATGGTCACCATATTTTGAATTGCCCACGGCGACTTTATTATTTGGTTTGGGGATTTGTTCATAAATTATGAGAAAATTTCCAATATGACTTACAGTTCTGAAATATGGTATAGGCATTTGCTAAGAGGTTCCCCACAAAGTTTTTATGGCCTGCAGCAAACAATATCAGTCTGGCAATCACTGCTCAATGCAAAAACAGTCCATGTAGTAATATGTAAATCACCCTCTTCATGATTTCAATCCCGAATATACAATCGCCAAAGGCCGGTTTTGAATCCATGGATTCTTGTTTAGTTTTGTGACAAAAAACGAAAATAACTCACCTTTGATTCAATATTACTGGCTTGAGCATCCCTCTCATAAAAAAGTGGATATACTGGTGAATAGTGTTACTTTAGTACATCAAATAGCAAAAATAAAATCGTGGTGCAATTCATAAACTAAGGTGTGAGATGTGAATAAGTAAGCCTTGTTTTCATGAAATGCAAAAATACTATAACTTTAACAAAATACCAATACAAGGAACATGATTAGAAATGAAAGTCTATAGTCCTAGCAAATACTAGAAAACATGGCCTTTACAATGAGGGTATATGGGAGCCAATTGTTGGAATATAAATGGTCTTAAAGAACCCTCAAAGTTGGCCCTGCATCACATTTTTCAAATGCTGCTGAAACGTGACGTCATCCTGCTGGGCAGAGATTGTTACGGTAACTATTGCAAAATGGTGTCTGATTTTAGCTTAATAATTCAGCTCTCAATTATCTGACCATTTTCAAAGTTTCAGAAGTTGTTGAAAACAATATTCTGGATATTTTATCTTAACATTGCATAATTTTTTGAGTAATAAATCCAATTTGAGAGAGATTTTTGTGAGCAAAAGTCGGAAAAATGAGTGAAAATACATGAATACATCATTTATCATGTTTCGGTTAAAGATGAATTTCTGAATCCAAGACAAGCTCTATATATATACAAAGCTCTATATGAAAGCACTCAGGTGTAAAAATAAGACACTGTATAACTATTTCTAAGCAAATGAAATGCCATTCTGAGGCATTGGTGGCAAGGTATCAGCGGAGTAGTGTCGAATTTCCATTCAATCCTATTTCTACTAAAATGTCTGTGTAAAAAATATAATGCATGTAGTACTACCATAGCAGCACCATAAATTTAGGGTGCAGCAACTTTTAATTAGGCCTAGTGCAATAATGTTGTAAATTCAATTTCCTACATTTTGATACAGGTTTACAACTATTTCCATGCGAAAACAGCATCTGATGCATGTCAAGTCAATGTTTTCTGCATAAATTGGCCTGACAATACTAGAGTCAAGGAGGGTAAATCCGTTCAATTTTGGCTAAAGCTGTATTTCCTGCAAAATTGGAATAGGTACAAAAATATTATTTAGTCCATTGGAAAGGGCACATTCCTTCCATCTTTTCATGCCAAAAAGAAAACCATTCATACGTATACGTACACTGTAGTATGACGGAAAACAGGAAAACAAAAATTGAAGGTTAAGGCACGGAAATCTGTCAACCCTACTGGTAAAAATGTCCTGTGAGGATTTACCATACTTGACTCTTTAAGAACTCAACACGTTTTACTTAGGTACCCTATTGTTAGCATAAGGTGCTTGGTGGGCAGATGTAACAATGAGATGAAAAAATTACATTTTGTATAGTTTTTTGCATTAAAAATGACGGGTAAGTCCTATTTTGATTGAATTTTTAGTAAAATTGTATTATGTGGTATCCCTTTGCTTTGTCACTCACCTATGAAGCAGTGAGATGCCATAAAAATCGCCTTATAAAATAAATTATTATTATTATAAAAATGTATTTTTCACCTTTT
Organism: Platynereis dumerilii; assembly: GCA_026936325.1. Classification (NCBI taxonomy): domain Eukaryota; kingdom Metazoa; phylum Annelida; class Polychaeta; order Phyllodocida; family Nereididae; genus Platynereis; species Platynereis dumerilii. The sequence continues at coordinate 6,670,044 of JAPTHN010000015.1, forward strand.
CTTAAAAAGGTTATCGAAGGAGATAGGTAGAGAAAAAAAGGGTTGATATGGCGATGCTACAGAGCCTCACTGTCAGTTTGGTTGAGTGCCATCGTGTGGAAATTTCCCAGTGCCAGCACAAGGATGGCTTTTAAATATAGATCATAAACACATAATTATACAAATCAATTTGTGAAATTTATATTTTTGTATCCTCAACACCGAATCTTGAAATTTCCCAGTGCCAGCACAATAACGGATTTTATATATTGGTCATACACACAATCATATATATTTTAAACAAATGATGATTTTCAGCTGGTTTTGGTGAATACACAGCAATTTATCAAAACATATTTCTCTAATCAGCATTCCCTGATTTTGTACTTGGTTATGTTCAAAGGAGTCTCCAAGTTAATTGGCAAGAAAACGTTTTTGACCTGAGGAATGTGAGCAAATAAAAAAGGGCAAAAACATCCAAATTTTATGTGATTTTAAAAAATCTGTGACCAACCCTTTTCAAAAATCTGTATAGTGAGTGCACTACAGCATCCAATTTCAAAATTGTTGATATGTCTTCAAATATTTATAATATATGTATTTATCTATATTTAAAATTCAACACAGATTCCCTCGATTACCCAGTGAATGTGTTCAATTCTGCTTTAATGTGGTTACACTTAGCCATGACATAACTGGAACTTTAGCTGTCTATATTCAGAACGTGCTACAGATAAATAACATGCATGAATTGAAATTTATACAAGGATATCACAATAAATGTAAGTCTTGGAATTTTGAAAACACACAACTCATGGTCTAGTTCCTTTGAAAAAAATGAACAACAAAAATGTATAGAAAGAATTTTGACAACATATTGTGCTTTTTTTTTTTTTAATGCGGAAACACACTATTTTCAAGGCGTTGTGCATACAAAATTTACAGAGTGCACCATTGTTTCATTTTTGGAAATTGGGTGATGCATCTTTTATTTAAACACAGTTGCTAGATTACCTATGAATGGATGGTCAATATAGCTGTATGCAGTTATATTTCACTGAAATGGTCAAATATTGAAATTTAATGTTTTGTTTTGAAAAATGCGGAAACACCCAATATTCAAGATGGTATGAATAAAAAGTTTACACAGTGCACCACTGTTTTATTTTTGGAAATTAGTTGATTCATCCTATATTTCAACATTGTTATACTAGATTACCCATGAAGGGATGCTCAAGGCAGCTATATGCAGTTATATTTCACTGAAATGGCCAAATATTGAAATTTAATGTTTTTTTCGAAAAATGCGGAAACACCCCATATTCAAGATGGTATGAATAAAACGTTTACGCGGTGCACCACTGTTTTATTTTTGGAAATTAGTTGTTACATCCTATATTTCAACATAGTTATACTAGATTACCCATGAAGGGTGCTCAAGTCAGCTATACACAGTTATATTTCACTGAAATGGCCGATATTTAGATTTAATGTTTTTTTGAAAAATGCGGAAACGCCCAATATTCGATATGATTTGATTGAAAAGTTTACACAGTGTACCATTGTTTTATTTGTTGAAATTGGTTGATACATCCTATATTTCAACGCAGTTATAATAGATAACCCATGAATGGATGCTCAAGTTAGCTGTATGCAGTTATATTTCACTGAAATGGTCAAATATTGAAATTTAATGTTTTTTTGTAAATGCGGAAACACCCAATATTCAAGATGGTGTGAATAAAAAGTCTACACAGTGCACCACTGTTTTATTTTTGGAAATTAGTTGTTACATCCTATATTTCAACATTGTTATACTAGATTACCCAAGAAGGGATGCTCAAGACAGCTATATGTAGTTATATTTCGCTGAAATGGCCAAATGTTAAAATTTAATATTTTTTTGAAAATGCAGAAACACCCAATATTCAAGATGATGTGAATAAAAAGTTTACACAGTGCACCACTGTTTTATTTTTGGAAATTGGTTGATACATCCTATATATCAACACAGTTATTCTAGATTATCCATGAAAGGACACTCAAGTTAGCTGCATGCAGCTATATTTTGCCAATTTGCGGACATTTGGCAATTTTGAGAAAAATAACACTGCTCAGTGGCTGCTGCAGCTTTAACTAAAATATCAAATAAGCTTAATTGTTTGTTACGGTATCCCAAAGCACACGTCATGCCACGTGCAAAAAAAGAATGATGTAGATTATGTACTTTGAGAAAAAATGGACAGCGGAAATGGACAAAATGTTGAAATTTCATGTTTTTTGGAAAATTCGGAAACATCCCATTTTCAAGATGGTGTAAAAAAAAAGTTTACAGAGTGCACCACGGTTTTATTTTTGGAAATTGGTGGACAAGGCCTATATTTTACCCCAGTTATACCAGATTACCCAGGGACGGATGCTCAAGTTAGCAATATGCAGTTATATTTTGCCGATTTCCGAGCATGCAGCAAATTGGCAATTTTGAGAAAAGGACCCGGTTTCAGCGTCCGCTGCAACTTCAGTGAAAAACCCAAATGAGATGAAATTTATACTGAAGTATCTCCAAGTATTAGTCTTACCACGGGTAAAACATTATTGCCATAACTTAGATACTTTGCGAAAAATTGAAGAGCGGAAATGTCTAAATTTCAGGATGCCAAAAAGTTGAATTTTGTCGATTGGCCGTCATTTGCTCAATTTATTCAAATAGCTCCAGCTCAGAGGGAAATGCATCTGGAAAAAAATCCTTTGGGGTAATTTAGTTTTTCAATATAAGTATTCAGTCCACCGAATTTCATCAAGATCCGCTGACCCCCCCGCGCCACCAAATCTGCAGTTTTCTCTGACAATGACTCTTAACATCCATGATAGATTTCTGTTTTGAATAAGAACTTACAAACATGTTTATTAATTTTCAGAGAAATCCAGAAATTACACACATGCTGAATAATCCTGAATTGATGAGACAGGTATGTTATTATGAATTTGTGAACATTATTCTAACTCATCCACTTGTAGTTCAGTGGATTCCCATGAGACGGCGATAGCGAATGGTCAATTGGTGAGTTTCTTTGGTTGAGACAACAGCTCTCAGCTGAGGGGATATTTAGCGATTGGATTACCTTAGTCCTTACTTTCATGGAGCAATCTGCTTCCAAAACGTGTCTATATGACAGCTGTAAGCCCCAGTAAATTGGGCAGCACTAATGGTTGAGGATGTAAATCTTCTCTCCAGCATGATGAGCATTTTCATAGACTTGTTGAGGAAATTTATGATTGTGGTCTGAATGAAAATATCAAATTTATGGCAGTGAATGATTAAATTTAATATGTTGCAAAGTTCAGAATTTAAGACACCAACTTGCCTAGTCATTGGTATCTTGATCGTTGTCACCTGTGAAGTCATAGAACTTCCAGAAAAATCAGCACAACAAATGATAGGGTGTACTTTGATTGCAAATAGATGCTGAAGACTTGTCATTTGTTGATTATGTAGTTACACACAATAAATATTGATGAATTATAAAAATAATTGTTTCTTTTCAGACAATGGAAATAGCCAGGAATCCATCGATGATGCAAGAACTAATGAGGACGCAAGATAGAGCAATGAGCAACTTGGAGGTAAGGGTGGTTTTTCGATGGCAGAAGCTTCCTGATAGCTCCACCAGGTGGCTGAAGCACAATACATATTTCAATCCTATTGGAAATCTACATGAGCCCAGGGAAAACAATAAACTGTTACTACTATTACATGTCTCACTTCTGGCAATTTTGTTTTCAGAGTTTGCCCGGAGGATTCAACGCCCTTCAGAGAATGTACAGAGATATCCAAGAGCCTATGATGAACGCTGCTACAGAGAGCATGGGAAACAACCCCTTCGCTTCACTTGTTGATAATTCTTCTGGGTGTAAGATTGTCTTTGTGTCTTACAAATTTATTGTACAAAGATAAAGAAATGAGTAAATTACATTATTTTATCATCAGACTATTAAAAGCAAAACTGGTCTAAGTCAGGCTGAGGCCATTTTTCCACTGTGGTACCAAGGGATGTCTTTGATGTTAATAGATCTCAAGAACTAAATTGAACTCTTTAGACTGATAATAAGGCCTTAAACCCCCAATTTACTTATGTCCAAAAGAGGCCTAAGCCAAGCAACAATCAGTTTGTTTTTGGCAGTTCTCCAAAAAATTTCCAAAATGACTTAAGCCAATTTTTGCTTGGACTGATGTTATTTTTCAAAGCGATTGTGATAATTTTATCATTGTGTGTTGTTAGCAACCCAAGGACAGCAAGGAGTGGAGAACAGAGACCCTCTTCCGAATCCCTGGGGAGGGGCAAGCACCACCAGCGGAGGGACGGGCACCACCTCCACCACCACTACCTCAGGTAGAGAGACTCGTTATATATCAAGTTTAAACGAAGGGGCTTTTGTTATGTGAAATTTTAACATTTCAATATAGACCATGATCTGCCCAATGTTAGTTGAATCAATGGGGGACTTCCATGCATCAGGGGTAACCATTAGATAGTGAGTAAACAATTGTGATGTCATCAATTGTGTCATTGTTGCGGTTGTGACATCAACATTGTGACAATGGTGACGTCACAGTGACTCTCTAGTACAGTAGCGCCACCACCAACCACTGAGAAGTCTCCCATTGTTTCCGGCAGTCTTAACTCAAGCGGGCTCTGGTGGCCATTGGATGGCCCTGATCAGGTCGTAATTTTCACACGTCATAGCTTTTCCATTCGCCAATCACCGCAGATTTAGGCAACTTCAACTTGCTTTGTGTTTTAAACTGCCAATCTGGTGTTTGGAAGAGGTATCTAGGGTTTTTGGATGCCATATAAACGGTATGAACCAATCAAAATCTTTTCACAGCACACACAGTTCTGTAATATTTTCTTTCTATATATAGGCACTGGGAGTGGAGGTACAGAAGGAACAGGGGGAATGTTCAACACACCAGGAATGCAGAGCTTGGTCAGTCAGATGTCTGCCGACCCCCAACTGGTGCAGAACATGATGCAAGCCCCGTACATGCGAGAAATGATGCAGAACCTGTCTGCAAACCCCGAATTAGCCCAACAGGTTGGTATTCAGTGCTGGTACTTAATGAAATTGACGTGCAGGACTGCCAATCGCTTGGTCCAGGGTTTAAATCCAACTCTCGCCATGGGCCTATGTTGGATGGCTGTTTCAATCATCCTTCGCCCCATTGTCGTGTCCTCGTCCTGTCCTAATTAGCCTACCAAATGCATAAATACAGGACGTAAAGCCCTAATCATCCATCCATTGACATTATGCTTATCTGATTGGATATCAAACATGTTGTAAAAAAATCCCTCACGGACTATGTTTCTATTTGTAAATCCAACATTAAATAAACGTTGCTACTACTACTACTACTAGACCCGTCGGTGCTTCAGGTCAGGGCTGTGCTTGAAGAGATAATTTTTTAATTTGCTGGATTTATTCTTCAGTAACTGTGTGTCACATTTCATAAACACTGATTGAATGTCATAAAATTTGTTGCTCTAACTTCACAGGTCATAGGAAATAATCCTCTATTGGCTGGAAACCCTCAACTCCAGGAACAAATGAGGACAATGTTACCAAACTTCGTTCAACAAGTAAGTCAGCTTTTTTCACTTGTTCATAAATTTATGAGAAGTGATGTCATCTTCATTTTGTACTGCAACCTGCAAATCTATGGCAATTTGTTTGCTTGCCATTGTGCTTATATCTGACAATCATCCCACCTGATTGGGCTATGCAATTGGGAGTTTACTCTATAAAGTATTTTGCTTCATTGTAACTGTGACTTTGCAGATGCAGAATCCGGAGTTGATGAATGTTATGGCGAACCCCTCTGCCCTGTCAGCCATCATGCAGATTCAGCAAGGAATGCAGAGACTGCAACAAGAGGCACCCGGTTTATTAACTGGGTGAGTAGTTGTACGAAGTGCCTGTTTGATAGAATGATTAGATATTTGTTATTACTAGGGATGGACACTGGTTCACGGTATATCGACCGTACCGGTTTTTTCCGCCGGTTTGATAACCGAAATCGATGAAATACAGTTTCGGTTCGATCCAATTCTACCCTCCACATGCTTAATTTCCATGTAAAACAGTCAAAAACGACTTTATTAAGCAAAGAAATGTGAAAAATCGCAAAAAAAAACCATTAACGGAACTTCGCCGAGGTTGCAACCCACTGAATTCCGGACCAAAAGTATGGTTTGCCTTGCGGATTTTGCCCAAAAATGCACTAAATTGCGCATCGGCTGAGGCCTCTGATAATCGATTTTAGAATCAGGAGCCAATTCCCATCACTATTTACACGTCATGTAAATATGAAATTTAGATTTGTCGACAAACTTTGCAGCAACTTTATTCTATCACTTGTGCACAATTACATGCCATGTGTACCCCTCTGGCTATGTATGCACACTGCTGGTGCCAGGTTTAAACAACTTCTTTTTGCAGCTTCATTTAAATGATTTTGATTGCAAATTTTCTTTACATTGTGAACACTCGGAGACTATATTGTGCCTACGAGTTTTCTTTCCTAGAAGTATAATATGGTTTACAAAATTTCATTCTAAAGTTTCTAAAATGTCTAAATTGTGCTTTCCTTTCTTAGTATCAAGACGAAAGTTTGTACACGCTTAGTAGTAGCCATCAGGTACATTCATGAAGATTTACAAATCTCGGGTTTCCTATTCTTAGAAGTATGATAGGGTTTCCAAAAATGCTCAAAAGTTTCTTTATTCTCTGATTTATTAAAATGCTCTTTCCTTTTCGCAGAATGAATATGGGAGGAGTTTCAATGCCCCCTGGTGGTGCCCCTGGTGGCGCAAGCACTACCAATTCCAGTTCCACAACTACTACTTCAACGACTAGCTCCGACTCCAGCGCCACTACTACCACGACCACCACGCCCTCTACAGGAACTACCGGAACCACAGGGACGGGCACCACAGGGACAGGAACCACCTCAACGACAGCTCCACCTGGGGGAGAAGCTGCTTATGCCAATCTAATGTCACAGATGTTTTCTATGATGTCTGGAGGACAGATCGTGAGTATAAGTCAACAGAATCTTTTATTTTAATATTCTGTTCAGCCCCTTATATTAGGGATGCACCAATACCACTTTTTCGCTTCCGATCTGATACCAATACCATTGGTGAAATATGGAGTAGTTCCTCCGATTCAATACAGATACTGCTTTTTGGGTGCTGATACCAACGATAACATATCTCACGGCATATATAATGTCTATGTCATGAACTATCTTTAATCATAATGTGATCCAAAATCCAAATACTACAGAAATTTGTTAATACTTCATTGATTGATCAAGTAATTTACAGTGAAGGCACAATAAATTGTTAATTTATTGTGAAAACTGTAGAAAGCGAAGGGCATATGAATTTGATAACTTGACTAAAATTTAGTATGATCTCTTTTCAGAACCAGCCCCCGGAACAAAGATATGCCTCCCAGTTAGAACAACTGGCTTCTATGGGTTTCGTAAACCGAGATGCTAACATTCAAGGTCAGTGCTCGTTTGGCCGTTTAAATCCTTGCTTTAGTTCATTGATCACTTAATATAAATAATAAGACTTTCAGTTAAGGGATGGAAAGCATCTTAAAAATAAGTTTCTAAGGCTATTTAGAATGGGCGGTTTCTATATGAATCATTGTTACTGAACCATCTCAAATTTACAATGAAGGCCTGTCATAAATGTATTTCAGATTTGACACAATTGTCAATTGCGATGATTTAATTTAATGCTTTTTAAATCTCCTTAATTTAGATGAACCAAACGTGCCGATTGTCTAAAGTTCAAATTATGTGTAATGAAAGTTGTCGCTGAAAATTTTTAAAATACTGGGCTTATGACAGGTATTTTTTGGACCTAAATCAATTGAATAACTCTGTGTTCTGATAGTGTCTTTTAAAATAAGTTAGAATACTTCCTTTCTTCAAAAGAAAAAAATATATTATGTTCTTTTTTCAGCTCTGATCGCGACATTTGGAGATGTAAATGCGGCCATAGACCGGTTGTTACAGCAGAGAACAGCCTGAGGAATCTTGTCCTGCATTTAAATGATAGCCCATCATTGTGCGTCACATAGTGTGTCATTATGTGTGTCGCAATGTTAACCAATTCTGATTACTATTGAGAGACAATTTTATCCGAAACTTCACAACTTGCGTCGGCTACGATGTGTCCCTAATGTATCGTTGTGTACATATGATTTAAGGAACGTGCATTTTAATTTGAGCCTAATCTTCACCTTGTTCTGCGTCTGTAGGTTTAAGACTTTCTCTAGTTAAATTGTGAATTCATGAACTAAATTTTAATTCATGAATTTATACGGTGAATTCCTCATGGAGGTTCATGGGCGTCATTTATGTCTTGTACCTCTTTTTGAGTATGTTAAGATTCTCTATCGAAGAATAATTAAATCTTAACGCAATTATTGTTTTGTAAAAGTCTATCGTGTCTTGAATGTTAAGTTTGTTTTTCTCATACTTTGCTACTTCAGTACCATTAGTGTTTAGGTCGAGCTTTGGCTTATTCGGACTTAGAATGACGTCACATACGGTATTCATTCTGATGGATACCCATAGGGGAAAGTATCATGAAACGTTGCTGAGAAATATCTAAGACTTGCACAGAAATAGCCGATACAGTCCGTAAAAAAGATTACACTGAAAATTTTGAATTTACGAAACTAGGTAAGGGAACCTATCTTAGGAAACTCAATCGAAAAAGTTCATAATATGAGGTGCCCTATGAAGTTATGAGAAAATTGTATCTTTTCATTTCTTTGGAGATGATTCGGATTACAATATCCTTCAGGCTGATTCGTGGCTCAAGTATTTGAAGAACTAATCCGGCCGCCAACGTATTGGTACCGAAGTAGCAACCTATCCATTTTAATGTACACATAAAATCACAGTATCCGTCTGTGACAATTTGCGTTGATTTTGGTCTAACCTTTCTTGTTGTGCAATCAGCTTGTTACAAGTTTAAGGATATTTATGGAGAAATATTCTCTAAAGTCTCTTTTGTTACAATGAAAAAAAAGTAGCTAAAAAAGAGCTAAAGTAGCTGCTATTTGATGGCATAATGTCAATGATTGTGTCTTTGTAATATACACGATATAGGGATGACTTTATTTCCGTTTGACTGTAACTAACTTTCGCCAGTCGGCATCAAACAATGTACATCTTAATTGATTCGCGATATGTCACAGCTTTTCTAGATGGTGTTATGTTTTCAGCATTTGACGAAGTCACAATGTCATAGACAGATTTTCTTGAGAAAATTAATGTTGGTCCCAGTTCGTCCTCTAATCATAGGGGTTCTAAGTATGACCAGATTGGAGATAGATTTAAAATCAAACTTGAGAAAAACTGGTCATTCTTTTAACAATATGAGCCCTGAGGTCGAAGGACAAATTATGTAATTAATGAGAATCTGGGATCCAGTTTTAATGCAACTTGAAATGTTACACACACTTTGATGTGGTATGATAGGCCACGTAGTCGGCCTGTAAGTTGGCTATTACGCTCATTTTCTCGTCAAGTTGTATCGTCAACTATAGCTGTTGCTTGATGGTTCGTGTCTTATAAAGCAGGGTATTCTTATAATATGAAATACAAATACAATATATTGTATACTATTATATACTGCAAAATGTCTTTAAGTTATAAAGTTATAGCATGATGCATGAAAAATATAATGGACCATCTAAAATTTCTGTGACTTTTTTACATGTCGGTTTGTGCGTGGCATGACTGCATTTATGTGTGTAGCTAAAAAAACTCTACAAGAAATTAGATGCATAATTTCGAGAAAGGTATAGTCTTACTCATGAATTACTTGGTTTGTATCTTTGAATTTTTTTATCATTCCACAAATTTGTTGAACGGTAAATTGGAGGTGATGCTGTCCATGGATTGATCAGTTACCTCATTGTTGAATTAAGGACTGTTGATTTAGACGTGAAAGAAATTAATTCTTGGTCTGTGTTCACTAAGAGGGGGAAATTTATATATTGACTACTCTTTTTGTTTCCTTTATGATGATAACAATATTTCGCACTTTGAATTTAATTGTCAGTATGAACTCCTATGTGATGACAAGGAAATAATTTTGTATAAAATACATAATATAATAAAAAATTAAACCACACACAAGTCTTGAGTAATGAAATTTCCTAATAAGCATTTGTCTGATGCTGATGTAGTGGTTAGGTTTGGTTAGGGTTTGTTCAGTGGTCACAATCCAGGCTTTCTCCGCTGAAGGTCATTGCCTGCATGGGTTCAAAATCTACCCTCGAGCAGTGAATCTAAAATATTTTCAAGAGAAACATGCCAGCTGAATGTTTTTGGAATGTCAAATTGGCAGCCCCTAGATTCAGTGTCTGTGCTGGGCATGTAAAAGATCCCTTACATGAGGTTAATATACATAGTTTTGAGGACTCTCGGTCTCTCATGACCTCATCAATCTACCTTTGTGAGCATTTAGTTACCTGGAACATAGAATGGCTTCACTCAGGCCTTAGCCACACTATTGATCACAATGGATTGAACAGAACTGCAACAAGCCAGATGTAAATAGATCAAAAATATTTAATAAAGTACATTACATGTAATAATCATATCTATATTATACAAGTTCAGAATTTCATTTAAAAAAAATCAGGATGCATTAGTAAAACAACTGTAGCAGTACTCCACCCAGTCTGTCAGCTTGGGGGATTGCAGCTTCTGAAAAAAGAGGAAGTAATCAAAATTAACCACACATTTGGAATTAACATTGTCTGTCAAACAATTCAAGCTATCGCCTGCAAATAATATAATATATGTTGTACTTAGGGACAGATAAGCCCTAGTGAAAGGCCACTCATCAAAATGGGAGTTATGCTGATGAGCTGTTCAATGTTCATATTTTTAAGTACATTAATGCTGCTTGCTGGCTGAATATCAGAGACAGTCCAGGACATCGGCATGGGAGATGGGTGTGGGGCGGGAAATGTTCTCTACAACTCCCGTAAAATTATAATTCGGTCTTGGGAGGTTGCTGAAAGCTTTGGACCTCCAAAGTTGGGAGTCGAAGTAAATTTTTACTTGGTTTCGAAGACGTCCTGGAATAGCTTCGTGAAACTTCGCTGGTGTCTTTTTCATTACCGGGTACATAAAAGATTTTTTGGCATGCCTAACGTGGCTTTGGAAGGGAGAAAAGACTTGAGTCGTATTTTAAAACCTTGGGAGAGTCAGGAGTCTGTGCCCTTTTTTAGACCGACTCTTTAACTCGAAAGCCCATGCATGAAAAGATGAATACCTGAGCATGGTGAGAAATGATGTCATGTTGCGAACCCTCCACCTGAACAAATGATATAGCACCCAGGGAAGGATATGAGAAGCCCACTTCCAAAACGCACAAGATCTTAGCTGTCGTCTTGCACAATAACCGCAACCTTCTTTCATTCATCAACCAATCCACAGGGTACCTAAAGCAAATAAGGAGGTAAAGCAAGTTAAGCAACTTCAAGCAATCAATATAGAGGCCCTGCAACAAGCCCCTCCACATGCAAGCTCCCTGCTACATGCAACATTTTCTTTTTAAAATTACAGGATTAATAAAATTTCAGACCATCTTGATTCTTTAAAACCAACTGTTTTTCCTATACCTTCATAGGATTAATTCATCACTGAAGCACATGCAAATAATCTTATTTTTTTTGTGCATCCAAATGACCCAATCCTTTCCAAGTTGTCTGTCAAGGTTATGAACCCAATCAGAATTTCTATGATCAACCACCACAGTAGTAACTTTATGCTTTTTCATTATTTATTTGTCTGTGCAAGATTTGGGGTAATATACTACAACCCATGTCATCAACCTCCAGTGCAGGCATGTGAGCAAAACTGCAGTATAATGTCATTATGTAAATATTAAAATATTAAAATACTTTGATCAATCTCAACACATCTCACCTCTCTTGTAGACTGCGGACTTCATGATACAATGACTCATATCCTTTCCAGACTATCTTCACATTTGTGACGAGGTACACATAATCATTGTTGTTGATGGAATGCGAAATTATTTCTGACAAGTCCAGTTCTGTCACATTGCACTGTAAAGAAATAAGACTAATTTCAAGAAAAGTTAAAAAATTATTCAGGACGTTTTTGATATTTCGTAGAATGTTTAGCGCTTGAATCTAAAAATAATTCTAGACCTACCTCTGCACCAGCAACAAACACCCCTCCCTTGTTACCAATGTTGAAGAAAACTGCAAGCTGTAGTTTTTCAGCATTTTGCCTCTCTTCTGTGTTTGAGAATGTAATGTGAAGTTCCTGGTTGCCAACTGCGATGTCATCAATGCCGCTGAGATCACGCATTATGGCGATTGTGTCCCCGTACCTGAAAATTCAATTATTTTAACCTTTTAAATATGAAGAATTTTAATAAGATTTTTCTTCCCCAAGTTACCTGCAGAATTCATCAGAATAATGACAGACTAAAAATTATTCCGATCTCAGCCTTATTCTCAGGTCATCTCAACATTAAAATTTAATGCAAAAGAAACCCCACAACAGCCATACAAGAGCATGAAGTATGCAAAATGTGAGACTCTCTTAAAATCTCACAATTTCAGACCACGCAGAAAAGCTCCACCTCATGAGCAGATGATAGTATTTAATTGTCTTTCAAAAAAAGTTAATACAGGAGCCATTGAATCATTTGCTACATACTGCATCCTCTCCCCAGACTCTTGAGTCCTTACCATTCAGTTTGGGATGACGGACATGCCGCCAGGTTGTTTCGTTTGTTTAACTCTTCTTGGAGTGCTTTCATTTCAGCTTCAAGTTCCTTATTCTTCATTTCTTTATTTTGTACAAATTCTTCCAACTGCTTCACCGACTGTTCCTCAGCTTTAAGCTCGTAATTGTTGAGCAAATGCTGCGATTGCCAGTCCCAGTCATCATTTCCGCTGCCCTGAACTTCTACCCCTAACTCTGCGGACACCGTCCTGATTTCTGCGATCTGAAATACATCAAAATAATCCTTAATGACAGGCTCAATTGTTGGTTACAGCTGGGACCTACTGGTTCTTCTGTGGCCTCCTGTCACATGACTTGACCATAACAGCCATGTGACCAGCAACTGAGCCAGTCAGAAAACTGAAGAAGGTACAAGAAATAATTATGAATGAAAACTCCTTAAAGAGTCAAAAATATATTGTCATTTTTGAGTGATAAAAAAAAGATCTTCAAAGGTCAGGTTATAACGGTTTTATCAATTCCACCTAGTATTAAAATTTTGATAAATTTGCTGTCAGTTAACAAGTGTTAATGAAAAAATCAACAGATCAGTATATATACAGAAAAATATATTTCAGTGGAATTGAAATAAAAACTAAATTAAACGATCATTCTTTTTTTTTTTCAAAGTGCTTGCTGCTCGATCATACCTTTTCACTGGCTTCATTTTTCAACTGGAGATATTGGGCCAAATCATAAGGATTTAAATCTGAAATTTAACAAAAAGACACTTCAAATTAATATATTTCAACACCAGTTGCTTAGCAGGCCATTCGCCAGTTAGCAAAATGCTAATTTAATCTAAATCTGGCTTAAAGCAGTGATTAAAATTTAAAGTCTTTTGCTAAGGTTAAGCCAAACTGTCTAAGAACTTTTACAGTTTTAGCTAATCTGGCTAAAGCAAAGCATCTATTAGGCCAGCTGAAGCCTAGAAATTTAATCATTTTAACAAATTCAATAACTTTTGATACATCATTAAATAATGATTAAATTTTATAGACCCCTGAAGTAGCAATCTCCATCAAATAACTCACTCTCTTCCAAAGCAAAAGCTTTGTCTTCAATGGCATCCCTTAGCGCTTGACCTTGCTTCTTGACTGCATTGATCTCTTTTTCCACAGCTCTTAGTCCTGCAATAAAATTGCAATTGTTGTATCATCATCTGATGTGATGAAGTAAAAGTAAAATAAACAGTAACATAAAACCTTGATAAACATAAATGTGCACAAAACAATTTTAAACACTTTATGACCTGTTAGGCCAGACATCTTTGATTTTTAGTTTCTCGAGGCTCTTTTTCTTAGGTCAGTTGGTTGGACAAAAAATAAAAAGCTGCAATCTCAATTGATGTTTTATTACATCAACCGAATAAAAAAACTGGGTAAGTAAGGTCTCTTTTTTCTGGTGGCATTAAATCTGTTGGGTGATTTGATCCGAGAAGCTAAAAATTTAATCAATCCTGGCCTTATATGTTTACCGTGATCACTCTGTGGTTCTTGATCATTCTCCAGCGCCTGCAGAAGTTTGGTTTTGGTTTTAATATTAGTCAGACATCTCTTCAAGTTACTGCACTTTTCCTAAAATGAAAAGAGAGTTACCAGCTTATCATGAAGAAAATTTATTACAATTGAAGTAAAAGAGATACAGAAAGCAGGAAATTTTGTATGCAAGTTAAATTTCTATTCACCTTGGCAGCTCTCTGATGAACTCCAGAATGCCCGGCTGTACATTCTGGATTACAAAGCCTCTCTACTAATCTGAAAAATAAGTTATGAGTGTCATGATTGTGATCCCAAAATAATTAGGCATAAATATAAAATACTCACGCACTGCAAATGTGCATATTATTAGGCCGTAGATGTACCATTAAGATTGTTTGTTTGTTTGTTTGTGTTTTACGCTTCTGCAGCACCTTAGTGGGCTATATCGATGCAGGCGATCGCCGTATGATGAGATGAGAAGACTAGGAGTCTGGCACATACCCTATTAATTCAGGGATGCCCCAGGGTCTTTCAGTTGCCCCAGCATACAACCCGCCTCCATTTAATGTCCCATGTGCTCGGACTAAAGTGAGTTCCCGTGGTGAGATTTGAACCCACGGCCTCAAAGCCAGTTGACAAGCGCACTTACCAATTAGGTCACGGGGGAACTCTGTGTACCATTAAGATTTCCATTAATTATGTCTACTACACCACAATACATGCAGTCAAGCACACAGGTCTGTAAGACCGATTTATTAAAAATTGTATGACAACTGATCTGATCAGCTCAGATCATCACCAATCACAATTCACACCACTGATCAGTGGGCATAATCCTGAAATGCCCAAACTTACACGTCAAAATTGTCCATGGACATGGACATTGTTTACAATTTTCGGTTTCAAACTTGGCGCGCCATTTGCAAAACTGCAAATGTAAAATTCTGAAATAAATTATTGTTATTGTCAAATATTTCCAATGTATAAACTTAACCTATTGTTTATTATATCAAGAATACTTTGTAAATTATTCAGCATCATTATTTGTTTAAATGATTAATTTGTGTTTAATTTGAATAATTAATATCATTTGTTTATTGATTTAACATCTGCAGCCTCGGGCACCTGTCAAAAGAAGAAATTGAGCTGTCATTCTGAAAAAATTGTGATAGTCAGATAATGGCTTCAATTACGATCTGCAGTAGACTTCAAGTTGGCAAAGTCGACCGAAAGAAAGTAGACGGAATAATTCTGGCCGAGGATGTGTCAAAATTTCGGTCTAAGGTGGCAGAACAGCTCAGTGTTCAACTCAGAGCAATTGGTAAATTCATTGTTTTCATTCATTCATCCATTGGCATTGATAGTGACACCAAATCTGGCAAAGTAGGGGCTTACCAGATGATTTGTGGGGAGGGGGGAGCTATGGATTTTAGGTGAAAAAAAAAAATTGGTAAAACCATAGGCCGGCCGGAAGGACCGTTCAGAATTTATGTCTGGGGGGGGGTGGGGGGGAGGAGTGGGAATTCTGCCCAATTGGGTTGGTCTACTAATTTTGTGCACATGGTATCAATGGGGTTGGCAGGTAATTATTTTTATTTGAGGAGGTTATAAGATTTTAACTGAAGAAAAATTCATAAAACTCATACACTCTTGACTCCGTCTATCCGCGCCTTGGTACGCTTAAAAGTGTGCAAATCTGTTAGCCTCTGCTCAGCGTGGCTACTTTGATGGTTTACTATCTTAAGAAATTGATACCCCCCTTGGGTTTCATACAGATATTTACTGTAATGTTAAAATTGTGGGGGAAAAAGATTGTCACTCAATTGCACAAGAAAAATAGCAATGCGAAGCGGTGACACACTATTTTTCCTGTGCGATTGAGTGACAATTAAATTTTTTCACAACAATTTTAACATTACGATACCTTAGTTAAATGTAGAAACAAACCTATTTTTTAAATGCCTGCATAAAAAAGTTCTTCTCGGGTAAAATCCATGGCTCTCCCGGGCCCCAACAACTATCATCTGGTTGGCTGCTTGCTGGCAGAATGTTAGCAAATTTGTATGAATTAATATCACTTCATAAAGACTTAGAACTCTTCTGCGTGGTTCATTATACATATTCTCAGTAGTACACTATTTACTAAACTTTGAAATAGATAGTAAACATAATATTGTCTCTTATTTTGTAATATAAGCCCAATTTTTTTTCTATCTTTCTTTTTCAGAACTTATTTATTGTGGCAGAATCCTCAAAGATAACCAAACACTTGATTCTTATGGGGTCAAGCCCGGTGTGACTGTTCATGTTTTGTCGAAAAGGGAAACGCCAGATTGCGAAATAGCAGGCAAGAACATGATTTTGTATTTGACTGCTTGACTAAAGCGTATATTACCAAATTTATTGATCTGACATTGGCTGAGAGCTCCCATTCATTCTATGTCTTATTCCTAATAACTCACTATTAGCATATTTTTCAACTTTCAAATTCGACAGTGCCAGACTTAATTTAGTTCTAAAGAGCTATGTTAGACAGCAATTTGACTTGTGCACTATCTATCAGCTTCTATCTCAATCAGCCGTTTTTCTACCTAGAGAATCTACCCTAGACAAATTCCTCCATGACTCCATTTATCATAATTTTACGTCATAAACATCTCAGCCAATCAGCATATAATATAGTATTCTTCTCCACTTCAAATATTAAATGGCGATTCGCATAAAAGATATTAATTAGGTCCTCAGAGGCATTGCACCTATCATTTTAAAGCTCTAGAAGAAACCTAACAATGTAACCATCAAGTGAAAGGCTTGGCTGAAGTGAATTTTTCCTGCAATAGTGCAGAAAAAGAGAATATTAAAGTTGAACCCAATTTACCTGCATCAAATTGACAATTTTTATCTCAATTTCAGAAAAAATGGAATCTCAAGAAATTCAGCAGGTGGTGACGGCTCTGCAAGCTGCGATGCTCAACCCTGCATACCGAACCACCATAGAAAGAATGTTGAATGACCCTGAGGCCTTGGAGAATATCATCGCAGCTACTCCTGGGTTAGACAGAGATCCTGTCGCAATTGGTTAGAATAAGTTCTGAACAACTTGTTTGCAAATCTTACAAATTATGGTATCAGATAAAATGGTATAGATGGATGATTGTGGCTTGATCCCAGAAAGGTCCTGCCCTGCTATATGTTGTCTATCATAAAAATGGATGATTACGGAGCGAAAAAAATACGGTTTATACTACAAGAAGAAGGGGAGCTTCTGTTGTTTTACAGAGGTTCTGTCTTTTAAGTCTTTTTACTAATGATTCTTACTGTTGTATACGTATTTTGTGTTTCAGCCATGCTTCAGGATGCCGAAATGCTAGCAGTTCTGGCTGACCCTGATCAAGTTAATAAGTAAGCTCATTTGCCATTTCATGTTGAAAAATATTTTTGATGCCTCATAGTTGCCTCTTTTTCTTTTCTTTTTTGTTACCCTATGGAGCTGAAGTTTTGGAGGCTAAAAGTAAATTTTACAATCTGTTTTTTTTTGCAGATTAATTGACGCTCACCCTGCATTAGGCCAAGCAGCGATGATGGTTGCTGCGGCTGTAAATGAAGAAGGAACCAAAAATCAAGCTGCCGGGGGGTCAGCATCTGCTAGAGGTACGTTTATGAATATATTGTTTGTGTTTATTTATCATAGAATAACACAGCTGCCTTGTTTGTTCAGTTTGTGCTATATTTGTGGTGAACCAGTGGAGTGGTAATTATGACATAGAATGAATTTGTGATATGTTAAAGATGGTCTCTATTCAGTGTTCCAGCTAGGCCATTTGAGGATGGCGCCGCTCAATGACCGACCCTCGTCCGCCATGCCCCAAAAAAGAAAAAAAAGAAGAAAAAGTGCCCTCATTTCTAGAAAATCGTACGGCCTAATCAATTGGGCAGTAGGCCTATTTGCCTCAGCAAGCCAATAACTCAGCAATATCCTCGCTCTAAGTGGATATAATGTAATTTCTTGGAAACCTTATCATTACTTTAGCCAAGTTTTTGCACGATTCTGGGAGTTATGTCTGCTCATAACAACAAAGAAAAATCTTGTTGCATAGCGGCATAAAATCTCAATCAGTGACGGTGTGATGATTTTCCATTCTGATAATTTTATTTTTTTCAGCCACTTATTCCCTTGACCAGATGTCGGACGATGAGGACATGCCTGGTCAGAGAATAGGAGCAGTTCAACCGGGAGGAGGCGCTAGTCAAATGATCACCAGCTCTCAACTGGCCGCTGCTTTGGCTGCCGCCACTGGAACAGCTATGGTAAAGCATTTTCAGTTGGTTTAAACATATTTAGAGTGTAGACTCTCTATCCTCGGAACCATATCGTAAGATGGTTTTACCTTCAGAGGATTTGACGATTTTAATTCCTTAGTTTTCAACGATATCGCATTGTCTTCTTAATTATGGAATTAAAATCGTCAAATCCTCTGAAGGTAAAACCATCTTAAGTTAAACATATTTATTTGAATTCTTTTTTCAATTCAGCTGTGTGGTTTGATACCACTTTGAATATATGACTATATATATATTGTATGTATTTGTGTTACGTCTTCCAATGGAAGCTCTTTGGAAAAGATTAGTCCATATATAATCTACATAATAATGGTCTTACAGTAAGACTTACACAGTGCTGAGATTGTCTGAGAAAAGTATTGGCCTGAGAAGACTTAAACAAATTGGGAAGCTTGAGTCAAATTTTTTGCACTTGAAGAAAATATGTGGCAAAGGACACGGCAGAATATTTAGGTTTGAGGGCAGTAAAATAGCCTGCATAAATTTGATTTAGACAAAATTGCATGTTTTTTGCGTTTTAATTCTTTCACGCTTTCCTTTGCTTCTCACACACAATTTATCTCACAGGTTATAATCTGCTCCCAAGTATGTCTGACTTTCTTTTACCATCTTTGTAGGCCTCAACAAGTGGTTCAGGTGCAAACCCCAGCAACAGAGAGGCCGGGCAAGGTCCCTCAATAATTAGTGAAGATCTGTTCCGTACGGCGATGATGGAAACCGTATTGTCACAATCTGGATCTCAGTCACAGCCGAGTGAGGAGCAACAACAGGCTACAGAGGTATACATGTGCTAAGTTGCATTGCATTGATATAATACACGTCTTAGAGCTCTTATTGAAAGACAAGAGGAATTCAAGATTTTTTGACTTGTTTTTAAACCTTTTCATATGCATGGTCGTGGGTTCAAACCCAGTCATGGAGTCAAGATAACCCCGACAAAAGATTGACCATGTAGTCATTGTCGACCATGGTTTGACCATGGTCGACCATGGTTGACAATGAAATGACCATGTACCTGACCGTGAACTAATTCTGACCATGTTTGACCATGGAATGACCATGAAAACTTAGACAATTTCCTTTGATGACCATGTATGACAATGAAATGACCGTGAGGACTTAGAAAATTTCTCTGAATTATTAGATGACCATGTGTGACCGTGTAATAACCATGAGGACTTAGAAATTTTAATCACTGACATTTATGACCATGTGTGACAATGAAATGACCACGGGGACTTAGAAAATTTCTCTCATTTTGAATGCCTGTCATTCAATCGCGATGAGAAAAATTTGAATCTAGTTAAAAATAATCTTTCATTTACTTGATCCTATATTATATTATGACCATAGAATGACCTAGATTTTGAATTATTTTTTGTTTATTTGCAGATCTGTGAGATCAGCAGATATTTTATGAATTTCTGTGATATCCTATTGATCCAGATATCAGAATTTCATGAAATGGGTAACTAGTAGATATCACATATTCATTATACATGCAATTATAAAATCATAGCATAAGACAAGAGCCTATCAACTGCATTCGAAACAGAGTGAAATTATTTTTATGGCAGAGTTGCAGATTGATTGCAGATCGATTGACCCATTTTGAATTTTATGCTAATCCAGGCCTTGAAATGACAGAAAAACAAGAATCCTTGGATTCAAAACCGGCCTTTGGTGATTATATATTCGGGATTGAAATCATGAACAGGGGGATTTATATATTATTACGTGGATTGTTTTGTATTAAGCAGTTATTGCCAGACTGATAGCGTTTGCTGCAAGCCATAAAAACTTTGTGGGGAACCTCTTAGCAAATGCCTATACCATATTTCAGAATTGTAAGTGAACTACTTAAATCACAGTGGGCACTTCAAAATATGGTGTCCATTTTGGCAGCCATCTTGGAAATTTTCTCATAATTTATGAGGGAACCCCTAAGCAAATCCCCAAACCAAATAATAAAGTCGCAGTGGGCAATTCAAAGTGAACCCCTATACAAAATTGCATAAATCTAGGTGAAATACTAAAGTCACTGTGGGCAATTCAAAATATGGTGGCCATTTTGGCAGCCATCTTGGATTTTTCCAAAAATTTCTGAGGGGAACCCCTAAGTGAATCCCTATACCAAATTGCATAAATCTAAGTGAAATACTAAAGTCACTGTGGGCAATTCAGAACATCCATTTTGGCAGCCACCTTGGATTTTTCCAAAAATTTTGAGGGGAACCCCTAAGTAAATCACTGTACCAAGGTTCATAAATGTAAGTGAAATACCAAAGTCACAGTGGGTATTTTAAAATATGGTGGCCATTTTGGCAGCCATCTTGGATTTTTCCAAATTTTTTTAAGGGAACCCCTAAGTGAATCCCTGTACCAAGTATCATAAATCTAAGGAAATACTAAGGTCACAGTGGGCAATTCAAAATATGGCGGCCATTTTGGCAGCCATCTTGGGTTTTTCCAAAAGATTTTGACGGAGACCCTAAAGTGAATCCCTATCCCAAATTTCATAAATCCAAGTGAAATACTAACAGCCTTAAAACTCGCTCTGACCTTTCACAAGGCATGTGGGCCGGTAAAAACTGGTTTACAGGACCGCCAGAATTTTTACAGGCCCGTTTATTTGTGGTGTCAAGCGTCTTTTTGCAACCTTTTCTGCAGACTACAATTAAAACACCACTTTAGTTTACAGTCTGTAAAAATGATATCCAAACAGAGTGGGCTGTTGCACTGTGAAAATGGCACTTCGTGAATCATCATATTGATGATTTGTCACGATAATTTTACTCTTAAGATCAGTCACATGACAAATCAAATAGCCATCTATTCATCATGACTAATCAAACAGCCTCTATGTTTCCCATGGATGTTAAATTTGGGAAGATGACACTTCATCAGTTATTATGACTCACAGTCACAGAGTGCCAAAATCTGTGGGAAGCAACACTCATTTTATGCATATCAAATTTACAGGCTGTAATGATAATGTTTGTCAAAGTATACTGTCAGAATGAGAAATGCACTGAGGAAGGCCCTGGTATCTTGGGGGAGTTTAGTGGATGGGTGTTAATAGACATTGCTTGCAGGAATAATTTGGCAATGGTACATAACTACATCATAGCACCGTACAGAAAGCTGGTGAAGAAGTAGACAATGCCAAGTGTTATAAACATAATGATCCACTGAGCAACCATGCTTCATCTAGGCATGAACAATTATTTTAAAACACAAGTACTTAAATGGTTTGACTCTCACAGTGCCTTGGAATTATAAGCAATCCTGACACAGGGGCAACTCCTCCAATGAGGCTCACAGGCCCACTGCTGGCTGCAGCTGTTCATTGCACCTGTAACCATGGTAACCCCTTACAGCTAACTGAATCCCCCATTCATAATGGGCAGGTCCATATCTGTCATTGGCCCCCATTGCTCACTGGGTTGCAGCACTGTGTTCAGAGGGGCAAGGAAAGTGGACAAGTGGACAAGTGGACAAGTTGACACATGGACAAGTGGACAAGTGGACAAGAGTCCCATTTCACTTAAGCCCTCCTCTATTAACCTGCCGGTTAAAAACTGTAGTTCATGATCCATTATGTGTAAGAGACTAAACATGGCAATTTGACATTTGGCACTGTTTGACATTTGATTGCTTTGCTTATGTTTGTAATTTCGCGTATAAGTTTGTGTTCCTGTAAATCTCTACCATAATCTGTGTAAAATGTTGCAGATTTTTACTTCTGATATCTACCTGTTGATTGCCATCATCTCAGACCAAAAAGACTTGAAATATTTGTCTGATTTAATACTGACCATATATGACCATATATGACCATCTGTGACCATGTAATGACCGTGTAAGTCACATGACATACCAGTGTTGCCACCTGCCTTATAAACAGTGCGAACTTTTGGAGGGAAAGTTTTTAACTGCAAACATCCGGCTGTCTTGAGCTGAATTACCTAATCTAATTGAGTTTCGGTGAGTGTTAATGACATAAACTTGTTTCTGATTGTTCCTAGAGTTAGCTAGATAACATTTTCCATGTAGACAGGCTGCGAAATAGCAAGGATCAGGCTTAACGGTCTAAAATTTTGTTCATCTATTATCACTCGCCTAAAAAAACACACTAATTTGTCTCTTTCGGGGTGCTAAGACAGGAATAGATAAACACACTCGATATTTTGTTTAGAAAATCCTAGAATATGCCATGAAAATCTCGTCATTTTATGATAATGGTGTATTATGGGGGCGACCATGAGATACTGTGAGCATGAGATATTGCTATGAAAAAAAAGTTTTATTTCTTGTCAATCTTGTGACCTTATTATTATAACAAAACAACCCAAGTCAGGGTCACTGAGTAACAATATCACGAGCTGTTGTGTGAATTAATATCTCTCGAGCCCGCAGGGCGAGAGTGATATTAATTCACACAACAGCTCGTGATATTGTACGAAGTGCCCTGACGCGTGGTTGTTTTGTTTTTATCACCTGGTTTTACCTCAAATATTCAGTTATAAAGAGGGACTATTTTCTGCCATTACAAAAATGTGACGTCACCATGGAGCAACAATGGACATGACGTCACAATCCCATTATTCTGGCCCTTGTTTGGTTTGTGACATCATCAGGCAGCTGAAATGCTGGTGATGTCATAACCATTGTTAGAAAATATCGCCCTTGAAGGGTGGTATTTTTTACAATATCATAGGCCCTGATATTTTGACTGCAAACAGTGATATTCACGGCCAACCAGGTGATAATAGACAACACTTTGGCAAGGAGTTTCATTCATAACATAAACACTGTGATATTTATAATGTTTATAATATATATTTCTCAATATTATAATTTGTGTCAAAAATAATCCTGTGTAAAAAAAAAATCAAATGACAGTCTTTTTGGTATTTTGGTACAGAGCCGCCTGTAAATTAGTGAAATTGGTCGACCATGGTTCGACAGTGACCATTTACCGCAGAATGAACAATCATGGTTCTGACCATGTGTGACCATGTCTGACCATGGCCATATGACCATCTGTGACCATCTGTGACCATGTAACCCCTGACCATGTACGACCATATGTTGACAATGACCAATTACCGCAGCAATGAACAGATGGTCACAGACGGTCATCATGACCATGTGTGACCATGTGTGGCCATATGACCATCTGTGACCGTCTGTGACCATGTAACCCTTGACCATGTACGACCATATGTTGACAGTGACCAATTACCGCAGCCTCGACCATGGTCGACCATGGTCTGACCATGGTCATTTCATTGTCGAACATGGTCAATGACCATGGTTTGACCGTGGTCAGACCATGGTTTGACCATGTTGTTTTCGTCGGGGTATAGAGGAACTGAGCAGATCCTTCATTGTCTATCTGCATCAAAATAGTAAACTTATAGGCAATTAGTAATAGGGATGCAATTTTAGAATGGATAATCAAGAAGCCGAGTAATTCACAGCATGCTGGGAGTTTCAAAAGATCCAAAGTTGATCAGGCCTACTATTAGATGTAAAATGTTGGCCGACCTCGGGACTGCAGACGCCAGACACTGAACCTAATACAATCACGTCCTCTCATCACTACCTGCCTTATGGCATAAGGCACTATTCATCAATGTGATCACTAAGGTGATATAGAACTATAGATCTCTCTCACTTTTAAAATAAGGGTTCCTTTCTGTTCTGCAGTTTTTGCAGTCCAAGGTCTTTATTTAATGTTTGGCTTTTTCATTGCATTTCAGGCTCAACTTGCACAGCTCAGAGACATGGGAATCACAGATGAGAGAGTTGCTCGAGAAGCTTTGCAAGCAACCAACGGAGACATTCAAGCCGCTCTGGAATTGATTTTCGGAGACGGTGGATTCAATTAATTAAGCTGCTTGCAACATACAGTCCCACTTTGTTATGTTTTTGAAGACTATAAACAAGACAGTGAAAAGTATTGCATGACTATTTGACTGAAGCAGTTTCGAGCGGTTTAGCAAGACCAAAAAACTCGCTTGTATTTGTGAAGTTGCCATGACAATTGGCATGATTTGACTTTTTTACAACAAGAATGGCATCGTATTCTTTCTGCTTTAAATAACTGATTTTGACATTCATTGTCACATTTTCATGTGTTGCTTGTGTTATAAACAACATGATACACAGTTGCTCAATGTTAATAAAGAACTGAAAAACTAATTGTCTTCCATAGTTTTTCCTCCACTTCCAAATCTGTGAACTTGGTCTGAAAATTTTAATCAAATATCGTATCGTATGATCATTTGTACAATTTTGATATCAGGTCAAAGTGGCGAGGCGGTTATGGCTTTCATGTTACTTTTGGACTCTTGGTCTCAAACATTTATTTGATCCCATTTGCCTCAGAAAACTATGAGCAAATTCTAATTGGAAGGTCAGTCAAAATGACATTTTTGAGCAGTCCATCCTTTATGACTGATGATAGGTTTGTGTGTTCAGCAGACATTGGCCAGAGACAGGGAAAACGGTGGGGAAAAAAACCAGGGAAATTGTATTTGTGCTTTAGATAGAGGGAAAACGCAGGCAATATGGTTATTTGCACGATAATGTGAGAAAACAGCCATCTATTTTTTGCCAAAATCTGCAGAAGTTTTCGGATTCTGGTAACACGACGCGTAGCGTGAAGGGCTGAAGGCCAGGGAAAAAGTTCCGTGAAGCAGGGGAAAATACAGGAAATTTACTTGTCAAGTTTCAGTGCATACCCTGTTATCACAAGATGACTCTATATCTCCGGTGATACGCTTGTGCACTCAATAATTTTTTGGTTAAGGATAAAGGGATGCTTCCTCCAGCAAAGGCGGGAATTCACATATTTGCAACCCAATCAGAAGTCCACAAAGCCCTTCATTCGAAAATGACTTGGAAATTTAGAATTTCACTGGCTGGCAGCTTTGCACTATCGCCAGCTAGAACTGCACACTGGCTTGTCAGTGCTAACACATTAAAAAATTTGAAAGCAGCTCAGTAATAGCTAGGACGCAAAGTGTGGACTTGTACCCTGGACAGGAAAAAGCCTTCCTCAAGTTCCTTCAAGATCTGTGCCTTAACCAACGAGGCCTCATAACTACACACAATAGCATTCTGATTTAAACCAGGCAGAAATTAGTGCTGCCAGATCTATTTCCCTTGCTTGAAAACAGCTGTACATCTAGAGAAGTTGCTATAATAATTGTAGTAACTTGGCATATACACATTTTCAACTTTTCACACAAGCTGAAATAACACAAAGACAGTAATTCAACTGACAACTTGTTTTATTAATGAGCCTGAGTTCCATATATAACATGTAGTGTGCGGATAAAATTTTGTACATTATGAAGTGGTAGCAGGCAAATGGTACGTTTTCAAAATCTCAACATTCAACAACTGAGAAGGACTATCTGGTTTTCTTAAACATAATTATATTTCTATAGTATAAGTTCTGTGTGATGTGCAATTTCTTTAAGATTTTTAGTTCTTAACCAGTGACCATAATTTGGTCTTTGGCAAGTCTTTCAACATTTTTAAATTACATATATCTAGTTACCTCGTAACCAATTAACCTATACTTTGGCTTGGTTAAAATAAGAATGTAGGAAAGACTTGAAGTAACTAACATACTCATGGTCAAAAATTTACATTCTTTGGGAGACTGAGCCAAAGACAGCACAAATGAACTGAAACCAAAATTGTTCAGCCAACAGATGTGTCTATCAAAGGAGAATGCAAAACTATCACAAATACCATTGGAAATTAAGAAACAAGATGACCATTGACAGAACTATGAAATAAAATATGAACTTATAGAATTCATGTTTTGGCATAATTTACTCACATTAAGCATGTACATTAAATTTAAACTAATAATGCTGAATGATGTTTAAAGTTTAAAACATACACGGTTTAATTCAGCAGCTACTGGAAATTGACTTCCAATTTTAAACCTATCCGTCCCCATGCCAGATCAACATCTTTCAAAAAAGAAAGAATTTATGACGATGCCCTATAGTAGCCGAGCAGCGCCACAAGTTTCTAACCACAATTATTATTTTTCATAAAAAAGTGGTCTCTTTTCAGCTGCTATTAGTGGTCTTAGAGGGGTCTCAAATGTTGTAGCAACAACATGATTTTATCCTAATCTGTTAACAATTTTATTCACTACTTGTTGATATAGCATCATAGGATATACTGGGCTGTAAGCTGCAACTGATTAAAGGCATCAGAACTAAAATTCAATTTTGACTCAACTTGACTCAAGGAAAGTAATGTTCCCATTTATCTCTTCAAAATAAGAAACTATTTAATTGACAACTGAGGACTAAATCAACTGAAAGCAGCGTTCAATGAAAACACCCCAATCACTGACAGAAACCTTAATTTCTCTTTCTCCAATTTGCAGTCTGCCAATATTTACTAAAACTTTCTGGCACTTCCAAAAAGAAATGGCTGTAAGCTTGATAAATATAGTTCTAAATGCAAGTGACAAGTATAATTTGGAATATATAGCTAAATGGCTGAATATGCAAAGTCGGGGTCCTGACACAGGTTTATATGTTAATCACAGTTTTCTGGCTACAGTAACCTCATACATGAATAGTATGGCTATGAAAGAAACCAAGGATGAAAAACACATTGAAATATACATACTCTTGAATATATTATGCAGTTTCAACAAACAGTAAGTTCTGAGCAGTAAAGTATGGTTAAGTACAGTGTACATAGGTATAACAAGAATTATATTGGAGTCAATAACTCATACATAAAAGAAATACTGGCCCTCGCACAGTCCAACTACAGTTTAAACATTGATATTGTCTTTCAATACAAGTAGCACATCACAGTTTAAGATTTCGTACATTCCTTCGGGAGGAGGAGGAATGGAGGAGAGGAGAGTCAAATCTGGGACCCTTATTACATTGTATAATTAAGACGATCAGTGAGAAAATAAACTCTGTACACTTTTTGTATAATAACAAAATTTGGCAAATTTGTAAGTTCTTTTCCACATCATTTTACAAGTCGACAGTCTCAACACACACTTTTTTTAAAGGCTCTTTGATATGCTGTACCTTGAAAAATTAAATTAAGATTATTAAAGAATCTTTTAATGCTTTCTCTTTCATCCAAACCATCGAACACTCATTATTCAATTAAATCTTGTCACAGAATACACAAGTCGAAATCATATCAATACTATATTAAAGTGACAACCAGTCAAATAATGTAAATGCATACGCCATAGTACTTGCCATACATATGTGGAAACATAAATTCAACCATATCACAATCAATCTTAATGCCACCAGTTACACATATTTCATGTACACAATCATTTTATAATATCATAAATTTTGGTCCTCCAACATAAAGCATATCTTATCATTCAATAGTGGTTCACAGAAGTTAGTGCACCCTTCGAAAAATTATTATTACCCAACAAAATGTCTTATATCACACAATAACGGACCAAGTAAATTTGCTTTGCAAAAATTTCAGTAACAGTTCTTGCCTGGGTGGCTGAATGGTTACTAGAGAGACCAGCTTGATCTGATGAAGGTCTTTGTCTGCATGGATTCAGACCCCGGAAGGGGAACCAAAAATTTTCAGTGAACCTTCATGAGCAAAATCCAAGCTGGATGTCGTTCAGATGAGACATTAAATTGGTGGCCCCTAGCATCAGTGACTATGCCAAGCAAGTAAAAGGTCTCTCATATCATATGGGGTAAATGTGTACTATTTTGAGGACTTCCCATCTCATCAATCAACCCTCGTAAGAGCCCAGAACAGGGCTTTGAGGATCACACTTAACATATGAACATATATATATGTATCTATCTGTCTTGCCTGATTCGCTGAAGTACTGATTGAATCCCAGTTTGTGAAAAATTAATCTCCGTACGCCTTTGGCGTCAGTGACACTTTCAGTCAAGAGGAATACCATATCCTTACCTCCCAACCGAAAATAAAAAACTTCAAACCGGAAAATTTAGTTAGAGTTCATGAAATTCCGCATATATCAACATTGCATACTTCCACTCAAAAACAAGTCAAACGACATATATTTGGTGAACCCATATCTGTGAACTACATCACAGTTTTAAAACATCAAGCAATCCTAGAATAATATACAAAATTTCTTGAAACATAACCCAGTGAAGACAAGAACAAGATAGAAATCAAGAAATGGAAATAGCGTTATACTATTTTATAGCACAGAGTGGAAATCACAGGTTGCTTACTGTAGCTGTTATTCATCACAGCATGGACATGTCATAAAAACACAGCTCTTGTTTAATCGTACAAATCCATACAAATTACACTAGCTAACAGATACGACTTATTGTCAAATGCACAATATCAGGTATAAAAGTTACGCAGTTAATCCAATTCTAAAAAATATTGATTAACTTTTAAGTTTAAAGCCTGGTCTTTGTAGCATTCAAAGTCATTTAAAATTCCTATACATTACAAGGATTGCACCATTGGGATATATTATATACATAGCTGTCCAGAGACATTATAAACATTTTTATTGACACGATACCGAAACGCCATCTGACGTTTTTGAAAAAGTGGCAAAAGAGACCTAACATGGCCATATAATATGTCTTCTTGTACTAAACAACTCTATATAATTATAACTGGCATAATTATGTCTAATCATTTTCTTGCAGTAAATATCACTCTGACTCGGAGCTTGTGTCATGATAATTATACAATAACTCCAGAGACAATTAAAATTAAGTATCATGCGCTCAAGTCACAGTATTCGTCATCAATCACTCATCAATAGAAATGTCTTTTCCTGTGACAGTGTGACAGTATCCTCTAGATCATTTTTGCCACTTTATACAAATGAATAAACATATATATACACAATGAAATTAGTTTTTAATATTTTTTGTCTAATTCACATCATCGTCAAATTGGTCTCGGAGCATGCAGACCTCGAATGTCTTCTTGTAAAGGAGGAACGTTTGTAGCACTCGGATTTTCCGGACACCAGTCCCGGAGTCCTCCGTTGACGGAATGGACCCTGTGGACTAATCTGTGAGCTATGGAGTAACTGTCGTAGCCTTCCAACTGAGACAGGACTATCACGACCATCCTGAAAAAAGAGATAACCGTATGAAGATGGATGGATGATTGGGGCTTTACATCCTGTATTTATCCAGGCTACAGTAGCCTGCTAAATCAGTTGTGAACGTCAGCGAGCAGGCTACAACATTTCAGAATTGGTGTTCTATTTCACTTCCTCGCACACATGCATTTTTGACGCCGCCCACAAAGTTCTGCTGAGTTCTGCTGGGCGCGGACCTGATAGGCAGCAGCGCGGACTTCAGGGGCAGCACTTTCAGTGACCTACATTCCAATTCGATACCCAATTCGACTTGAATTTCGTCAGTCTGCAGCCTCGCTCGCTCGCCTGCTTTAAAGCAGACTGTGCTCAGTCAGGTATTTATCCACTCTTGTAGGGTTATGAGGACGGGAGGACGGCACACCAATGAGACAAAGGATTGAAACTATTGTCAGACATAGGTCTAGGTGATCTAGCCAGAGCTGGGTTTGAATCTGGGTCCTGGGACCCAGCGATTGGAAGCCTAGAGCGTTACCAACTGAGCTAATCTCCTCTCGCTTTCCAATATTCACTCTCAATGTTATATGCACCAGTACCATTATATATTCTTACTAATTTTGACAGAGGTCAACAAGTGACCTACGTGAAATTCAAACTGAACACACAGCATGAGTTATTCTGATGATAAACCTGGTTATTCAATTAATCCATATTCTGCATAGAAATCGAGTAAATCAGCACAACAACGCACAATACATTATCAAATAACATTGTTATCAGACCAGAACTTAATCTGACAATAGCCCTATATAATATACTAATCCTCTTAGTTATTACACAATATTGTACACCCACTACAATCACAAATATATCATTTTAAAATCTGAACAACTGACAGTTTTCCAACATACCTGTGTAGAGGAGCAATGACATCGTTTGTGCATAGAGTTTTTCTCGTAGATACAACATTGTAGCTGTCTTGGCAATCGCACTTGACGTGGATCGACTGATCGGGCATACGGTTTTCCACAACGACAAACAACCCCGCCCAGCCGTGCGTCAAGTAGAAAGCTGTCATTCCTTCCCGGCCCTTGAATTTGAAAATAATAATGACAAAATTAATAAATCACCATCACAAAATAACTACCCTTGTGCAGATTCCTAGTCTATCATTTCATCATTACGCCTGTCCCTCACAGCAGCTCAGATAAGCGAAAAAAGTTGCAGAGTCAGTAGCACTGATACATGACATAATATATACAATATGTTCAATTTCGAATTTCTTCAATAACATACTTCTCTTTAGAGGCATTCAATTCATGGAATTTAATTTTTTCTCTCTAATAGAGCCATCACCTGACTACTTGACATTAATTATGTATGTTGCCCATTTTATCATATATCTGTAGCCCAATAAATGTATCTTGACAGTCAATTCAACAAGCCACACTGAGATTACAAGAAACAATCTTATGTAACACCCTACCTCATGTCTTTTGCCCTTCTCCAGCGCCAGTTCAATAATAGTGTCGGCAAGGACATAGCTCGGCATAGTCTGTCGGGTCATCACAACTCCTTGGGATGTATGTAAGGAGAGCACAAAATCTAACGGGTTTGGATCTTGAAAAGAAAGAGAAATGCAAGGATAAGTATAAGGTGATTTATAACTGAATAATGCTGGAGATGCAAAATTGCACATTGACAGTTTTGCTTACATGTAAGACTGGGGTAACACCGGCATTTACCCCCAAAAGGGCAGCTGATTCAAAATTATTTGCATTTAAAGAGCAGCATTATAAGAATTGAGTGGACGAAAAATAAAGACATCTACAATAGAGAGAAAACTTTTTACATCCATTAGGTTAGCGTTGAATAGAGAAGTCTTTGCCACCATGTTTCATTAGTTCACAATTTTCACAAAAATTTTAGAAGTTTGACTAAATTTACAAATTCTTATAGGCAATTAAGTTAGATGTATACATTAACAACAGCTGTCTCAAAATATAATCTGCAAAATTTGTTTCACATTAACAACAAAATTAATGATTGATTTGCACACTCACCGAGAGCCCAATGATTAAAAGCCAAAGACACAACGTAGTATTCTCCGATTTCCAACATCTGGGTTGTTCCAACAAAGCTTCGGACTTGACGCTTACTGTGACCAACTAATTTCCCGACAAGTTTGTTTGGCAGATTTAAAGAACGGAGTATCACAATGCACAGGTCAACCGGAGAACCATTTGACCGATCTCTGGAAAATGAGACAAAACTATTTTAGTTACACGAATCAGATGATTCAAACCCCGAGTTTAAGTGGCCCTTGGTAAAATGTTTGGGTTGTACACATTGTACGAATAGATTCCTAACTATCATGGAAATTATTTTCATTTTTACCAATTCTATTTGTCCTGAAGAAGGGTGACATTTGACACATTTGACACCCAAATATGTAATTTCATGATGACATGGAAATTTGAAAGTTAAACATCTCTGTACTGTCACAAGAGTTATGATATTTCAGGTTGTTTTAATAAAGAAAAGGAAGGAGAGAAATACAGTTTGAATTTGAAATTTTGCCAACAACATAATATATATCTTACCTGTGGCCAGTCTGGAAGAGGCCGAATTCCACTTCAGTTGGGGCGAACACCTGCAATTTGGCAACAGTGACAGTTGTCTGACCATTGCAAGGAAGAGTTGCTTTTATTCTTGTCTCCATCCAATCCGTTCTGTACTTGCAAATGTCAATGGAGTCAAAGTAACTGTAATGAATGAGTATACCATGAGACATTGTCAGTTACAGACCTTTAGCCCTTTAATTAGCTTAACACTTCCAACCTTCCAGTTCCCTGTATCTCAAACTGTTTATGAATTCAATTGGAAAGAGGTTCTACTACTTCCCAACTATTCCACAATCAACCATGCAACTTAGTTAAGATATCTGACAATAGAATTGGTAAATGTCTCTCTAATGAACAACTAATATACACCACCATATTCAAACTCCCAACAAAGTTAAAGACATTCATATTGCATAAATTTATAGATAATTGATGATAAAGCCAGTGTCCACACCAAGGTACCCTGTGCTCCCAAGGGTGGGACCTTTTAATTGCCTCAACATAGAGCACTAAATACAAGGCACCTTCTAGCTTTACATCAAGTGCAACTGACAGACTTTGGTTTTGGAGTGGGATTGGAACCCACGACTTCAGAGCCAGTGGTTGCACAAACAAGTGCTCTTAACCAATAGACCATGGGGGAACTCAAACAACACTATTTGATCCATACATCGGACATGATCCTCTAGGCCACGCATAATTGATTCTTAGCTTTGCGGACCCGCCGACACAATAGATTTCCTGCCGATGGAAAAAGAAATTTTTTTTTTTGACATTATAAAAAAATTTTTTTTCTCTTTTTTTTTTTGTCCTACCGACCGACCCTAGAAAAAGTGCCTTGAGAGGATCCGAGAAGCTAAAGATCAATTATGTGTGGCCTTATCATTTTCAAACTCACGTCATCATATCTGGCAAAGACATCCAGAAGACTCCCTCCTCCGCCCCGTGGACCATCATGTCCTGCTTGACTGGTTCGGAAACGGAGTCCCAAAGAGGAGACTCGTCACTCCAGTTCCCCTTCCAGGAAAAGTGTCCCCACGGATTTCGCAATCTCACCAGTCTAGAATGAAGGAAGAACCAACCAAAGATGCAATTAAGATACAGAATTAAGGATGCGAAAAAGTGGGCAATGGCACAATTCAATACAAGATGTGGTTAAGATGCCTTGATACAGGATGGAACCACACAATGGCTCCTAGATAAATAAGCTAGAATAGATACGTTGAATTTTGGATTAGATCTGGGATTTATGTAATTTTTTCTGCATATATGGTGTATTTTTAAGAATATAATGGACACATTTGTATCAAATATTGGAAGAGTGTGAAAATCAGGGCTTTGGAGTCGGGTGTTTAGTGAACCGACTCCGACTCCCGAGGCTTTCTGAAAAGCGACTCCGACTCCGACGGTCTCCTGAATTACGACTCCGACTCCGCTTATCGGCATTATTGCACACAAATATTACATGATTAACAGGGGAGAAAAAGTAGTTCTACAAAGTTTTCATTGGATTTTGTATATGAATACTTCTATAAGAAATTTTGAGAAACATTTCAAATTTTTGTAACTGTGTTTTTGTAAATTATTTTGATTATTTGTAGGAGTCAGGAGTCATCAATTTAATTTTCGACTCCGACTCCACCTGAAAGTCAAAGTTCGACTCCAACTCCGACTCCATCCAAAAACCTCCGACTCCACGACTCCGACTCCGTCTCCAAAGCCCTGGTGAAAATGCTGTGTATTTGAATTTGAGAATTATGTATGCCATATCTGAATGTCACTTTGACCCTAAGATGAATGAACAGAGTGAAAATATTTCAGATATTACAAAGGTCTTTTCGTTTGTCTAATACTCCTTGATGAATCAAGAGACTTGCATTGAATCAAACACCTAATATTCAAAGTCCTACCTGTTGTCATTGACCATTCGCACATCTAGGATGGAATAAGCATGTCTTGAACGCAGCCCCATTCTCTTGTATTCCTCATCATCCGTTCTCATGTTGCCAGCTCCACAAGATGCTCCCATTAGAAACCTGCAAACAGATACACTAATTAACCGCTAGACTTAGGGCTTATTTGAATTAATTACACTTCCCATTCCCTATAACTACAACAATGACAAAATGCTAAGAAAATTTCTAAAATTGTATTTTGAAATATATTTGTGTCTCTTACTGAGAAAATGAAAGTGCTGAAATTCTTTAACATCACTTTTTCCTTTTTCTTTTCGCCAGAGACATGCGAGGAACATAGTGACAACAAAAATAACATCAATACTTTGAGACTTACCCACTCTCTCTTGAACTGAGCAATTGAGCCCATATCAAATCTGCATCTATGTATTCCTGTTGTGGACTGCTCGATGAAGCTGAAAATGCATAAAGAACATAGATAAGAAGTTACATCACTAATATTCACAGACTACTTCGTAAATTTTCCAGACAAACACAACTGCCCTCATCTTCCAAAATTCACTTACATTGCAATGAAATACTCTCGCATGGAGCTCCGGTTAAGGTGGCCAAACCTTCGATGCAGCGGCCTGACGTCAAGGCTTCGTAACATCCATGCAGTTTAGCCAAGGCTTTCTCAATCAGAGGGACCCACAGTTGTTTTCTCTTGGACTGAAAAGACATAAAAAATATAAGATTTAAATCTATGAAACAACATTACATGTATGGTTCAAGTCAGCTCCACCTGTGTGGCCTCACGCTTTAGTCATTTGCTTGTTACAGCTGGAGAAAATTAATTGCGTAATTTGTAGCACAAATATCCGGAAGCAGAAGTTGCAGACCCATCTATATTTTTGGCTCAGATCTTTATCACTCATATCAGACGAGCAAACAAGTACTTATTTTTTTGACAGTGCAAAGAACACATCTGACGAGATATTCTACATTCTGTGTTGCATGAAGCGGCAAAAACCGACTGACAAAAAAGGCAAATGTGTCACTTGACAATGATTTTCTGCCACTTCTGTCATTCTGAAGATATTATTTGAACTGAACAGAAATCCACAAATGTTATAAACTTCCATGAAGATTGGATTGAGGATTAGGACTTTACGTCTGGTATTTATGCACTCTAATGGGCAAATAAATTAAAATTAGGAGGAAGACACAGCAACCAGGAAAAGGGTCGAAGCTGCTGTCAAACTTTGGTTCAAGTAGCCCACCTAGAGCTGAGATCAACTTGGAACCCAGCGAGAGAACTCTTGACCAGACTGCTACCAACTGAGCTAACCCCCTTCCCCACAACAACTCCTGCCTATAGGCAAGGGGACTCGTTCCTTGATAGCACTGTGCTGCTAACCTCTGAGACCTGGGTTCAATCCCGGCCTGGGCAACTCATGTTAGACGGATATTTCATCGCGTGCCTAGAGTGCACTTCACGGCGTCGTCACCTCATTACCGTGGTCTGTCCTATAAAGCCCAGTCAAAGCAATGCATGCATCAATACAGGACGTAAAGCCTCATCACCCATCTACCTTTCCTGTATATCATAGAAAACAAGAAAGGACCATTATGCCACTAGAGCCATAATATGTACAAACACTACCTTACTTTATCATCTATTCTCTTATTGACATCACAGCCCTGGCTTCTAAAAATATGAGTGAAAAAGCCTCTATAACTTCTGTATGTTCAGAATATTCCCTGTGTACTCTGTCAATTAGTATGATTACTACAAGACATGCGAATAACTGGTGTTTTTTATCCTTTGTTCTACAGATCTGAATGCGAAGAGACATATGACCCACAAATCAATTAGCTTTCTGGTGTTTCCATCCGAACTTCTCATGTTATACACCAATAACATGAGGAGGAGTAGTAAAGTATGCTTAAAAGCAGCTGAATTCAGAATATACTGCAATTTACCATATCAGACACATGCACACTGACCATATAAAATGGAGCATAAAAACATATATAAGGAGACCAGTGTCTACATCCAACATTAATTTATCAGTGTTGCTTACCAACATTAAAACAGTGGGTGCAATGCATTTTATACTGAAACTTCGGAGGCTCACTGGAGCTTGTACAGTACTGGCAAAAGGTTTTATCCAAAATGAATCCAGCTAAAAATATGCCCTTCTTTTAAATATTCAAATTGACCAGCCATTGGCATCTCTTGGTTTGAAATAAGAGTGGGCTAAGCAATCAGGCACTTGAGATTCAAGCATCTGACTCCAGAAATTTGTAAGTTGACTCCCGAATCTCGTTTCCTCCAAATTCTCCGACTCCTGGCTCTTGGTCAAAAGGCATAACTAAGGTCTGCGTGATTATGCATGATCATGCCATTACTCTAAGGAGTCTGAAGTCACAAGTAGTTTTAAGACTCCAGACTCCATCTTATTTTTAATTCCGACTCCCAACTCAGATAGACCGCTGTATAATTTAATAGAGACAGAGATATATCATGTTAAATTACTGTAACTATACTCAGAACTTTTTGTCACTCAGAAAAATCTTCCTTCGCCTAGAAATGCAAAGCTAGAGCTAAGCTCATGAGAAAGAATGTGATGCGCGAGACGGTCCATTTGGCCAGAACTGATTAGAGGATTAGCTCGGCTGATGGATTGGTCCTCAGAGGCTCATATCAAAAACACTTTCACTGTCACAGACTACAGACAAGCAACTGCGTTCTACAGGGATCTATCTTTCATCCGCTGTCTCTACCGCCCACATATCATATTCAGCCTACCCAAGCTTTCCGAGGTCTGTATAATAACCCAGGTCATATTTTCGCAGATACATTTCACCTGTACATGTAGTGGTAATGCTACGATATCCATATTATGATACCATGTGATACCACTGGAGGTGTATGGGATATACTTAGGAAAGAGATACTTCGGTGTACACTGCTCTTTGCGGAAGTGGTGATGCAGCAACACAATATGAGGTTTTTCCAATAATGAGTTCTTGCGCCTGAGTTATATAGCTCTGTAACCTTGTTTGTGTGACAACAGCATTTATTTTATTTTTATAGCTACCGGGTACATTTTTATTACAAGTGCAACTTTATTCGTATTCAGTTATTATTTACTACAGCTGAACAGGGTACTCACAAAAATTCTTTCAAGGTCCCTGCATTTTCTGTGTTTTTCCCTGCCCCACCAGACACTTTCCTGACCTTTATAATCCTCAATCATCGTCATCTCATCTAAGTAAGAAAAGTTTGTCTTTTTTTATTTTACTGATTTTGCCCGTAAATACATGAACAACTTGGTCTTGTCCCAACTTTTTCAAGTTTTTCCTGTTTTTCCTCCCCAGTGGACCTAGTAAATCAAGCGACATACAGTTCTGGCACAACAAGAATAGACGCGTGACATATAGATAGGTAGATTAATATGGTGAGTGCAGCCCTCTAAGCCCAGTTCTTGGCACTCGCAAGGATCGAAAGATGAGAAAAGAGAAAGAATGGTGCCTTCAAGACCGCTACAAGTAACTCAATTACCCTATGTGCATAGACATCATTACAAGGGACCACCACTCATTCAAAGTAAATCCCACAAGAACAGCCTGCAACATTGGGCAATGGGCATTGGGTGTTACAGCCGAAAGGTCTACATGCCCGATTTGCAAATCGGGCTGCTTTTTGCATGCCAGACACTAAAATAGGTCTCTGTCACAATATCTACTCCCCTCACCATGCTTTGCCAATATCCCTCATGAAATATCCAAAAAGTGCAACCAAGCCACATTTTCTACTGAACTTTTCCAAAAGTTCTAATACATGTTAGAAACTTTGTCATAATATATTGACAGCCATCTCTTCTACATCAAATAGTGACCAAATAGTGTCTCATGGTTAGGAACTATTTGGACACTATTTGTTAGAACTTTGGGCTGTCATGCACTGCCATCTCTTCTACAACACAAGATTGCACTTAAATGTAAATGAAGTGCAGCATGTATCCAGGGCCTCTGAAGTTGAAGCCCCCTCTGCTGGATATTTTGGAACCAAAAATAGGACCCGGAGAATAATTGGCAGCTGCCAAAGCTCCATACGGTCTGCCAAAGCTCCATACGGTCAGCCAAAGCTTAAGATGGAATATCATCTGATGAAATAGGGTCTGATGAAATATCCAAATAGCATCTTGGGGGATATTTGACCTTTTCAAATATCCTCATAGTGCTACTTGGAATATCCAAAGTCTTTTGAAAAGCACTTTTTGATATTAGACACAATGGCAGTAGAGACATTGTCACAAGCATTGGGCACATAAATAAAGTACACTCTAAAGTCATGTGTTCTGAAACGGAACACAAATTAGAACACTATATCGTAACACTTTGAGAACGCAGTCATAGCGTTCCATTTAAGAACTGAACACTGCAGTTCCATAGTTAAACACTAGCGCTTTATTGAACAGAACATGTGTGTTCCATAGTTAAACACTAGTGCTTTATTCAACAGAACATGTGTGTTCCATAGTTAAACACTAGTGCTGTATTCAACAGAACATGTGTGTTCTATTACAGAACATACTGGATGCCATCCAGCAGGGAAAACGCTAGCATCCGGAGTGTGCATTTCAGAACACTGCCGACACTATGGACGCTGAAACAGATTGAGAACACTTATCTAGTGTTCCAATGTGTTCTAATTCAGCCATTAGAACACATGTGTTCCAAAATATCTAAACCCTTCAAAAATAAGAAATGACAGTTGATCATTTTTAACATATATATTAAGAAAGCAGTACATTATGTAAACAATTTGTGATTGTGAAATTTACTTGGCTTAATCTTCAAATATTTAAAATTTCTGATATATTTCATGATAAAAATTTTATAATCAGTAGGCCTAGCCATTATATTTGACTTGGTCCTCAATACAGTGACAAAATATTGAAAAGAGTCTCAAAAAGTTGAGTAAGGCCTTGGAAATAGCTTGTCGAAGATGCAGTAAGAAAAGTCATCCATATCGACTATGAGTCGATAGATTCCACAAGTATCCAATATATTTTTGTCATATTTACTAGAGAAAATCAAGGAATTCACATTATTTACATCAAATCCACACCGTTCCACTCTGTTCTCGCCTGAAAACTCGCATTGAAAGCTTGGGCAAGACCGTGTCTTCGATTTGGTGAATGCAACGATAATTCATAATTACTGTGATTTTTAATGAAAAAATCACCAAAAAAGATGTCACTTGGCCGTTTCTCTCAGTTCTTGAAGAGGCATCTATATGTTGATGAGCGGCAAAAGTGTTAGTCGATTATCATATCGAATATGGTTGTTTTCGATGACAACCCCATTAAACACTGCCATCATGAGGCCTCCTGACACTTCCATTGCCATCTATTTGTAGTGTCTGTTCGTCATGATCCACATGAACTTGCTAAACAGACAAGAGGATGTTTGTTGTTGTTGAGTCTTCAGTGCTTTCTCAAAGTTTTCATCAGCGACATCCTAAAAAGTACAATAATAAATAGTGACATTATCATAGCGTAAAAGTCACTGGCAAAACAGATTTTATTGCTGAGTCAAGTACTGTTGTCAATGTAACTATCCCATCAAACCACTTAATCAAATTTTAAGCAACTAATACATCAATCATAGGCTATTTAAATGTATCATAAATTATCATTCCAGCTTGATGAGCAGTGTTCCTGCCAAAGTGCTGCAAGTAGGCAGATTCCATGAACTGTATTTATGAAATCCATTTTATATAAAAACACCATTGAAAAATGATAACCAGAAAAAATGTTTACCTTCTTGATTTGAATTATGAATTTGGTCTTCTCTGTGGACTTCCCTCATTGGAAATTGCCCTTATTATCCACATGCTTGATGTATGGGGTCCTGCAAGCAATAGATTGATTATTTCTTTTATTCTCATTGTGAAACAAACCAATGGTGAGGAAAGGCTAGTGCAGGTTTGCATTCGGTGAAGCGAGACATATTCATGATTTAGTTTGAACAGTAGTAAAATGAACCTTACATTCATAGATTGGCTATGCAAGTTACCAACGAGTTTTATCAGATATTGCAACATTGATGGGCGATCTAAGGTAGATAGGGTAACTGCTAATAGCAAATATCTGACAGTTAAAGCAGACTGCAAATTCCACAATAATATACCGTATTTCCTCGATTACAAGCCCGGGCGTTTATTGTTTTACAGGGCCTAATTGACCCGGCGTTTATATACGAGCCAGGCGTCTATTTAAGACCGGCGTTTATTGTTTTAAACAACATAGCAATCAAGTAACATCTGGGTATGCAAGGGTAGGCAGTGATACGCACGTAAGTAAGCCTTGCATGGAAACACCTGGGGAGCATGCAAGGCAGTCGATTATAGTAACTAACCCGGCGTTTAATTGAGCCAGGCTTCTATTATTTTAGCATGAGCCCTACCCCCGGCCTCTAAACGAGACAGGCTTCTATTTGAGACCAGGCTTCTATTCGAGGAAATACGGTACCTTTTTATTTGTTTCTCTTTTTGGAAAATCATCCTCTGTCGATTCTTCCATTGCAATAACACATTTCAGATGTTCTGCAGCCTTTGTCATTCTGTCATTTCCCCCATGTTAAAATTGAATTACCACAAAAACCTGCAAGACAGAAATAGTTACCATCACATTAAGTTGTTATTCGTAAGATGAATATCAGAATTTCAAGATGATACCGATCAGTTTGTTAATTTAATTGTTTATACTAGTGTTTTGTCTTTGAACACATATGTTCTACACCCGGTAAATACAATTCAAGAGCGGACTTTGGGTTTTTTTTTCTATGCAATCAGTGTCAACAGATCACCCTAAGCTACTCCATCCACAATATATTACCAAAATAGATTGACTGCCCTTAGACAGTTATTTTCGAAAACAAAATAAAACATCTCTTGACATTGTTATGTCTTTTTTGAAAATTTGATGAAAGAAACAAGCAACAGTTTTTGAATTTAGTACATTTTGTGCACAAACATTTAAATAATGTGAAACGGACTGATATCAGAATATTTTCCAAGCCACACATTACCTGTATTTCAAATCCAGAACAGATGATGCAGCTCCTGCCTGTTCAGCAAAATGGCGTCTGCAGAAGTATTCCATTTGATGATAAAAGCCCCAGAAGGTGGCACCAGTGTCTTGTACACTGATGTTCTGATTTAGCACACATGCGTTTAATTAGGATCTCTCAGTGTTCTGATTTAGCACACATGTGTTTAATAAAGATCACCTAGTGTTCTATCTGGCATACATAGTGTAACATGTGTTCCAGATATGTCACTATAGAACATTGCAGAACACACAGTGTTCCAGCCAGAACACATAGTGCTCCAGCCAGACCACATAGTGTTCCAGCCAGACTACATAGTGTTCCAATTTGTGTTCATTACAGAACACACTGGACGCGTCACAGTGTCCACTACTTTAGAGTGATAGAGATATTTGAGTCCCTACTACATGTACCAATCACTTTTTGGACAGACCAAGACCTCATCACTTTGTCATAATTTCCAAATTGTGATGAAACAGAAAGGTCCAAACAGACAACATAGTTCCATTAACTCTACAATAATCACTAACAGTTTCCATAGCAACCACACATGTATTATTTGTGGTCAGGCAGCACAAAGGAGAACTGGCCAAAACAAATTTTCTATAGACAAGTATCGAAACAAGGAAGTTTTGCAGATAACAGTCAAGTAGGCCTCCAGGTAACCGGGTTAATAAATGCAATATACCAAAAACTGCATACACCTGTAAGTGGGGTTATTACTGTTTAACAGCGATTACAATGCTTAAAAGGGTACAGGGTTGACAGATGTCTGGGGCTTTACATCCTGTATTTAATACTATTTATGCACTTGGTAGACTAATTGGGGCAGAATGAGGACACAGCAATGAGGTGACTGACCAGGTTACTATACTAAAGTATAGATAGATTGTGTTTGAGCAGTGCTGCTCACAAGGGTTTAGTTGATGAGATGGGAGACAGCGGGAATCCTCAACATGT
Organism: Platynereis dumerilii; assembly: GCA_026936325.1. Classification (NCBI taxonomy): domain Eukaryota; kingdom Metazoa; phylum Annelida; class Polychaeta; order Phyllodocida; family Nereididae; genus Platynereis; species Platynereis dumerilii. The sequence goes on from JAPTHN010000015.1 coordinate 6,712,427, forward strand.
TCACATTTACCCAATGTGAGAGCTCTTTTTACTTGCCCAGCACAGAAACTGACACAAGAGGCCGCAAATTTAACGTCTCATCCGAAGGATATCAAGCTGGGATTTTGAACCCATGCAAGCAAGACCTTCAGCGGAGCAGGCGGGAACATTAAAACCACCCAGCTGCCTATAATGGCACAATTAACTAACTGAAATCGACCTTTTAGAATCAAATGAAAAATAGAAATGTAGTGATGAAATAGCACTCTAGCAAGTAACTGCTAAAACAGTAAGAATAGCTTGTCTCAGAGTGGAAATAGTAACTGTTTCCATTCTGGTTACAAAGCTATATACCACATAGGTGTGGTCCAAACACAACCAAGAATTGTTCTCGGAAAGAAGGCGCTTGTCGGACAAATTACATCCTTAATGAGTTCAGTCAGTGACAAAATTAGCTGAAATTGACCATCACATATGCTGGTCAGGCAGTGACCACTGCTTCCTGGCTAATGGTCAGATGGTCAGAGCTACTTTTACAATCATCAGTTCTTTTATTCAGGTACCTTGTGTTTGATGGAGAGTAGTTCCTAGTTTCTCACATCTGCATTGTGCAGTCCTCCAATGAGAGACCACCCTGTTACAAGAAGGATCTGGGTAACTGGATGGCTGAGTGGTTAGAGTTCAGTCTAGCTCTGTCGAAGGACTTGCATGCATGGGTTCAAACCTTGGCAGTGAAACCAAAATATTTTCAGTGACTCTTTCAGGAGTAAAAATCCCAGTTGGATGTCATTTGGATGAGACATTAAAGTGACGGCTCCTTATACCCGGTATCAGTGTCTATCCTGGGCAAGTTTGTTTGCTTGTTTGTTTGTTTGTATTTTACACCTCTGCAGCACCTTAGTGGGCTATATGGAGGCAGGCGATCGCCGTACGATGATGAGATGAGAAGAGTGCGAGTCTGGCACATACCCTATTAATTCAGGGATGCCCAGGGTCTTTCAGTTGCCCCAGCATAGAATACTGGATACAACCCGCCTCCATTTAATGGCCCATGGGCTCGGACTAAAGTGAGTTCCTGGGGTGAGATTTGAACCCACGCCCTCAAAGCCAGTTGACAAGCGCACTTACCAATTAGGCAACGGGGGAACATATGCTGGGCAAGTAAATCATCCCTCAAATAGAGTAGATGTTTCCTGTTTCATTAAATAACCATGAGCTTGCCTTAGCGGGCTGTACATACCACATCTATCCATCTATCTACCAATTTATGTGGTTTTCCTGACATTTCCTGTGAAGATACTCAGAGTTAGGTTTTTCGGATGGGGTCTTAAATAAGTTAAAATATATAACTTGTTGTGATTTGAACTCTGTCATTTTAATGCAAGTGAAGAACAATGAAAGGAATAACCCCATTTCACTGAATGGCCTGAACATTGGCCTCAAACAACTTTTTGTTAAAACAGTGATTCTTAATTTGCTTTCCACATGAAGCAGACATAGCACTTTAATTCCAAAAACAGTTTCCAAAATTTAACGTAAGGGAGTGACCAAGTCGTGAAGCCTTAAAGTTACATTGAAATTCACTAAACATACTCCAGATCGTGTCTCAAGCAGAGGCAACGACGGGAAATCTATCAGCCAATGGGATCGAAGGATTCAAGCGCCACTTTTCCCCTGCTGTTAACTAATCGAATTTCCATGAAGTTAAAACTATAGGGTCCTTCTTTTTAAACAAATTAGCTACAAAATCAATTGTTGATGTGGTAAAATAGGGAAAAAATGCATGAAAGCCAAAAATATCATACAATCAAAACTCACATTTCACAGTGAAAAGAAGGTTGTATAATTAAATTGTGATACTAGGCCAAATTTTGGAAAATTTAAATCAAGATCATTTTAATAACTTTTATGTTTTCATCAACAAAGTCATGGCACTTTATCATTATGTTCAGTGTTATTTTCCAAAAGTAACATGCAAGCGCTTCAAGCTCTAGGTGCTTTTTGGATAGAATATCTATCTACTTCCTATTTGCATAATATCTGATTTTCTGTAAGGATCTATCTATCTATCTATCTATCTACAGCCCCCCACACTAACCCCTTCCTTCCTCGCTCCCCCTTCCTTCCAACCTGTCCCTTCCTTCCTCCCTCACTCGCTCTTCCTTCCTCCGTATACTTGCATTCAGTCATGAACAGCTTTGGGTGGTATTTAAAACTATCTCACAATAGTATAATTTCATACAATTTATATTGAATTAGGCCCAACTTTGCCTACCTTAAGACTATTATCTCTCTCTTTCCTGATATTGTTTTAAGAAGCTGGCTATTGGCTGTTTCAATGCACCACAGGGGTGTTCTAACTTGCTATTAAACAGGGGAATTAATTATCATTTTCAAAACCACTGCATTGTGATATGTATGCATAAAATCCATTATACCTTTAGGCCTATGTTACATTTGACTCACTTAGCAATTTAACCATGCACAGTATCTGTATATATTCAGAGTTGTTCAATTTGAATATAAGTATTTATAGTCAATCATCAGACAAAAAGACCTTTTTGTGTGATGATTGACTATAAATATGAACTTCCAAAAGTCAGGATTAAGTTTATATGATTGAATACAAGTGTTTTAAACTGACCTTGTATACTAGGCCCAGTTACAACTGACATTCAGCTGACATAGACATCAAACCATGTCAATGGCCATTGCTGGCTAATTGCAGATCAAGTTCACACCTTGACCATATTGACAAAGGAAATCCAATGCACTGTATTGTATCTAATTACACTCTTGAAAGATAATTGAGCTATATTGCTGTTATACCTGTCAGGGAATGAACTCAAGATACCGCAAGCCTTTTCCACCAGAGGGCTATTTTGCATACATGCAGTGCTGCCACCTACTTGTTTTTGGTTCATGGTTACATGGTTACATACATGGTTGCATGTTTTTGTTTATGGTTTCAGAATCCCATACACTCTTCACTCATTCCAATAGCTAGCCTATGGCTAGCGAAAAATTCGCACGACAAACCACTTGAGGTTACTCTTCTCAGAAAACTTTCGAACCAGTACTATATGCGATAGAAAGATTATGTCAATGATCTGTGCTATTATCTTCTATCATCGCATGATTGCAGCTTTGTCAGCCAAAACACAACTAAAATACGCAGATTGGGGAAATCACAAATTACAAGATTTTAGAAGCAAAAAGAGCAAGAGGCGTATTAGCCAGAAATATAAGAAATTTACTAAACTAAGGCTGGATGACCTTTCATCACAGAATGACATGAAATTAAACGGGTTGAAATCTTCAAGGGTCATACAATACTCATACATGAACAGATTGATAGATAGACAGGCAGACAGAAAGCTTTCGGTAGATGGGTGGCTGAGCGGTCGCAGCCCAAGCCTGCTCTGCGAAAGGTCTTGGCCTGCATAGGTTCAAATCCAGGACAGTGATTTCAAAATATTTTCAGTGGACCATCAGGAGCAAAATATCAGCTGGACATCATTTGGATGAGAAGCTAATTTTGCTGTCCCTTGGGTCTTGTATCAGTGTCTGTGCTGGGAATATAAAATATCACTCACATGGGGTAAATGTCAAATGTGCTACATGCTGACTGTTGAGGACTCCTATACTCTCTCATCCATTTCACCATCTCATCAAACAACCCTCTTGAGTGCCCAAAACTGGACTTCCAAAGAGGGTGCCCTTACTGAACCTATATATGTATCTATCTGCAGATCTACTGATACCAGGTGCCAAAACTTTTTAAATGTCTGATGAGAATGACATCCGCACTTCGTAAATTGATCACACCTCTTTTCAGGAATTAATATTGTACTTCCACCAGGAAGCAAAACAAGACAACAGGGTCAAAAAGGATAGACTATACAAGAGCTCTGGGGTTTCCCAATGGTTTGCCTCTATGTATAGAATCCAGGCCTGGTTTTTCCAGAATTAAGGACTCTTATAGAAAAGCATAGATTTCCAACATCAAAATTCTTATTTGTCATATAGTATGCTGTGTTATAGTGTGTTATACATAAATCCCAACTAATCAATGACCTTGATTATATCTATATAACCACACCATCCACAGTTTAGTATGAGTATAGCCTTCGCTAAACATACAATAGGCGGCATTTTGGCAAATAACCATTGCCCATGTTGACCACATAATTAGATGGTGTTTATTCAATGCTGACAAAGATCAATGAACAGCGCGATATTAGATATACTGATAATATTTACAAAGATCAATCAATATCTCATTACAATGAGGTGTCATCATGTACATGCGCCACCCAAGTTACCTGAAACGACATACGAGCACTCGGGCAGCTGGGTATCCAGACAGGCAAAAACGTTAATCGAAAGAGTTTGTGCCTGTTCCACTGAAGGTCCCAGGTTTGATTCCTGGTCCGGGAAGCTTTCACTGGCAGATCTTCATGAGCAACATCCCAGCTAAATGTCAAGCGGATGAGATGGATGGATGTTTGGGGCTTTATGTCCTGTATTTATGCACTTGGTAGGCTAATTAGGACAGGAGGAGGACACGGCAATGAGGCGAAGGACATGTGGAAGAAATAATAGCAGCTGTGTTGCAGAGTGACTACGGATCCCGCTTGCTTCGCCATTTTTCTAAAGGTCTTAACCTCTTTCGGTTCAAACCCTGGGTGCGGACCCGAAATTTTCAGTGTGCCTTCATGGGCAAAATCCCTGCTGGATGTTGTTCAGATGAGACGTTAAATTGGCGGCCCCTTGTAGCAGTGCTTATGACCTGGTAAGAGCTGGATTCAAATCTGGGACCCAGTGATTGGTAGCAAAACACGCTACGACTGACCTTACCCTCAGCCCAAGAGAATAAGACGAACAGCAGCGATTGCTGCAGAACTCAAGTGAACACACTTTCAAATGCGCTCAACTCGGAGGAACATTTGGAATTCTAGTTGTGTCCAGGGGTGGGTCAACGAGCAATTTGGTTTTACGAGAGGTCATTGGTAACGTGAGCGGAGCACGGTGCTGTGTGACGAGGGCTACTTGCGAAAAGAGGGGGGAAAAAGAATCTGGCTGGAAATGGCTCCTAAACTAGCACTGGAGCAGAGACGGAGGGACACATGGTTGGACCAAAGATGCACTGTAAGACCCAGATGGAATTTGAATGGCAATATTTTACTATTACATGCTGTATTATTGGTAAATATTTACAAAATCTATTGAAAATTAACTACTTTTGCAGAATTAAGAACACAGCCGGGTGACTGAGTGGTTATTGTTCCTGCCTGCTCCGCTGAAGGTCTGCCTGCACGGGATCGAACCCCGGTCTAGGACCCGAAATTGTCAGTGGACCTTTTAGGCTTTATGAACAAAGTCCCAGCTGGATGTGACTTGGATGAGACGATAAATTGGCGGGCCCTTGTATCAGTGTTCGTGCTGGCCAAATAAAAGATCCCTCACATGAGGAAAAATGTGTGCAATGTTGAGAACTCTCTCCAATCTCATCAACCAACCCTCGTGAGAACCAAAAACTGGGCTTAGAAGGCGGACATACTAGAATTATCAATATATCTGTCAACAAGATTTTTTATCCCTATGTTGTCGTACAAGTTCAATCTAAGCTATATCCTTAAAATATTTTACAACAAGTTGCTGTATTTTCAAAAAGTTATCATTTCTCTTCCTGCTTTTATCGCAAGTTGGAAATTGTAATAAATGTGCCATTTCTTTCTGGCAAAGTTCTTTGCAGCAGTACACCGCTTGTTTTTGGGAGCAAATAATTAAGATGTTTCTCGGCGCTTTTGGTTTGCTAGTGTTGGTGAAATTCACAGAAAACTTTCCGTGCATTAGCACTAAATAAATGGAGTGTCCCGCATAAATACTTGTTTTACATTGAAAGATTTTACAGTGAGTTGCAGGTCTGACTGGGGGCAATAAAGAGTCTCACTGAGGACCGATCGAGGGCCATAGCGCAGTTACTACAATTGCCACTGCATGGGACTCCGACCAGGAGGTCAAGCAAACGTGTTATCAGGCCCTCGCAGCACCGCTACCGAATTGCTCAAAAGACCTGTTGGTCACCGAAAGGGCTCTCTGGGGATCCCCAGATTTGCCCGAACGACAGCAACAATGCGAGGCATGGTAAAGTATCGCTTGGCATTGCTAAGGCATAGCTAAGGCATAGCTGAAACATCCGAGGGACAGCCAAGGCATAGCTAAAGCATGGCTCCAACCAAGCAATGGATCAATAGCCTACTCTTTATGCAGGCCACTCAACACTGCTCCTAGAAGGAAGGCCAACCAAGGCTTTACCAAGCTTAATGCTCCCATCACACCAAATGCAACTGCCTGTTGCTCAGCCTCTCTCCCTATATCATCAACCCCACAATGGCAATTGCCAATTCAGGCCTCAACTAAAAGTATCACTAAAAGCAAAGGGCTGAAATGACTCAAATGAGACCCCCAAAAGCAACATCTGGCTCATAAGGACAGATGGATGATTTGGGCGTTACATTCTGCATTTATGCACTTGGTAGGCTAATTAGGACAGGAGGACACAGCAATCATGGATGACCGAACAAGGATCTTAAATCAAAATTGAAAGCTCAAATAAAATAACAAAGCAACATCAGCCCCAACAAAAAGCAGTAAGGTCCCTTTTTCTCATTCAAGATTTTCCAATGTTCACCCAAAAGGAAAATCTTGTTGAATGACATTATCTGGGCCTCTGTAAAATCCAATGGCTGAAATGAAACCTCCCAGAAGCAACATTTGGCTCAACAAATGGTTGTATGAATCCATCATGTTTATTCAAGATAATCAAGGATTGACCTCACTGAGCAGTGGCAACATTAAAGGGTACATTGACCGCGACACAAAGCCAATCTTGACCTAAACTGAGAGCCAGGTGGTTGCATGTCATAAGGTGGGCCACCAATGTGTGACATGGTCAAAATGGCCCATTTTTCAATATTCCCATTGCTTATCATAGGCCATCAAACGTACAAAATACAGCAAACAGAACTTCATTATCTTTATTAATAGCTGAGATATACTCGTTTATATTTTATTAATTAACACAGAAATGCACTAAAAGCCTGATCTAAAAACACATTTTTCTGAATTCGGACCTTTTTCACCAAAAACATCACTGCCTGGTCAAATCTCGATAGAATAGGCTCAGGTTTAATTAAAATTGTAGATTACAAATGGGACTACAAGATGAGGTCAAAATAACCTGCTTTATCAAAGTGTAAAGGATTATGAATTGTGAGTGAAAAATAACAAAAAATCGTTCAGACGTTCATAGGAAACATCTTCTCAAGTTGGCTCTTTATGGCTCCTTTGATCCAATGTTAGACCCCAAATTATATCAAAATGTCATTTTGAATGCCTTTCCAATGAGCAAGTGCCCTCTGACACACTAATTATTGAAATAAGTGTTCACAAGGCACCATTGAGCACATTACATCCAAATGGTCGAAAACAGACCAAAATCGTCTTGTCTGTGACTATGGTACAATCAATTTCTCTTCAAACTACACAGACATTACATCACCAGAGACATCTGAAAGGCCTCTTAGAGACATTCAAGGAACTGAACTATACACTGAAACAGTCTATTCAGGTTAGAGTCAAGTACTCCAGAGTTGCAGGGTATTATAGGCTTGATTACTGCTTTCAACTCCCGCCTCCGCCACCGCCTCCGCCACCGAACCACCCCTGGATTTTTTCATTTGCAGGGCAGCAGGGCCCAAACTATTCCATCAATTTAAAAAAAGTTGCAGTCAAATTAAAAAGAGATTTCAGGGCTACAATATGAGACTACAACCACATTGATAGACCTTTTAGTTCTTGAAAAATGGACAGTTGAATGACAAATTTCTTTGCAGAGCGTCACAAAACCACCCTTTTTAGGTGCCCACCTCACGACATGCGACCAGGTCAGAAATAAAGCCACAAAAGCAACATTTGGCTAAAGTCGTAGCTTTACTCAATCCATCATGTTTATTCAAAATTGACCTCACTGGCCGGTGAGACCACAGAACAAGGTGCTATCACTGCCATGACAAACTTACAATGCCCATCAGGGGTTCAACTGAAAACAAGGTCCAGAATTAAGGTTAAACTAACTGCTTTTGACAATATATGCTGATTGCATTACATGTAAATTTTCTGTAACCAATGGCTGTATGCAGGTATGGGCAGAAATCTAGCTCAGACATTACATTGTTGCATGACCCAACCTTTGGGCCACAACCTGAGATTTCCACTAGAACTATTAAAGTAAGGGCTCATATAAAACCCTAAACACTACTAAAACAACATTTGCCATAAAACAAAATTTGGCCACATGAATGCACTAGGCTTAGGCTTATTCACGATCGACCATTGACCTAGGTTGACCTACTGACCACATACACATTGCATGACAACTGCTGAGGAGTCTTATTGTTTGACCAGTGTCATTACCGGAGGTCAGCAGGTTTCATGTTTGCTAAACTCTTCACCAGTAATCTCCATTAACCATAATGATTACATTTTCTTATTAACCGAAAGAAGGAGTCTCAGTCTGTGCGCAGGCAATAGGCAATGGGTCAGTAGGACAGATCGTGGATGGATGGACAATTGTGGTTTTACGTCCTGTAATTAACCCTTTGTTAGGCTAATGGTTTGGACAAGAGGACAGTGACTCAGGACACAGCAAAGAGGTGAAGGATGATTGAAACTGGTAACTGCCATCCAACATTGGTCCAGGCGACCCGCCCAGAGCTAGAATCGAACCCGACACCCAGCGATTGTGCGCCCAGCATACTACCAACTCAGCAAGGTTTAGCCCCAGACACAATAACTGCCTCAGCTAACCCCTTTCGAGGGGAGGGTTGGTCTAGTGATAGCGTGCTAGGCTGCCAATCGCTGGGTCCAGGGTTTGAATCCAGCTCTTGCCAGGTCACCTGGGCCTATGTTGGACGGCTGTTTCAATCATCCTTCGCCTCATAGCCCTGACCTGCCCCTGTCCTAATAATTAGCCCATCAAGTGCATAAATACAGGACATAAAGGTCCAATCATCCATCCATCCAGCTAACCCCTTTCCCTCCTATCGGTCAGAAAAATCACTATTTGAACAAGTTAGAAAGTGAAATACCGAGACCGGTAGAAGTTTTTTTCACCATCACAGTGATTTACTTCATTTATTTGTTCAGCATTGGAACAATGCTTTTGTTCATAGTGAAAGCCTCCTCTGATGGTTTTCTGGAGTGTAAACATGGTACGATTTCATCTTGGGGGAACTGCAATTGACAAACAGACTTTGAAATTGAAATTTTCCCAAGACAAAAATATCTAGTTTCCCCAAAATCCACATTGGTGGCTTCGTTGCAAAAAGGCATTGTCCCAGTGTTATATAGCCTCCTAAAATGATTGAGTCTCCCTATATTGCCTTCTGCAATGTCATCTGAGCAGCTCCTCACTGCAATATGTATATCATGAATATTGCCTTTAAATATTGCCGTTATAAATTACCGGCGTTGGCACTTTGCCCTGAGAAAATAGCACCTTTTTATTACAATGTCCCCTGCAACTGCAATAAAGCAAGCTACAAAGGCAGATACAATATCTGGAATGGAAAAGCTGATCACGTTATGACAACACTCGAGAGATCGCTACTGATATCTTGAGTCGTTTCCCGACACCTCCGCAGATCTTGAAATAGCAACAGCAATTACTCAGATGTCATCAAGGGTCCCAAGACGTCCTAGACCTTTTTGATGGGCACTTTGTCTTGAGATGGTTGTATTTTCTTGTGACGTCTTTGTTTAGTCACAATGTCTGCGCCAGCAAGCATAAGATTGTTAACATCGAGAAAATTATGAATATTGTGAAGACACTCACTCAGTGTCTTCAATCAACCTTTGTGAAACTTGCTAATGTGGCTGAGTGGTACAGCGCTGGCCTGTTCCGCTGAAGGTCTGTGCCTGCAAGAGTTCAAACCCAGGGTAGCGAATCCAGTGCACCTTCATGAGCAAAATCCCAGCTGGACGTCGTTCAGATGAGACGTGAAATTGGCAGCCCCTCGTATCAGTGTCTGACGGGCCAGTAAAAAATCCCTCACATGGGTAAATGTGTAACATGTTGAGTACTCCCTCTCTTTCTCTCTCCCATCTCATCAATCTACTCTCATGAGCATCCCCCCCGAAATGGGCCTAGCAGCTTAGAGGGCTGCACTTACCATGTCTATCCATCTATCCATCTATCAATTCAGGCAAATTAAAAGATTCCAAACACCAAACAAGGGGAAAAATCACAACATGTCCTGACTGTCCTGGACTTCCACTCTTTCTCTCATATCATCAATCAACACTTGAGAGTTTTAACAACCGGCCTTAGAGGGCTACACAGCTAGCACTATCCACATTAATCTGTAATCTTCGATTCATGTTGATCTATTCAATATTTTCAGATTTCAAGTAAGCCCCAAAAAAGTACATTTAATTGAATTTCGCAAAAATATCAACTTTCCATCATATTTAGATCCATTATAAACCTTTATTTTGTAATTACACCAAATAAATAAATATTTAGTAATTCATAGAAATCTTCACAGCAGCAAATGAAGAGAATAGTCTAAAGTAATATTCTAATGCTGCAGTATGTTGCACACTTTATTTGCTTAGTGCATTATTTATCTATCTGATAATAACAAAGCGAAATGTATGTATACATGGTATATATACTATATCACATTTTCAAAGCTGCATTAAATTTACATGTCAATAAACAACAAAATCAATGCAGTGCTATCAATATATATATCAGCAGTATTCAACTGAGGACACAGCCAAATCATCTGCATTGTATTGCAGTCATGATCACCATGCATATCAGTCACCTCAAAGTGAGCTCGACTCACCATTTCAAGGGACTTTAGTGAGTCACATGGTTTCATAACCATTTTATGAGCTGACTCACATAATAATGTTATGCAAAGGACTCAACAACTGTTCTCACATCATTCAAAATATGTATCTAATTCAGCTACTGAATATATGTACAACACATTATCTACCTATCTATCAATTTATTGATTAAAAATTCCATCAATCGTCATTTGAACTGATCTACTATCAATTTCTACCTGAACATGCTGAATCACTTGTTAGTAGCTGTTGGTCAGTTTATCAATCAATCCACCAATCTATCTATCTGTCTATCTATCTATCTTTGGATCCTGTATACATGCCCTCAGTGGTAGGCTAATTAGGACAGGAACACACAGCAATCAGGCCATTGAAACTGCTGTCCAACATACATCCAGGTGACTCGACAACATGGACAAGAGCTGGATTTGAACCCTGGACCCATTGACTGGAAACCAGGAGGCAAGAACGCTACCAATTGAGCTAACTACCCTCCCCCAATAATGCACAATGTACATCACATAAGCAAAATCATGCGAGTCAGCACAAACACCTCTGCCAATCTGCAGATTTACTCATTTTCAAGAAATGAAATAAAGAATACATAAAATTTCACTCACCTCAGAATAAATAAGACAGCCGTCCGAATCACAGGGTAGCAAGTCGTCGATTAACACAGTCGTCCACAGTCCATCTTTGCATAGTCGAACTTGGTAAGCCCCTTCCGAGCAATAGTCTTTTGTCACCATCACCTGCCGGACCAGTTCTGGTCGTTCGGCTAACACAGCAAGTGCACTTAGAAACCTATGAGGAAAGAAATACACAAATACTTAGATCTCAATACACCAGATGGATGGTTCATTTGGGCTACATGTGCAGTTATACCACTTCAAATCGACTTGTTGCCATGGAAACTGATTTTCCAAATTTCTGCACCTGACTTGAGGAATTTCACCTATGTAGTCAAAAACCAAATAATTTTTCCTTTCAAATGGTACCAAATATCAGTGGTGACATCATTGAGATGAGGTCAACCAGATATTTTTCCAAGCCCAGCGGCAGGACTATTATGAAATTCCCAGTATTTTGGACAATTGAAAACTGCAACAATGTATTCTGCCCACATGACAATCGTTTTCATTTTGATTTAAGAAATATTTTTCATTTCCCAATTTTACTCACCAACAGTTGCCAAGAAGTCCCTGAGATATGTCAGATGGCAAGGGGGTGCGAAAGACTTTCCAATTAATGCGCCATCCAGACGCCATCCCCACGTGAGGCTTGACCTGTTCGGGTCGCAGCCATTGCGAGAACTTCTTACTTCCCTTCTTGACGTCAAAACACAAAGATTTTGGAAGCGGGGGAAACGAGTCGTCGATAAATTTTTCTTTGTTCTGCAAAGGAACAATTTTTATCTATTTTAAAAGGAGTTTATTTTGCAGTATTTGAACAAGTTGAATTGCAGAGTTTGAATTGCACAGTGAATTGTTTTCAAAATCATCAGTCTTATCAACATATCAATACCAAGTACAACATCGAAACATCCGAATCAATAAATGGATCAAGTAGATTAGATACTTAAATGATGTTCCAAAAAATGCATGTTTTTCCACATTGAGAACCGACCTCTTTTTAGTGTTATCAATACCAGGTATCAGATCAAAGTACCCTAATTGCTAATTATATAAATGATAAATCTAAAATTTTACATTTTATTTTAAATCCAAAACTCACCTCTTTGCAGAAATTAATGATAGTATGCCACTGTTCGAGAGCTTCGTTTTCTTCCCGTAACCTAATAGCTTCCATGCCCATCGATTCTCGGCGATTTATGGGGGCGGGAGGGGGTCTGGGACTGACGACAATTCTAGTCGCCGGACTAGCGCCACCGGACTTGTCGCTTTTATCAGCGTCTATACTTCTTTCGCACATCTTGCACTTTTTGCTGGTTAAGCTATTGAGGTAGGTGCATCCAGAGCAGGACCAGCCAAAATTGAAAACGTCTGATTGTGATGGGTCGATTTTTTCCGCAGGAGCCGGGGGCGTCCTCTTCGGCGTCGTCAATCGAGGGTTCTTGCAGACCATGCATGACGTCAAGGCGTTTGAATTGACACTCGTACAATGGCCGCACACCCATCCCGACTTCTTGATGTCTCGCCGTCTTTGTTCGCAAGCTCCGCAAACTGCTGCGGTGTTTTTGTTTTCCAGGGTACATCGCGGACATGTCCAGGTGTCCTTTGATATCCGGGACTCTGTCAAAAACAAATATATATATATTTAAAATAAATACACTGATCATTGGAATGATTGGATCCCATTAGTTGCAGACAACAATATAAATCTAGCAGACTTTAATATTAAGGTCATAAGGTGGAAAAAAATTCTTAATCTAAGAACATAATGGTCATTTCACCAAATTCTATGACCATTATTATATGGACCTGTAGGTGATTGGTGTTTAAGTCCTATATTTATGTGCTTTGCTTGTCATTACTGTAATTAGGCAAGGAGGAGACAGCAGAAAGGAGATGAAGGATGGCTAAATTTTATAGGTGATGAAATCATGATATTTATAAATTAAATTCGATTTAAATTAAATGATTTAAATCTATTTGATTTATCAACTTATTTTATTTTTACAAAAATGAAGTCATAAAATTAAAAAAATTATTTTGAGTAATTATCATTTGACTTTAAAAAATTAAATTTTTTTTCAAATCCTCATTTTTTGCAAGCCTCCCTACTAACCCTAGTCAGAATTTTTTTAATATTGCATAACCTAAATTTTAACATACCGCCAAGGTAAATCACTTCTGGGCTGATCATCCCAGAAAGTACTGCTGTGTAGTGTTTACCAACAGAAGTAAATAAAACAACAAATGACTTGAAATCTAAACGTCACACATTGGCATGGCACACACAACAGTACACTGCTGTCTCACATACAAGTGGCACTGTTGGTCGCAGAAAGCAGACAAGTGTGAAACACAAGACAGTTTCACACACCAAACTGTGAAGTGCGAACTAAATGAAACAACACAACACAAATCAATTTGTCACTTAAACAATTCCAACTGAACCCTTGAACATGTTGAAGGCAGGGGCACAACAGGCAAGCCTCGCAGGATGATGGCTAATTTGGACATCATATCCAGTATTCATACACTTGGCAGGCTAATTGGGACAGTTGGAGGAAACGGCAACAAGATTATACTAGTCTCAGCCTCTCAGAGAGCTCCCTTTAACAAATACTTGTAAATCAACAAGAACCTCTGCATGGGTGCTGCACTTCTCTAAACTCAATTGAAAAGTTTTTCACTTATCAGCCGCTATTGCAACATGATAGATGGAATCTGATGAATAATTGAGTCTTTGCATCCTGTATTTATGCGCTTGGTAGGATGGATGGATGATTGGGGCTTTACGTCCTGTACTTATGCACTCGGTAGGCTAATTAGGACAGGAGGAGGACACAGCAAAGAGAGAAGGGGATGATAAAAACTTCGGTCCAACATAGGTCCAAATGATCTGACCAGAGCTGGAATCGAACCCAAGATCTAAAGATTGTAAGCCCAGTGCGATACCAACTGAACTAAACTCCCTCCCTCTGAGACAAGAAGAGGCTCTGAGCACTCAGCTTCTCACACAGTTACACAACGAAACAAGCTTCAAGATATACATGCAAGAGCATTAAATTCATTTCTGAAGATTAATATAATAGAATAACCCACCTTCGGCTGAATTTCCGGGACTTTCTGAGGACCTTTTCTCCGCAAGACCAGATCCATTTTGCAGGCTGGGGGACTTTGATGAAGCATTACTTTGATTACGTAAGTCACTGGCATTTTTGGCATTTCTGGGACAGTCACACATATCACAACAGGTCGCCCATGAGGGATTACATTGAAATGAGCAACTTTTGCAAGTCCAATTCTCATCATCTGATACAGCGGGAGGAGCTATATTCGATGGTCCTGGAGTCGGAACAAAGTTATATGGACTCGGAACATTAGGAACATTAGGCATCACATTTGTCTTTCTTGGCGATTCGCACACATCACAGCGTTTCTTGCTCTTGGCATTTTTTAACGTACATCTTTCACAAGTCCACGTATTGCCATCTTCATTATTATTCGTATAAATAGACACAGAACTCTTGGATGACCCGTTTGTTTGTGCTCCATCGGTCTGAAGTGCGCCTTCTTTACCACTCCTTTTTGGGCCTTTTTTCGAGGCTGGCCCTCCATCACCTTGCATAACATGTTTTCCAACCGCTGGCTTAGCTATATTGCACATTACGCAGAACGCCACATGTTGATTGTTCAATAGGTTGCATTTGCTGCACTTCCATTGGTTTTCGTCATTGTCAAAATCTCCCATCAACAGGCGCACACGAGCCCCAGGTTCTGTCGAGCTCGAAGGCTCCGCATCCATGTCTTCCTCCTGTCTATCTGCCATTCCATTGGCTTGCATAGCGGCAATGTTCCAGTGTTAAATTTCTGCAAAAAGAATTCACAAAACGCAAGTGAGTATATAGACCAAATCGATACTATTAAATTTTATGAAAGTTGTTGTCCAGCATGTCAAAATCTCAACACATACATATGATCATTGACCTGGATAAAGAGGCTACTATACATTCTGTAGTCTGTACAGATAAGAGTACAGACTTCCAATACATGTATTGACTATTGTACACAGCCTTACTGAATAGCTACTATTAAAATACAGCAATTTCCCCAAGCAGAGCAAAGGAGGTATACAGACAGTGTATAGGCCTACCTCACCTTTAAGTTTAGAAACAAATTTCTGGGAAAGTTCTGCTGTCACTGCAGCTCACTGTCAAAGTCACAACTGTCAGTCAGCTGTCAGCAGAACAACATTGCACTGCAGTCCAGAATGACACTGCAGCTGAATGAGCAGTCTGCAGCACTTGCAAGAACAGCTTTGTTCAGGGCTCTATAGTTGGCTCAGTGGATTCCCTGTCAATCAATTCAATCATCACTGACATTTAGTAAGAATATGACAACCAGAACAAGCTTACCTCTCAGCTTTGCGCCTAAACACACTGCCAACGTCTTCATGATTGTTTTGGTATCAGCGATCGAAATCTTGGGGAGTTTTCCTGCGCTGAACCTACTTTCCGGATCTTTAAGTCGGAACAAAATTGCGGACGCATTAAAAAAAAAAAAAGAAGAAGTAATTTTGCAATTGAATCTCAGTAACCTGGACATTGCTGCCAAGTAGTTAAAAACAGTGATCAAATAAATTAAGACAAATAAACTGGACATTATAAACTAGCAAAATGTATGCTGCGCGGCAGCAAGCCTTCAGTGAACGACTTCATAGTACTTAACACTGTACTCGGAATGTGGCATATATTATCAAGGAAAGAGGAGTTGAAAGAAAGACTCACAATGTAGTTGTCTCATTTCATGGTGTTGTTTATGAGGTATTGAAAATTTATATGAAAAAAAACCCTGAAATTTTGATGTTTGTATGCCTGCTTGTCATGGACATGTGGTGTAGTTTCATGTACATAGGAAGTATGGACTGAAAGCTATGGGCCGGAAACAAAAAATATGTTGTAGGCCTATAGGTCTATTTCATGGGTGCACAACCAAGGCTGTCATGGATTGTTTCCTGTGAAAACCATTTTGACTACCCTGAACCAAACCATTTTTGGTCTCTGTTATCCCAATCATTACTCAATGAATCAAATAAGAAGTGGTAAATTATTCTGTTCTACATTTAAAAATCTGAGTAGTTTTAACAAATCAAGGTCCAACTGCTGCTCCGACTGCTCCGACTGCTCCGACTGCTCCGACTGCTCCGACTGCTCCGACTGCTCCGACTGCTCCGACTGCTCCGACTGCTCCGACTGCTCTGGAGCCATGCTCCTTTGCACCAACTGCTCCGGAGCCATGCTCTGACCTCTCCGACTGCTCAGGAGCAATGCTCTGACTGCTTTGACTGCTCGGGAGAAATCAAGGACTGACTTATGCATGAGCATTATATTACTATTTATATTATGTTGTGTGAATAAATTGTTGATCATGAGAAACTTGTTTTTGTTATTTTGTATATTTTAAATTAATTTGGAGAGGGCTAGGGGAGACCGGGGCACGTAACACGTTGGTCTGCTTTTTTATTTTTTGGCTATCAATCAAAAACTTCACTAAATATTTTAAAAAGTTTTTTTTGTGGTCCAAGGTGCCCCGGACCCGGGGCACGTTGGACCGCCATGTGGGGCATGTTGGACCACAGAATAAAAGTTTAGGAAAGTAGAAGAAAGTGAGCAAATGCCACAGTTTATTCTCACAGATCACAACACACTCTTGTGTGTCATTGCAGAATGATTATATCGGAATATTTACCCAGATCATTTTAATAAGTCTTGTTTCAGCTAGAAGGGCTGGCAGATTAGCCAACTGAATTGATTTTACCTTCATATAGTACATGAATGACTTAAGTGCTCTATCAATGTTAAAAATTATACAGCTGCCATTTTGGTGATACATTTTTGTCGGTCAATCCAGTTTACAAGTGTCCAACGTGCCCCGGTCATGCTGGTCCAACGTGCCCCATCCCAACCTCTTATGAAAATGTGCATGTCTCGCTGACAAGGTTGAATGTGAACTTTGGAAACTTATATCTTTTTTTTTTTTTTTTTTTTTTATTACGACAACGAAAATGTCACATCTGACACATTTGTCATAACAGAAAATAACAAAATAGTAATACAAACATACAATAAATGGTTCAAGTTTAAAAAGACATAATCAATTTCAATCTTACAAAATATCTATACAATTTAAGGTTCCAGCCAATTAAATAAATGTTAATTCTAAGACATGACAAATCAGTAAATTAAATCACAATGGGCTATATATATATATACATTTAAAATGAAATGCAAAACGACAGACTATATCATTAAACATCAATACTAACAAGAAATTTACCTATAGCTTTTAATAATTGGGGTTCTCGTGATGTCATAATGGCTAAAAATTTTTCAAAATTATCGAGTTGATCAAAGTTGCATATTATATTAGATGATATAGTAATAAGATTTTCTCTGTCTATTCCATGACTAGGACATAACAATAAACAATGTATTTCATTTTCAACTTCATTTAAATCGCACTTATTACAAATTCTGTTTTCTACAGGCAACTTAGGGCTTTCATGTCTTCCAGTTTCAATTCGAAGGTTGTGAGAGCTAGTGCGAAATCTCGCAATTTTAGTGTATAATTTCCTGTTAATATTATGTAGTAAATAAGGTTCTATTCTGAAATCAGTCTTCATTAATTTATAAGTTCTAAGTTTTGGTTGTTTAGTCGAGTCATTCATTTCTTTGAAAAAATCATTTTGATACTTTTGGTATAGTTTCTCTTTAAACATCTTAGAGAACGTTTCATTTATTAGGTCTGTCTCATTAATTTCTCCAAACTGTATATTGTTGTTCTCTAGTACCTGTTTTATTTTGCTGAACCAGCATGTTCGTGAAGGTATATTTTTCTGAAAATTCAAACATTTTTTAAGAACATTATCATCTGGTCTTTTCTCAAGTTTAAGCCAATAATTGATCATTCTCATTTGTTGTCTAAGATGCAAAGGAAACTTCCCTGTCTCGCCATAGACTGCAAGTGTGGAAGTTTGCTTTCTTACACCTAACATATGTTTTAGGTAACCGAGTTGTACTTTCTCTATTTCATTTATAGGTTTTGATTTTGTCCATAATTCACAATTGTATTCCAGTATTGGCAAAATATAAGTATCGAACATTTTCATAGACAATTGCGGAATAATGTAACCAAGAGATTGTTTAGTGTCACCTTGCAGTGCAAAAATAGCTTTGTGAGCCTGTGTCACAAGATAGTCTGTCATTTCATTGTGAATATTGTAATTATTTGTAAGCACGTGACCAAGATATTTAAAATTTACAACCTCTTCAATTTGCTGTCCATTATAGTAGACAGAAAAATCAGTAGATCGGTTTCCAATCTTCATTACTTTAGTTTTATTTACATTCACAATAAGATGCCATTTACTGCAAAAATTATGGAAATTATTTACACATGACTGCAACTGTTCAGCTGAATTGGCCAGTAACACTATATCATCTGCATAAGCAATATGAGTTATATTGAAAGTGTCAAACTTTAATTAAGTGGTTATAGTTTCAATTTATGAGACTTGTCCAACTAGATCCCCCATATTTTAAGAAGGGTAACCTAGCCATCGAGACTTGAAAAAGTCACTTTTTATGCCGAAAATCAGGAAACTTGAAATAGAACTCACACTTATCCTTCAATGCTCATGAAATTTTTTGGCTAAAAGGCATACCACTAAAGGTCTCTTCATGGGGGATTTGGATAACTGTGCATGTTTTATCAAAAAAAATATTGGTAATGGTCCAACGTGCCCCGAGGTCCAATGTGCCCCGGTCTCCCCTACTCTCCACAAGGCTCTGGCCTGAGATGCATGACAGCCATGGGTTATGCCCATACAGTATACTTACCCCTGACGGGGTTGGCTGCTGTAAATTAGAGCAATTAAGCATGGAGGTAATTGGTTATGCCCACATTGTAATCCCTGGGGGGGGGGGCTGCACATTATTTTGCACATCAAATTTGCTTCGAACGCTAATTTTCCCTTCTACAATGTAATTCCTATTTAAAGTGCTGCCAAAGGACTGAGAAATTAAGAAGCCCAGAATGACCTCCACATGCTCCAGTTAACTGAGTTAAGTCAGTTGACCTAGATTTTGTTAGCTTTTGTTGTCTTTAATCAGAAATGACTGTGACTTTGTGTGCAACCTTTCTGGTTCATGGCAACAGCAGTGATTGAGTAGTAAGCAGTTTTTAAACATAGAAGAGCTGTGAGCATGGTTGACAGACCAAGGTGTGATTGACATCAGATTAATTAATTGACTAAAGTTTGGAACTATTAGCAAGATTTTCCAATGTTTCAATTTGGTTTAACGACAGTCGTGTTGTCTCTGTTGCTGAATTCCTTAATCCCTACAGTTTATCAAAAACATGTTAACTTGTTAAGTCATGTTTGCTTGACAAGACCAAATAGTAGCATTATTCTGTTTCTCAAAAGTACACACATACAGGTAGGTGGAGGTGGGGGGGGGGGTGTCCACCTAGACATGAGTCATTAGTTAATGGTGGCGGATCTTTCCGGAAATAGTTTAATGTGCGCGGGACACCAGAGAGCTGCAAAAAGGAGAGTTCTACTAACGGCCCTATTAGCCTACTTTAGTTTTTTGGTGCCAACAATAAGGTCTCCATTTTGCCAGCATAAAACTTGTGCAGCATGTCAACAAGCAATATTGACTTGGTCTTAAATTAGGGCACTTTTGATCCAAGTTCATGCACATAAATTCTAGATTATATATGTCTACTTTAAAAATGTTTATAATTCGAGATAAACAATTAGTTACATTCTTAATGAATCTTCTTTATTGCGTTTTCAAAAGTGTTGGTATGATTGGGTATTTTCAGGCAGGAATTTATGTACGTTTTAGCTGAAGTGTGTCATCCAACAGTGAGTGACCTACCCAGAAAGGTGAACCAGGGTGTGAACAACTGTAAATAAAGCCACTAATAGCCATCTCAGTTGTTTATTCAGTTGGAGGGTGGAACTCGATCACCGGTTGTATAGGTCGTGATAGTGGACCTCTCCTTTTTCCAGCTCTCCTGTGTTGACGAGCAGACTAAAACTATTTCCGGGAACAAGCTGCCATTTTGTACCATTGCTGAGCCAGTGGAGCTGGAATTCCTGGCAGGCCCCAGGGCACTCTTAATCCATTGAAAACATTACGGATTGCATTGCCGAGTCTTAAATGGAATGTTTAGCATGCCATATTCCAGTACTGTCAGGCTGATTAGACTTTGTTACAGACCTTAGAAACCCCGGCTCCATTGTAAATTCCCAGGCTGATGTTTCCGGAAATAGTTTTATTCTGCTCGTCAACACAGGAGAGCTGGAAAAAGGAGAGTTCCACTAACGCCCGCTATTTCAGCAAGGCTTCGAATCTCAAGATTCTTGTTAATTTTGTTATGGATTTTTTTTTTTTTGGCAATAGGCCTAGCAACTTTAGGCAGATTTCCTCAGATCACAACTTTTAAAAATGCTAATGAATTGATCCAAGAAGATAACACACCTGCGCACAACTGTACGCCTGAAGATGATATGGATCCGCAAAGCCAACACGATTTGATTTCCAGAAATTAGACCGGCAACCGGAAGCCGCCCCAGACATGCGTCTGACGACTTTGGAGGAAGTTGGGGGTTATCAACCTGATAAGTTAGACAAACTTGTTTAGTTCGTGTTTGTTGTACCATCTTATTGATGGATGTATTTGGGAATCGCTGCAGGACACCATGGATGACATTTGCTCAGGGTGGTTAGAAAAATCCCCACCAGAGAAAAAGATCCAGGGGCACTGGTTTGGCAGAATTTTTCAATCTGTGAGTAGATTTTGTCTTGTCTTTTAGTACACATTTTCATCATCTGATTGTGAAGATCACTGAACTGACTTTTCACTTTTTCTTGTGTTATTTATGCGTGTTCCATCACTACCTTCAATTTTTACTGTTACAACGTTTGTCACGAATTATCTGGGTGACTCACCAAGTCCAGTCATTCAGTGACACAACTGTCTGTCAAACTGTCACCTTTGCTGTCACTCACAAAATTGTTTGTGTATTGAAATTAATGAAGTGGGCGGGGCTTAAGTTAGTTTACCCCTGCTGTAAACATCCGTGTTGTTGTTGTAAATATACTACACAAAGTTAAGCTGTAGCAGGCCTAGCCTACTTGAATCTTGTTCTGTCTTTTTCTCACTATTTTTTGAAAATCTGGTAAGAGGGAATTACAAGAAGTTAAAAGAACAAGTTCTTGATCTAGCTTATTATGAACTATATTATACTAGTTTAAAAGGGTTAAAGTGCAAGTCTTTAAAATACGAGCCACAAATTAGTGATAGTAATACTATAGGCCTTATGTCAAAAGTTTTTGAATGTCATTTATTTGTTAGTGTGTCAATTATTACTTGTGAGCCAGTATGGATAATGTGCCAAAATTTTAGTATAATATTGATCTCTATACTACTGAATCAACAGATCAATGTGTTATGCAATAATTATGTTGTTACACAAAACCAGGTAAATGTATTCATGCTGTTCAGTATTTTACTGGGTATTTTTGTGTATCTTTGTGATTGTTTGAATTACAGATTAAGATAATTTACACACAGATTAGATTAGCTGAATAACA
This sequence comes from Platynereis dumerilii, assembly GCA_026936325.1. NCBI lineage: Eukaryota > Metazoa > Annelida > Polychaeta > Phyllodocida > Nereididae > Platynereis > Platynereis dumerilii. The sequence goes on from JAPTHN010000015.1 coordinate 6,734,628, forward strand.
ACATAGTTGTAACAATGCTAACAAAAGCATGGATAACACAGACCTTGTGTTACATAATAAAATGTCATTGTTTTAATTAGTTAAGTCAGCACAAATTGTTATAGCAGCTAATGATACAAGGAGGCAATTTACCTCATGAGCAAACAAAAGAGGTGTGAAAAGTGGCTTCTTTTGGCTTCACCTCAATGATTGTTTAAACAACCAATTGAGAAATTGGACTGTTGTCACAAATCACAGCTTCAGAAGAGTAGAGTCACCGGAGTGTGGAGAATGGCATTGACTGCTTCCTTGAAAGTTGTATTCTATGCTGGAGATACTGGTTACATTTATGAATTGTCAATTCTCAGAATGACTCGAATATATCACAATTCTAAATAGACATACTATCTATATTGCAGCAATATTATTGTTAGGATGTATTTCTGCATGATATCCCCATCAAGTCTTATAAATTGTTGAGGAATTATGAGTGACCACCACTGACTAGTACTGAGTGCTACTGACAACCTCAACGCTCCTGTGACCTTGCTCCTGCAGACTGTGAGTCTTGTCATTTCCCTACACTTTCATGGTATACAATAACACAAATCTATACCTTTGATGACTCATATCCCATCAAATGAGTCTGGTGAGGCGCAAAATCCAAATATAATACCATGTACTATATTAAAAAGAAAAGTTTAATCATGTTCACTGATGCAGTTAGAACATTTGTTTTACGAATTGACATGCCAGCTAGATTTGTATTAATTTGATTTATAATTGGGTTCCTCAGTGTTAATTTTTTCCTTGAGATTTGTAAGGATTCCTCGTTCCTGGTCTTCAGAATTTGATAGGGCTCTTGAAACAAATTTTGAAACTTTTTTCTTGAACTTTCAAGTTATCATGCAATTTCAATAACTTTCAATGTGGATGTTCTTAATATTTGATGGGCACGTTTCGTTGCTATGCCAACTAATGGTTTTGTCAGCATTAGCACCACAAATTTGAAAATCATCCATTTCTAATGCCATAATTATGAATTTGCAAGAACATAGATTATGTCCCTGGGGAGAAAGAATTTCAGTTATTTGTGATGAATTTAATAAATCTATTTTCAATCCCTTTCTCGGACAATAATTGTTGAAACTTGATGTTTGAAGAATGTTTCATTTTGATAAGGTACTCAATAACAACCAAAGGTCTTGTAAATGTCTTGCACTTTAGTGATAAGCTGCAAACAGTAGTCTAGAGCCCCAGACAATGTTAATTGGGAAGTGAAGGAACCTCAAAGAAGTTTCTGAAAACTCTTCGTTATAACTTATAACTGTTGTTACTAGTTCCAGAAAAGTTATTTGAGGAATGTGAAATGTTATGAGTACAATTCAGCTACAACTCTACGTGTTATGTATCTTCTTTTCACATAAATATTCAGAAAATAATAAATCATATATGCCGACAAAATGACAATAGTTATGTCACTTTACAAGGTACTTCAACAAATTGTCATTGTAACTGTTTAAATTTATTTATATGGGAGTATATTTGAAAGCTATATCAGACCAAAACATTTTAGATGCTTCAAGGATCACAGTTGATTTGAATTACAATCTATTTATAACTCTTCTGAATGCTTGTAACATTATACTGCTGAATTATACCTCAGACTATCAACCTCATGCTGAGATGGTTTTACAAGAAGAAAATTGTAAAGCAACTTGTGTTATCCTGTCAAAAAAAGTGGAAAAACTGCAAAAAAATTGAGACTTGGTATGCAGGAAAGTATTTTTACGAGGACAATTTCTTTTGATATATGATGATGTTGGTCTATATGTGGTGTAAGTATAGCTTAAAAGGCCATTTATAACACCATGAAATGAATAATAATATCCACGCGTGTTGTCCATAGATGCTATTTTTCTTGAACATAGAGGATTTCTTCTTTGAAGTGAGGAGCTTCGTGTTTGCATGTTTGCTTGATCAGCTTTGAATGCCTCAAGATGACTTAGTCACAAAATTATAGGAATGTGAAGATTTCTGTAGATCTGTGAAGCGAGGGACTTCTCCTGATTTTCCTCAAATAGCTTCAAATTTATCCAATTCATAGGTGTCAGCTTCAGCCTTGATGAGCACTTGAGATGCCTTTATTTGGTGTTTGATTTGTGGTCGTGAATATACATTTGTCAGTGGCAAAGTAGAGGGACGACAAAATGGGGTTAATTGCTAGGACCTTATTCAGGAGTAGACTTTGATATAAATTCAAACAGCTGGGCTGTCGGTTGGTAAGGCAGTGGTTGAACTGTTGAGATTCGATCGGCTGAAGGTCCCAGATTTAATTCCCAATTTATGTAAAGGTCTTCTGGAACAGTGTCCCGGCTGGAGTGGTTTGGATGACACATGAAATGTGTTAGCTCTTTGTATTGATCAGGCTTGGTCCGCTTGGAGGCCTAGCCGCCTAGCTCAATGGCAGTCTTTGCTAGAACTTCTGGGACCCAGGTTTGAAACTTTGAATCCCGATCTGAGCGAACTATGTTAATGTAGATGTTATATCAATAGATGTTAAATTGTTTCATCCTGTGGCAAGAGTGCTCTTTGTCTCATAATCGTGGTTCTTGTCTGTCCTGTTAACCCCAGCCAATAGAGGGACTCATGGAGTTTGAGTAAAGGATGTTAATCCCTTTCACCCACATATTGGTCAGGGTTTTAGATAGGTAGCAAAATATCCCACAAATGGCATAAAACAATGATAAATATTGTAGAAGGCATTACGCTTGTGTGGAATCACCATTCCCTTAACATCAATGTCACTAATGTCACTACTGTGCCAATGAGCAACCAGAATGGGCCCACCTATTCAATGAAGGCCCTAAAGTTGCTTTGCAATTTTGAAAATGTCTCAAGATGAAACTAACTTCTTCCTAATGCCTATGACTGAGTTTTTTTTTCCTGTCTTTTGGTTCTCTATCTTCCTTCTCCTTTCAGTTTTCCTTAAAAAATTCTTTGCTCAAAAATTGGAAGTGGGAATTTAGTGTTAACAGAAAACATATGGAATCATTTTCCACTTGTGCATACTTAAACCATGCTTTAACTAAGAGCTATTTAGCAAACTGACAAAGTCTGACATGCCCTGCTGTACTGAAAGATGCAGAAAAGTTAGTGAGAACCACAGGACCAAAAATATATCTGAGAATTTCTGCTGGGTAGACAATGGAAGAGGGATGCTATGGGAGTACAGGGGATATCTCTGGAATCTGTTTTGTATATTGCGATGGAATGACAATGGAGCTGGGTGTTGTACAAATAAACAGAATCATGTCGAGTGGGTAATTCCATACCCCATGATGTATACTGGAGATCAGTATTTTTAGCAGCACTTTTCCTGACTTCAAAGGCTTCAGAGCTTCTGAGGCAGCATTTTAGAGGAGCTATGGAGTTACAATGTTCCAAAATGCAAATCGCTTAGTAGGACTTATCGCTTATTGATGGTATGAAAAAGAATGGAATAAAATTAGAAGTCAGAAATTATTAAAAAATAGTTTTCTTTAGTATATTTACATTCTCCTAGAATGCACATGGCATTTTTACCCTTTTCACACACAATTGTCCCTGAAATACAAAGTCACTAATAGCGTATTTTAGAGCGGCCCTTCCACAGTCTTAATAAAAGCTTTTTTTTAAGTGAGGTGGTGAGAGTGTTCAGTCTCTATCAAGTGAAAGTACACCCCTGGACTGAGATCATCTCGCAAATTTGTTTGGGTGCCTCTTGTCCTTGACAGCAGTGGCAGATACAGGGGGGGGACCTAGGGGGCACGCCCCCCCCCCCAGACCACTGAGATTAATAATAGCATTTTGAAGAAAATATGCCGCGACGCGGGCTCGCGAATAACAAAATTCCTCCGGGCCCACCCTAGACCACCCTGTCTGGATCCGCAACTGTGACAGATTAATAATTGGTCTTCGAAAGCATTGTGTCTAGGGTGAAAGTCTTCGAAAGTCTTATGAATTTGATTAAATTTAGACTTTGTGGAAACCCTGAATATCTTGTTCGAAACATATGTATAATTTTTTTAACCGGCCTAACAGCGGAGGCCGGTTTATACAGGAGCTGTAAATGGATCAGGTGAAACCATAAACAGTAGGCATAAACTGCAACCACAAGCTTGATGTAAACCATGTTTGGCAAAGGTTTTTCCACATTGTGATCTTAATATTTCACTTACAGTTATGAAATTTGGTACAGGTATGGTACTCTGGGTATGGATTGGGAACATGTCGAAAAATCCAAGATGGCTGCCATTTTGTGGCGGCCATTTTGGCAGCAATCTTTCTTCATTCTTGAACTGCCCTTTGTGACCTTAATATTTCACTTACAGTTATGAAATTTGGTACAGGTATGGAACTCTGGGTATGGATTGGGAAAATGTCAAGAAATCCAAGATGGCTGCCGTTTTGTGGCGGCCATTTTGGCAGCCATCTTTCATCATTCTTGAACTGCCCATTGTGACCTTAATATTATCACTTGCAGTTATGAAATTTGGTACAGGCATGGGCCTGTAGGTATGGATTGGGAACATGTTGAGAAATCCAAGATGGCTGCCGTTTTGTGGCGGCCATTTTAGCAGCCATCTTTCTTCATTCTTGAACTGCCCATTGTGACCTTCATATTTCACTTACAGTTATGAAATTTGGTACAGGTATGGGCCTCTTGGTATGGATTGGGAACATGTTGAGAAATCCAAGATGGCTTCCATTTTGTGGCGGCCATTTTGGCAGCCATCTTTCTTCATTCTTGAACTGCCCATTGTGACCTTAATATTTCACTTACAGTTATGAACTTTGGTACAGGTATGGGCCTCTTGGTATGAGGATTGGGAACATGTTGAGAAATCCAAGATGGCTGCCATTTTGTGGCGGCCATTTTGGCAGCCATCTTTCTTCATTCTTGAACTGCCCATTGTGACCTTATTATTTCACTTACAGTTATGAAATTTGGTACAGGTATGGGCCTCTGGGTATGGATTGGGAACATGTTGAGAAATCCAAGATGGCTGCCGTTTTGTGGCGGCCATTTTGGCAGCCATCTTTCTTCATTCTTGAACTGCCCATTGTGACCTTAATATTTCACTTACAGTTATGAAATTTGGTACAGGTATGGGCCTCTGGGTATGGATTGGGAACATGTCGAGAAATCCAAGATTGCTGCCATTTTGTGGCGGCCATTTTGGCAGCCATCTTTCTTCATTCTTGAACTGCCCATTGTGACCTTAATATTTCACTTACAGTTATGAAATTTGGTACAGGTATGGGGCTGTGGGTATCAGACAGGAACATGTTGAGAAATCCAAGATGGCATCCACTTTGTGGCAGCCATTTTGGCAGCAATCTTTCTTCATACTTGAACTGACCATTGTGACCTTAATATTTCACTTACTGTTATGAAATTTGGTATAGGTATTGGCCTGTGGGTATGGATGAGTAACATGTTGAGAAATCCAAGATGGCGGCCATTTTGACAGCCATCTTTCCTTTTTTTTATAGAAATCTGTTCAAACTGCATTGATTCTATACTAATAGTCTAGCATCTTCCAATCAACTATTTCTCCTATCTTCCAATATCAGTTGCTCAGTGGTTTAAGCAATGGCACCTTCAATTTCATTGCGCTAGGTCGGTTTTGAATCCTCGGATTCTTGTTTATATATCCTCCTAAAGCCTAAGCAACTTGGAAATTTCGTCACCCTTATACTACAGTCTTACAAGACTGCTTTCATTTCACTGCACAGAGAGTGCCATCAGAAAAACAGAAGGCTTGTGAAGTCTCCTTGGACTACGAATGGCTTAGCCTTTGTAGCTGCATGTCATATTTTACATTTTCCTCTATCATAGACTATGATGTGGAACTATTTTATAATTTTTATCATCTATTTCATATATGTCCATGTCCGGTATAACTGAATAAATATATTAAGTCTAATTGGTTAGTTTTAAAAGGAAGTTCATGTATTTAATATTATTCTATTTTTAGAAAGCATATATATGTTGGTCATATCAGTTCAAGTGGTCTTTAATCTTTTAAAAGTGATACGCTATATTTACACTGTCACATTTTAATATGTACAAAGCTACTGTTATTAGAATGTAATGTCAAATAACTGTGTTGTATAAAGGTTGATAGATTAAATTATGTTGCATTACTGTGTCATTATCAATTTATAATACTGATTATTGTGAATATTGCGTATACTCCCCGTATAGACATCAATCAGATGTTTTGTTGAAAGAAAGATCATTTTTGTGCTCAGATTTTTTAATTTTCATGATAGATATACTATGATAGGCCATTGGGTTGCCCATACTGGACAGAGACTTAACTCCTCTGAAGTATGAAAAAGATTGTTCAAATTTGAAGTATGAAAAAGACTGTTCAATTACTTTAATTTAAATTGTGGAATCTTTTTTTTTTAATCTATATTATTCAGTTATTGATCCATCTCAAAAAGGGAGGGGAATATATTTTAATTAGATCACTAAGTCTTGAACTCTGATTTGCTTAATTGTTATATAGATCTGATCAGTTACTGTTGACTTTCTAATTGATACCATGGTGGCATGGTCCATGAAAATGGACTCAGGAACTTCTGTAGGAAAATTGAGGGACCAGTTTGTTCTTAGTACTTTTTTTTGCAAAGTTCATTCAACTTCACATTCTAATATTAGCACCAGAGGGGGACACTATCCAGTTGTTGGGAAGTTTTAGGCCCTTGGAAAGTTTGTTGTGTGATCACTTCTGTAAAGTTTTGTCACCTCTATGTAAACTCAACCTTTACAGAACTTTATATGGTATGATTGGCATCTTCCGTTTGTAGTATTTTGTACAATAAAGTAACTGTTTGATCAATGATAACTATTTATCAGAATTATTTTATAACCATTTACTGGAGTCGAGACTGATAATGATTTGCTTGAACACCCAGTACCAGGAAGAAACATCGCTTTGATGGTACGAAATGTGATTGGGAAGTATGGTAATGCTGATAAAGATTGGTTACAAAACATATAAGGATCAATACAGTTTCATGCAATAATGTACACAAGTAATATGAGTGCTATTTAGTTTTGTTATCATATAATTTAGTAATGACACATGTTTTATTATGATTATCACATTATTGTGGCAATAAAAAGTCATCCAAATAATTACAAAAAAAGTAATGCGCTTGTAATGTGCAATGACATACATGTATAGCATTTATTATGACCGCCGCCAGCGCTGGCGCGGTCATTTTGCTTTTACCCCCGTATTGTACCATTTAATGAGCTGTCTCTGAGAAAATCAGGCTGATAGCCAAATATGTGTCCGGATGGCCTGACTCGGATTTTGATGAAATTTTCACCAAATGACCTTCAGATAGATTAACGAGGACTGGTGAAGGCCGTATTGTCATCCGTCAAGATTTTCCATGCTTTTGGGCCTATTCAAAAATAGATGTCAAAACTGCCCAAATTATATTTAAATTAAAATATATAGTAAAAATTGTCAACTTTGAGGTAGCAATTCTCAAATCCGGGCGCGTCGTTTGAAAAAGTGACCATGGGGCATCTTCAGGAATGCCTTGAACCTCCAAAAACCAATGTCCGTTCGGTGGAACTTTTCCGTATTTTTTTGTAATTGACACAATTAAAAACGCAAAAACGGACAATTTAGAGGCAAAATGACGGAACCACAAAATTCCGAAATTTTTCATATCTCAGCTAATAACACCCCTATTTCAACAAACAAAGGGTCAATTCCTATGTTTTCAGACATGGGGAACTGGTTTATGGGGTTATTTTGATCATCAGAGGTCAAGGTCACCACGAAATGTCAAGGTCAAACACCAAAAAAATCCAAAAATAGCGATTTTTTTGCATCTAACACCCTCCGAAATACCCGCATCATGTAATATTGCCAATAATATGATGCTTAACTACAGAACAGATTATTATTATCCAGTAAAAGTGGGAATTATCATCAAATATTATGCATACATGGTACAGCTCCAGTCAAAATATTGGTATTTCCGAATTCTGACGTACAACAAAAATCATGAAACAATGATGTAGTTACAGTTTTGATGTATTTTCATTGTATCTGTTGATCCATACATTTTCAGAAAGCTTATACACCAAGGATTCTAAAAACTGGTATTTCAATATATATTCTTTAATTGGTTATGGCGGCCATCTTGGAGTTTCCCGTGCGGCCATCCGAAACTCTTTTTTGCTCGTATCGTCAGATCTACTTGGGCAAGAATGATGATTTTTGGGTCAAAATGTATGTATTCAGGGCAGGGTTAGGCCTATTCATTCCTTTTTTCCCTTGCACTACTTATGGGTCTTTATCCTCAAATTAACATAAGAACTTTAATTTGCTGGGGGAAAAGCTCAAAAGAAATGGCTGTTTGAGGATACATTCTGTTTTCCTGATGTACCAAAAGGAATTCAGAGCTTTTGAAATCTTAGTTATGTGTGCTGCACTGCTTGTATTAAGATAGCTTTCTTAGCCATATAGCATCTTGGTGTTATGTTACAGAAATGGACAGCAAGGGGGATATAAATTATTAATGATTTTAAGAAAGTGTCAATTATAATAACATAGTGATAATAACTGTATAAACTGATGTTCAGCAATGCACAAGGAAGCTGAATCAACTGCCTTTTGTCTGTGGCATAATACTGAGGGTCAGTGAAGTACCTGGTTTCTTTAGGCTACTGACTTGTACATCATGGCACTATTCTTTGAAGACATTTCAACTCATACTTAGTGCAGATTATCAATAACACCCTGCTCATTAAGAAGTCAGATAAAAGGGACTCCATGCAAAATGAGAGAGAACATTACCTAGTTTTAGCTGAATAGCCATAACAAAAAATGAATTTTCTAATTCATTAATCAAAACCAATTTTCAAAAGGAATAGATATGACACTAAAAGGTATTCTTACATATTTTCCAAACTTTTTTTTTGGGTTTTAATGAAATCTGTATCTGTCTTATTAACATTTTCCTAATTCTGTTCATATTTATTTGTATGAGTAAAATATGATTGTATATCTTTCTGATAAAAAAAAAACCATTGAACAGCAAATTTTAACTTTCCTCATCAGTAATACGTGTTTCTTAAAACTCAAAACAATACATGAATGTGTTTAATGCAGCTATATATATTAACTTTGAGAGCTCTTGGACGCCCAAAAGAGCATTTACGGTAATCAAATGATATTTTGAAAGTGCCTGAAATTTACCAAAATATGGGTTGATTGCCATAAATGCATCACGTGTGGAAATATAAAGTTGTAGGCTAGTTCTTAAGTTGGATTATTTGCCTTTGGTTATCTTTTCCTCAAAAACGTTTTAGTGTACAAAATTGTTACAGTGCTGTCTGTAAGCTGCCCAAGTGAATGGATGATGCTTTGCTATTGGGCCAATGCTAAACATGCTCAACCGAACTGCTTGTGAAAACAAGGGTGCTCATCTAATGAGAAAACATTAAGGGTTATAAAGGATCATATTTGAGGCAGGTGAATACAAATGGCTCCCTATTTTCTTTGCTCTACCAACATTTACATATTAGTCAAAATCCTTGATAAATAAGTGAACTGCCCTCCACATCGAAGAGAAAATTGGCAGCTATTTGCCTCCCACATACTTCAAAAATAGCCCTTTATAACCCAATATGTTTGCATCTCATCAGATGAGAATTTATGCATCCAGAAAACTGCTTGGTTGAGGAATTTTACCATTCACCCAATGGCAAAATATCAACTGTTTGATTTACTTACAAGTTAAAAGTAGCTTTGTAACAGTTTTGTGTACTTATATATATTTGTGAAGAAAAGACACCAAAAGCAAATTATCCAAAATTAATTAATACAGAATGACAACTTTATATGTAGACATGGGGCACATTTATGACAATTAACTGACAATCTAGTCAATTTCAAGCACTTAGTATAATAATAACCATAAACTTTAGTAAATCTGAAAGTTGCTGTTCAATTACTTGTTTTCCAGACAGATAAAAATCATATTTATTATACAATACTCATACTTAAATATTTGAACACAAGCATAATGTTACTTATAAAGCAGATATAATTTCACTAAGACCACACAAAGTTGAATACATGTCTAAATTGTCTGTTGGTGACACTAGACCCTGGAGTCAGTCGAGTTAGTTGAAAAAGTCAGTTGAATTTCATTTTCAACAAGTCAGTCACATTTGCATCCACTAGTCACTGGTGTGTTTTGCGAAAGTCAATTAGAATTTATCAACTAAATCTTGACTAAGAAAGCATATCCAAGGATGAGAACCACTTTGAATTTAATCATTTCAAGAGTGAATAAGAGTATGATTTTTTGTCTTTATTGATTTTTTACAAACAAATTTTTAGATAATCGTAATTTTGAAAATGAGTATCAAATTGTTCGTCTTACCTTTCGCCCACTTTTTAAAACAAATTTTTGAAAAGTTGGATTTAGTCAGTTGTAATTTATTCAACTAGTTGGAGCTGAATTCTGCCAACTAGTTGAATTAATCAGTTGAATTCCTGTTTGGTCTGTCTTGATTAGATTTTCAACTGACTCCTGGGTCTTGGTGACACACAGGTCTGTTCCTTTCAATGTGAAGCCGGTTTTTCTGGCTTTTCGTTTGGTGATTCTGAATGTTTAACTTTTAATAGAATTTGGGAATGAGGGATTGTTGCAAAAACGCATTTATAAGGTAGTAATATGGCTTTTCTGGTTAAAGACGATTGTGTGATGATCAAAATATAAAAGGAAAGATTTGGCAGTTTTTTGCTGCCAGGCACTTGAGTGGCCGAGTGCTGAAGGTCTCAGCCTGCATGGGTTTGAACTGTGACTGGGGAACCCAAAATTTTCATTGAACCTTCATGAACAAAATCCCAGCTGAACTGGATGTTGTTCAGACGAGAGGTTAAATTGGAGGTCCTTTTATCAGTGTCTATGCTGATAAATAAAAGTGCCCTCAAAATGGCTACTTAAATGTGTAACATATTGATGACTCCCACCTTCTACAATCTCATCGATCAACATGTCTGAGTAACCAGAACTGGGGGTTGCACTTACCATATCTATCTATCTATCTATCTATCCATCTATCCATCTGTCTTATATTCAGGATAGTTCAATACATGTAGCTCCTCAATATTGTACGGGTCCCTACCTTTTAAAAAGAAGGATGTTATTGATAATCTGTACCAAGTTTTATTTTTAATAAAAGTTTGAAATGTAGGTATTATCTGACTTCTTAATGAACAGGGTGTTATTGATAATCTGTACTAAGCATGAGTTGAAACGTCTTCAAATAATAGTGTCAGTGCTGTACAAGTCAGTAGTCTAAAGAAACCAGTTACTTCACTGACCCTCAGTATTAAGCCACAGAAGAAAAAAAAACGGCAGCTTCATTGTGCATTGCTGAACATCAGTTTACACAGTTATTATCACTAGGTTATTATCATTAATAATTTGTATCCCCCTTGTTGTCCATTTCTGTAACATAACACCAAGATGCTATATGGCTAAGAAAGCCATCTTAATACAAGCAGAGCAGCACACATCACTATGATTTCAAAAGCTCTGAATTCCTTTTGGTACATTGGGAACACAGAACGTATCCTCAAACAGCCATTTCTTTTGACATTTTTCCCTCAGAAAATTAAATTTCTTATGTCTATTTGTGGATAATGGCCCATAAGTAGTGCAAGGGAAAGAAGGAATGAATAACCCTGCCCTGAATACATACATTTTGACCCAAAAATCATCATTCTAGCCCAAGTAGATCTGGCAATACAAGCAAAAAAGAGTTTCGATGGCCACACGGGAAACTCCAAGATGGCCGCCATAACCAATTAAAGAATATATTGAAATACCAGTTTTTAGAATCCTTGGTGTATAAGCTTTCTGAAAATGTATGGATCAACAGATACAATGAAAATACATCAAGAGCGTAACTACGTCATTGATTCATGATTTTTGTTGTACGTCAGAATTCGGAAATATCAATATTTTGACTGGAGCTGTACCATGTATAGGCCTACATAATATTTGATGATAATTCCCATTTTTACAGGATAATGATAATCTGTTCTATAGTTAAGCATCATATTATTTGCAATATTTCATGATGCGGGTATTTTGGAGGGTGCTAGATGCAAAAAAATCGCTATTTTTGGATTTTTTTGGTGTTTGACCTTGACATTGAGTGGTGACCTTGACCTCTGATGATCAAAATAACCCCATAAACCAGTTCCCCATGTCTGAAAACATAGGAATTGACCCTTTGTTTGTTGAAATAGGGGTGTTATTAGCTGAGATATGAAAAATTCGGAATTTTGTGGTTCCGTCATTTTGCCTCTAAATTGTCCGTTTTTACGTTTTTAATTGTGTCAATTACAAAAAAATACGGAAAAGTTCCACCAAACAGACATTGGTTTTTGGAGGTTCAAGGCATTCCTGAAGATGCCCCATGGTCACTTTTTCAAACGACGCGCCCGGATTTGAGAATTGCTACCTCAAAGTTGACAATTTTTACTATATATTTTAATTTAAATATAATTTGGGCAGTTTTGATATCTATTTTTGAATAGGCCCAAAAGCATGGAAAATCTTGACGGATGACAAAACGGACTTCACAAGTCCTCGTTAATCTATCTGAAGGTCATTTGGTGAAAATTTCATCAAAATCCGAGTCGGGCCATCCGGACACCCCCGCCTGATTTTCTCAGAGACAGCTCATTAACTCACATTTTTGGGGATGGATAGAACAAGTTACACTCAATGTACAATCATGAAAGTTGCTATTTTTGTATATTCATATAATTAGAACAATTACCTGATATATTGTATTTATTTACATATCATTGTTTATCTTGGGTACATCCAAAAGGGGGAGGGGGTGCACCTACCCTTTGGGTTACAGCAGTTTTCTGCTCAGGTGCCCTCCTGTACAACATTTCACTTTAGTTATATATATATTTATGTATGTTCATTTTTCATTATATTGTAAGTGCCTACGTTGTGCAAATAAAGTATCCTATCCTATCCTATAAACATAACTTTACATTCTTTACTCAACCCCTGAAAACCAGAATGATCCAAGGGGTCTTTCATACCTTTCTGAGATTCATGATTTTTCAGTGAAACACCCCACCTTATTGTTATTTTGGCTATCTGAATGTTGTTTTCGTGATTTTTGGCACTGTGCCAGATTAGACCTGCTTGGACCGCTTGACTGCTGGGGGATGTCTCAAAAGCAGCCAAACTCTTATTGATCGCCTTTAGGCTGATCTCCGTTTTTATGCGGTCACATGGCGGGATTTCATGTGTCGGAGGGTGTCGGAGGATTTATGTGGCGGAGTCGTAGACAAAGGTAATCAATGATGGCAGTCAATGATGGCAGTCAATGATGGCAGTCAATGATGGCAATCAATGATGGCAATCAATGATGGCAATCAATGATGAAGATAGATAGATAGATAGATAGATAGATAAGGTATCTACTAAGGATAAGGGGGCGACCATTTAATATCTCCTAAGAATAAGGGGGCAGCCATTTAATATCTACTAAGGTGCTAAGATGACAAAAGTACATGCATGAATGAACCAAGGGGGCAACCATTTAATATCTACTAAGCAATGATGATAGATATAGATAGATAGATACATAGATAGATAGATAGGATAAGGGGCGACCATTTAATATCTACTAAGGAGGGGGCGACCATTATTACTAAGAATGTATGAACCAAGGGGGCAACCATTTAATATCTACTAAGCAATGCTGATAGATATACATAGATAGATAGATAGATAGATAGATAGATAGATAGGATAAGGGGGCGACCATTTAATATATACTAAAGAGTGGGCGACCATTATTACTAAGAATAAGGGGGCAACCATTTAATATCTACTAAACCCCCTGCGGACATGGGGACATACCCCCGCGGACATGGGGACATGCCCCCCGGACATGGGGACATGGGGACATGCCCCCGGGGACATGGGGACATGCCCCCGGGGACATGGAGACATGCCCCCGGGGACATGGGGACATGCCCCCGGGGACATGGGGACATGCCCATGGGGACATGCCCATGGGGACATGCCCCCGGGGACATGGGGACATGCCCATGGGGACATGCCCCCGGGGACATGGGGACATGCCCCCGGGGACATGGGGACATGCCCCCGGGGACATGGGGACATGCCCCCTGGGACATGGGGACATGCCCCCTGGGACATGGGGACATGCCCCCCGGGGACATGGGGACATGGCCCCCGGGGACATGGGGACATGCCCCCGGGGACATGGGGACATGCCCCCGCGGACATGGGGTCATGCCCCCGCGGACATGGGGACATGCCCCCGCGGACATGGGGACATGCCCCGCGGACATGGGGACATGCCCCCGCGGACATGGGGACATGCCCCCGCGGACATGGGGACATGCCCCCGCGGACATGGGGACATGCCCCCGCGGACATGGGGACATGTCCCCGCGGACATGGGGACATGCCCCCGCGGACATGGGGACATGCCCCCGGGGCCATGGGGACATACCCCCGGGACATGAGGACATGCCCCAGGGGACATGGGGACATGCCCCAGGGGACATGGGGTCATGCCCCCCAGGGACATGGGGATATGCCCCCGGGGACATGGGGACATGCCCCCGGGGACATGGGGACATGCCCCCGGGGACATGGGGACATGCCCCCGGGGACATGGGGGCATGCCCCCGCGGACATACATGGGGACATACCCCCGGGGACATGGGGACATACCCCCGGGGACATACCCCCGGGGACATACCCCCGGGGACATGCCCCCGCGGACACGGGGACATGCCCCCGCGGACATGGGGACATGCCCCCGCGGACATGGGGACATGTCCCCGCGGACATGGGGACATGCCCCCGCGGACATGGGGACATGCCCCCGGGGACATGGGGACATGCCCCCGGGGCCATGGGGACATACCCCCGGGACATGAGGACATGCCCCAGGGGACATGGGGACATGCCCCAGGGGACATGGGGTCATGCCCCCCAGGGACATGGGGATATGCCCCCGGGGACATGGGGACATGCCCCCGGGGACATGGGGACATGCCCCCGGGGACATGGGGACATGCCCCCGGGGACATGGGGGCATGCCCCCGCGGACATACATGGGGACATACCCCCGGGGACATGGGGACATACCCCCGGGGACATACCCCCGGGGACATGCCCCGCGGACACAGGGACATGCCCCCGCGGACACGGGGCCATGCCCCCGTGGACACATAACTGCACTGCATCACTGCCTTGCATTACAACACTGCAGTCTGCATTGCAGCTCTGTGTTTCTGCACTGCATCACAGAACCTCATTACTGCAATGCATTACAGCACTGCAGCACAACACTTCATTACTGCACTGTATTTCAACAGTGCTTTTTTGCACTGCATAACTGCACTGCATTACAGACCACATCACAGCACTGCTTACAACACTGCATAACTGCACTGCATAACTGCACTGCATAACTGCACTGCATTACTGCATGCTTTGCATCACTCTATTACAGCACTGCATTACAGCAATGCATTACAGCACTGCATTACACTGCATTATTGTACTGCATTACATCACTGCCTCACTGCATTACTTTACAACATAATTACAACAATGAATCATTGTGCTGCATTACAGCAACGTGTTATTGGACTTCTTTCTGTATTCTGCATTAAAGCACTGCACTACAACACTGCATTACAGCACTGTATTACAGCACTATATTACAGCACTGTATTACAGCACTATATTACAGCACTGCATTACAGCACTGCATTACAGCGCTACGTTACAGCACTGCATTAAAGCACTACATTACATTACAGGTCAGGCGGCAGGTCGGTTGGCTTACTTTTCATGACAGTTTACTGACATGGGCGAGTTTATACCAAAGGGTGTTCATACATATATATATATCAAAAGGTGTATATATACTGTGCCAATGGTTTTACACACCCCTGGGTCCACACACACCCATGGGCGTACACTCACCCATGGGAGTACACACACCCATGGGTTTACACACACCCATGGGCGTACACACACCCATGGGCATACACTGACCGATGGGCATACACACACAGATGGGCATACACATGGGCGTACACACAGATGAGTGTACAGGTGGGCATACCCACACAGCTAGGCGTACAGGTGGGCCTGCACTGACAGATGTGTGTGTACACACAGGTGGCCCTGCAGACACACATGGGCGTCCACACACACATGGGCATCCACACTGGGATGGGCATACAGATGGCCATGCACATACAAATGGGCATGCACACACAGATGGGCGTGCACGCACAGATGGGCTTACACACACTGACGGGCGTGCTGATATGGGCGTATACATGCAGATGGCTGTACATATGGGCATGCGCACACAGATGGCCATATCAATGGGCGTGCACACGAAGGTGGCTGTGCACACACAAATTGGCATACTCACACAGACGGTCGTACTCCCAGCTAGGTGTAAAGGGGGGTGTGCACACTAAGAAGGCATGCACTCACAGATGAGGGTACCAACACAGATGGGCATACACTCGAGAGATGGGCATAGGCCTACAGGTGGGCGTACACATAGATGGGTGTACAGGTGGGCGTGCCCACACAGATAGGCATTCAGGTGGACATGCCACGCAAATGGGTGCGTACACAGATGGGTGTGTACACACAAATTGGCGTGAACACACAGATGGGCATGCCAGACGAGCTACAGATGGGCGTACACTTGACGATGGCCGTACACAGGCATGCACAATGGATGTACACATATACGCCCCTCGAATAAACCCCTCGTCAAATAGAGGCCCCACTGCGCCATGGACAACAACGAATATATATCTATTTATTATTATTATTATACGACTGAGCTTTTTTAAGCCAGGTCCAAACAAGCTGCACTCAAAACACAAATTGTTATTCATCTTTTATGGATCGACACAGTCACACTTGATTGCACTTGATCAGCAAAAGGCGTCCAGCAGCGCCGGCGGTCATATTATCATCGCTTGCGATTCTAGTTGATAATTTAGTTACAAAATTATTTAGGAGAACTAATCACTTCCTGCATAATGTTCTGCAATTCTATGTAATCAGCTGATAATATTGGATCCTTTTTTTGGTTGGAAAACACCAAATATGTTTGATTACATTACTATTTAATATGGCATGTTTAGTTGTGATGTGTAATGCTTAATATTTATACTTTGAAGTCAGTTGGAGTAGTAAGTTTTAATGTAATCATTCACTTGCTCTACATATTGATCTTATAAAAAAAAAGATCCTTAAAATGGGCCACTCAATTGAAATATATGTCCAAATGTTAATATTTTTTTGTCGTTAATGCTTATTTATGATTTTGTTGTGAAAGTCATATTTTGTATGTGGATCTAGATACACACTGGTATACTTATATAGCTACTGTATCATACATTAAGTTTGAGCTGTTGTAACATCAGTTAGCAGCTGGTTATGATATTTTGGAAGTAATTTTTCATAAATTTATATGAGTCGGAACCGTTTGTTGGAATATTATGGTAACTCAATGCTGACATAGAGGGCTCACTTCCTGGATCCAAATTGTCTCATTTTGACCCAAAATTTTGTGAAACACAATGCTGGTAATTTGAACTTGACCTCCAAATGGCTCCCAGGTCATTATATGGGGAGATAACAGCCCCGGATAAAGGGCAAATGCAACCAAATTGGGATGGGGTGTAGTCAACTGTGCTGTGAAAGAGTTTGCTATTCATGGGTATTTAAATTGTGATTATTGTGTGTTTCGATCATTGGGTATCAAATAAATCGCTTCGTTTACAGAATTAGTACGGTTCTGTTCCTGCACTATGGATGGATGGTCCAGGGTTTGTGTCCTGTATTTATGCTCTCCAGTAGGCTTCTTTAGTCATGTTGGTTCTTAATAGGAACTCGGCAATGAAGCAAAGATTAAAACTTTGACAATATGACAAAGTTAGGAGCATCCAGGACATTCCAGATGACCCAGCCAGAGCTGGAATTGAATTTGCGATCCAGAAATTTGGGGTTCTGATGGTTACCTATTGATTATATGACCATTCAGACTTATCCTTGTATTACACGGTATTTGAAATACTTTGAACTTGGTCTTGGTGAGCTTTTAAACATGTCTTGATATGGGTTCATTAATATTAATTGGGCTACATGATTATTCATGATTCGAAATGGAATTTTAGTTTCATTAACTTATTGCCTTATTATAAATTCATTGAATTAATGAAATCATGGGCTGGAGTTGAATTATCATTTTAATTAGTCTGGGTTATATGTTAACTTTCTGAACTATTAAAATGAGAAATTTCAAAAGTATCAGTTGTACCCACAAGGATTTACAAAACTTCTGAACCTATTCAAGGAATTAATAGTATTGATAAAATGCAAATTTCTACGATCCTCCATATGACAGAAAGGGGGGTGGTGACTCAGGGTGCAGGCCCAAGCCCAAATATGGAATTTTCTACTTGTCTCTAGTATTTTCAAGGGTAGTACATTCTGACTGAAGACACTTGTTACAAGTAAAGAGAAAACATCATTTTAGATGTGGGCCTGTGGTTAGGGCATGGAGTCAATATTATCATCAACAATACTGGGATCATCATATCAGTAAATCACTAATACTCATCTTTGACATTTTGCCAAATTTAGTGGCCAGTCTGGTGCAGTTTATATGTTGTTGGATTGTAGGATAATCTATGGAGTAATCAAATCAGCATCTATTTATTTTTTATTGGCAATGTTTTCACTTTCTTGCTCAACCTGATAATGAGAATGGACATTTGAGCAATGAAAAAGAGATGAAAATGCCATGAAAGATGTTTAGTGACCTGTGTCAAGGCCCATCCCAACAATATAGACTCCTGCTGCTTTTCAAGCTGTGAAGGATTTATTGCAAATCTGTCAATTGAAGTAAAGCAGACCTAAAGAACAGACTATGGCAGCAGACTATCCTGCTGGGAAAATGCTGGACATTAGGGCATCCACCCAGTGGGACCAGGTCATCATGACTTTAAATTGGCAGGGCTGTCGTGATGTTTAGCCTAACTTATGTTGTTTAGGTCATGATGTGAGGGGGGTGCAGTTTTGAGCAAGGGGGGGGGGGGTTGATTTAATAAACAAACTGCATAATGTGTTCAGTTCAAGCAGTTGACCTGTCTTGTGACCTTTGGAGGTCAAATGTTCAGATGTTACAGATATATGCTGAGGCAGTTCATTGGCATGCCTAGAGGGCTTTTCTTTTGAGAGGTTTTCAAGGTTGGAGTCTTAACTCGAGAGGTGCTTCTGAGGAGCTGAGAATCTCATAGACTATGTATGGAGTCCAGCAGGTCCACTTCATTTGGACCCTTTAGACTGCATTTGCTTTGCATTCTCATTGGTTTGCAATGGGTCCTTTTTGAATTGAGTGAAAGCCACTTAATCAAGATAAGCTATAAATGGTGCTCTTTGACAGTTTGACACTAAAAAGCTCAAAAACAATCACAGAGCTGAGGGCTCCATTTCCAAGTTGGATCCTCTGCAAATGGGAGAAGGCTGGGGACTAAAGGAGAGGGGTGAGGCTCTGTAGTCTCCAAACGAATAAGTACGGTTTTAGATTACTTAGATTAGTAAGAACTTGCAATGATACACTGCTGCAGTATCTGTTCTAAAAGTTCTTGGCTCTTGAGTGGCTGAAGACAGCAGCTGACACCAGAGGTCATGCTAGTAGTTCTGGCAAGTGTGACGCACTCTGGCGTGCAAAAAAACACACATCAACAACACTCGAACAACCAGCAGTAGCTCAGCAGTCCTAGCATTTATACTGGTAGCTGCTGATATGACAGCCTAGCCACTTTAGCTAAGCACAGCTTAGCACTGTTAAGCTGACTGTTATAACATTGGGAACTGACTGGATGCATTAACTGTGGTGCTGTGTACTCCATATACCATTGGATCTATAGTTCTGTGCTTGTGTGTTGTGATTTCTTGGTATGTTCTACAGATAGCATGGAGTGACATAGATCAGGGAATCACCAATACTTATCAGCGGTGATCAGTGTGTTGTGGACTGTGTTGTGTTTACCAGGCACACTCATTGGAGCATAGAAACAGATACAAACTGAAAAGTTCTTGGAGTTGTTGTCAGATAAGACCTCTCTTATCTGTCTGATTCTATCACTTGTGTTGTTATCTAAGGATTACAATATGTAAACTCTCCTTCTTCACCCCCTCCCCTGTTCAAGAGAATGTATGACTGTACATTGACAGCTACATTTCAGTCATTACTTCATGTTTGCTCTTCTCTGGAGACAGGATTTCTAGGCTTACTCAACCTCAAACACAACAACAAAAACATCTTTAACAGGATTTGTGGACTACCTTTTACATGACATGAGACAACTTGGTTGTAGGTAAGATCATAAGATGACATGTATTGATATATGTATGCAATGTGCCAATGTTTATGTTGAATATGCTATGACAACTTGATAACAGTGCTTAAAAGTATTTATATCTCTGTAATACTTGTATATCAAATTCACTTATTGATCAGTCAAGCCAAAACTAATTGTATTGAATTCATAACCTTTGAAGGAGTTCTGACTGGATATTGTGATTGAATATTGTGATCCTTAATACCATAACCCTATACAATATTAGTTACTTGTCCAGGTCATTGATGTCGATGAAGATATATCTTGCCTGATCTCTTGATACGACTCCTAGAATGATAAACTTCAGTTATGCATTCCCAACAAATTGAATCTAAGTCATAAACTTTGGATGGGGCTTAGTTTCCTATACATATACTGGTATTTGTGATGACATGTTAATCAAATTGTCAATGAGGAATACCATGACTTGTATGACACTTAGAATGATAACTTAAGAGTATTTATATAAACTGTTTATATTCTGCAAGATTCTTGGTTCTGATGCAGCCTCAACATTGGATATAGTTGTGTTAGTCCATGTCTAGTAAGAAATACCATGACCCACAAAATGTCAGCATGCCAGAGCAGGCTGCTTGGGAAAACAAGAGGAAAAAGAAAGAATGGAATAAGAAAGAAGTAAGGAGAGATATAGAGAAAGAATTGAGATAGTCAACCAGCTCTAATCAACCTTATCAATTAGCTTGGCTAATCAGTTAATGACAAGGTGGGTTTTAATTAACCTTCTTGGATGTCTTATGTGTCTTATCATGGACTATAGGTAGGTAAGGAGAGTGCAACCCTCTAAGGCCAGTTGTGCCGCTTATGGTTATTAAGATGAGAGAACGAGGCATACAATATACGGTACACATTCACCGTCATTCAGCACCACGTGAGGGATCTTTTACTTGCCTGACACAGAGCATCTTTGCTTTAAATTAGTGGGTCTCAGGAGGTTTAATTCCAGCTTTTGCCAGGTCATATGAACCTATTAAATTTTTTGGATGTCAGCATGATCAGTTTCAATATCCTTCGCTGTCCTGATTACACTAGACTGCAATAAATGCAGGATGTAAAGCCCGAATCAGGGGCCTGTCATTCATTATAGTTACTAGCTCAGTAAAGACACTAGTACAAGACACAGATTTTGACTTGGAGTAGATACTCCACTGAGTGCCATCTCCTGATTCTTCTCTAATGCTAATTGAAAAGAGTTTAAAAGTAAGTCAATTAGGGTCGTTGAATCACGTCTGCGGTTTCATGACATTATAAACCTTATAAACTTATTGTCTGAGAGACTGAAACTCTAAAATGATTCGTCTCATGTTAATGCGTTTCTCTGGTGTAATCTCTTATCAGTAGACAGTACATAATTATTATCAGAGCCTGGTAATTATCAAACCATTATCATAGTTCTAGTCCCTTGCCAGGAATATAATGATCTTCTGTATGCATACACCTATGTAAATGGCATGTAAATAGTGTGACATTAAGAATGGTGATCCATGTGTGAAATTATTGTTTATTGACTAGATGTGAAATCACTTACATTGCTATTTGCAGATTTGCTATTGATTGATACTTTGAAGAATATGGTTGTGAGCAGCTAATAGCTATAAGTACATGTAAAAGTACAGGTGCTACAATTCTGTTGTCTTGTACATGCGGTATATTGAGTTAAAAGAAAATTAGGAGAGGCGAAAACAGTAAAGTAATAGATTAAAACTGTCTAATAGAATGTCTATGTCGCATTGTACCGCAGTCGAAGGTGTTCTTCAAGATTTATCTATACAGTGGTCCCTGCATTATAAGACCCATTGTTATAACGCTGGCTTTCCTTATGTGACCAATGACCATCTTTCTTACAAATACGAGTCTTTTTCGTGCATTTTGCACCCCGGGGAGATTGGTATTTTTTATTTGACCTCCACAATAGCATGATAGACCGCTTCATGAACACTGAAGGCCCAGTGAAGGGGTGGTTGTATTATGCAAGGACCACTTTATTGTGTGAGATACTGTGTAAAAATGTTTTGGCGGTCAGCAAGCAATAATGCGGCGATGTTTCTTCAAAAACTGTGAGGTTGTGTAAAGATCTGCTGTCTGACACTCGATGATGAAATACTTTGATTTATACGCAGTTCTTGTATTTTAGCATCATCAATTTTTCAAATGCTCCAACATTACAATCACATCAAGAATGTTTAGTTTCTGTTGTGTGGGAGTGACTTGATGGATTTGTTCCCACTGGGAGTTGCTGCAGCAAGAGATCCATGAGTCCTGACTGAGCTGAGAGATGATGAGAGAGCCTCCTCCTGACTCCTGACTGAACTCAACAACAACAACATTAACCAAGGATTCAGTCACGACCACATCAAGAAACAACAACATTGTTGGGAGGGATTAGTAATGACTGAGGATTGTCATGTATTCTGGCATATGGAATAAACATAATGCCATAATGCTATATATATATATATATGTGTATGATAAACAGTCTATATCAAACATAGTCTATACAGTGTCAGCAGTCCATGGTCTACATAATTTGGATAATACTAGTCAAAAACTCTTTATGCAGTTGCTATGGGTGTGCCAGTCACATACATTGCTCCCCTGGGCTCATAATACTCCTTATGTGGGTCACTGGCATCCTTGTTCCCCATGAACTGCACTTATATTTCATGTCAAATTGCTTGAATTATGTGATTTGATCCCTCCCCTTGTTAAGTTGTAGCCTATGCATGAATTGAAGGGGTGGGAGAGAGAGAGAGAGGCTCTGAGGGGGGGGGGTCATAATTGTGCATTTTTGTATCACCATTTTCCAATACTGCCCACAGTGCACACTGCACAGTCTGAATTGCTATACCCAATATTGTACATGGTACCATTGACATCATTGTGTACCTCATTCACATGCATGTTAATACCATGATTGTCCCATGTTAATACATTCCGGGCTTTCCATTGTGATCTTGCTTTGGTACATGTTACATTGTATTATCCACACAGAGGGTAAATATGACAGAGTATCACAAGTTGACGATTACCACAAGTTGACGATTACCACAAGTTGACGATTACCACAAGTTGACAATGGAGTCTCTTTGAATCTCGTCAATCCTGAAAGCATCGAGAACTGCTTTGGCGGTGGAGTGGGTGTTTGTAGGCGTCGAGGGTCAGAAGCTACTAATGACATCTGCTTCTATAGAAAGAATGATGATGCGAATCACCCGATCATGCATAGTTAGAAAAATGTATTGATAACTATGGGATTTCGATGAGACATCAGAATGATGAAGGACTTGGGAGTCGAAGATGGGCTTCAAATGTTTTAGGAGGAGTCAGGAGTACAGCATAAAGGTCCTCACTTTATCCCACAGACTTGCAACTTAGGATAAGACAATTACAGATCTGATACCGAATCACCGATACTAAGTCCTTGACACAGACAGTAACACTAAGATTTGACTTTAATTTGTGACTTATAGGTATGATTCTACTATGATATCAATTTGTAGGTCTAGCGCTAGACAAGAAGTAACCGTCACTGACAAAAGCGAAAAGCTCTAGTTACATCAGCTCATTTCTCGGAATTTGATGTATACGACTGATGTGTACATTGTTGTTAGCCAGTGAGTGATCACAAGTGTACTTTTGACTCTCAAAGGCTAGATTTGCAAAGCTGTGCATGTATTTACATATTTGCCAAGGCCACAGTTCAGAAGCATTCGTATATGATTCATACTCTGTGCCATACGCTGTTTACAAATGACAAGATTAGCTTTTCAGCTTATTCTGCAGTATCTAACCATAGCGTATTAAAGACATAATACATTCTATATCATTCATGTGCATGGACTCCTCAGGTCCTATGCTTTCTCTGCTATTTCTGAATCTATTATGAAAAGTTTAGAGAAAGTTTACTGCATTCATAATGTGAAGCAAAATTCATGATTCATTATAAATCAAATTTGCTTCATTGCCTTCAATCAATATGAAATTTGAAGTATGGTCGATATTGAATACTTTTAAGTTT
Organism: Platynereis dumerilii; assembly: GCA_026936325.1. NCBI lineage: Eukaryota > Metazoa > Annelida > Polychaeta > Phyllodocida > Nereididae > Platynereis > Platynereis dumerilii. The sequence continues at coordinate 6,759,213 of JAPTHN010000015.1, forward strand.
TAACTCAACAACAACTCCAACCCAAAGCTGGTACCTCTGCACTGACTCACATTGACTAGCGGCTGATGAAATCAAGTGATTCTCTGAAAACTGAGGTCAGCATATGAACATGATAAGCAAAACTGCGATATATGAGTTAAAGTAGACACGATGCTCCCCTTTTTCTGGCGGGAAGACTATGCACTCCAAAGAGTGCTACCTTCCCATTGACAAGTTTGTCTTCCAAGTATTTTGTAGTGTTAAGGCAACTGTAAACTATAAACTCATATATTGTTACTATCCCTGCTCGACATATCACTTGTTTCATGAAGCAACACTAAACAGCATTGTTGTTTAGTTTGCTCCCAGAATTTCTCACCCATGCACATGATGCATGATTCCATGGATTGGGCCATGGATGTGAGATTCTCACCCAGGACAGCAGCAGAGCAGTGTGCTTGCAAAAAAGCCTCTGGCTCTCTGCCAGCTATGATTCATTATGAGTTTTTGCTGAACATTGCTGAAGGAAGAGGCAGCAGATTGAACAGAGGGCTTTGTCAGCTGGAGGTACTTGCATCCACCTGCATGTGACGTCACCACACCCTGAATGTATACAAACAATGTATACAAATATCTCATACAATTGCAGTGTGCATTACATGACGAAGATATACGAAAGGTCTTCTAAACAGAGCTAAAGAGCTACATGATAAAGAGTGAATGGACATATCCTCACCATTACACCCTCACAATGGGCTCACATGCATCCAATTGCATTGTCAGGCAAGAAAAATGCATCTCTTAACCACATCTATGACAATAGATAATGTTCCACTGCTCTTCATTCCATTGTTATATAGGATAGAATACAATTATATTTGTAACTGTCATCACATAGGCTTATGTAGATGCACAAATTGTCTTCTTTACTGTCGCTTCAAGTAAGTTTTGTAAGTTCAACAATTGTTCAATGGTGCTCCACAAATCTAATATTTATTACTTGCAAATTTGCAAGTTGTGGTTATACAGATATTGCTAGTTATTTGGCTGTTACAAATATGCTCACCTGCACTATTGTTAACCAAGTTATGACAGGACTATGTTTGTTTTGGAAGATTTGTAAACTTGTGGGACCATCAGTAAAGTTCTGTATTGAATATAAACTTGATGAATGCTAACCCTAAATGTGTTAATAGCCCTTTCACACTGGGGCTCGTACAACCTCGTATGAGCCATTTTAAAGTCAGCAACCCTACGAGAAGGCCTACGAGATTATACATAATCAATCAGCAATCATCAGTGGCAGTACGGCAACATTTTTGGAAAAATTAAACATGTTTAATTTTTTACTGCGGATGCTGGCGTGTCATTTACACGAACTAATACATAATCACAGGAAATCTCTGCATTATGAACACGAAATGTACACAATGGCACGAGATCAAACGAGATCTGGACGACATAAAACGAGTTCTAAACGAAATTGTACGAGCCTGTACGCCACCCAGAACGTGGCTAGTACGCCAGTAATCAACAACCAGTCTCCAGGAGCTCAATTTGAGATCATTTTCATTTTGACCTGCGCATTTAAAACTGCCCAAGTCTGCTGTAGCTTACGTGCCATTACGTCAGTGTGAAAGGGGTATTTAAAAGAGTGGTAAAGCAGAAACTTGTCAGAAAGCATTGATAAAATGATAGCAAGTAACCAACTGGAGCATAGAATTGACACAAAAGAGGAGGGAGGGATAGAGGGACAAAAAATGGCAATGCATTCAATGCTTTTCTTGTTCAGGTGTTGCTTTTACTCAGTGTTACTGTTAGAAAACCCTTTCGTGCATTTTATTGTATCGTAGGCTTTTACTTTGGAACTGAGATATCGTTCATGGCTATGGCACCAATGCTATGGCAGCATTGTCACTATCTTCATTGGGCGAAGTTAACTTTTCATTCACTGAGTCATTGACTGTCATCATTTGATTTATTTGTTGGTCTTTGATAATTGAGAGGTTACAATATCTGCCTAACTTTTTAAGTCTTCAGACTTCCTTGGAAATGTCAGTCTATCACTTACTGGCTAACTCCAGTTATACATTGTGATAAATTTTCAGTTTGAATGACCACTCTTCGTGTGGAATACGACAAAGTTGACATAGGGTATAGACTACAGAACATTCTTCGATTGTTTAGAGATGCAGTATTTGCTTATCTGCTTATTGGCAGTACACTTGGCTTTTGCTGGTAAAAGCTTCGATCTTCCTCTTGCGACAGAGACAAAGATGTCTGATTGAGATATCTACTAAATCAGTTGCCTGCAATTGCTGAGTTGTCCTCAGTAGCTGTCCTCTTAGCTCTATAGAGGCAGAAATAATGGATGTAGAACCCAATCCATCACAGCCATAGCTATGTGTGCTCTAGTTGTTGTGCAGCTTGTAATAACTGTCCAAACAACATTCAGTGCCACTCACTGCTGTGAAAATTGTGGTTTGAATGGCCTGAGCATCCACTGGACTGAGCATCAGCTGCTCTCAAATGTACATTTGCAGGTTTTTGCAATATTTGTAGCAGCTAATAGTGCTAACACTGCCTCACTGACGGCTAAGAGCAATGAAGGGACCTCTGTGAACAAGACCTGGTCCATCTTCTTATGACCTGCCCTGCTAGCCTTTGACCCTCAACACTGGTGGCCTGATGGCAGTGCCCCTGTCTGCCCTGCTGGTGGCTTGCTGGTGGCTTGCTGGTGGCCTAAATGACCTAAGTGTACTTAGGTCCAGGCCCCTGGCTAGGACCTCAGCTGCTCAGAGGCCCAGAAACAGACCAGGGCCAAACAAATGCTCAACAACTGCTGAACTCCAGGTGAACACCACAGACAGACAGAGATAAGTTAGCAAGACCTCTTAGAGGCTACATGGGAGTTATGAGAGATGGAAGAAACTTATATATAGCTTATGGCAATATTGGCTCTGTGTCCAGCTGTATTTTGTGAGCTCAATGCCATAATACATGTCCTTTTGAGAGATTTCACTTCTACAAATACTGCTAGCATTGTTATGTGGCACTTTGTCTGACCTTCTACTTAATCCAAATCTGTGTTATAGCAGCCAGTCAACCCACTTCCAGCAACAATCTACTGAGTCTAGCATTGGAGTAGTTTTGCTCTCATGTTGCAGCAAATGGGTTGCTAACACAACCTGCTATTCTAACTGTTCAACACCGTTCAACTGCTACTTCAGTGGTACTGGGCTGTTCACAGTGGTTCGTGTGCTGTTGTATCAGGGAGGCAGTCACACAGTAGCAGCTAATTGGCCAGCTAATGATGCTGTGGGGGTGTGGGTCCCTTGGGGGTTATCTTTCCCAGCCCTGCTTTTCTTCATTCAGTGTTGTTGAACTCCTGCTTCACCCACAACATGCACAAGGAGCTCCCAGGTTCTGTGAGCTTCAGGGGCAGACCCCTCCCTCCCCCTCTTTTAAAAGTAATGGGTGTCCTGTCGCCCCCGCCACCCACTCTTCATAAACACCAAATCCCAGTCTCCTCATTGTAACCTGCTAGAATCCCTCAGCTAGATTCTAAGGTCTCTTGCAGCTAATCCACCTAATCATGATGGCTTATCCAGGAGGGAGAGGATAACCCCACCCCCCTTAATTCCACCCCCTCAAGATTTGGGTCACATCAAATAGGGGAGGGGGTTGAGAATTAGCCTGGTGGTCCTGTGGCTGTGCACCCACTCAACTGACTTGCATGACCTCTGTTAGGTACACTGGCTACAATGTATCCATCTTCATATCATGTTACCAATCTCTGCCATATTACAAGAAATACTAGTACAGCCCCCTCTTGTCACTCTGATAAAACCACTTAGTTAATTCACAATAAAGAAAAAACAAACGACGAAAAGAACTTAACGAAGCGAAGAAACTGTCACTAACGTTCATCTTGGTCCTCTTCCTCTGCAGCTTGAACAGGATTTGCAAGCATTGAATCGGCAACCATTGCGGCATCCGACATTGTCAGCATCCGTATTGCATCCTTGACTGTCAAGTCATATTCCATTCTGAAAGCATAAAACGGACTTGCTTAAGAATGAGCTAACTAACCTAAAAATAACCAAAAATCTGGATTCATCTCCATAATTGTGAGGAGTATAATTGTGGTTTTCAATGTATTCTTAAAAATGACAACTTTAAAAATGTCCCGTTACCTCCGTGATAATCTACTTTCCTTTTGTATCAATTTACAGCCAGATATGAAAATAATATACAGTATTCCTGGTGACGAGCATTCGAGTACCCACCACACAAAAAACAACAACTATCAAATTTTACATAACAAAATGTATCCTGACAGGTGCCCACACTTGTAAGCAGCATCTCCATGCTCACATCTTAGAATCTATATTGGGAATGACAACATGGGATCAATAATTCATTGTTTATATTTCCATCGCCTTGTCATTTAACACTTAGTATATTTTTTCAACATAGTCTGCTGTCTTAATGCTTAATATGCAAATAAAGAAAGTCATACTTTCTTTTGGTAAATTTAGAGAAAATTTCATAGGATCGATTGATAAATCTAGAGAACATTTTATTGGATCTTTTGATAAATTAAGCGAAAATTTGATGAGATCTTTTGCGAATTTAGAGAAAATTTCTTGGGATCTTTTGATTCTTTTCATTCATTCTGAACTAATTTGACTGCAGAACTCTTGGTAGAACGCAGAGGAAACTGCCTCCCCTTCCTCCCATCTCAAGTAATTCAACTGCAGTCTCAAGCAGACTCCCTCCTCCTGCTCAGAAAATTTATAGTCACTTCTATACTGTGGATATTAAGTGTGGCTATAAATATACATGCAATTCTTAATCACACTAGTTATATTATGGTTATGGGGGCTGAGCCCTCTGGCTATATTTCCCGAATGTGCATTGTATAATCAGGAGCCATGGTTCATGTTCTCTTCATGAAATATGCATGCTTATCTAGAACAGGTCTAGTTCATGTCAGGTTTTTTTATTGCTACCATTTTTATGAAATCAGAAATCTGCTGCCTTTTTTTTTACCAAGCCTCCCCAAGAATAGCTGCCATGGGTTGGTTTCTTCCCTGAACAATATAATGCTGCAAATGCATGCAACTGGGTGAAATAATGCCTGTTTCTATAAAATCTAGCTGACAGTTCATTCTCCGTTCATCAATACAGATATAAACATCACATCGTCAAAGATGATTGATAGTTATTTATATTCTTCGCTCAATACTCCCTCAGGCAACCAATTGAATGCCTGATGGTAGCGAGTATGTATTTACAATTTAAAAGTTTGCATAACTTCCATCATTGTACATGGAATCTTAAAGACGTTGTAAGTTGAAGGACTAAATGTGCATGTAATTGCTACAACTTGAAATGCACTGGTAGATTTGAAAGTCACCAATTATTATCTCCATTAACTTGTGCTATTTTTTGGGTTGTCGATTTATTTTCATAACGCACCCAGAGTTAACGAGACTGCGAAAGTTGTCGCTTGAAAACTTAAAAGTTTGCCCATCATATTTTCCACATAATTGGTATTCCCATACACCCTTGGCAGTTCTTCCTAATTCTATAAGAAGTATTTCTCGTACATTTCATGAAGTTGAAAAAATGTTATACATTCAAGTGTAAATTTAATAGATAAGAAGCATGCCACTCAAAAGTGAGTTATGAGTCTTATGACAGAGTGAGAATAAAAATGGGAATGATTTTAGAAATATAGGTTATGCATACAGAGGCGTGAGTGCTTTAAAACTTTTTACAGGTCTTAAAAATTCAAATTAATTGAATCGAGATGACCCGGAGCTCTGACTCTGTATTTATTATTTTCTGCAAGACTTCTCAAATGTGATTTCATTTGCACTGCCCATCCTGGATTTTAGTGTACTTTTAGGACCATATTAAATGAGTGCGTCTGTTAATAGGTCTTTTAATAGAAATGATATCAATATGACCTATTTAACACAATGAATATTTTTTACATTATTTTATTTTGCAAAACCGAACTCCCGCACAATCGACAAAGTCTATCATAAATCGGCTCGACGAAGTCTATCAAAAATCGGCTCGAATTTATTGTCAACATACAGTTTTTTTTACAAAACTTCTTTTTGTGTTTGGCTTTTGATTTATTCAGAAATTCATACAGGTTACAAAATTAAATTGAGAAATGAAATGAAGATGTAACAATGGATGAAGATCTAGGATGGCGCTCATGTTGTGGACCTATCGCCAACCCACTCTGTACACTAATTTTTTTAAAAATTCTTTTTAATGCATAAAAATGTTCATTGACATATTGACCTTGGGCATAATTTTTTCGGTGATGACTGTTGATAGCGCATCGCCCGACCATTAGATTCCCAACTTTTTGGGGTTATTGTGAGTCTTGCAAAAATTGTTGTGTCAGAACTCCCCTTTGAAACTAAAAAAAAAAACATAATATAATAAATTGGATATACCGGTACAATTATTACAGAAAGATAGATAGATAGAGATATATGGTGTTATAAGACATTTTCCCATTGTCATATGGATTATGGATCATATTGTATGTTTTCCGCCCTGACTGACAGTCTCATCAAATGCTGTTCAGACACAGAAGAATCTAATTGCTGAGTCTGGTACATGTATACGTGTAAGTCAGACATTGAAGAATACAGGTGGAATTTGCATGTGTTTACCACTGCTGACAGATAATTAAAAGATCCAGGGATGGCCCTGAACCATGTGCTACAGAGCCACTTGATGATTGTTTGCAGGTCATTGTTGATACAATGTTGATTCTTGATCATTTTGATCTTTTGGATGATCCAGACACCAGGTCAAAGTTGAACTTGAAGGAACCAATTGATCCTTGCTCATAGAGTGGGAGACCTAGAAGTCGATCAATGATCTGTAGTGCTTTTCTGGAGTCAAGAGATAAAACAATGTAAGGCCAGACGTGTTTAATGTATAGCTTCTCCTATCGACCAACCCGACAGATTTTCTGCCTTCGAAAAAAGATTTATATATAGCTCACCCGCTTTATATATATAGCTCACCCGATTTATATATAGCTCACCCGCAATTTTTATTAAATTGGCATTATAATTATTTAAAAAATGAGATTACAACTTTCTTTTTTCGTCTGATGGACCCCAGAAAAAGTGCCTTGAGAAGATCCGAGAAGCTAAAGATCGATTATGTCAGGCCTAAAGCAGTGATAGGTTATCTGAATGATTCTTATCTCAAGTATATTTCGAAGTACTATCAAGGAGAGATTCGCTAGAATACATTCCAAGGAAATGGAACGGTTGAAAATCATGATATGGTCGAAGCATGAACACGACGAATCGAAATGGGGGAATCCCAAAAACACATCAAGTGGAACAAAAACCAGAAAGAATTCAGAAAGACATGGTTTTTTGGAGTGTCGAGTGATTGAATGACTTAAAACATGTCATTTCTGTCATCCTTCAAATGCTCAATCCGTAAACTACCTGACTATAATCATAAAATTGGGTATTAGTCAAGTTAGCATGGTTTTGGATTGTAGTCTATCTGAACTTTTTTATTCATCTACATTTTCTGCTATCCATTATACAATTATACCGACGAACCATTCTAGCATTTCTGGGGCCAGAAGCAATGCTCGGACCATTTATTTGCATGCTATAAGAGTCATACTGAGACTCGACTTAGAAGATAAACTTGAGAAATATTGAGATCATCAGATGACACAACTTCAACCAATATATATATGTTGTGTGCTGTCAGATGAAGTAATCTCTACTTGCACAAATATGAAAACATTTACTGAACTACGTATTTGCTTCAAATGTTGACAATTATATTGTCATTTTCCATCAGAATAAGTTTATTGACCCTGCAGGGTATTGTACTAGACAATTTCATGAGGAAATCTCTGGTTGTCATAAATCTTTAAAAAAAGTTTGTTGACCCTAAGAAAGCACTTGATGAAGGAGCTGAAGTAATCCCCAATGTGAGGTGAGGTCAGCATTGTTCTCAGCTTTCTCTTGTCTCTCCCTTTATGTACATACTAAATGTTAATGTCAAAAAATCCCAAGCACTGGTTGCATAATGTTACTTTGATAAATGAAGAGAACTAAGGAGGTTAGAAGGAAATGTCCCCGGTGTCCCCACATCACACAGCATTTCGCTTCTTATCAAAGTAAGGAATAACTTTGATGTCATGCTACAATCCCATGTGGCGTTGAGTTAGCATATATTGAAACGAATGATAAAAAGTGCAAAAAAATTGAACATTGTTGGAGGGAAAAAGTATTCTTGTCGTTTTAGCTTATTAGTATGTGAGTCATAATCATAAGACTGTCGCATTTAAATAGAGTCACATTTAAATAGAGTCAAAAGCATGACATCTGCGACCTTTGTGCAATGCTTTCCCCTAGTGACCCACTCAAAATTTAGTCGCAATTTAGTTTTCTAACAAGTCTATCATTAACTTTTCAAGTTAGTTGTAAAAGGTTTCTAAATTTGGTGTGATCAACTTTGACCAATAAATAGTGACTTTTGTCTTCTTGCTGGAGACATTTCTAAATGAAGCATCGGGTGGTGCTCATTCAGAAGAGTCATTCTCCTCTGACCCTGTATGATAATGGTATGTCACCAAGTTGCAATAGCGTTATATATTCTTCTTGGAAACCTCATAATCTAAATTTGCAAAAGAAGTCAGACAGTTCATGGCGAATCAGATGATGTCTTATTGGTAGACAGCTGCGTTAAACGAAGAACTAGATGAAGCATATGATAAGGGACTGTCTGGTGCATGGAATGCTGTCCCACAGGGACGAAATGTCGGCCATATATGTGAAGTGAAATGTACAGACTCCTATCCAACCCTGACTCCTATCCAACCCTGACTCCTATCTACCCGACTCCTATCCCCTGACTCGCCTCCGACTCCTATCCACCCCGACTCCTAACCATCCCCGACTCCTAACCATCCCCGACTCCTATCCACCCCAACTCCTATCCACCCCCGACTCCTATCCACCCCAACTCCTATCCACCCCCGACTCCTATGCCCCCGACTCCTATCCATCCCCCCAGACTCCCATCCCCTGACTCCTATCCAATCCCGACTCCTATCCATCCCCGACTCCTATCCCCCGACTCCTATCCACCCCCAACTCCTATCCACCCCCAACTCCTATCCACCCCCGACTCCTATCCACACCCGACTCCTATCCACACCCGACTCCTATCCACACCCGACTCCTATCCACACCCGACTCCTATCCACACCCGACTCCTATCCGCTCCCGACTCCTATCAACCCCAGACTCCTATCGACTCCCGACTCCTATCCAACCCCGACTCCTATCCACTCCCTACTCCTATCCACTCCAGACTCCTATCCACTCCCGACTCCTATCCACTCCCGACTCCTATCCACTCCCGACTCCTATCCACTCCCGACTCCTTCCACTCCCGACTCCTATCCACCCCAGACTCCTATCCGCTCCCGACTCCTATCCACCCCAGACTCCTATCCGCCCTACATTCCTATCTGCCCCAGACTCCTATCCACTCCTGACTCCTATCCACCCCCGACTCCTATGCGCCCTAGACTCCTATCCATTCCCGACTCCTATCCATTCCCGACTCCTATCCGCCCCAGACTCCTATCCACCCCCGACTCCTATCCACACCGACTCCTATCCACCCCGACTCCTATCCACCCCCGACTCCTATCCACTCCTGACTCCTATCCACCCCAGACTCTTATCCACTCCCGACTCCTATCCACCCCAGACTCATATCCACTCCCGACTCCTATCCACTCCCGACTCCTATCTGCCCCAGACTCCTATCTGCTCCCGACTCCTATCCATCCCAGACTCCTATACGCCCCAGACTCCTATCCGCTCCCGACTCCTATCCGCTCCCGACTCCTATCCACTCCCGACTCCTATCCACTCCAGACTCCTATCCATCCCCGACTCCTATCCACTCCCGACTCCTATCCACCCCAGACTCCTATCCACCCCAGACTCCTATCCACCCCGACTCCTATCCACTCCCGACTCCTATCCACCCCCGACTCCTATCCACCCCAGACTCCTATCCACCTCCGACTCCTATCCACTCCCGACTCCTATCCACCCCAGACTCCTATCCACCCCCGACTCATATCCACTTCCGACTCCTATCCACCCCGACTCCTATCCAATCCCGACTCCTATCCACCCCAGACTCCTATCCACTCCCGACTCCTATCCACTCCCGACTCCTATCCACCCCAGACTCCTATCCACCCCAGACTCCTATCCTATCCCGACTCCTATCCACTCCCGACTCCTATCTGCCCCAGACTCCTATCCACCCCCGACTCCTATCCACCCCGACTCCTATCCACCCCGACTCCTATCCACTCCCGACTCCTATCCACCCCAGACTCCTATCCACCCCAGACTCCTATCCACTCCCGACTCCTATCCGCCCCAGACTCCTATCTGCTCCCGACTCCTATCCACCCCAGACTCCTATCCACCCCAGACTCCTATCCGCTCCCGACTCCTATCCACTCCCGACTCCTATCCGCCCTAGACTCCTATCCGCCCCAGACTCCTATCCGCCCCGACTCCTATCCACCCGACTCCTATCCATCTCCGACTCCTATCCACCCCCACTCCTATCCACCACGACTCCTTTCCACCAACTCCCATCCACCAACTTTCATCCACCCAATTCTATCCCAACATCTATCCAACCACTTCTATCCAACCAGTGTCGTCGATGTCCACCACCGACTCCTATCCACCCCGACTCCTATTCACCAACTCCAACCCAACTTCTATCAACCCAACTTCTATCCATCCAACTTCTATCTACCCAACTTCTATCAACCCACTTCTATCCACCAGTGGTCATTGCTGTAGTTCACATACAATCCACCAGATGGCTAGCCTTGATGTGGCTGCTCATAGGCTCAAGCGCCAATATTTCTCCATGTTTTCCAAGAAATCTTCAGTCGGCAAGCGGTGGGCTTGCTGTGTGGACATGAAGTGAAGAGGGGAGTGAATTTGTGAAATAAATGCAAAATAACAGTGAAAATACTTTGCAAACGTATGCAAGTAGGTACAGGAACCTAAGTTAGGCTACATTTATGAAACTTATATGACATTTGGTGAAGTAAGCAATGCCACTTTGACAGAAATGGCTGGACAAAATGTATGATCTACAATGTGACAGCCTCACCACAGAGTCGGTCCTATATATGAAGAGGCGACATTCCCATCTCCGACCACTTGGATGAATAGGAGTGACCCTTGAATTGTGAAGCTTTGTCGTTGCGGCTCACTTGGTGTAGATATTATTAATTTAATTAAATGATAAATATTGAATGGTTAAAATATGACTTTGGTGTCCATTAATGCTCAAGCTCCCCTTTTGGATAAGTCATCTGTATACAGATAGGGATTTCCAACATCGTTCGGAATCGAGAAAAGACAGAATTTTCAGATGAATCAATGTGTGACATTATGTGCCCGTTGTCATGTAGCCCCCTCCTATGACCCAATACAACTCATAGTGAGTCTTTCAGTGACATAGTCTTCTTGGAATCTTCTGCATTGCAAAATAATGCTGAGAAATGCTCATGTCAGATGATGTCCTCAGGCACACACTACGCTATGTTATGATATGCATGGTATATGCACAAGGTAAACAAACAAAAGAATGGTGGAGATTCGAACAAGTCATGAATAAAGATCAGAATTGTACAAGGTGATTGCTCAGTAATTGTTGTTTATTAGTGGTAGCTGTATTTTTGGTGATATTATATGTTCTGTCAACTTGTCAAGGCACTGGATTGTAGAAATCATGTTGGTTCTTGCATTTATATAGCTGAGCATAGTAGGAACATGTTAATAATGCTGTCAATGCATTGAGGAGGCACAGAATGATTTTTAAATTTTACAGCAAAGGCGACTACTCTTGCTGAAGTTAGAATTGTCAAAGCCAGTTTGCATAAAATTCAAAATGTATGTATTGCATGGGTGGTTAAACGTGTAGAAGTGATTGGTTTGAAAGCTTTAGATTTTTGACAAAGAGTCAAATTAGGGAGACATTAGTGACTATTGTGAGCTGTTTTGTGGTTAATTCATGGCTTTGGACATTTTGAAAGATACTTGTAAGATAGAGTGACAGAGAAGCAGGTGTATAGGTTATAGGTTGTTGCTGACGTTTAAACCATGTAAAGTTTGCATTTGTAAGTCCAAGTTATTTTAAACATGATGTTTCAATTATGATATTTTAAAACTTTGCTCCTGCTAGATGATGCTTTTATTTGCAACATTACATGTAACATGTGTAACTTCAATCCGGATCGTTGTATGATACTGTCTAACATTTATACATTTTTTGTAAAAGCTTCAAACCTACAAAATAATATTTTGCAAGTATACTTTAAAAGTCACTGATTGTTGCAAACCTTGTCTTGAAGCAGAAGGATGTTGAAGAGTTCATGCACTGTACGCATTTTCCACTAAGCATGCTAAGCAGAAGCGATAAACCCATTTCTGGTGTCTGATAAGTAAATGCAAATATTTGTATGTTCTGCAGATAGGAGGCATTCTAGGCATTTAACCTGTGTCAGTCTGAGTCATGGTCAAAAGTCTTTGATCTTGATAAAGAGTTTGAACTCCTGAAACGCAGTCCAACACTTGTCAGTGGTCAATTGATTTGTCTTTGGAAGCACTTCAGACTGGATCAGAGGCATCAGCGATCAATGGATCAATGCCCTAGAATGCCTTGATGTGCAAAAATGTGCCAGAATGTGTTTTTTCCTTCGATTGAGACAATAAAATTGTGATAAGTCAGATACTTCAATCCTGGTCAAGTGTAACAAGCGAGACATTGTAGTAAACAGTTATGACATAAATTTGATATTTGATCTGCCATTGAATAATCATATTGAGTTTCTGAAATGATCAAAAGTACCAGACCTTTAGATATTGACACTTGGTTGTCCTAGTCAAAGGTTGTGAATGAATGGCTGGCTATTGCTGAAAAACACTTTCATTTGGACCCCAGCATCTCGTGACTGCGTAAGTGCTTTGTTGCTTTGTTCATTCAGAAATGTCATTTGCAAAATCTGAATATGTTCATGATGCATTTAAAATTTATCAAATTGTGAGTTTAAATCAACTGTAGTTTGTGAATTGGAAACATTTTCATTTGTATCTCTGCGTCTTGTGACTGAGTAAACGCTTTGTCCATTCAGCTTCAGATATGTATGCCATTTGCAAAACTTATGCATGATGCAATGCAGATATATGTATTGAAAATCACTAAAATTGGGATATAATATTATCAACTGTTGTTTCTGGATGCTAAATGCTTTCATTTAGAACTCGGCATCTTTTAACTGAGTAAGTGCTTTGTTGCTTGGTTCAGCTCCAGATAAGTCATTTGCGAAACATGTATGATTCATTGAAAATCACTGAAATTGTGATTAGTCGACTGTTTGTGAATGCCAAAAAAGTTTTTGCAGCATACTCCAATTTCTGGAATCAGAAAACTTTTCTGAACATGCTGAACACTTTTCTGAAATGTCCTTACGTATGCTTCAGCAATCAACACAAATAAGTCATTATATTATCAGCCTAGAGCTGCATACCACATAATTTACACTGCAGAATGATCAGATACATTTTGGGTATGGAAAATCTGGAAGACTTGTGAGAGACTCCTGTACTTGAATTACCTCAGTGCAGTGAGCTACAATGAATGTACATTTATTGACCCTGTGCACACACAGTATTGCATATTTGCGGGTATTAAGTGAGATTTGTGAGACTAATTCGACATAAGTGGCATACAAAATGTAATCCACTATGCCCAAAATGAGGTGCTCTTGGCTGTACATTTATGTGGCTGTGTTGTACTAAGTGCGTAGAATTGGGTACATGTTGTCTCATTGTCTCTTGGTGTTATAGTGCTGTATCATTTTATTTTAAGGATTTTTGTGTGATTTTGTGATTTAAGAGTTTAATCAGTTCAACTGATGCTGGACTTTCACTATATCACCAATGGGAATGGCAACCACAGATTGGGTGGTCATTAATTAATTTGGGAAATGAGATGGACTTCATAATCAAAATTCCACAATTTTGGGAGTTTTTTGTTGCCATGGTAATTTCGCATGCGGCAGAGGTATCAAACTCCTCAGTTGGTATTATCTGCCCAGGACAGTTCAGTTAGACAAATAAATGCATGTGTTTTTACTATATATATATTGGTATTGGGCGGAGAAGTAGCTTTTGTTGTGTAAAGACCAAAATAAGCAGTAATCCATTGCAGGATCATGTCAGACATGATAGACTGGATTGTCGTTCTGCCCAGTTCTGCATGATATGCCATAATTGTGCAGTCTACTCACCCATGTACTATGTCATCCCGGCCTCTGTTGTTTGTGGTTAATCTACCCTTGTTACATGGGGGAGATTTTGCAATGCAGTAAGCCCAATGCAGGGGTGTTGTGCTCCTCTTTGCATTATATATATATAGAGAGAGAGGGATATGTTGTAAATATATTTTTGGTCTTCATTTTGTATTCTGCCTGTGAACAGCCAACTGTGATGATACTGAGCTAATCTGAGGATGACGACTGTTTTCAAGAATTCTGAGTATGTTTCAACAGTTTGGACTAACGTGATGGTATTACCATGGTTATTATGGGTAGTCTGATGGCCAAAAAAAATTCTCAGGCTGTCTGCTATGCTCTGGCTTTGTTCAACAGTCCCTGTGTGTCTGAGGCTCTGAGCTACCCAAATTTAGTGACATTCTCACTTTGGTGATGAGACAAGGACTACTCAAGGACAGAAGTTCACAGAAAAGTGACAATAATAGCTTTGAGTAATTGAATTACCACTTAATCACTGGATAGACCACCTGAGATGCTAGCATATAAACTTAGCATTGTCTCCTCACAAGTGACAGGTGATTATGTGATTATTTTGTGGGGTTCAAAATGCAGCTGTCTTCCTTGACAAAAAGTTGAAAAAAAGTGGTTGCTCATGCAATCTGTTTATGGTCGTTTTAGTTTGAAGTTTGTTTGAAACCTACAATGTATTGAAGGAGATGGTCCTCCTACAATTGCATGATTGTGCTGCATACTGTGTACCTGATATTTATGGTTTAACCACCATGTCACCATGTCATATTTATGATTTTTGCTCTTTCTTTTTCAGAAATGGCGTCGTCGTTTCTTTGTGTTGCACCAGCCATCGGCAAAGGCTAGCCTGCCGGGCTCACATGTGCTCGAGTACTTTGACAGTGAGCATCCCCAGAAACGTAAGCGCCTGGGGAGCATAGACCTGGATCAATGTGAGGAGATCCTAGCAACCCTAGACTCCGTCCACTACCAGCACCTGTTTGCGCTCAAGACCAAGCACAAGGCCAGGGACCGGACCTATTATCTTGCCGCCAGCACTGAAACAGAAATGAATAAATGGGTAGAATGTCTCTGCAATGTCTGTGGCTTCAAGCCAGACCCAAAAGAACAAGGTAATCCACCAGCTGTTCATTATTCTATTCTCTTGAGTCATTTCGTCATGTCACCGCCTCATATTTACTCGGCATTACATGGAATTCAGTCTTGTCACATGTAAATATTATCAGAAATGTGAACCACTGCTTAATGATGCTCTCAACGTCAGAGACCTACTCATTCTTTTACTTCGAGATGAGGACCAAGAATTACTATTTCCAAGAATTTGAAATCCCCATCTTTTATGCATCACACGTTTCTGGACCAAACTGGTCTGACCAATGCAAGTTATATTAAAGAGTATTAGTGGCAAATGTTGTGATTTCACAAATTAAACATTACGCTTGAATGAAGTTGTTTGCTCCTTTCAGCTCTGCAATCAGGAAATTCATCAAGCGTGGAAGAATGGCCCGTGCAGGTTGCCCCTACCCAGCCAGTCCAGAGCAGTCCAGCTCGGTCCATGTCCAGTCTGGTGGATCAGCACAGTTTACAGCAATCGGACAGCTCGTCCGCTACCACCACTCCAGTACGGAGACCCTCCACACAGGAGTCTTACATCCCTCTCGGAGAGTGTTACAGCGACAGCAGGTCATCAGAAAGGATTTCCCAGGGCAGGAAAGTCAACACGAGCCCCTTGGACCAGGTTCCTCCCGCTCCCGGTCGTCGCCGGAGGGGCAGCACCGACAGCATTCCAGATATGATGGCCCCTGCCCCTCCCATCAAGACTGGCGAGAGAGTGGAGCTTCAGGGAGACCCCCAACAGACTTACGACCAACCTAGCAAGTCTTACGTGAACATTGATGTGTTCGACCAGGACGACGGCGTTTACAAAGTGCCGCCTCGTAGGTCAACGCAGCCGGATACCAGCCAAGGGTTTCACAAAGTGCCTCCTTCCAAACACATGGAGTTCAAAGACTCAAACGATGGCTGGCAACAAGTGCCTGTTGCTCCAGATGGAGGCCTGTACCCTCCGGAGATGGAGTACGATGTACCGCCACAAAGACCGTCGTCAGGTCGGAGGTCGAGTAATCAGAGGGACTCTGGTTCATCTTCGAGCAGCAGGGGATCACATCGACCTGAGCCGACTATGGACAGTTTCTATGACTGCCCGAGAAGTCAAGGTGGTGACACGTCATCTATGCAAAGGAGTCCTTTATACACAAACCAGGAAACCTACGACGTTCCTCCAGCCAGGAGAACTACGTCTTTGGAACACGTGCCACCACCTCCTCGACCTGCCAAGTCTCAAATATTGCCGGGCCCACAGACGCCGTATCAAAACATTCCCACCAACAGCAAGTCTGCAGTATTTCCTCCTCCTCGGGGTCACGACCAGACTTACGACACTCCACGTAAGCGAAGTGATGTAGAGATCCTGAACATGTCGCCCCCTCCCCCGCAACCCCACAACACGCCTCGGTTACACGGTTATGTGAACAGTGTGGCTGGCTACCCCCCAAACGCTCAGCATGAAAGCATTTATCTGCCGATGCAGGGTGGGGGCCCTGTAGATCCGCAGCAGCTCTACCTGCCTATGAATGAACATGGGTTTTATACTGACATGTCTGGTGTTCAAAGCATTTACACTGCTCCTCCTTCTAACAAACCACTGCCCGTCCGGGCGACCAGCACGACCCCTCCTCGGCTGCAGAGGCTTCAAGTAGCTCGTAAGTGTGTTAAGGGAGGGAGCCTCTTGGAGGTTGTTGTTACGGCCAGACTTTTTAATATTTAGCTTCTCGGATCGACCGACAAAACAGATTTTCTGCCTACGGAAAAAAAATTGAACATAGCCAGAATTTTTATCAAATTGACATTATAAAAAATTGAGATTTGACCTTTTTTTTTCTGTTCTACCAACCGACCCTAGAAAAAGTGCCTCGAGAAGCTAAAGATCAATTATGTCTGGCCTAACTTGTTGTTAGAAGCATGCAGTGTTACAGCTAGCCAATGCCCAAAATATTTTTTTTTAAATTGATGAAAAATTTTTCCAAAATTTTGTTTTAAAGTACCCTCATTTATAGAAAAATGTATGCCCGAATTAAATCCTAGCTGGAACCCTGAGCATGTTGTTGTAAAGTTTGCATATTTGGCTGACATAACAATGTGCGCTCGTGAACTAATCGCCAAATGCCATAAGTCATTGTAATATAGTACAAGTTAGATTTGTGTGTATCTTCCAAAGCTGCATTGAACTTGGTATGCATTGCAAGATTATGCATTTTACTTACTAATATTAGTGCGAGTTTGCATTGTTATGACTGGCCTTTAAACTTACCTTTAGTTCTTATGCGAAATGTTGGATGTAATTGATAATCATCATTAATTATGCATTTTGCTATTAATATTTTTTCACTTAACTTTTCCTTGGAGACGTTAAATTATTTTTTATTTGGGCTGAAGTTACAATCTGTTAAATGTGGAGAATTGCATTGCATTTCAGAAACTGAGGAAGGTGGGGATTCCTATGCCATTGTCTCAACGTCTCGGACAAAAAGTTTCAAAAGAACGAAGTAAGTGCATTTGTCTTTTGACAAGAAGCTTATGGGGTATTTTGGAGGAAAGAGATAAGCTGTGAACTTTGTGCCTTTTAGTGTCATGATGCTGATGATATGTCAAATATGATGATAAATGTAATGTTGTTACTTGACTCCATTGTAATCCATATGAGTAAAAGTTACCTTTTTGGAGTCTCCTGTAGCTAAAATCTCAGACTCCAAAAAGGTAACATTCACTCATATGGATATATATATATGTCAAATGTTGTCAAATCATCATTTTTGATAGGACTTCAAATTGAGGAGACTACCGCTCAACTCACAAACAAAAGGAGTATGAATCTAATTCTCAAACTGAAATCAGTTATAACACATCATAAAGCTTCTCTTCGATCATGTCTCATCAAGAAGCTTGTATTTTATAGCTCGGTATTAAATGTATGATGATTACACATCAGGTATCATCAATCATGACTCAACAAGTGCAAATTTCACCATGAAATGTTTCTTACATTCCTCATTAATAACGAAACAGCTGTAATACCAGACTTGGAAAATTCCGCAAGTAAAGGCTTATTAAATTTTGTGGTGAATTGATAGATAGATAATAAATGTTAATCAGAGAAATGTTGTATTAGGGATGTATAAATACTATAAATTTATTTACATACCTGGGCAATTGCTTTCTTAAAGTTGGAAATGTGAATTCCTTGTCCTTGAGAACTTCTGTGTACATTTTCTGAAAAGAATAATTTTGAAATTATTTGCAATTACTCTTTTCATTTTCCATGTTCTCCTTGTTTCATAATCATCAATTATTAGGTTAAACACCTTTAAAATGTCATTCATATGTTAGATTTGGAACCACTTAGTTGGACAGAAGTATGGTTAACCACAAATATGTAATAGGGTGCATTGACATCAGTTGAGATTCATTCACAACAACTTTTATTCCCATGGGGTTTTAAAATTATGAATTATTTCATTTTCTCTTTGTGATTTTAATGGGGAATTAGGTCATGTTTCCTGTTTGGGGGTAACCTTTGTCTCTTCTTACTTTGGGAAATTTCATCTGATGCTGACTTCAGTATCTGTTATTATGGATGTATCTGGAGCACACTTGTTTTTGACTCACATTGCGACTCATAGGTCACAAGCTTCTCATAGCCTCACATAGGTGTCCGTGGAAGACTAATAATACCCAATACTATGTGATCTACATGTTAAATTGTACAATAAAGTCATCGCTAGAAGCATAGAAGCACCTGTGGGAAAATGTTTTCACTGTTTAAGTCCTAGATATAATTTAAAATTGGAAGGCTGGACAGACAAACTTACTTGTTAAAGCTATTTTAATAGCTTAAATTTAAAACTCTGCCGATTCCATATAAACTTCAACTAACAGTTATAGATCATAATGCTTCATTTGTAAAAATAAAACACAGATTTTTCACTGCAGTAAAAATGATTTGTTTACATTTTTAAAGAAATTTATTTTCATATATTGGACTGATGATGGCAATACAAAAGCTAAACAGTCAGGATAAGTTAAATATGACTCAAATCTTACTTTTAAAATTTAAGCAACTTTCAAATTTGGAGATAATGCAGGTACCTCATTCTGATTGAGAGGACAAATTGTGTACGAAAATAATGAGATAGCCACACCCTGCCTTAGTCTTGGCTTATAAGTCTTAACGAGAAAATTGAGGAGGATCATATATCCAATGTTTTGTGTTGGACCGACTGAATGACCCTGGACGTCGCTGCAAAACAAGCTGAATAGTGCATGTGACTCCCAGCCTTTCATCTCATATATACGGTCATTAATAAATAATATATGATTAATTCTGCTCCCATATAGGCCCACACTGTAATTGGCTTCTTTGTTATCATATCCAAAGTGTTTAATAAAAATTAATAAGATATGAGAAGATGTACTCGTCATCTTCAACCGTGTGAGTAATATGATCTGAATTGAGCTGAAACTTGCTGAAGTAAACAAAAACATGACTTAAACAGTGGTTGGGGCGTCACTCGCCATACAGTTCTCTTGGTTGTTCTCTTATAACGACCAATACCAATGCCACCTGAAGCGCCATTGAACTTATCCTCATGATTAATTTGTTATTTTAGGTTCATTGTGTGCTACCGAATTGTTTTGACCATGGTAGTTATTATAGCTCCATGTTCTAACTCAATATTTTATGCCTACTATTCAATTTTGCAGCCAGTTACCTATGCCAACAAGAAAGCCTCCAGTAGACGGCCATGATGATACAAGTGATGACGATTCAGAGAGTGAGGAGAAGAGGGCTGCCTTGGAAAACATGACTATCAAAAATGTGGTGAGCTATATCATATAGTTTTTGACTTAAGTCTATTTAAATGGGTTGTATCATATGAGTCATTTGTGACAAAATGTGAACTTTTGCTAAAAATTATAGCAAAGCATGTGTGGTTTGGGAATTTTTATATCTTTTCCTTAACTGTGTTATTTAATTAATTCATAATAGGCTTCTCACTCTTAAATTTAATGACTTCTAGGTGATATTTAGTATTGGTAATACACTGTATTTATAATTAATATGAATAATTGTATACTTCTTAAAAATTTGGAGTTTGGACACCATCATGATGATGGCATCATCAGACATTGTAGTATGATTGTGGGTCTACAGTTAAACCTTAAAAATCTCGGCCTCACAAGTGGCTTTAAGTAATTCAGTGCTTGTCCTAGCAGTCAGCTACACTAGCATTTTCCGTGTGGCTAATGAAAATTGCACACTTGTATGCATTTTACTCAAAATTTGCCTTTTGAGGCTAATGAAATTTGGTCGTAGGAAAAGCACTGCTTTAAATATAGATTTACTGCATAATGGCCTGATGAATTACTTTTGACTAACATGTGCCTTGTAAGCAAGGACTAATGTGTGTTTTTGCATATTTTTCGTTGACAGCAAGCAGCAGACCCAACGTCTGGCCACAAAACGAGTCTGAACAGCACGCCCCCTCCACCACAGAGGTCGGGAGAGATTCAATACTTAGACTTATACCACGAGAACGATAATGATGTGGAGAAACCGACAGGATCCACGTTTGCCACTGTTCCTCCCCCCGGAAATATCACCCCCACGGACTATAAAGAAATCGACTTTATCAAAACGAAAGCACTCAGCGACACGCGGAAGGATTTAGAAAGTAAAAGAAAGAGCAGTGAACGCTCCGTAGACGAGTAACTAATAATTACCTGGATAGATCATGTAGATATCGTACCATTTGAAAAGTATTTGTAATGAGTCATGTGCCTTTAATTGTATGAAATTATCATTATGTCCTGGTGAAATTATGTAAAGAGATTTATGCTTCTACAATGCCCACCCAACACAGCATAAATTGTTGAGCCAATAGGCCTATCACTGTGCCAACCTTGGCAGCATTCGGCCAACATGCGATATTCGTCCAATATCTACTGAGTTTACTGTGGTGGACAGAAGAAAAAGAAGAAGTGGCCAAAACTGTTACAAGGGACTCAAGTCTATTACTGTATAGACTAATTATATCATCAAGGTTGTCTTTTTGTTATTGGTAAAGTTATACATGCCTTCGGTTTAAAAGTGTCAAAGAACTCGTAACTGATTGAATTGAGTAGAGGGGCAATAAGAAATTAAGAACTTAGGAAGTTTTGAGCTGCTCATCAGCCTCTTCTTGAGGAATGGTATAGTGCTCAAGTTTATTTTGACCCCGATTTACAATTTAATTGTTTTACGTAACGAAAGAGATGTAACATTTGTGATGACTAAATATTATACAATTAATCAGCATAGGGGAGAGTGGGGTAAGATGGGCCATGGAATAAGTCGATCCTCAACAAGTTTGTCCTCTAGCTGTACGCAGACAATTTTTTGAGCAGCTGAGATGCTGCCAACATATCTATTGATACAGATATTCAAATTAGAGGTAGTAATATGTCGAGTGCTTCAAGCATCCCTTGCAACAAAACTAAAATATTGTGAACAAGGGATCAACTTATCCCGGGGCTCCACTTACTCTAGTCTCCCCTACTTCGTGCACGAGTAAATCGGGGAGTGATTGCAGCTTTTGAAGTGAATATTCAATATAGTGCAATTGATATGGGTTTTGTGTTTGACTGAATGAAAACAGTGGCAGTCTAGGCTAGTTCATTTAATTACTTGTGTTGAATTTGTTACAATTGTAAATATGTTATGTTTTGTATTATAGTTTATGTTGGTAATCTGAGTGGTGACCTGAGACAGGTTGTTGAACAATGGTCATTATATCATGTTGATAGATTTACTTTAACTATGATTGTGGTATTTCGCTACAGTGATTCAAGTGCAATAGACTTTTTAAGGCTCTCACAAAATTCCAATCTATTAAAAAATAATTTAAGGTCTCTTCCTGATTAGGTCATTTCTTGGTAAAAAGCTTTTCTCCCTTGAAAGCGTGGAGGCTATTGCAGCTATTTTTGGAGTAAAAAATTGAAATAATAATTATTTTTGGTCATGGTAACATTGGTAAGGTCAAGGAAAAGCCAGGGAAGTCAAAACTTCAAATTGTTATAAATCATTTTGTGGGAATTCTGTAAAAGAATTTGAAACAGAAACTTGAAAAAAATCATATCATCCTCTATTGATTGGTATGTTGTGAGAGTTCTACTTCACATTGAATTTAATTATGACATTATAAAATGAACCTACCTGTGAAAGAGTTACACTTGTGCCGAACCAAAATAAGAAGCCAGTGAAATATTTTGCCAATGAATTACCAGTTAAACAATGAATAGATATAATATTTTGAGTTTTAAACAAATGATGTCCAACTCCAGCCAGGAGGTTATGGCTTATAAATATATTTTACATTTTCATTATTTTCATATCAGTAATAGAAAACTAATGTGATAGCAAGAGATTGTATATAACTTATAATGTAAGATGCTTATCAATCGAAATATAATATGCCGACATATCTTCTGCCTGAATTTTAGCACTGAATAGCCTCACGCAGAGTGGTTCTTAAATTTGTTAATTAATTAATAATATTCTGTACAATCCTTGTGAATGATAATAGGGCTGCACTGCCATACCTACAGGTCTACTTACCAAGATTTTTATATATTTTAAAAATGAATTTTTTTTGAAGATTAGTTTCTGTTTAGTTTCCCTTCTAATGAATTGAGTTGGTTAAAGATATTACACCAAAGCCTGTCCAGAAATTATTCAATTAACTTCTCATGAATGCTTGTAGACAGATGAATGATAGCAATGGTAAGTGCAGCACTCTCAAGTCAGTTCTGATCAATGGCATATTAAGGGGGGGGCCATGGGGGGGCGCCATTGGGGGGGGGGCTCAGGCCCTGAATTAACATAGAAGAGATAGGAACAGCCGGGGGCACCCCGTATTCACCCCGTGTAATGCCCCCCCAAGCCATTTCTAGATACGCTACTGATCCTCCCTTGATGTAATTTCTCACTTTGAAGTCAGATTGTTCATCAATGATGTTCCGTTAAAGCCAGCAGCACAATTATGTGCATTAGTCAAATGATTTTGCAGATGGATACTTTTCACTGTGTTGAATTGTTACCTGTGAAACAATTGCTTCGCGTAATTGCTAACTGCTTTGTTAATTATGCTCAGTAATTGAGCTGTGTAAAGATGATTAACAATTTCGATTTATGTGCAATATTAGTTTACTGATCATGAGTTGTGAATTAGCCTTTTTGGGTGCGAGACGAGACCAATCTTTAGTTCGTGAATATAGTTTAAATGATGGCCTGAAGGGTATAGCCTTAATTATAAATCTTTGTTATGATGTTAAATCTAAATCCAGTGATACGATTATTGAATTGACTTCAAAATGGTAAACATGTAATCTTCAAATTACGACGAAAAAATTTAGTATTGTCAGAATCCGTGAGAAGTGAAACTGAGAGAGTTGTAACTGATTGTCCATACTCAGCTTTAATATAAAATTGTGATCATTTACAGATTATAGAGTTTTATAGTTCCATCCATTGCGTATACTCACAGTAAGACATAAATACTGTATGTCTTGAAATTACCCAATTAATTAGGCTTGAATGAAGTCTTCCATTTGAGATATTTTGCTAGTATATTTTAAAGTTTGTCAATTGTCTATACATGTCAGAGGCTTCCAACACTGCATTTAATTGTTTTGAATTTATTGTCTGTAATGTCATATATATATTCATTACAGCTGTTATGTAGATATCAGTGCTTGCTCAGAGAATTAATGTTGAATATTTTCACTCTAATCTGCCAGTGACGATTAAATCTGTTGTTATCACAATTATACACAAAATACTGACGTTTATAAATTTTGTTAATCCCCCCTTGTTGCACCAGAGTATATTTTGTTATATATATGAGATATATATATATTCAGTATTGTTTTGTATGTGAATATCATTTTGATTTAATAATTATGTGAAATAAAATATTGATTTTCAATCTCATTTTCATCATGAACTGTTGAGTCGTTTTACTTTATAGCAATGTGCAGTCGGTCGCGGGATTTTTTAAAACAAAATTTAGCAGTTAATTTCTAGCTATTTTTGCAATTATGTTGCTGTAAAAATTAAATTTACTTGTTAGAACCTGACAAACTGATAGAACTATTAGAAGTACTCAGAATTCTGTCTCAAGTCTCAGACTGAAGTTTTAATTGTGAGCATTTTTCAGAAAAAAATTGAAAATTGAATAATTTGTCTGGCTGAGGAGGGTAGGACATTGCCATTGACCTTACCTTTTTCATAACCATACCATGGCAAGAATTGTGAGTTCTAATCTCAAACCAAGCACATGCTCTGAAGCTGAGAAAGTTCATTTTTGCAAAGAACTGGTGCTGCCACCTCGTGTATTTTGTGCATAAAAGTTTTGATTCATGATTACGTCCATAAGCTGTCAAATTGAAAAAGACACTTCAGCTCCAGTAAGTCCAATTAGCAGGCAAACAAACTTAAAATAATTCATTCATATGAAATAAGTTTACTATGTCACTGCTTAGATATGACTGTCATGGCATGACAAGCCCAGAAACATGCCAGGTAAGTGGAGCCATGTTCATGAGCGGCGTCATTCTCTTGATTGCTTGTGATCGAGGTAAAAAAGGAACTCATTTCATTTTGCGAATAGAGTCCATCAGTTGCTGTATATTCTTTGACTTTGAGTGTGTCATGGCTCTGTCAGGTAACAAATGATTGATTTAAAGCTGGCTACGTTTGTTGGGGTCGATTTCAACCTGGCAACGCCTTTCAAGAGCTCACTGACGGTGCCCAAATTATCATACCAAAATTTGCAATGTGGCGCGCACGAGGTTTGACAGTTGATTTGACAGCTCATTTGACAGCTCAATTGACAGTTCGTAGCCCCTTGTGTGGTGGTGGTGGTGGTGGTGTAACCTCAGCTGGTGTTGGTAATTTGTACAATGCAGTAGTGTAGTCACTGTAGTGCAAATGGTCAACAGTAGTGTGTCACATTGTCATTGATTGTGGTTTGCACATTGTCACTTGTTGAGCTACTATGTTGCAATGTTGTATTCACCTCTATCAATATGTCAATATAGTGTGACTAGTTAGAATTCAAGTAAAAAAGACAGTATCATAGTCAGTATCATGAGTATGTTACTATGTAATAAATTTTATCTCGTAACCTATAGATAAGGAAATAAAATCCTGCTATCTGCACTGGATGAACTCTCTCTGAACTACTATAGTTGATATATATATATTAATTATAAATGGAATTTAATGATTATAATTAATTTTGCACAAATTTAAGTAATTTAGCCTTCTGTCTATAGGTCTAAAGTTGTTTCAATGGATATATATTATAATATATTTTTGTCCGAGTGCATGTCAATTATTGTTTTCCAAATTGCAGGTGTAATTGGACGCAGGATGTCGTCTCGTCAGGATAGCACCGCTCTGACCAGTTTGGTCAAAAGTATCATTCCTAGTCTCAGCTTCGAGAAACACAAGGGCCAGGCTGGACGCATTGGAGTTGTGGGTGGATCCAAGGAGTATGAACTGATTTCAATTTTCCCAATTTATTAAAAATATAGGCCCTATTTAAAAAAAATTTTCAGAACAATAATTCATTCAATAAAATCGTTATGATGTTTGTTAAAGTCACATGACTAGTGAGGGCGAATTTTAAGCTCTGAATGCCATCTTATTTAAAATCCATTGAACTGGAGTGAGATTGATTTTGGGTTGAAATATTATGATGATGTTGTGGGAGGTGGTACAGTGAAATAACCTCTCTGTTTCAGCTACACTGGTGCTCCTTACTATGCTGCTATATCAGCACTGCGGGTTGTAAGTACTGATCCAATTTACTTTGACAACAATTATCGCAATATATGAATAAATTTCTGAAATACCTACCCAGTATCATGTTCTATATCCTTCTGTCATTTATTAATTAATTGAAATTGTGTTTCAGGGATGTGATTTGTCGCATGTGTTCTGTGCATCGGAGGCGGCAGTGGTGATCAAGTCATACAGTCCTGAGCTGATCGTTCATCCTGTTTTGTAAGTCTTTTAATTTTTTTGTCCAGGGTTCAGTTCTCACTCTGGTCAGGTCACCTTCGCGTATGTTAGATAGCAGTTTCAATGATCCTTCGCCTTATCTCTGTTCCCTCCTTCCTACTTAGGTTACCAAGCGCATAAATTCAGGACAAAGAATCCTAATCATCTATCCCTCCTTCTTTAAATAGTTCGTCAAGACTGCAATGTGCCCAATTTATTAAGTAAAGAGTTATACTCTGCATGTTTTATAATATTCTGAAATAAATTGCTACTCTGGTATTTTGTTGGTAAGGTAGACAATAGACATCAAAGTTATAATATTTTACCATAATGGAATTATTCGATATATGTTCTTGGCATTCCATCTTATATAAATAATTAAATATTTATTCAAGATCAAAATTGGAGTCCCAACAATTCTCAACTTTGAAACCAGCTAAATTATACATGTGAAGCTATGTGACATGCCGTATGACTATAAATGTTCTTATTTAAATATATAATTCATGGGAGAATTGCTGTGTTGATTTCTTGAATTGATGTTCCAGGGACCAAGACAACTACATGGAGGAGATGAGTCAATGGCTGCCAAGACTTCATGCTCTAGTTATTGGACCAGGGCTGGGACGTTCTGCTGGCACAGCTGATGTTGTCAAGGTGGTTTGCTTTAATTTATCCTTAATAAATTGGCCCCTGAGCCCCTTCATGTTTGTCAATTCTTTTGGAAAAAATCGTCTAAAGCAAATGTGTGTCATAATGATATGACTGAATCAGTCATAATCAGTATCTTAAAAGAACTTTTTTTATCACCTATATCATACAAGAACTAAAAAACCAACATTACTTAGTCTAAAGAATAAAATGTCATTTAATTGAGGGCCCCTAAATTACATATTAACCATATATTATAAATGATGATAAGGCCGGACATTTGTGATATTTAGCTTTGAATCGACCAACCCAACACATTTTCTACGCAATGAAAAAAAAATTGAGATTACCACAATTTTTAATTTGGCTTCTTAAAAAATTGACTTCGATTGAGATTTCTGCTTCTTTTTTTTTCAACTCCTGAAAGAGTGCCTTAAAAATATCTTGAGAAGCTAAAGATCAATTATGTCTGGCCAAAAGAGTATGATATATTAATTATTTACAAGCATGGCAACCGTTTTGTCTGTTTCAGAATATTATATTAAAGGCCAAGGAAAAGAAAATTCCAATAGTGATTGATGCTGTAAGTATTTATTTTTGTTATGTCGCAATACTGTAGATGTAACAGTAAAATTTCATTTATATTCATAACTGGACAACTGTCCCAGTTAGGGAATGTTTTTAAAATGTCGATTCATGAATCGGGACATATAATTTTATGATAGCCTCATTAGTGAACATACCCAGTGCAAACAAACATGATTCTTTTTATCAATAGATTGGAACGATCATTTTTTAACCCTTGACACAAACAGTAGTTACAAAAAAAATTTTTTACGTGTATTTGTCCTGATGAGGGATTTGAACGCGATGTAATTGCATATATGTATAAAATAGGCTTAACAGATTCTGAAACTTCTCGTAAGTCTTGGTTCTGAAATTTTATTGTTTTCTTTGCAACTAAAATAATGTGTACATGTAATAATATTTGAAAAAATTTTTCATCAAAACTTTTTTATTTATCTTGTTTTATTTTTCCAAATAAATGTCAAAGCTTTATGTTTACGCTCAATCATTTTCTGGTTTCCGTTTATAAAATTAATTTTCATCATGAAAAGAAAATTAAATTTTACATGCCCTTTCTTTTTAGGATGGTCTCCATTTCATTACCCAGAATCCAAGCATGATTAAAGGATACAGCCGAGCGGTGCTCACTCCCAACATCATGGAGTTCAGTCGCTTGTATGAAGCTGTGGTGAGTGCTATTTGTTGTGACCCTAAGTTTGAATTCAGAACAGATATTCAATTAAGGTCAGAAATATTTGATTTTTTGTTTCTTGGAACCGACATACCCACTAATTTTAGAAAATTGACGTTATAAAAAATGGAGATTTTTTTTGCGGCCTACCAACCGTTCTCTGAAAAAGTGCCTCGAGAAGGTCTCAGAAGCTAAAGACTAATAATGTCTGGCCTGTTAGTCATGTTTATAGTTTGATTGCATGAAATTCCTTCGATTACCATATGGATAATATATACATGTAATGTAAGGACCAAGCAGCAAGTAAATTGATTAGCCAATCATGTGATACCTTAGTGGGGGGCGTTTCTAGAAATTTGTTGAAGGGGGGGAGCATAACAGGACGAATGTGCTGCAATTTCACTACTTTTCCTATCATTCCCATTTTAATTTTGGTTCTGAGTGCTGAGGGGCGGCGGGGGTATGGCCCAATGATTCCCCTAAAAATTAAAATGCCACTGTAATCCTTCGTTATTATGCTGTGCTGGTTCCCTTCGTCAATTGGTACATGTATCTTTATGATAATGTAGACTATAAGGCATTTCCTTTTTCTTGAAGCTGGGCGAAAAAATGAAAGAAGGAGATGAAGTACAAAGAGTTGCTGAAGTGAGTCGTTTCCTTGGCAACGTCACCATCACCTGTAAGGGAGAGCGCGACATCATCACTGACGGCAACAATGGTAAGTCCTCTTTTTCTTTTTGAGTGTATGTGGGGGAAAATGGAGATGCTACTCTATGTGTGAGTGACATTGTGTCAAAAGGATATACTGCTGTGAAAAATTATGTTCTGCTGTGAAAAAAGAAATACTGTGGTGGGGAAAATGCTATACTGTTGTGAAAAATGATATAGTGCTGTGAAAAATTATATGCTGCTGTGAAAAATGATATGTAGACTTGTAGACTTGTAGACTTGTTAGGTCATAAACCATGTAAGGTTGTGACCTCTCTCGATATAGTTGAAGCCTACACTGCATGCGCCAGATAGGTAGAGTGATAGGAATAGGAATATGTCACATTGATGATCCGAATTTAATAATAATCAATTAGTCACAATTATGTGTGCTATACCGTGTACTGCCAATACAAGTATCCAAATAAATGATGTGATAACACCCAGTGTGCAATACCAAGGAAAATAAATAATATATAATAAAATAAATAAATAGAATAAATAAAGGGAAGCACTTTTTTTCATTTTTTCGTTTCTTTTCTTCGTTGGATAGCACCTGTGCACTAGAGTCTTTATATACTGATGTGAAAAATGGTATATTCCTACTGATGTGAAAAATGATATACTGCTGTGAAAATGATATGCTGCTGTGAAAAATGATATGCTGCTGTGAAAAATGATATACTGCTGTGAAAAATGATATGCTGCTGTGAAAAATGATATACTGCTATGGAAAAGGATATAAACTGTGGTGAAAAATGATGGGCCGCTTGTGAAAAATGATATACTTCTGTGAAAAATGATATACTGGTGTGAAAAATGCTATACTGGTGTGAAAAATGATATACTGCTGTGAAAAATGATATACTGCTGTGAAAGATGATATGCTGCAATGGAAAATGATACACTGTGAAAAATGATATACTGGTGTGAAAAATGATATGCTGCTGTGAAAATGATATACTGCTGTGAAAATGATATACTGCTGTGAAAAATGATATGCTGGTGTGGAAAATTATAAACTGCTGTGAAAAATGATATATACTGCTGTGAAAAATGATATATGCTGATGTGAAAAATGATATGCTGCTGTGAAAATGATATACTGCTGTGAAAAATGATATGCTGGTGTGAAAAATTATATAATGCTGTGAAAAATGATATACTGCTGTGAAAAATTACATACTGCTGTGAAAAAAGGCTATAATGCTGTGAAAAATGATCTAGCTACGCTTGTGAGAAGTGATATACTTCTGTGAAAAATGATACTGTCATACTGCTGAGAAAAATGACATACTGCTGTAAAAAATGATATACTGCTTGTGAAAAATGAAATACTGTTTACGAAAAATGATATCAACTGCTTGTGAAAAATGATGTACTGTAGTGTAAAGTTGATGGTGTATTTTTCTTGAACACCAGAGGGCACCAAAAACAATCTGAATATTCAGTTTTACTGTTAAACACTAGGGGCTGTCAGGTAGAGTTTGTGGAGTTACTGCTTGTGTGAGCAGCCTGGTCTGCCACTGCAGTTTGTGCCACTGTGCTGGAAAGCAGCCCGAAAGTAACATGGTCTTAGAGATTACTGTTTAGGCCTACCTTCTTTGTGTTAACAGGCAACAGTTGGAAGACTTCAGACTTTTTTTTCTCTTTGCAATCTGATGAATATGTGTAAAATATCTTTTCATATGCCAAGTTTGGAGATTCCGAGGCAGATAAAGAAATAACGTGCAAGCACTTTAAGCGGCGTCAAAGGATCATGACTATTCATCAGCCTTTGGTGGAACTTGCAAAATTTCTCACTGATGGATAACAATTATAGTTGGCTGCAATTAAACATTGCAGTGGAAAACTTTTTTCTAATGATAAGAGAGTTCGGTATGCCTATAGGCCTATAAATTTTCTATATGCAGAATGATACTTTCCTAAAGAAACCACTGAAAAAATTTTTCCTATCTTTCTATCTGGCTATACATGTAGGTGTGAAGAAAAATTGCACTCTCAAGATCTGAAGAGCAATTGAGAGGTTTTTTTACCAATTACTAATTAAGTTGATTGGAATAAAGAAGATTCAGTAATGGTTGTGTTTGTCAACAATTTGAATTGCCCTATATTTTTTCAATCGTTCTTTACCTTAACACCTCAAAACTGTCACCTGTTAAGTGTCAATGAGAGTCAATCAATTGGTACTTCTATACACTGACCTTTCTGTCAATGCTTCCACATTGCTCACATGCCACGCCCCCTTACGGAAATGCACGAAGAGATTCGGTCTGACCCTTGACCCTTGAAAATCAGTCCATTTACAGTACAACCATCTTAAAATGGTTCAACATAGTGATCCGTAGTGATCCAGAGTGGTCCGGATAAAGAGTGATCTGTAGTGATCTGAGATGATATAACTCTATCTGTAGTGATCTACTAATCCACTTTTAGTGAAAATCATGTAGGATTATGAGTCAAAGAACAAATAAAATCCATCTAACAATTGAACATACTGATTAAGGAAACATATCCAGAAGTTATTTGGTACAGAAAAGTAAATTTATTAATATTAATTTTGATTAATAGATACAGATCACATCAGATCACTCCAGATCGATCACTCCGTATCAACCAAGATCGCCATGGATCACTACAGATCGATAGATAAGTGTCGATCCAAACTGACAAGCCATTTTATGATGGTTGTACTGTAGTTTCTTTATTAACTTTCGTTTTGTTACAGTAGAACACCAAAATCGACTGGGCTCAAGAAAAAATTGCATTGAGACTGTATTTTAAGTTTGAATGAGATTGGTGAGAGAGGACGATCACCAGAGTGCTAACAAGACTTGGTCAAAATGCCTGGGGTAAGAGCTGGCTGATGCCGCTAAAAATTTATTGCTTAATGATTGACAAATTTATTTAAACTATAAAGTTTTGGAAGCCAGAAAAGCAGATCTGCTTATCAAACTGGCACCGTAAATAAAATTATGGCAATCGGTTTTAATTATGTCCTTGAAAAAGTTATAATGCAAGGATACTGATTACATTGCTATTGATTGAATGTGAGGCCTTATCAAAACTTTAATTTTTTGACTGTAGTGTACTAACAACTAGTAACGAGATATATGCGACAGAAATTAGGATTCTATCATGAAAGGAGGCTTTTTTCTTGTTGCCAATAACTGATGGATAACTTTAAAAAAAGAAGGGTGTCTTGTTTTTGTGAGGTTATTTATGTTGTTGTTACTTCATTTCTCTTAGCAGTTCTTAACTTTGCTAATTTTGTAAAGTTGGAAATCTTCGCAATTTTATTGCGACTTTGCATTTTGCTTTGCTGGTGCAGAGTAACTGCAGTTACTGTTATTACCGAACTTTAACGAGTCAAACTGTCTATGTTTTATGTCCTCATTCGGTTTTTGCCACCAAGTACTTTGCTGTTTCAGTACTGGACTCCACTAAGTGGCACTGTAAGTTGATGTTTAGTACCTTTAATTGTCAACTGATTAGAAGATAGCCTTACGTAAAGGATGCTCGTTTGGTGATTATAGATTTGTGGTTTTGACAGAGTACTGAGAGCAGTATGGGTCGATTCAAAATGCTGATTGCTCCTTTATGGTTGTAACTACACACAGCTTTGTCAGAGGCATTTACTGCTTTGCTAATATGTGCTGATTAGTATTGGTTGAGTGTGATGGGAGGAGAATTGGAGTCCTGCTGGGATTGTACCTGGAGGGGTAGGGTGAAAATATGGAGGGAGGAGGAGTATATCTGAAGGTAGAAGAGGAGAGGGAAGGGAGAGTGGGAAGGAGAGGGATAATGGAGGAAAAAAAGGATAATGAAAAGAGAATGGGATGCAAGCTTAGGAATACAATAAAAATGTGGGAGAAGGTAAGAGAAGAAACAATGTTTGGCTGGTCCTATTGGAACCACTTTCTTTGTGAGAGTGAGACTGCCCCTCATTTGATGATGAAGAAACTCTGCAAGTCATACATTTTTCATGGCATATAAATAGAAAATGTGTTCCGTGGGAATAAGTTAGTAAATGTACCTGAGGCTACTAATTGGACTAGGAATGACCAAATCTGTGGATGTCCTAAAGTTGGTTATATTGCTTTTTATTGCCATTTTCTTTTTGCCTTCAGGGCACATGGTGCCATGAGAGGACCAGGTGACTGCCATCAGCAGAACTGCTCAGCTACTAGTCAGTTGTGACCATGTGTGTAATTATTTGGTAGTCAATATATATCTCTTGAAGGTGGATTTTATTGCTTCAATACATAGCTGCATCTGCCTATCAGTCTATCTGCCTCCAGTACTTCATTCTAGTGTCTTTTAACTTGATTGAAGTGTCCCATGCAGCTGGCCAACAAGATCTTCAGGCAACTTGATTGCCATGTCTGTGTGAATTAGGATGACCATCAAGTCCATCATCAAATCTATCAAAAAAGGTGCACTGTCATTAGTGGTCACCTGCTGGACATCCTCATTGTCTCAAAGATGTCATTTTGTCATTCAATTGTCATTTCTTTAAAATTATTTCCAATTCTTTTGTCACTTGAATCAAGTTGATTGTCCTTGACGGTGGGATATCATGTCCTGGGGGTATTTGCCCTCTAGGGGGCGCTCCCACAACCGTCTTAATTATACCTTGTGCTGTGAAGATTGCATCCCATATTGGGCCCCCTCAGGACTTGTTGAGCTATCAATTCTCCAGACCTCTTCTTGATGAGTTCTTATTGGTAGGGTGAGAGGCATAAGGTTGACAGAACTACTTGCCATACTTAATATCAGATACATTGCTTCTTGTATTGCCAATGTGACTTGAATGATTGTATATTTTTGTATTAATTTCTCAACCAGAGAAAAAAAAGGAGAACTCATATATTTCAAATTTGTTAGCATTTTATTAAATATGTCCAATGTCTTGCCAGGCTTGGTATGATTGACGGATTGATGATTGGGGCTTCTGTAAACTAAGTACAAATATTTCAAGTGTTGTACACTGTACACTGTACCTGAAAAATGAAAATATGAAATTATGAAGTTCTACGCACAAGAATTTCTTTTGATTTCATAATATATAACTTGATTAATTATATGTGAGTTTTATATTGTTTATTTATTTAACAATCAAGGATATTTTCTATGGATGTCTTTGTTAGACATTTTAATTAAAATTTCATCATATTAATTAATTTGATTTGTCTACAATCTACAAGAGATGGTAATTATTTTTTCCAATTAATTAAAAACATGATTCGAAACTAAATTATTATTTTTGCCATGAGATAAGAGGACAATTGTGGGTGATTAGTTTTCATACGTATTCTGACATATATATATATGCATGTTATAAGGATCAGGATCATAAAATAATGCAGTAGTCTTGAGTAGCTGAAATAAGAGCCCCAGCTTGTTCACATGGCCTGTAGCATGCGTATGTGCCATTTGTTCACAATAGAGCTGCAACAGTTCTTTCTTCTATAAATTCAGTGCTGAAAATAGCTTTTCATCATATGTGCCTTTATTCATTTTTCTTCATTTTATTGTATGGAAAATATGCAATGCATCAAAGAGCTGTCAACATTGGAGACAGTGTTGACAAAAACTGTATATGGAGAGGTGTCAAAAGTGGAACATACCAAATAGAGTATTTGAATTTGACAATGGATACCATGTGTTCCTAGAAAATGATAGAAAAGCACAAAGATTGATGGCAGATTTTGAAATATTTTTGTCCCTTTAGTTTCACATTTTCTAATTTGAAAAATGAAAACATGGCTGTAATACTTTATGCGACCAAATTTAACAGTCTCAATTGTGTTTGATATTGTTTTTAATGATACTCTCAACTCTGTTTTAACATTTTCGAAACAATTTGAGGACATAAAGATTGAGAAAAATTCTGGGAAACTGTTAGTTTACGGGAAAATAATGGCAAATCTGGTCATTCCGGGGAAATAAATTGTTTGTTGGAGTGTAATTTCTCTCATTGGAGCACTGCGAAGTAATCAGAGTTAATGGTCCAACGAGTTGATTACACTGTCGACTGAGAGCAAAGGTTGTAAATTTGTAATTCTGGCTAAGTTGCGTTGGTAATAGTGCATCGTTTGGAGGTTAGGAAGCAGCTGTTAGGTTGAGAAAATACGCTTGAGATAGTCTTGGCTCTTCAGAGAAAATAGACAAAGAGAGGCGTCTTCTGGACCACTTGCTTATTACTCAGCAGTTATTAGTTAGCACACCTTATCTCAGCTTGTTCATTATTAGTTGAAGCACTACTGCAGCAGTTTGCCCTTGCAATGGGCAGCACCCTTCTTTGGATTTTAAGAGGCTGCTTCACTTTAATGGAAATGAATAGGCCATTGCCTTGGCTCATCACTTCGCCTTGTTGAAAACTAATACACATTTGTTAGGTCGCCAACTCCACGTATTACCCACACAAAGATAGTAAGGTCTTTTACAAAACTCAGTCTTCTGGCCCTTCTCGTTAAATTTGCTGTTACAACTCAGTTACAGTGGTTAATTGTAATTCATCTTGTTTCAACCTGTTTATGTTGCCTCTAAATAGCCCACACCGGTGCTGATGGGGCGTAAAACACAAACTCACTCCCTTCAGCCTGTTTATGGTTCTTTAAAAAGTCCTTCACTAGCAGTATTGCTTGGCATATTGTCTTTGGCTCCTCATTAGGTCCTCAAGGTCAGTATTCACAATTTCGATTGTCTGCTAACATAGGCTCATGGGTAGGGGAGTTAGCTCAGTTGGTGGTGCTCTGGGCTTCCAATTGCTGGGTCCTGGATTTGATTCCAGAGGTGGTCTTTTTACGTGGACCAAGATGACTTTCGTTTGACAGCAGTTTCAGTCATCCTTTTCATCACTGCTGTGTCCTTCTCCTGTGATGCTGTCCCATCTAGACTCACGAGTGCATAAATACAGGACATAATGCGCCATTCATCCATCAATTTTCAAGGTCAGTATACATTCAAATAGTTTTAACCATACTTTGAACAATAGCTTGGTGTGCGATCGCTTGGCACTGCGAATGTTACATGGTATTTTCTATGCATTTCCTTCCAAGCTGGTTCCTCGATTTTCTGAATGATTTTCCCTGAGATTGATATACAATGTAGAAGGCAAAAAGAAGCTAAGGCAGATTAGGTGGCTCTCCCCAGGGACAGGTGGAGCTTTTGGGTCGTGCCCTCTTTTAAGGATGCCATTGGTCCATGAACTGTCCATGCTCTGACTAAAACACAACTGCATTGGTATATGGAAATCCGTTAGCTAATGTGTATTAGTGGATTGTGCAATGTGCATGACAGCTTTTCTCTGTTCTGTTTAGTTGAAAACATGTTGTGTAAGTAAAATATATATCTTGAATTGAGATGAATCGTAGCACTTACTAGGCATCTTTATGTGGTATTTTGGCATAAAACACTTCAGACGTTGCTTTAAGAAAGTGATTATAAGGAATTACACTGGAGATAGAATGGATACTATGAAGATTATCTAATTGCCAAATTCATTTTTTTTTGCTTGCTGTAGCTGCAATACTACTGTTCTTGATTTCTATGTCTCCTTTTAGGTATTTTTAGCCATATTCCAATTTTATGTCATTTTCACTAAACTGGATTAATAAGAAGATCATTCTATTGTTTTTCTTCAGTGTGGTTCAAACATTGCCTATATCTTCAAATCTATTTATCTGGACGCCTCTGGCGTGCAGATACTGTCTCACAACGGCCTACTTCCTTGTGTTTTTCAGTTTCCTGTTGGCTGAACATAAGACATAGTGATGTACACAGTAAACCCATCAAACTTACTTTATGTTGCACACACGTGATCCAAGTGACTCAGACTGATATAGCAAACAGATAGTGGATAGATCTACAGATATCACCCGGTGAATTGGTCCTTAACACCGAGAATAGCTCGAAATCTGTGTTGCAATCATGGAAAATTGACTGGATTCTAAATAGGACAATGTACTAGAATTATAACTGATATACTGTCCCTATGGCACACCAGGGAGGGGGGACCAGTCTACCAGAATCTGATATGCTTCAGCGCACACCCGTCATCAACACGCGGTAGCCACCTAGCATGCAAAATACGCACTAATGCTATTGGTTGAGAGAGCTATATAGATTTGCCGGTGTTCAACAACTACAATTTAAAAGGGGGTTAAAGAGCCCTAAAGCTATTGACCAACTTGTGACCGACTTATGCTCAGACAGGATGAACTGTTTTACAACCATGGCCTCATTCACACCTCCTTCTGACCTAAAGAATGGCTTTTTGAGGAAGCATACTACACTGGTCCATTTGTTAAGACTAGCAGGGCTAGTCTTTAGGGATACTAGGTGTCGTCCAGTTCCGAGTCTACCATCTCCATGGCAACCACAGTAGTAGTACTGTCTATTTACACAAGGTAGCTACACTTTCTTCTTCTTCTTATTGGGAGTTTTCTCCTGTGTTTTGGAGCTCCCCTATTGATAGTTATGATATGGTCAATGATGTCAATCTATGTTAGTCAGCGATGTCAGCCGGGATATCAACCAGTGATATCAACCAGTGATATCAACCAGTGATGTCAGCCACTGATGTCAGACGGTGATGTCAGCCACTGATGTCAGCCGGTGATGTCAACAAGTGATGTCAGCCACTGATGTCAGCCACTGATGTCAGCCGGTGATGTCAGCCGGTGATGTCAGCCGGTGATGTCAGCCGGTGATGTCAGCCGGTGATGTCAGCCACTGATGTCAACCGGTGATGTCAGCCGCTGATGTCAGCCACTGATGTCAGCCACTGATGTCAACCAGTGATGTCAGCCACTGGTGTCAGCCATTGCTGTCAGCCACTGATGTCAGCCACTGATGTCAGCCACTGATGTCAGCCGGTGATGTCAGCCACTGATGTCAACCAGTGATGGCAGCCACTGATGTCAGCCACTGATGTCAACCAGTGATGTCAGCCACTGATGTCAACCATAGGTGTCAACCAGTGATGTCAGCCACTGATGTCAGCCGGTGATTTCAGCCACTGATGTAAGCCGTTTATGTCAGCCACTGATGTCAGCCGGTGGTCAGCCACTGATGTCAGCTGGTGATGTCAGCCGGTGATGTCAGCCGGTGGTCAGCCATTGATGTCAGCCACTGATGTCAGCTGGTGATGTCAGCCGGTGATGTCAGCCACTGATGTCAGCCACTGATGTCAGCCACTGATGTCAGCCAGTGATGTCAGCCAGTGATGTCAGCCGGTGGTCAGCCATTGATGTCAGCCACTCACTGACGTCAGCTGGTGATGTCAGCCGGTGATGTCAGCCAGTGATGTCAGCCACTGATGTCAGCCACTGATGTCAGCCACTGATGTCAGCCACTGATGTCAGCCACTGATGTCAGCCGGTTATAGGATGATGTCAGCTGATGAAGTCAGCCAATGATGTCAGCCGGTGATGTCAGCCGATGATGTCAGCCAGTAATGTCAGTCAGTGATGAGCTGAACAAACTGCTGATCGACCCCCTGCTAGTCTTGCATATGGAAATATGCTCCCATCTAGTTTGACAATGTATAGAAACAAAATAAAAAGAATTCTCCCATGATGCATATATGTTTTAATAAAGTAAAGTGTAGTATACATAATCAAATAAAAGTTTTACTTTTAATTTGAAGTTTATAAACTTTATACAGTGTACTTTTAGTAAATGCATGACAGTTACAAGGGTAACTGTCATGGTAAATGTAAGCTGCATATGCATATACACATACACATACAGCAAGATTGTTGGGTAATTTGAAAGAGGTGTGAAAAGGGGTAAATACATTTACTCTGCCCTTGGTCCATTTTTCTAGGCCAATGTGCAATGAAGTAGGGCAATAGCCTCAGGGCTCTTTGACTTCGTTTAAATTATGCTATTGCTTTCTTTCTCGAACATCTCAGGTTTTATTGAAATCATAAAAGTGGGTCTGCTTCATGAAGATGAGCTGTATCTACCTTAGCTTAAGATGTCCAAAGCAATGATGAGCTGTGGGTGTGTATCTCCTCTGTCAGCTTAACACAACTATTTCAAGTTGTTAAACACACAACTCCATCACACACAATCAAAAAACTTCATGCATCGCTATGTAGCAATTCATTTATTTCTCTCTCTTAAGGCCCATTGGCCACTATGCCCTGATAACTTCTGACTACTGCTATTATAATTCCGCCAACCAGACTACCAGACCAATATTATGTTACAATGTTCAGGTCAATTATCAGCGTCCAGATATGCAAATTGCAATTTGCCTTCTAGTTTGAGTTGTGGTGCATCTAAACTGTAGTGACACTGATTACTGGATTTCTTAGATGGCATTATGACTGAAAACGTAGAAAAAGGGAATGAAATAGTTTTAATTGCACACCCTCGATTGAAATACTGGGGGCTGAACTATCTGTATATCCGTAAATATCTAGTGTCTATCTACCTTTTAACTTTGCTGAATTCAAACCTGCTACGACAATGCTTTGGCTGCAGGGTGGTCCATCTATGGTGATATCAATCAGATGTTTGCTTGATGTTGATTATGCTTTTTTTCTGTGGATTAATTGCTAAACACTTGGTGGCGTGCGACTGCAAGGCATGATTGGCATGGCAGCATCAAACGTAAGTTTAAGGAAAACATGAGAGGTAGATTGGACTAATTTCCGGCTGTCAGGACATCTCGCTCGGCCTTGGGTGTGTGCTTGTCAGGAACATGTCAATTCACTCCGACCGCCTTTCATGCTTTATTGGAAATTGCCCTGCATGGAAGAAGACCTCCAAATCAAGATGACAGAAAATGCCCAAAGTCTTTTAACAATCATGGATGATTCTCCATTGATTAGTTGTTAATTTTGGCTCATTCACCAAGTCTTTCGAAATTGTTTTATTCTGGTGATTAAATTTTCTTTCCTCATAATATTCTTGTGAGTTATTAAGAATTGGTAATAATGGAGCTCCGGTGTGCTTGAATTTTCCGAATCTCTTGAGCAATTTGCGTTTGGGATTGAAGAGCATTGTCGAATGTCAGGAGTGCAGGAGTGTCATGGCTTCTCGCGTATTGTTGTTGTTGAAATTTCTTTTGTCACATGCACTGAGTGCAGTGAGCGGCAAAGTTTTTGAAGCATATTTAATTTTTTTTAATGGATTTTCTCCACCGATTTGGAATGTCATTGGCATAACTCCATGATGGATAGAATTTGATATGGATTAACTTTCCAGATCATGGCCTGTCTGTCCTAATTGCCTACCAAATGCAAAAATACAGGACATAATGCCCCAATAATCCATCACATGCTGAGCGTATTAGATTTTTTGGGGTCATACGGCTTTAGATGAAGATGTCATGATCTCAATCAAGTGTCATTGGCTCATCTATATGTTTTTATTATGACACAAACATGTAGGAGTCTTGCTGGAGTCTTGTGCTCTGGTTTCTGACACAGAGATTGTGAAGACTTGTAACTGAGGCTGTTGAAGTGCAGTTGCCCCTGTGTTGAAAGACAACCTATTAAGCCGTTGTTTGGTCTCTGGAAAGAAGTGTATTTGGCGATGGCCTCTTCTGGGCTACATCTTGTAAAAGTCCACCAATAAATCTGGTGTAATAACCAAAAAACTAAGTTGATCTCACATGGCAGTCCTCGCCTACCATAGCAAATTTCTTGAGGGAGGGACAACTGTATCTTCTTAGGTTGTGGCAGTGGTAACTGACACAGTCAGAGGCAATAGGAATGGTGTCTTAGCCTCTAAATTGCCTGCTGGAGAATTGCTGAAGCTTGTGAGGTCATGCTTGATCTGCTCATCTGTCCGGGATCTAGGCGAAGACATGTCTGCCTCAGGTATTTTAGAGGGAACTAGAACTCGTTAAAGACATGTAGAATCGCTGAACCCAAAAATTAAGCACCATCAGTTATATTACAGATCGTGTGCTCTGCTAATAATAAATGGTGGTGAATCAGCTGCCATCGAGCTAGGTAGCTAGTTGATTGACTGGATTTTTCGTGTTTATTCTTTAGCGGCTTATAATTTTGAACATTGAACAATAACTTATAAAGTCAAAGGAAAACACTCTTGTGGACGTAACCCTAGTATCCTCTATCTTATTTTTGAGACTTTTTACTTGCTCCCACCCTTTGTTACATCAGTCGCTATCATCATTCAATCCTTTCCTTCTGCAGTCAATTAATCCATCAATTCTGCTGGCCGCCCATCTACCGTTGACACCTTCCCACTAACCATCAATCCCTCTATCAATCTATCAATAAGTTCGCCCAGCTTTCCAAAATATTCTCACAAGAAGGATGCTTTCTTTTAAACTTTGTATTTGGTCATAGCATTCAAGTGAAAACTCCAGAAGTTGTCTCTCTATTTATAATCATGCAAAATCAGGTGTGAATCTTCAGAAAACTGCAGGAACAGCACAAACCACAAGCTGGTGTTAATCATTAACCCTAACCCTTGACCCTCAGTCGCTATTTCATTAACCCTTTAAGCAATCTACCATGAGGTTCAATCTGGACCTGTCACAAATTTTGATGGAGTTTTCTCTTTGATCCATCCATTCCATGCTTCGTTGCTAATTAGAAAACCTGGTGCAAATTACTGTCATAATTTTATATAGTCTCGTAACATTTTTACAAAGGGGTTTTCCATTTTCAAGACTCTTAATAAATCAATCATAGAGATGGTCAAATGTGTCAATGAATGTATTTTTTTTATCAAAATGGGAATGATAGGTTCTTCTGTGATATATATTATTCATGATTTGCTGTAGATTTAGATGATGTAGATATAGATATTTTTTCTGTCTTCAGATTATTCATTGTGGCGTTTCCTTCCATGTGTGGAATGATTGATAGATTAATGAATTGGGCTTGGATAATATTATCTTCTTTCTGCTGAACATTTCTCTTCATTTTGGATATTAGCGTTACTGCATTCAAGATTGAAGACTCAGTCTTATATTTTTGTAATAGAGTAACCTTGAAAAAAAAAAAGAACAACGTATAATTGATACCCTTTTGAAAATTTCTTTATGACATTCAATTTAGAATTTCATCCCTAAGAGATGATAGATAAAAATCTATAACTGATGAATAAATTTATAATCTCTTTTAAGTTCTAGTGATATATTTGCAATGATGTGAAAGATATATTCTACACATTAAGTACTGAATTCTGAATACTTCGTGATAATTTCTCCTTTCCTCTGGCTTTTTAATGACTTACAAATATACATTCAGGAGAAGGTTGAGTGTCCAATTATATTAAACCTTGTTTGTATCGGCATGATGGATTGGTGTTCCCGTTTTCATGTGTGTATAATTCATGTACCTACGGCATTTTCGCGCCGTTTCATGTACCTACATGCAGTGATCTCTATCTACACTCTCTAAGGCTTCTGCCTACATGTATTACAGTCAGCCTAGATTGCCAATTGCTGCTTTCCCCAAGTGGATTGGTCACACTTGATTGTGACTTGAAGACATTGATGGCAATTACCTATTAATGTGTCACTTTGTCAAATGTAATTTACCTTCACACCAATCCACAGCCCAATCACAGAATCAATTTCCCCACAGCACCACACTACATAGATACATTGATAGATACACAGCCAGATACACAGATAGATAGATAGATACATTGATAGATATATAGATAGATGGATAGATGGATAGACAGATAGATAATTCAGTTTAGTTCACTTTATTTTTTTATTTAAG
Source organism: Platynereis dumerilii (assembly GCA_026936325.1). Lineage (NCBI taxonomy): Eukaryota > Metazoa > Annelida > Polychaeta > Phyllodocida > Nereididae > Platynereis > Platynereis dumerilii. The sequence goes on from JAPTHN010000015.1 coordinate 6,802,148, forward strand.
TCTCACTCTGTTAACTTATATGCTACAATAGTAAAACCATTCAACAAAAACAGACCATTCCATTGGTATTTCCAGAGACTACACAAACAATTATTACAAACTAGGTAGATAGATAGATAGATAGATAGATAGATAGATAGATAGATAGATAGATAGATAGATCTATAGATAGATCTATAGATAGATCTATAGATAGATAGATAGATAGATAGATAGATAGATAGATAGATAGATAGATAGATAGATAGATAGATCTATAGATACATAGATAGGAAATTTTGCCCACTATCTCTATCACGAGGCTGCCACTTCGCGGGACTTTGCTACCCCCCCCCCTAAACAAATTCTTTTTTTAACTGCAGCCCTCCCCCTTTCATTCATTTATCGCTGGGTGATTCTAGTGTGTGTATAATGTGCTAGAAATGGACGCGATTAATGTTGAACAATGTTGAAAGGAGAATTCTTTGTCTGACAAATTAGTTGTGGTCTTCATCAGGTCTCTGTTGCCATGAATTACCATGAGTGAAAGCATGAAGGTAATCTGGTGTTAGATGTGTGATATCGGGGTTTACTAGACGATAATGTTGGTTGATATGTTATGATTAATATTGAGTTTTATTGTGTTGCGGGAAGTCCTTGGTATATATTTTTTTGATTCATGTAGAAGCCGTTTCAATAATGATAGTTGGTCCAGTGGTTATAATTGAATGTGTCCTTTCAGATATATTTCCAGGGTTTGATACCTGATCAGGAATTGATAGAGATAAACATTGACTAAATTAATAAAATAGCTGCCAATGAAAATCCCATTTGTTCTACTGAAGGACATACTGTCTATGTTTTTGTAAACTAGATATCTAGATATTGCTCCCCCCTATATCAATGTCTATGTTGAGAATAAATAGGTTTCTACAATCTGCTAAATGTGTCAAATGTTGTTTATAGAACCTACTTGTGTTTGAATAGTGCGTATCGAATGTGTGCCCTTTTCTTGAGGTGACCTTTTTTCGGCAGATCTGTGTTATTGAATTTTTTTGCATTAAAAAGCTCAGGTGGCATAGAAGACATTTTTATTCAAAGGCCTCATTGCCACAACAAGTGGATTGGATGATATTAAATAAGAAAAACTTCGCAAAGGATGAAAGAGCTTTGGAACTACGAAAAGACAAGGAAAGGCAAGCCAAAGAGCCAGTATGTTGCAGCAAACAATTCTAATGACAAATGTTCAAATCAAGCTGAGGACAGGAGCAAGATTACTTGGCTTGACTCTGGCTTGACTTTGGTCTAGCTCCTAAATTATCGGAGACTGCTACTTTCTTTGAAAGGCCCTTTTGAAGAGATGATTGTTAGTGACAAATGGTTGGAGATATAAAAAGAGAATTGGGGAAGGTTGTTGATAATAACTTTTGATATGGACAAGGTGGTCAGAGGAGATGGGCAGCTTGCCTCCAGACATCTACTACGGTTTCTTGCACATCTGCCAGAGACCTGAAATAGTCTCCAGGTCACTAACTGGGCTGTCAGGAATCGGGATTTAGTAAGGCCCTAATAATCTGGGACTGCTGATTTATTCGTAAGGACATTTTGAAGAGATGATTGCTTGTGACAAATATCTGGAGAAATAAAAGTAGAATCAGGTAGGCTTCTTAATCATCACATTTTTCATGAACAAAGTAGTGAGAGGAGATGGGCGTCTTTCCTCAAGACATCTACTATGGTTTCTTGCACATCTGCTGGACATCAGAAATGGTCACTAACTGGGCAGTAAGGATTCAGTAAGAATCAGTCAAGATTAAGGAAGAAATCAGGAAAGGTTCAACTAGGATTCAGGAAGGACACAGACAATAAAGATTGGTAGCACATAACGAGATAGAGCTGGCAACCTTGTGCAATCAGCAAGATCAGTGTTGAAGGTCTGCTAAACACCTGATGGCCCAACGGCCTCCGTAATGGCCTCACAAAATGGCAAGAGGACCAGTTTTACATCCTCCCTATCTGGTAGCTTGTTGCTAAGGATCCAAAAGCATTTTATTAAGCAAATATGCTGGCCGTTTCCTGCTAGCCACTGCTGTAACTGGCTGGCATCCCTCTTCCAGCTGGTGAATTGCTGGTAGGGTGTTTTACTGGGTGTAGGATTAGGGTCAGGTCCAACATCTTGGTCCACTGGCTTCTGACACTCATGCCCCGTATACTTACTGCGGCTGCCGTGTAGCCAGAAGCTACCAGCCACAAAAGGTTTAGGAAAACATTGTGAAGGCCGTTAGGCCCATCATGAAAAGGAACAATGCAACAAGTTATAATCTCTGCAAAGGTCCACATACAAAGAAAAGATTGACCTAAATCAAATCTACGGATTGCATAATTTTATGAAGATGTACGGTGAAATCGATGTATTAATGGCTACACAATAGTACACATAGTGCAAAAGTAATAGCCCTTCAGCTTTTAAACCTGATTTTACATGAGTGCAGCCCAGTGGAGCAAATTAGCTAAAGGAAGAAACTGGTAGATAAATAAGGATGGATAAATTCCTCAATGTATCGTTTGTCCCTGTAAATGACCTTTTAATATTGCTTCCTAATCCAATCGCCAGGTGTCTGGTTTAGATTCCAGCAATAGCCTCTTCATATGGACCTTTGTTAAATAGCAATTTCAAAAAGAGAAAGGTGTCTTCACCATCCCAATATAAGTTACCGTAATATGGGATGAATTGGGACAGAATTGGCCCTTACCAATCACTTATAATTTGCCATTGATTAGTTGTTTATTCATGGGGTCCTTCATAATTGTTCTATCCTGTCAATTTAAATAAAATTTGAGTTTGACAGTGATTGCCATGTGTTGCTAGAAAATGTGAACCACAGTTTGATGGAATATTTCAATGAGATTGATGAAAAAAATATTTCTGTCTCATTTGTTTCAAATTTTCTGATTTGAAAGATGAAAACATGGCTTTTAAACCATGTGAGGTAAAATTTAACAGTCCAAGGTTTGTTTTATGTTGTTATGATTGATACTCTTAAAACTTGTTTTACATTTTTGAAACGATTTGAGAATATCCAATTCCTGAAAATTTCTTGGAAACAGTTAGTTTACGGATAGATAATGGCAAATCCACGCATTAGTTTGAAATAAATTGTTTGTCGAATTGTAATTTCTGTTGTTGGAGCACTTTGCAGTTATCAGAGTGAATGGTCCAATGAGTCGATTACACTATCGACTGAGCGCAATAGTTGTAAATTTGTAATTCCAGCTAATTTGTATTGATAATAGTGCATGACGCTGTTAGGCTGAGGAAATACTCTTGAGATAATAGTCTTCAGAGAGAATGGGATTGGAGAAGAGTCTTCAGGAAGAAAATGGCTTGTTACTCAGAAGTTATTAGTTAGTATACCTTTTCTTGTTTCTGTAATTATCTCTGCTAGGAGACAGAGATCTTGTTAGTCCTGGCTTCCTAGAATCCCGTCCCATGTCACACTGTCACACTGTCACACTGTCACACTTACTCTGCTCCACTTATTCATTCATTCATTCATTCATTTTTCTTCAACTGAGTACCTGTGTGCTCCATCATACATAATTGCATGCACTTGACTCTTTTCCTTGATAAAATCTGACTTTATTTCAAGCTTATTTGCTTATTTTACTTTGAAGATCAATCACACTTTGGGGTAGTTCCTGCTTTTCCTGCTAGTTGGTGTATAGATGCTTAGTTTCCTTTATGTCCACTAGGTGATGGCAGAGGAGGAATTTATTGTCAGTGCTAGGAGATAGAGATTTTGTTAGTCTTCAAGGCTCTTGGCTACCCCACCTTTTAATTGGCATGAGAGGACCAGTTAAAGATAGATAGATCTATAGAAAAGTAGATAGATAAGGGTGTGCCCTGCTGGGGTAACCCTGAGGGGTAGGGTGGGGATACTCCTTAAGGGTGGGACAGTGGCACAACCCCAAGGGAGGGGGCACCTCAGGGGACACCCGTAGGTTGGGGCTAACCCTAGGGTCAAAGTTTTTATGACTTACAGCAAACACTATCTGTCTGGCAATCACTGCTGACCCCCTGCTCGTAATGCTCCCATCTACTTTATTTCACACCAAATAGTCATTCCTAAATCATGCAACACCTCGTTCAGAGATCCCTACCAAAAATTATTTAGTTCAAGATGAGTCAAATAGAATGATTGGAATCTATTTATTTTCCTAGCAGAGATACTTTTGTGCATCTCATGCACTCCATTCTAGTTATTAACTGGAAATACTACTGTAGCAGTTTGCCCTTGACATAGGCAGCACCTTTTTCTGGATTTTAAGAGGTTGCTCTCTCCTGGGGTGAAATTGTGTTTCGTGTAAACCCATTCCAAATACCCATTTCTTAGCGCATCACTTTGATGGAAATGAGTGGGTTATTCCCTTGCCTCATCACTTACTTTGTTCAAAGCTAATACACATTTGTTAGGTTACCAACTCAATAGTATTACACATGCAGAGGTCGTAAGGCCTTTTACAAACATTTGGTCTTTAGGCTATTCTTGAGGCTATTCTTGTTAGGTTGGTGGTTACAGCCCAGTTACAGTTGTTAGTGTAATTCACCTTGTGTCAGGCTGTTTATGGTTCTTTTAAAAGTCTTTCAAATGCTATTGTCTTTGGCTCCTCAAGGTCAGTATTCACAATTTCAATTGTCTGCTAACATAGGCTCATGGGTAGGGAGTTAGCTCAGTTGGTGGGCTCCCAATTGCTTGGTCCTGGATTTGATTCCAGAGGTGGTCTTGTCACATGGACCAATATGACCTTCGTTTGACAACAGTTTCAGTCATCCTTTTCATCATTGCTGTGTCCTTCTCCTGTGAGGCTGTTCCAACTAGGCTCTCGAGTGCATTAATACAGGACATAATGCTTCCATCTTCCAGCCATTTTCAAGGTCAGTATACATTTATATAATTTTGACCATAATTCTGCCATAACCTTGGTGTCGGGTCGCTTGGCACCGTGAATGTTATACTGTATTTTCTAATTTCTATACATTTCTTTCCAAGCTGGTTTCTAGATTTACTGAATGATTTTACCTTGATTTAATATATAAGGCAAAAAGAAGCCCAGGCAGATTAGATGGATCCCCCTAAGGACAGTTGGGTCTTTTAGGTCTTGCCCTCTCTTAAGGATGCCCTTGGTTCATGCTTTGTCCATGCTCTGACTAAAACACAACTATATATATGGAAATCTGTTAGCTAATGTGTATTAGTGAATTGTGCATAAAAGCTTTTCTCTGTTCTGTTTAGTTGAAAACATGTTGTGTAAGTAAAATATATCTTAAATTGAAATGAATCGTAGCACTTACTGGGATTCCTTTTATGGTATTTTTGGCATAAAACACTTCAGACATTGCTTTAGGAAACTGATTATAAGGAATTACATTGGGGATGGAATGGATAACATGAAGACTATTTAATTGTCAAATTAGATTTTGTGTTTCCTTACTGTAGCTTCAATACTACTGTTCTTGATTTACATGTCTTCTTTTTGGTATTTCAGCCATTTACCAATTTGATGTCATTTTCACTAAACATCATTAAGAAGAAAATCATGTTATTGTTTTCCTTCAGTGTTGCTCAAACATGCCCTTATCATTGGATCTATTTTGAGTCGTACTGAATCATAATTGTAGTTGACACTGATTACTCAATTCCTTAGATGGTTTTATGGATGAAAACATAACAAAAGGATCATTTATTGTTTTCATCAGACACCCTCGAGCGAAATAGATTTGACAGCTGGAGGCTGAACTGTCCATAGTTCCGTACATATATACCTACCTTTTGACATTGCTGACTGGAAACCTACTAGGACAATGCTTTGGCTGCTGGGTTGTCCTCCTATGGAGATATCAATCAGATATTTGCTTGATGTGGATTATGCTTTTTCTCTGTGGATTAATTGCTGAGCACTTGATGGCGTGAGACTGGTATGATCAGCATGGCAGCATCAAACGTAAGTTTAAGGAAAACATGAGAGGTAGATTGGACTAATTTCCGGCTGTCAGGAGGCTCAGGACGTCTTGCTTGGCCTTGGGACCGTGACTCTGTGCTTGTCAGGAACATGTCAATTCACTCCGGCCACCTTTCATGCTACATTGGAAATTGCCCTGCAGGGAAGAAGACCTCCAAATCAAGATGACAGAAAATGCCCAAAGACTTTTAACCATCACCAATGATTCTCCATGTTAATTTTGGCTCATTCACCGAGTCCTTCATAATTATAATTGTTTATTCTGCCGATTAGGTTTTCTTTCCCCTTCATATTCTTAAGAGTTATTAAAAATTTGTAATAATGGAACTCGCGTGTGCTTGAATGTTCCGAATCTCTTGAGCAATTTGCGTTTGAGATTGAAGAGCATTTGCCGAATGTCAGGAGTGCTGGAGTGTCAAGGCTTCTCGCGTATTGTTGTTGTTGAATTTTGTGGCTGTTGATTGTGTCACATGCACCGAGTGCAATAAGCGGAAAAGTTTTTGGAGCATATTTGATTTCTTTCATGGATGTTGACCACTGATTTGGAATCTCAGTGACATAACTCCATGATTGATAGAATTTGATACGGATCAACTTTCCAGAGTGTGGCCGGTCTGTCCTAATTAGCCCCAATCACCCATCAAATGCAGAGCATATGAGATTTTCGGGGTCATACAGCTTTAGATGAAGATGTTATAGTCTCAATCGAGTGTCATCGGCTCCTCTAGATATTTTTATAATGACACAAGCGTGTGAGATTCTTACTGGAGTCTTGTACAGTTGTTTCTGACACAGAGATTGTGAAGACTTGTAACTGAGGCTGCTTTACAGTCGTCCCTGTATTGAAAGACCACCCATTAGGCCGTTGCTTGGTCTCTGTAAAGAAGTGTGTTTGGTGATGGTCTCTCTGGGGCTACGTCTTGTAAAAATCTAGAAATAAATCTGATGTAATAACTGCAATTTAAAGCAGATGGTCTCTGTTCTTAGGTCTACCTCTTAGGTCTATCCTACCACAGCACATAACTCAAGAGAGGGACAATTGTAGGTTGTTAGGTTCTTGCTGTGGTAACTGACGCAGTCAGAGGCTATAGGAATGGTGTCTTAGCCTCTAAATTGCCTACTGGAGAATTGCTGAAGCTTGTGAGGTCGTGCTTGATCTGCTCATCTGTCCTGGATCTAGGTGAAGACATGTCTGCCTCAGATATTTTAGGAGAAACTAGAACTCGATAAAGACATGTTGAATCACTGAACCCAAAAATGGAGCACGATCGACTATATTGCAGATTCTTTGCCCAGCTAATAATATATAATGGGTAATCAGCTGGAATCAAGCCAGGAAGCTTGTTAATTGACTGGAATTTTTGTGTTTATTCTTTAGCGGCCTATAGTTGTGAACAATAACTTGTGATGTCCAAACAAAACACTTTCGTACGTCAATCTTATTTTCTAGACTTTTTACTTGCTCCCACCCTTCGTTACATTAGTCACTATCATCATTCAATCCTTTCCTTCTGCTGTCAATCAATCCATCAATTCTGCTGGCCACCCATCTGTCATTGACACCATTCCACTACCATCAATCCCTCTATCAATCTATCAATCAGTCTGTCCAACTTTCCAAAATATTCTCAAAAGAAGGATGGTTTCCTTTAAACTTTGTGTTTGGTGATAGCATGAAATGAAAACTCCAGAAATTGTCTCTCGTTTTAAAAATATAGAATCATGCCAAATTCTGCTGCAATCTGCAGAAATCTTCAGAAAACTGCAGGAACAGCACAAACCACAAGCTGGTGTTAATCATTAACCCTAACCCTTGACCCTCATCTGCCATTTCATTAACCCTTTAAGCAATTTACCATGAGCTTCCATCTGGCCCTGTCACAAATTTTGATGGACTCTTCTCTTTGATCCATCAATTCCATGCTTCGCTGCTAATTAGCAAACCTGGTACAAATTCATCACTCTCATAATTTCAGTCTCCTTATATTTTTCATTAGGTTTTTCCATCTCTTGGAATTCCTAATAATCAATCATAGCTGATTAAATGTTGCTCTGAACATACGTTATCAAAAAATGGAATAATTGTTTTTCTATGGTAGGTTAACAAGAGACACTATGAAGTTCAATGTAGTTATTTCCCATTTTCAGTGTTACAAACATTCTGAGGTATGTTCATTTCTATGTTGATATGATTGATTGATCAATGAGTATAATTTCTTTGTCCATTTCTAAACATTACAACATTCAAATTGATTTTCATATGGTATTTTATTAATTGTGATTTAGCTGCTAATAAAAACCCTGAAGGGCATACTGTCTATGTTTTTTTTTTCAAGCTTGGTATCTAGATATTGCTCCTCCCTATATCAATGTCTATGTTGAGAATAAATAGGTTTCTACAATCTGCTAAATGTGTCAAATGTTGTTTAAAAATCTACTCGTGTTTGAATAGTGAGTATCGAACGTGTGCCCTTTTCATGAGGTGTTCCTTTTTTTGGGCATTGTGGTGATATTGAATTAAAAAGCTCAGGTGGCATAGAAAACATTTTTATTCAAAGGCCCCATTGCCACAACAAGTGGATTGGAAGATATTAAATAAGAAAAACTTCGCAAAGAATGAAAGAGCTTTGGAACTACAAAAAAGACAAGGAAAGGCAAGCCAAAGAGCCAGTATGTTGCAGCAACAATTCTAATGACAAATGTTCAAATCAAGCTGAGGACAGGAGCAAGATAACTTGGCTTGACTCTGGCTTGACTACAGTCTAGCTCTTAAATTATTGGAGACTGCTACTTTCTTTGAAAGGCCCTTTTGAAGAGATGATTGTTAGTGACAAATGGCTGAAGAAATAAAACTAGCATGAGGGAAGCTTGCTGATCATAACTTTTGATATGGACAAAATGGTCAGAGGAGATGGGCGACTTGCTTCCAGACATCTACTACGGTTTCTTGCACATCTGCCAGAGACCAGAAATAGTCTCTAGGTCACTAACTGGGCTGTCAGGAATCGGGATTTAGTAAGGCCCTAATAATCTTGAACTGCTACTTTCTTCGAAAGGACATTGTGAAGAGATGATTGCTTTTGACAAATATCTGGAGAAATAAAAGTAGAATCAGGTAGGCTTCTTGATAATAACTTTTTTAGTGAACAAAGTAGTCAGTGGAGATGGACATTTTGCCTCTAGACATCTGCTCTTGTTTCTTGCACATCTGCCGGACATCAGAAATGGTCACTGACTGGCCAGTGAGGATTCAGTAGGAACCAGTCAAGATTGAGGAAGAAATCAGGGAGGGTTCAACCAGGATCCAGGAAGGACAAGAACAATTAGGATTGGCAGCACATAACAAGATAGAGCTGGCAGCCTCGTGCAATCAGCAAGATCAATGTTGAAGGTCTGCTAATCACCTGATGGGCCACCGTCCTCCGTTATGGCCTCACAAAATGGCAAGAGGACCAGTTTTACATCCTCCCTATCTGGTAGCTTGTTGCTAAGGATCCAAAAGCATTTTATTAAGCAAATATGCTTGCCATTTCCTGTTAGCCACTGCTGTAACTGGCTGTAATTCTGCTACCAGCTGGTGAATTGCTGGTAGGATGTTTTACTGGGCATAGGATGAGGGTCAGGTCGAACATGTTAGTCCACTGTGTGTGGCTAATGGTAAAACGGAAGCTGATGGTCCTGTGGCTGCTGACACTCATGCCCTGTAATCCTATTGCGGCTGGTAGCTACAAAAGGTTTAGGAAGACTTGCGTAAGACCCATCAAAGAGAGATATTTTGTGGTTTTAGTATTGAATGCATCAGGAACTGAGTATATGGAATACATACTTTTAAAATGTTTCTGGTAACCATAGCCCATTCTATGTTCTTCAATCTTCAGTAATTCTAACACAAATATGAAAAGGAACTATACAACAACTAGTTATAATCTCTGCAAAGGTCCACTTACAAAGATAAGATTGACCTAAATCAAATATACAGATTGCATAATTTGTATGAAGACGGTGAAATCAATGTAATAATGGCTACACATACTGCAAAAGTAATAGCCCTTCAATCTACAATCCAGAAACATGTCATACAAAGACAAACAGTTTATGTCTTTAATGATACATGATATATATTAGGTCTAAAAGAGATACCAATAGAATCTTTACTCTATATACAGCCATCATTCTTATTGGTAAAAATTATCGGAAGCCGTAAAATATGCCACAGGTGCACAATCTGCAAGAAAAATCAGATGTACAGAAATAATGTTTTGGGATGTGAAGTCACAAGAGCTGACTAAATATTCTCCGAATATGAAAACATGAGCTGTTATTAGCTTTCTTCAGCTCTCTCCACCTGACTCTTCAACATGTCTGGTTTCAAGAATTGGCAAAAGTGATATGAGAAAAACAAATGTTGCAGTGCAGTCAGGCATAACTCGACAAGTTCCTTCCATGACAAGAATTCTCTTATTGTAGTCAGAGCAAGAGATTTTGCTGAGGGAGTCATGAATATTGTAGAAAAAGAGCTTTTATTCTTGGGAAGAATGTCAATAGTCTTGAGTGTCTGGCTCCTCGAGGAAAGGAGAACAGCTTCAGAATCAAAGGGAGAAATAGGAAATGTTTCAAGAAAACTCTTAGGGGGTAAGCCATGTGTCACAGGGTGTGTTACACAATGAAGTGCAGAATGAAGTATTGTGACTACACACAATGCCTAGAATTGGTTGTTAATGGATGTTGTAAGTGTCTGAGGCTGTTGAAATTGACTGATGTGTTTGCCTGGTTATCTGATTCAGTAAGGTTTGATTAAATTTGACTAAGTTTTTAAAAGGAACTATTTCTGAAACTATGCTTCTGTCTGGATAATTAAAATATGACATCATCTTGACAAAGACTATGCTAAAGACTATCTGTAGCTACAAGTCTGTAGGATATCTAAAATATGTAAAATATAGGATGTAATAAATATGCGTGATATTTTGAAAGATTTCTGAATATCTCTTTGAAGCAATATCCTCTTGCCTTTCTTGTCAATTGCTCTTCTTTCCACCTCCTTCACCCTCCTCTATACATATGTGCTTAACAGAAAGACCAAGAGGAACATCTTAAAGGCTTATGATTGTCTGGGCTGGGTAAGGACTCTCTAAGGACTTAGTGCTATTGTCTCTTCAGTGTGTTGTCATCACAAGATAATTGACTGTATGAAAACTCCTGGAAGTCTGAGAAAGATGATTATGTATATCAAAATAAAAAAAATCCTTTATATCTGAAATATAATCGTATACGCTTTCCTTAACAGCACTGCTGTTTCACAGTGTTCAAGAACTGAATACGAACAATTGCTCTGTTGAAAGTACTTATAAATGAGTCTCTAGATTTGTCCTTTTTGGTTTTGAAATGTACCAGTATGAATAGATAAGTGATCATGATGTAAGTAATTACAACTAATTGAATAAGAGATAGAGTGGAGAAAGTGCCAGAGAATATTTCAGTTATTTGATGTAACCTATTGTAAGGAGTAAATATTTTGACTGAAGGATTGCTCTGTAGTGTGCTGGAGAACGTCAAGGAAGAGAAAAGGGGTGTCTGCCTTTTCTTATGTTAACTAAAACACTGATTTGTAAGATACTCCTCAAGTGTATCAGAAATGACTGTGATCAATAAGAAACAATATCTTGCCTTAAGTCTCACACAGACAACTCTTTCTTTGGAATTTCTTATTGTTATATTTTGATGGGTGAATAGTTTATGCTATGGTGTGAACAAAACGTCTGAATGACTGTAAAACACTTGCCAATGACTACTATCAGGCAGCCAGTGTTTTTCTAGAGCTTATTAAAAATTCAACTGAGGGGCATAAATGGAGCTTTCCCTGTCAGCAATAATGGCCACCAAGTAGGCAGGAAACTGAGTGATGGTGTTGGCCTGTTGCTGGCAACTCACTGCCAACGAAGGCCTCAATCAAACAAGAGATCAAAAGGGCGATTGGCTCCCTCATCCATCAGCCAACTCATAACTACCTATGATACATAGTGCTTAATATCTCCTTAAATAGTACTCTGTTTGATTTTGTTTTCAGGTCTTTCTGAACCTGGTTCACTGAAATGACCTTTAATTGCAAACTTCCAATATTCCACCCGGTCTAGACAAGAATGATTTTCTGCCACTGTCACCAGTTATTGACATGGTATGCTGTTATATATAATTATATATGCTTGTTAACTTTTTTTTTGTGACAGACTCTCTCCTGATCTATTTCCGTGTATAATAAAAATATGATTAGTTATTATCACCTTCCAAAAATAGCATAGTCATGTGTGCCTTGCCAAAACATGCCAGTGCCTATATTGTAACTATAAAGCATGTATACAAAGGAGAGTATTCCGTGGAGTTGTTTTATGGGATAGATAAGTAAAGACGCATATATGAAAAAACAACAAAAATACCCTATGTACAGCCATTAACAGACACATTATTAATACAGAGCTGCCTTTGAAGATAAAAATGGTTTTTATGCATGTTACTCAGCTGCCTTGGATGATGAAGTCCCAAGTGCAAAAAAATCGGATACAATAGAAAATTGAAATTTCATCAGTTTTGCATAGTTGTGATGATAATGATCATAACATCAACACCAGCTTTATGACCATTTGAATAGGAATATGCCGCAGCCGATAAACAAACGTTTCCAAGTTTCCATCTGGTCACTCAATTTTCTTGTTAGGATGTCTCTAAATTTAAGGCATGTGAGGTTCAATTATATTCTCAACGTAGACACTGACCAACAAACACTATAGGCCACCCATTTGTGATATGACAATTCGAGCCCCAATTTATCTGACATCAATTCACCTTGATGTTCTTGTTCTTGGCAATCCATAGCAACACAGACCTGTTGAACATGCTGAAGATCAACATTAATTTGTCAGACAATGAATTCTCCTTTCAACACTGTTCAACATTAATTTGGTCCATTTCCTACTGGAGTGCCTATTAAGAATCTGCCAAGGAGAAAATGATTCATCTGAATGGCCTCATAATAGAATTTTAGAAGAATGACAAATTATGACATGTGCTAATAGATTGGAAACATGTGCAGACCAGACCTAATTAAACAAATGTGTTCATGTGCAATGTGTTCTTGGCAATGAACATGGCTCTTTTGGATTGACACTTATGACATGTTCAAGCCCAAACACAAGTGGAAAGGGGAACTAACACTAATTTATTTTAACTATATACTATACAAAGAAGGTTTGATATGATTGGCCACTCAACCTTTGATTGAATATGTATATTAGAGATATTTTAAATTGATTTTATGTTGAACCTTCGAATTAAGTAACAGTCTGTTGATGCTAAAGGTTGTTCTTAATTTCTCGTAGGTTATGTCATTTGAAAAATAAAAGACAGAAATAAAATCTAATATACTATAGTTTAATATTGATTAGTGGTGGATGCAGTAACATTATTTTGTTGACATCAAAATGCCAGAAATGACTGGCGGAAAGAAGAAAATGTTTTCCAATGTATATTCATTAATCAATCATATAAAACTTGGAGACATACTTCAGAATGTTACAAGGAGAGAGAAACATGAAATACCTGCAACATTAAGATTTTAAAAAAATGTTCAGAGCAACATTTAATTAGCTATGAATCATATGTGACTGATTTGTTGGGAATTCCTAGAGATGGAAAAACCCAATGTAAAAATGTTAGGAGACTGAAATTATGACAGTAATTTTCACCAGGGTAGGTAATTAGCAATGAAGCATGGAATTGATGGATCAAAGGGAAGAGTCCGTCAAAATTTGTGACAGGACCAGATGGAAGACCATGGTAAATTGCTTAAAGGGTTAATGAAATAGCAGATGAGGGTCAACGGTTAGGCCTAATGATTAACACTAGCTTGTGGGTTGTGCTGTTTCTGCAGGATTTGGCATGATTATGCGCTGAAGATTTCCAAAGTTTTAATTTCATGTTGTTCAGCTAGCTGCGCATAAATTTTAGAACGAAATCTTGTAAAGCCAGGATCTATTTTGTAAGCATACTTAGCATAGGCATCCTTCAGGTGATAAAATACTGGAAGGATAACTTGATTGATAGATGGATGGTCAGCCGGAGTGAAAGATTGATTGATGGAAGAAAGCTGAGGAAGATTGCGGAACAGGTTGAAGGATTGATGGAAGTTGAAAGGATGATTGAGGCTTTCTCTTGTAAATTACGGATAATGAGCCTATGAGCCCGCATCCTATCTCAATAGCAACTGGTTCAGCATTACATATTGTGGCTGAGGACACAATTTTGTAATATAACTGATCAGGCAACATTTCAGGGTTCAGCAATTCTACATGTCTGTCACAAGTTCTAAAATATCTGAGGCAGACATGTCCTCGCCTAGATCCAGGACAGATGAGCAGATCAAGCACGACCTCACAAGCTTCAGCAATTCTCCAGTAGGCAATTTGGAGGCTAAGACATCATTCCTATATCCTCCGACCCTGTCAGTTACTATTGCCAGAACCTAAGAAGATACAGTTGTCCCTCCCTTATGAAGGACAGAACTGCAATGTGAGACCATCTTCATATTACACTGATTACATAAGATTTATTGGAAGACATTACAAGATGTGGCTCAGGAGAGACCAATGCCCAATATACTTCTGTTCACAGACTACATGATTGCTGAATGGGTCATCTTTTGATAACAGGACTACTGTACTTCAAACAGCCTCAATTACAAATCTTGACAATCTCAAATGGTGTCAGAAACCACTTCACAAGACTCAAACTTATTCTCATCATCTTAAGAATGTCTGGATGAGCCGTTGACACATGATGGAGATCACATCTTCATCCCATGCTGTGAGACACCAGAAATCTCATATTATACTCTGAACTGTAGCAAGCAATCTAACCATATCTAATACTGTCGTTCGTAGAGTCCTGCCAATGACATCCGAAATCAGAGGCCATCATTTGTGAAAAAAGTCAAATGTGTTCAAATACTCTGCCGCTCAGGGCATGTGGGAGTAAGATATGCAATCAAACGGCGACAAAGTTCAACAACAACAGGATGCAAGATGCCTTGACACTCCAAGACTTCTAACATTGGGCAAAGGCCCTTCAAACCCAAACTCAAATTGCTCAAGAGATTTGGAGCATTCAAGCACACGCAGGCTCCATTATTACCAATTCTAAATAACTCGTGAGAAAATTACAAGGGAAGAAAATGTCAGTAAAAAATAAAAGAATTATGAAAGACTCTGTGAATGAGCCAAAATTAACTACTAATCAATGGAGAATCATGGTTGATGGTTAAAAGTCTTTGGGCATTTTCTGTCATCTTGATTTGGAGGTCTTCTTCCATGCAGGGCAATTTCCAATAAAGCATGAAAGGCGGTCGGAGTGAATTGACATGTTCCTGACAAGCACAGACCCAAGGCCAAGCAAGATGTCCTGACAGCCGGAAATTAGTGCAATCCACCTCTCATGTTTTCCTTAAAGTTACGTTTGATGCTGCCATGCCGATCATGGCAGTCGCACGCCACCGAGTGCTTTTCAATTAATCCACCGAAAAAGCATAATCAACATCTAGCAAATAACTGTTCTTATCGCCAAAGATGGACCACCTTGCAGCCAAAACATTTGCGTATTAAGTTTCCATTCAGCAAAGTTAAAAAGATATTTAGGTATGAACCTACTTCAGTAGTCATGTCTAGTTTCCTCAAAGGTTTATTGTAATGAAAAGTATTTCATGTCCCATTTTCTATGTACTACTAGATGGGGGACCCCCATCTAGTAGTTATGTTTTCAGCCATACTTGTGATGCCATAAATGGACTCCAGTAATCAGTGTCAAGATTAACTACTATTTTGATTTACTACAACTCAAAATAGGTCTAAAGACACAGATGGTGTTAGAGCCACACTGAAGAAAAAAAATAGAATGATCTGCTTCTTAATCCAATTTTGCGAAAAAGGAATAATGTTGGTAATGGCTTTAAACATCTAAAAGGAGACATAGAAATCTTGAACAACAGTATGGCATCCAGAGCATCCAAAAACCATGTCGAATTTAGCAATAAAAAAGTCTCCATATTATCCATCAAGTCTTGACAGTAGTTCCTCGTAATCTCCTTCATGAGACAATGTCCAAAGTGTTTTCTTCTGAAGAACAAAAACCATAAACGGAATGCTATGAAGTGCGAAGATTCATTTCAATTTAAGATATATTTTACTTACACTGTATGTTTTCAAATAACAGGACAGTGAAAAGCTTTTATGGACAATCCACTAATACACATTAGCTAACAGATTTCCATAATACCGCGGTCTAGGGCGGTTGTGTTCTTGCTACAGCACGGACAGTTCGTGGACCAAGGTCATCCCTGAGAGAGGGCATGACCTAAAAGGGTCAGCTGTCCTTAGGGGGAGCCATCTTATCTACCTTAGCTTCTTTTTGCCTTCTGTTTTAAATTCAGGTAAAATAATTCAGTAAATCTATTAACCAGTGCATTCGCACTACCAAAAGTCACATTGACAAATTC
Organism: Platynereis dumerilii; assembly: GCA_026936325.1. NCBI lineage: Eukaryota > Metazoa > Annelida > Polychaeta > Phyllodocida > Nereididae > Platynereis > Platynereis dumerilii. The sequence continues at coordinate 6,818,688 of JAPTHN010000015.1, forward strand.
CTGCACTGAGGTCAAAATTGTTTAAATGTAAATTTGCTAAAAATAGACGAATGATTGCTTTGTAAAAGACCTTGCTACCTCTCCTTGTGTAATATGTTTGAGTTTAACGTAATGAATGTGTATTAGTTTTTAACGAAGTAAAGTGATGAGCCAAGGCAATGGCCTATTCATTTCCATTAAAGTGAAGCAGACTCTTATAATCCAAAGAAGGATGCTGCCCATTGCAAGGGCACACGGCTACAGTGGTATTTCTACAACAAAATGACTAAATAAGAAACATATGCTGACTAAAAATTACTGCTTAACTAGACCCCTCTGCAATCCCATTCTCTCTGAAGACTATCTTAAGAGTATTTTCTCAGTCTAACAGCCTCCTAACCTCCAAAAGATGCACTATTACCAACGCAAATTAGCTGGAATTTCAAATTTACTACCTTTTCCCTCAGTCGACAGTGTAATCAACTTGTTGGACCATACACTCTGATTACTGCGAAGTGCTCCAATGAGGGAAATTACGCTCCGACAAACAATCTGTTCGCCCTGAATGACCAAATTTTTCATTATCTATCCGTAAACTAACAGTTACAAGGCAATTTTCACCATTTTGATGTACTTAAAATGTTTCCAGAATGTTAAAACCAGAGTTCAGTGTGTTGCTAAAACAACATCAAACAGTTTTACAGCCGTTTTTTCATCTTTCAATTTAGAAAATTTTAAACAAATTGGGGCAGAAATATTGCGAAATATTTCATCATTCTAATTGAAATATTCCACCGATCTTTGTCTTTTCTAAAAATTTTAGAGAAATTCTGTTCATAGCATGCTCCATATTTGACAATTCTCATAATTATATAGTTGGTGTCAACTCTGGCTGACGGACTGTGTTGACAGTTTTTTGATGAATTGCATCATTTTAAGAACATCTTGATGTACCGATGACACTCGATTGAGTTCATAACATCTTCATCTAGAGCTGCAAGACCCTGAAAATCTCATTCCGTCAGCATGGCAAAGCCAAATTATATCTAATTTTGTCAATCCAGTTGAGCCAATAATACAACCAGTGACATTCCAAATTGGTGGCCAACATCTGTGAAAAAAGTCAAATATGCTTCAAATACCCTGCCGCTCAGTGCAATGTCAGATAGGCGATGAAGTCAAACAGCGACAAATTTCAACAACAACATGACGCTTCAAGCCTTGACACTCCTGCACTGCTGACATTCGGCAAATGCTCTTCAATCCCAAATGCAAATTGCTCAAGAGATTCGGAACATTCAAGCACACGCAAGACCCTTTGTTACAAATTCTTAATAACTCAAGAGAAATGATGAGGAAAGAAAATTTAATCTGCAAAGTAAAATGGTTATGAAAGACTCTCGGAATGAGCCAAAATTAACTACTAATCAATGATGAATCATGGTTAAGTCTTTGGGCATTTTCTGTCATCTTGATTTGGAGGTCTTCTTCCATGCAGGGCAATTTCCAATAAAGCATGAAAGGCGGCCGGAGTGAATTGACATGTTCCTGACAAGCACAGACCCAAGGCCAAGCGAGATGTCCTGACAGCCGGAAATTAGTCCAATCTACCTTTCATGTTTTCCTTAAACTTACGTTTGATGCTGCCATCCAAGTCATGCCATGCAGTGTCACGCCTTCAAGTGTTTAGCAATTAATCCACAGAGAAAAAGCATAATTTACATAAAGCAAATAATGTATTGATATTGGTGCACTATCACAGACAGACCACCCTGCAGCCAAAGCATTGTTTAATTTCCACTTAACAAAGGCCTCAGTCTGTTACTAAAAATAATTATATAGAGATGGAAAAGCCAGAAGGTAATGATCATGGCAGTATCAGAGCAGTAGCCCCTAAAAGTGATATGAAATACCCTATTTTTTGTATGAGGCGCCCGGTGGGCAGATGAGATGGGTGATTAATGGTTCTTTGCATTAAAACTTTGGATAAAGTAATATTGGACAATGCCCATTTGATAAGGGGTGTGCTTTTAATACAGAAAATACGGTATTACAAACAATAGTCCCTGTATTTCTTTCTAGTCTCGTAAGTAGTTCTCACTAATCTTTATAAAGCAGTGTCTTTATATTACTGAATTATCCGAAAAATACCATAACAGAATCTCAGTAAGAGCTCTGATTCATTTCAATTTAAGGTATATTTTACTTACACAACTTGTTTTCAACAAAACAGAACAGAGGAAACCTTTAATGCACAATCCACTAATACACATTAGCTAAAGGATTTCCATATATACCAATGCAGTTGTGTTTTAGTCAGAGCATGGACAGTTCATGGACCAATGGCATCCTTAAAAGAGGGCATGACCTAAAAGCTTCAGCTGTCCCTTGGGAGAGCCACCTAATCTGCCTTAGCTTCTTTTTGCCTTCTATATTAATCTCAGGTAAAATCATTATGTAAATCTGGGAACCAGCTTGCAATGCAAGGCGCAGAATATGAAACATAACATTCACAGTGCGAAGCAGCCACACAACCACACATCATTTTCCTTCAGCTGGCTTATGGCAAATTGTTCAAATGTATGCTTGGTCAGTGTATCTGTATATATATTAAGAATCTATGATTTCCACCCGGCCTGTCAAAAGTCCCCATCATATGAAGTGGGGCTGGTAATCTTATCAGATGAGCAATTCTATGGATTTTAGTCTATAACGAATAAAGTTTCTTTTGTCTTATGATCTGTCTGCCTGTTAAACATGAGGGTAGTAGGAGTTATATCAGATTGTTCAGGCAGTATGTAGAGGTTTGATGTATAAATATATAAAAGGGCTAAAAGTGTGGCATCTCTGATGTCTTGCGAAGATTCAGCGCATCATAACAATTTGAGGTAGGAAATGGAAAACCTGGCCGTTTGGAAATTACAGTGTCGTTCTGGAAAGATGTGAACAGCACAATCGTAGCACCTACCTTTGAATGCATCTCCTGGTATCTAAAGTTGATGATGACCATAGCTACAAGACATAAATACTTTCAAATATTATTTGTAAAATGTGTATTTAGACATATAAATTTATAAATAGCTCTTTGAAGCAATATCCTGTGCCTTTCTTGTCTTTTCCACTTCTTTCCTCCCCTTCACCTGCCTCTATTCATATGTGCTTAACAGAAAAACTAAGGGGAACATCTTAAGAATCATATCTGTCTGATGGCTGGGCAAAGCCACGTGAGGACTATGTGCCTTTGTCTTTGTGGTGTATAACGACTTGCCGACATCATTGACTGTATGAACACTACAGGGGGTCTGAGAATAGCACTTATGTATCCAGAAAATCTTTTATATCTGAGGTATGTCTGATACATATTGCTTAACATGCTTCTGATTAAAGAAGAGTAGTTCTTGAAACTACATCTGAAGGTTCACAACTGTCTGGAGACTGAGTAGGGGCACTGTACTGTTGTTTCTATAGCATGTGAACAGTGAATAAGAATGACAGATCTGAGAAAAGCACTTATAATATTTAACTGTCAATAGATCAATTTAAGACTTTTACAAATCATCATTACAGTAAGCAGCACTAACCAATCACCTGGAGCCTTTTCCCACTAACTACTCATAGTGACTGTGAACTGCTTACAATTGACCATTGGAAAGGGAGCCAGTTTTTTTTTTGGGGGGCTTATTGAAAATTCGCTTGAGGGACATAAATGGAGCTTTCCCTGTCAGCAATAATGGCCACCAAGTAGTCAGGAAACTGAGTGATGGTGTTGGCCTGTTGCTGGCAACTTGCTAGAAATGAAGGTTCCAAAAAGGCTTCAATCAAACAAGAGATCAAAGGGCCAATTGGTCTGCTCATCCATCAAAAAACTCATAACTACCTTTAACACATAGTACCACACATCTGCTTTCATAGTACTGTCTTTAATTTTTCTTTAAAATCTTTATTATTGATTGTAATGTACCCATACTTGAACTATGAAATAGCCGTATTGCACATGCACAAGGTCTTAAAAACATTCTTACTTCTATCAGTCATTACAGTTATTCACTTGGAACGCTGTAACATTTGTCTGTGCTTGTTAGCATTTAGATTTATAATGGTGTTCCCCTTGGGTACTGAGCATATCATTTCAAATAGTATCATATAATTATCGTCTTGGAAACTAGTTTTTCCTTGGTGCTAACTAATGGATGCCATTTTACATTGTACAACTATGTACATAAATCCATGTATTTATGAGGAAGACAGTTGTATGGTAAAGATAATTTTATGGGATGGATAAAAGACAGCCTTCCTAAAGACTGTGTGAGACGTTATGAAAAATGCATGCTTCATTGTCTTTCCAACATGGTCCAGCAGGATCCACTATTGTATACAGCCATTAACGGACACATTCTGAAGTGTCTTTGAAGATGAAAATGGAGTTTTATGCATGTTGCTCAACAAAGGAAGAGGAAGTGCAAACAAGTCTTGATACATGTATAAAATTGTATATTGAAAAATTCATATATATATATATATCTCATTAATTTTGCAAACTTTGGATATGGAAAAACATGTTATGCAATGATGGGTATAACCCTTCATATGGGAATATTCTGCGTGAGTGTAAGATGGTCAGTAACATCAGGATGAATAACCACCAATTTTCTAAACAACCCACCAACTTTTCAACATTTGCATTTGGTGACCCGGTATTCTTAATGACCTTTTTTTCAAATAAATTAAGTTCCACGACACAGCATCCTCTTAAATTCAATTTATCTTAACGGAATTAATGATGGTGCCACTTTTGGAGTCTAGCAAAGGTAAAGGGGATAAGAACACTCTGAGAGAGGAAATGAAGAAATCCAGTCTGATACTAACTGAAGAAGATCTGAGCAAGATCTGAGCAAGATCTGAGCATCTGGCAGCTTCTTATGCTATTGAGGGTAGTGAAAAGACTGAGCTAAAGACTATAGCCACAATATGTAAAGAAGACGCAAAGACTAGTTATGATGTGCATGATATTTTGACAGATTTCTGAATGGCTCTTTGAAGCCATATATCTAAATACCACTTCTGTACTCCTCCAACACCTGGCTCAATATATAATACTCGTGCATCAGGAAAAGACAAATAAAAGAACATCTGAAGATTTATAACTTTCTAAGGGCTGGGAAAGCACTTTCTACTGTTGTTTATGTCATGTGTCTGCAGATTTTACTAGGACAATGACTGAGAACACTGGAATTCTTTGAATGGCATTATGTACATTGTACAATGTACAATGTACATACACCCGCAATTAATCCTTTTCATCTCAAATATGTTTCATGCTTATAAGCCAAAAAGATGTTCCTGGAGAACATAATTATGAAGACTTTCAGTTGTCGTAAGACAGAGTTAGATAATGGAATTCATCGTTCTTGAATGGTATTTGGTTTTCCTTTTCAAATATAATGGCTATCATTCAGACAATGGACACATTTATCAGGATATTCAGTAGGTTATAACAATATGCAGATGTACAACTTTTATTGTGCAAGCATTTAAGCACATAGTTACTGAAAACCACTGACTTCAATGTGTATTGATAAGGAAAACAATGTTATTATTTTTCATGTCATGTTCTTTCAAATGTCATCCAGATTTACAATATCATGCAACAATGTTTTATTGTGAAACCGTTGTGGAAAATGAAGCGGCAGAAAACATAGTCGTTTGCATTGATGTGCATAACATCGTGATACACTCTGAGAATGGCAGGTACGATTAGGGAAATTACATGCGAGAATGGCAGGTACGATTAGGGAAATTACACTCTGAGAATGGCAAGTACGATTAGGAAAATTTCACTCTGAGAATGGCAGGTATTATTAGGGAAATTACACTCTGAGAATGGCAGGTACGATTAGGGAAATTACACTCGAGAATGGCAGGTACGATTAGGAAGATACACTCTGAGAATGGCAGGTACGATTAGGGAAATTACACTCTGAGAATGGCAAGTACGATTAGGGAAATTACACGCGAGAATGGCAGGTACGATTAGGGAAATTACACTCTGAGAATGGCAAGTACGATTAGGGAAATTACACGCGAGAATGGCAGGTACGATTAGGGAAATTACACTCTGAGAATGGCAAGTACGATTAGGGAAATTTCAGTCTGAGAATGGCAGGTATTATTAGGGAAATTACACTCTGAGAATGGCAAGTACGATTAGGGAAATTACACTCTGAGAATGGCAGGTACAATTAGGGAAATTACACTCGAGGAAGGCAGGTACGATTAGGGAAATTACACCCTGAGAATGGCAGACTCGATTAGGGAAATTACCTAGTTGTTTCACTGCAAACTCAGTCACTCACTTAATATTTAAACGAAAGCAGTTATCAGCTTCTGAATAAAGTTCTTTCAACTGACCCTTCAAAATGTCTAGCACCAAAAACTAGTTCCACAAAATAAACAAATGTTGCAGTTTAGTCAGGCATTACTCAACAGGTTTCCTCCATGACAAGAATTCCCCTTTCGTAGAATGAGCCAGAGTTCTTACTGAGGGACTTATGAATATTCCTGGAAAATTAGCTTTTATTCTTGGAGAGAGTGTCATAATTCTTGGGATTGTGAAAATTTTGCATCTCAACTAAAGTAGGGGAGAGTCCCCTCGATCGGAACACCTAACTTCAAGTTTTTGTAGACTGATCAAATTTTCTTGTTCGTTTTTGGAGGCAATTAGTTAAAGGTCACTGAAACAGATTCTGGAAAATTTCCCTGCAGTATGTGAGTTCTGCTTGTGTGAGACCTGTATCATGAATGATATTAGATTGGACACTACCATTTTATGCTTATTATTTTAACTTGAAATATCAATGATTTTTCAAGTCAAACATCATGACCATTTTTAAATGACGGAAAAGGAATCACCAAAGATAGGACAGCTGTTCTTAAGTTTGATAATTATGTCACAATCAAAACGTTCCGATCGAGGGGACTCTCCCCTAAGACTGTTTATTAAGAAACGAAGAGGTAAATAGGAAGGTTCCAGCACAACAGCATTTCACAGTGTGTTTTACAAAGCGGTTGTAAAAATTATGTGTTGCGAATATACAAAATTCATGCCGCTGTTGGCCAGTGATTTAAATTGACTGACATGTCTGCTTCACTTAAGTGATTTTTGCTTCAGTCCTTTCTTGACAAAGCATAACTATGAGACTAATTTTTGCTGAAACTGTCAATGGTTTTTATTGTAAATGATTTTGGCATGAGTGTTTTTGAGGAAGTCTAAACTTTTAGAAATAATGACTAATTTTTGCTGAAACTGTCAATGGTTTTTACGGTAAAGTGATTTTGGCAGGAGAGCTTTTTAAAGGAAGCCTAGATATGCTTAACTGTCAGAGAAAGCAACAACCACTTTGGAGAGACAGTCAATGGTTTTTATTGTAAAGTAATTTGGAAAAAGCAGTTTTTTATAGGAAGGCAGTAGCATTGGTAGTGACAGTGATTGTTTTTGAGTGAACAGAAAAAGGTTGTTGGATCAAGTTATGTTAGTTTTTGGATTTTTAGAGAGAGAATCAATCTGGTGGTAGTTGTCGCAGTATTTTATATGATTCCGTTGTATTTTGGCCCTCTTTTGGTTCTTGGGGTAGGCTATATTATGTGGAAAGCTAAATTTTTCAGACTATTAAATTTTGTTTGCTGTATTGTGTACCATAGAACATCTCTCTCGTCTATGACTAAAATACTTCTGAGAACAAATAAGTATTTTCTTAACATATTTGTTTGTTACTCCTCTGGTATGACGGAGCAAGTCTGGTGGTATATATCATAGAAAGTAATGGTACTGATTACTTTCAGATGCTCCCATTCATCTCTAGGTGGATGACCTATCTATTCCCCATTCTGTTACATATATATACATGTGAAAAAATAAATAATCAGTCAGTGCAGTGAAGAAGCTCAACAGAACAAACACACTTAATGTAGTGATGATGATGATAATATGATGATTTTGAAGAACCAAAGCGTAATAGGTCCAATGTCGTGAGTTGGTAAAATTTCAGTTTTGGCCCAACATGGACATGTATTTCGGGTCCTATCTCAGCTTTCGTATAGAATTTATGCATATATTATGGATCATGTGAAAGGCAGTGATGTCCCTTTGATGTAAATACCAGGAAGTGTATCCACTTCTCATGGCTTTTGATATATTAAATGGTAAATGACTGCATATGCGATCAATTTTCGGCGTCACGCTGGACAATGCATGTAAAAAATTCAGGTAAAACTTTAAGATACAAGCAAGTAAATGCAGTTAAAATAAAATTTGAAATTCGGTATTATGCTCTGGTTAGCTGAGCATATTATGAATACAGAAAAAAGGCCATAATATCTTTCTGTAATTCAGAATGACATGTTTTGCAGTACGAGGTTGTCATGTCACAAGCCAAGCCAAAATGGACAATGTAATTTTTGATGTATCAATTCTTACTCGTTCATACTTACCTGAGCCCTTCGTTATTAACGATATGGATAACCTTCTTAATACCCTCGAAAACACTGCCTCCCCTCATCAAAAATGGACTCTCCCACTGGCATGACGTCACTTCCGCTTGGACGCCTCCATTCCAGTTTCCTTCTGAGCACGCTAGCGTGCGGTTGTGTTTCACAAAATTACCCTACGAAGACGTTTTTTGACGGTGTTGACGGTTTTGGGTGATGTATAACTCTTTGTAACTGTTTCTAACGTCGTTTTGGCACGTTTTAGTGTCGGTTTCGCTCGTTTTTTGGCTGTTTTTCGTCGTTTCTGGCGTTTGACAGCTCGCACGTGCGCCTAAACATGGCGGCCATGTGTCGAGCGTAACGAAGTTTTTCGCTTTTCGGCGATTTCTGTTGAGTCTAGACCCCTTCTGGGGGTTGTTTATGACTCCTACTCTTACTGAATGATAGATTTGGTTTCTTTTCTTCAGTTTTTACTTTTCACCGGTTTTAACTGTTTGTTTTGTATCTTTGCAGTTGAACTTTGTGTTTGTCATCATGTCAACAGTGGCTGATGCTGAGGACCTGGAGGAGTACAGTTCCTGTCCCAATTGCTCCAGGCGTTTTTACAAAGATGACCCCCATGCAGAGTGCATGCGTTGTAGGGGTGAGAAGCACTCCTGTACTTTGTGTCCCTTGATGGGGCCTAAGAGTCAGGGCCGGCTCGAGGTTTGGCTCGCCTCGCGCCGGCCTCCTAGCCAAGCCCAAGCAGAGCAAGGTAATGTTTCTACTGCTGTTTCTACCGACTCGCCTGGGTCCATGGAGGGCCTGAGGCAGTCGATATTATCTGATGTTCGTACTTTGTTCCATGATTACATGCAGCCGCCACCTCAGGGAGGGGTTTCGCGGCCTGCACCAATGCCACTGCATTCCATTACAAATGTGCCTCAGACTGCACCCAGGGAGGGTGCCGAGGAGGTCCTATCTTTACACCCGGATGACGTCTTGTCCTTGGAGGACGACGGCCAATCCGTCCATTCCAGCTGGAATTTTAAGCGACCGGGGCATGACGGGGATGCCGCGTCCGTGGTATCTAATCTCAGTGCTAGTGCGAGTGCTGAGGGGGCCCCCATGGGGAAATCAGATTCTGATAATTATGTCAAGCTGATCACGACAATTATCGCAGATTTGAATATTTCTGACGGAGAGACTGTGGCTGAGGCTAAAAGTCGGATCCAGTCCTCCCGGTGCCGGGACACGGGCGCGCAGGCTTTCTTGCCCTTTGATGGCACTCATTCGAAGGTAGTTGACAAAATTTGGAATGCCCCTGGTGAGACAAGTATCTACAAAAAAGTGACCAAGGACCGTTATAAAATTGTGGAGAAGGACTTCCTCAAGTATCTCAAGGTGGGCCGAGTGGCTGATGACTATCTAGTTCAGGAACTTGAACGTTCGGGTGTCCGGGTGCAAGTCAAGGCCCCCAAGTTACCTAATAAAGATATAGCCCCTATTGAGCCGAAGGTGGCTCATGTGGAGGCCCAGAGCCAATTGGGTCTTGCCTGTTCCGTGGCACAGAGTTGGATGCTAACTTATTTAACCACCAAATTGCAGGCGGTTGATCACGTCCTATTAACCAAATTGTCATCTAGTGATTACAATACGGTGTCCGATGAGTTGGATTTTCCCGTCCTCGCTGATGTCTCAATCCTTGCGCAAGACGCAGCCATGGATAATATCGATCTCCATGCCCGTGTGTCGGCTGAGGCCAAGTGGATTCGTCGTTCCCTCTGGGTTGATCAAACGGCTTGGCCTTCCACAGTGAAGACCTCAGTAAAGCGTTTTCCCGCGGTCGGTGACGGCTCGATTTGTGGACCGCTTCTGAAGGAAAAGCTAGAGTCCTACCGCCTCACCAGTAAGGCTTTGGATGCCACGTCGGCTGCCGCTCCAAAACCTCGTCCTCCTAAGCGACCTTCCCCGCAGGGATCTGGTTCAATGGGGCCACCCGCGAAACAGCCGCGGCGTTCGAATGAGTACCCCTCTCGCCAGTGGCGGCATGACAGGGGAGGTCACGGGGCCCCTAAGTTCCAAGGTCATCGGGGCCGCCAGAGGAACAATTTTTCTCGCAAATCCGAGAACCACCAGTCCTCAGGGTAACTGGTCCTGTCCTGTCCCCCTTGCCCCCGGACCGTTTGTTAGCCGACATCCCAGTGGGAGGCCGGCTGTCTCTTTTCAAACCCTTTTGGATGTCCAATGTTCGGGACAACTGGGTTCAAACCATCGTGCACTTGGGTTACAAACTGGAATTTCTGCGAATTCCGCCGTTCACAATGAGGCACACTGTAGTGCCATCGCGGCATGCCGCAGCCTTACAGACAGAAGTCCAGGATTTACTGTCCAAAGGGGCCATCTTTCGAGTCCCTCCTCACCAGGAGGCCGCAGGGTATTACTCGACTTTTTTCCTGGTTCCCAAGAAGACTGGGGATCTCAGGCCAATTCTCAATCTAAGTTTCCTAAACAAGTTCCTGAGGAAGGAACATTTCAAAATGGAAACCCTCCAGGCAGTCATCAAGGCGGTACAGCCAAACGATTGGCTAGTATCCCTCGATTTGAAAGATGCATACCTCCACATCCCCATCCATCCGGCGGATTGGCAGTTTTTGAGGTTCAAACTCCATCACCAGTCTTACCAATTTCGAGTACTACCCTTCGGCCTCTCGGCGGCTCCAAGGGTGTTTACCAAAGTTCTGGCACCTCTTGCGGCTCTGGCCCGGATGAGGGGCATACACGTTTACCCCTACTTGGACGACTGGTTACTGCGCGGCCCAAGTGCACAGGTGGTTTCAACCCAGTTGACCCAGCTTATTCGCATCCTGACGGATGCCGGTTTTATAATAAATTACAAGAAGTCGTCGGTGCGTCCGACGCAAGACCTTGTTTTCATCGGGGGGCGTTTTCAGACCACCCGGAATCTGGTCTGTCTGCCACCCGCTCGCTTAGACGGGCTGCTCAGCTCCTTACAACGTTTTCAGCTGGGCGCCCAGGTTACGGCACGCGATTTCCTTCGCCTTCTGGGAGTCATGGCGGCGATGATATCTGTAGTCCACCTCTGTCGCCTTCACATGCGCCCAGTCCAGCTGTATCTGCTCAGTTTTTGGAGGGCCCAGTCCCGGGATCTGTCTGCCAGAATCCCAATCCGCCAGCCGTTGCTGGACCACCTGGCTTGGTGGCATTGCCGCGAGAATCTCCTCAAGGGTTGTCCCCTCAATCCTCCCCCAGTCGAAGCCATAGTCACCACCGATGCTTCCACCCTTCATGGCTGGGGCGGTCATTTTCAGGGAATGAGTGTTCAAGGGACTTGGGAAGGCCCCTGGATCACCAAACATATCAACCTCCTCGAGTTGGAGGCGGTTTCGCGCACTCTGTGTCATTTCCGCTCTTGGCTGCAGGCCAAGGTAGTGCTGGTCCGTTGCGACAACTCCACCGTAGTACACTACATCAACAAACAGGGCGGTACGCGGTCCCCGACCCTTTGTATGGCGACTTGGCGTCTCCTCCGTTGGGCCCAATCCCTTTGTATGACTCTCCGAGCAGAGTTCGTTCCCGGGATCGAGAATACTCTGGCCGATCGGCTCAGTCGCCAGATGGCCTCGCCTCTGGAGTGGCAACTCCACCCCCCGCTGGTACGTCAAATATTTCAGATACTGGGGACTCCGGTAATCGATCTGTTTGCTTCGGAGCCAAACCGTCAGCTCCCCGTTTACAGCTCCCGCCGACCAGAGCCGTTAGCAGTCCAACCGACGCGCTGTCGATGGATTGGACGCATGTGTTTGGTTACGCGTTCCCGCCAGTGTGTTTGGTTCCTCTGGTGTTGGAATGGGTGGTCAGGTATCAGTGTTCCCTGATACTCATTGCTCCCAACTGGCCCAGGAGATCCTGGTTTCCCCAGCTGCTCGACCTGGTGGTCGAACCTCCACTGGTGCTGCCCAACCTGCCGTTTCTGTTAACTCAGTTCCGCGGTTCTCTCCACCATCCTTGCCCAGATTTCCTGAACCTTCTGGCATGGAAGGTGAGCGGCAACGCCTCTTGTCAGAGGGCCTTCCGGACGCGGTTGTTCACACAATTCAACAGTCAATTCACTCTTCCTCAGCTAGGCAATATGAGCGACTGTGGCAGATTTTTGTGCGTTGGTGTGGTGGCCGACAGACCACTCCTAGCTCAAGTTCTATAGCTGAAATTCTTACTTTTTTGCAATCCCTGGTGAATCAAGGTCTTGCGTATCGGACTATTGGTGTGTACCGATCAGCAATTTCACATTTCCATTGCAGGGGTTTCCCTTTGAACCTTTAGGTCGGGCGAGTTTAGAGGCTCTGACGTTTAAAACTGTTTTTCTTGTAGCCCTTGTTTCGGCCCGGCGTTGTTCCGAGTTACAGGCACTAGCCCGCTCCTCTCCTTATATTCGGTTTGAGAGTGAAGGCATTAGAATACGCACTGTTCCTGGTTTTCTGCCTAAAACCGCTAACCCTACGCACCTGGGCGAGGATATTTTTCTGCCCTCTTTCCCAGCTAATTCCAAGTTGTGTGTCGTTCGTTGCCTTAAGCAGTATTTACGAATTACTAATGCACTAATGTCCATCAAGCATATCAGTCATAATCATCTGTTCATTTGCTATGGTCATAAAAACAAATTGAAACCTGTTTGCAAACGTACCCTGGCGGGTTGGTTGGTCAAAATCATTAAGGCTGCCTATGTGGCTGCCGGCAAGCCTGCTCCTTCTGCGAAGGCACACTCCACCCGTGCCCAGGCCACTACTTGGGCTCTGTTTAATGGTGCTCCTCTGGACTCTATCCTCAAGGCTGCAGACTGGCGTCGTCCTTCCACGTTCATACGACATTATGGTTTAGATGTGTGGCACTCATCGGCGGCTTCCTTCGGTCGGGCGGTCATGAAGGATTGAAGGTCCCTCCTGAGCAGTGAGGTGAGGGACACAAATTTTTTACAAAATTTTCTCTTAAGTGGTTACCCACCCGCCTCCCTGGGTGAGGGACACAAATTGAGATGAGACGTAAGTTTTGCTTTGGTGTTTGCTGAGCCTCCCACCTTCCGGGATAGGCTTTGGCACTCTATCCATATCGTTAATAACGAAGGGCTCAGGTAAGTATGAACGAGTAAGAATACTCGATTATCCCGATAGTCGGGATTCTTGAAGAGAATACTTACCTGAGCCCTTGCTTCCCCCCCATCCTCCCAGCAGCAAACATTGAGGTCCGAGTCGGTGCTCAGTGCGGAAACTGGAATGGAGGCGTCCAAGCGGAAGTGATGTCACGCCAGTGGGAGAGTCCATTTTTGATGAGGGGAGGCAGTGTTTTCGAGGGTATTAAGAAGGTTATCCATATCGTTAATAACGAAGGGCTCAGGTAAGTATTCTCTTCAAGAATCCCGACTATCGGGATAATCGAGTAATATACCGTTCACTGATTTGATTTTTAAAAGAAAAGTTACATCAATGTTTTGCTCATGACCTGGTCTGTCAGGAAATAGTTACAAAACTTTGTAGAGGCTCTTGTTTTGGAAGCTGTGAGGGCCTAAGTGAGACTGACGAAAAATTGACACCCTCTTTTTTAGTGAGAATTATTTTGGTACTCTATTGTTCAGATGCTGTCTGATTATGCCTCAGTATGACAATTTTACTTTTGTGGATGGTACCAAGATGCTCATGAGCCTGGCCTTCCAATGGTGTAGAGAAAGTGGTTGTAACTCTAATCTTTCATGGTATTACAGCCCTGTTTCTGAGACTGACGAAAAATTGACACTCTAAACTTTTGTAAAATTTATGTCACACCTCTCTTGTATAGATGCTTCATGATGATGGCTTCTGATGGAATGCTCATTATTTTGATATTTTCTTGTTGCTTTTGTGTCTGGCTATTAATTCAGGTATAATATGTGGTTATAAGTCTGACCTATTAGGTATTAGAGCCCTGTATTTGAACCTGACAACAAAATCAACATTCTTGCCGATACTAAATTTTTGTGTCTGGACTGCTCTTCTTCCGATGCTACTGGAAAAATGATTGATGCTAGAATGGCCATTATCTTCATACCATTTTGTTGCTCATGACCATGGCTTTCCATTTCGATACTAAATATTGTTGTTTGTTGAACCTATCGTGGTATTAGAGCCCTGCCTTTGAGACTGATAAAAAATATGGTGCATTCTTGTTATACAATAACTGCCAACTGCCATAAGAAAGGTTAAGTGAGGGAAATATCTTAAATGATAAAATAATTTTATAAAGGATATCATTTTCTAGATTTTGTGTTAATTTCAAGGTGGTATCTTCAAAACTTTACCCTACAAGTCCATTTAAATGAAGTCAGAACAGTTTCGCAAAAACTGCATTTTAAGTTTGTAAATCCTTCATATTTATGTTTAAAAATAATGGCATTATCTAGCCTCGTTTGCTTAAAAGTGCATTTACAGCCTATAACTTTTGCATTTTGGAATCTACTAATACATAGGGAACATATCTGTGATTATCCATTTTTTCTCCTGAATGACCAAAAATCACAAATTTTACCAACTTGTGACATTGGACCAATATTGTAAGCCAAAAACGTAACATTAATCTTCCAGTGAACAGACAGTGCATCAAGCTTTTAAAGACACCATTTTACTGCAACGCCAAGTGCGAAATTGGCCATCAGCTACTTGCGAAGAATGACTCAGACTATAACCTTGGCTCTTAGCATCTGTCAGACACTTATTGCTGACTATTGAAATACCAGTGGGACCACCATAAACCAAGCCACTGTTTTTCTGCAGCTTATAAAAACATTCAACTGAGGGGCATAAATGGAGCTTTCCCTGTCAGCAATAATGGCCACCCAGTAGATAGAAGCCAAGTGATGGTGTTAACTTGTTGCTGGCAACTCACCGCCAAAGAAGGCTACAATCACACACAAGATGGTGTTGCATTATATATTTTATGTTTTATAGTCTTGTTATTGTTAATTTGACAGGACTGGTGTTCTCTTTTCAAGTTAATGCCATATTGCGATTGTGAACACCGAATATAACAAATTTGCAGCTTTGATAACTGGGGCATTGTTGACTTTTCTCACATATTTTATCATAATTATTATGGTCCCGAGGTATAAATCCCTTGATCAGTACCAACGATTGCCAGTACGCCTACATTCCTCGATGCAAGTAAGATATGTGAACAAAGCGTGGAAGAGTGGTTTTGTCGGACATATAAAAGCAGCCTAAGTGAAGCATTAAAGGCTGTGATGGAACAAAAAATGCATGTTTTGTTGTTAACCAAACGTGGTTGAAAAGGATGCACATCTATATACAACGATCAACAGATACTCAGATAGACACAATGTACCTTGGAGGTAAAACCTTCAATGAAGACAATAATGAAGGTTCCATGCATGCATGTTGTTATATCTGCCTCTTTTGTTAATGAAAAGATTAATAGGAGTGGCAAGTGCCATAAAGTTTTGTGTAATGGAAAAGCTTGCCCATTAATCTTGAATAGTGTGTATAAAACATGTTACTTTGTCAACATGCTCATTGCTCAACCTGAATTGCCGAAAAGGTCTAAAACAAACTTGCCGAACAGGTGATTTAGGATAAAATGTTTAGTCTGTACATGTATATGCAAATGTTCCTTTGGGCTCCCCAATCATGTACTACAGATAGGGTAGTTGGCAAAATGAAAAATGTGAGAGAGGAAATAGAAACAATTTATCATCTGTAATTTAAGATGAAAAAATCTGAATACTAAGGCCAAGCTTTTGACTTCGCAAAGACTGAGCTGAGGACTATTGCATAAAGATAGCAGGCACAAAGACCTGATATAATACGCATGATATTGTGAAAGGTTTCTGGGTGGCTCTTTGAAAACAATATCCTGTGCCATTCTTGTTTATTCCACTTCTTTTCTCCTCCTTCACCTGCCTCTATACATACGTGCTCAACAGAAAGACTGAGAGAAGATCTAAAGACTCATTACAGTCTGACGGCTTGGCAAGGACTCTGTAATGTTTCTATTGTGGCTGAGGACTAAACAAGAATATGAGACTTAAGTAGGAACAATGAGTCTGAGAATAGCACTTATAAAGTTTATCTTTGATATATCTAAAATATTCTTTTACAATAGTCCTATGAGCAGATGTACTTATAGGAAGATCTGAAGGGTTCGTCTGAGTATCGACTTGGTACAAACACAACTGAACAGTGTCTTTCAAATGTCTTTAAGTAGTGAGAACAATGGACCTGAGAATAGCACTAAAAGCAAAAGATACATCCTTTTTATGTATAAGCAATTTATCACTTTCTCCTGGTTGAGTATGTGAAGATTCTGAGATGAAGAAATTTATGTATCTGCAACTTTGGTGTTTGAGTCCGCAATCTGAAATGGGTCTCAGTTTTCTTTGAAGTATTGGTGTACCTTTGATAGTCTTGTTGCAAATCAGAAGCCATTCATTTTCTATAAATTAATTTGGTAGGCTTGCGATTGTGGGTTGTCTTGGTGACTGATACCATAAGTAGTTTACATATTTCTCGTTACTTCGATGGAAAAATAAGAGAACATGATTCAGAAATATATATAAAATGGGAAATTTACGAGACAGTTTGATGTCCTTAGTAATAACTATGTGCTTCACCAAATCCATAGAGCAGTTTTACATGAAACAATAGAAATCTAAGAATTGTGAGATTCTTCACTTCCTGCAGACGTGTCTTGTCGGCATTATCACATGATTTAAATAAGGCAAACACTGCTATTCATCTTGTTCTTTTACCTTTTGGTTGTTTCTCATGTTCTTTTATTGTTGTTCAGTTTCTATGAAGGTCTAATCATCTTGTTTCATCAAAAATATATGCAAAATTAATGATTTTACTTTTGTCTTTTGGCTGATGTGATGTAAAAGCCAAACTGAGCATGTGTTGCATATATATATATAAAATTATTTTTTTGTCTTTAATGGCCAATGTTAGACATTTATTAATAGCTGTATAATGTGATGGTTATCTCTGGTGCGCAACTTTTATGCATTGCATACTGCGTATGTTTGATATGAATTTACTTTCTTTATTTTGTCATAATTATAGTGCTGCATTTTCCCCACATTAATGTTTAAGGCGACTGCAATATTAGAATGCTGAAAAATGCCCCACTGAAAGAGATGGAACATGCACAAACTATATGACCGAATATTTTCAGGTTATTGACCTGCAGTACAAGAATATATTTTTTATAAAGATCAGATTAATAATTAAATGACAATTTTATGAGTTAATATTATGAAATTTGATACTCGTGCGGTTTATCACATTACTTGATTCCTAATTTGGAAACATCATTATTTTAATCATATCATAGGCCCACATCATGACTATATTTTCCCTATCAATTATTTGTAATTGATAATTTTTAATGAAGATTGTGTTCCTAATGGAAGGTATGGTTTCAGAAATAACCAACAAGATTTGGTCGGCGTACTTTGGTGCCTTCTTTGGCAATGAGTTGCCAGCAACAGTCCAACACCATCTCTCAGTTTCCTGCTTACTTGGTGGCCATTATTGCTGACAGGGAAAGCTCCATTTATGCCCCTCAGTTGAATTTTTAATAAGCTCCAGAGAAACACTGCCTGGGTTTATGGTGGTTTCAATGATGGCCTACAGTAATTGACTGGAAGTCGTGGTTATAGTCCTTTTTAGGTGGTTTTTGGTAAAGTGACTGTAGGTAAGTGGTCTATGGACCAATTTGAAACTCTGTGAAATGATGACACTGACTTCGGCTGGCGACAGTATTCTTTCTCTTTCGTTTGGAATCTTTTTTGCAAATATTGTACTTTTTAAAATAATCAAATGTCATTTAATCAGTTATTGACCTTTCTATAAACACATTACATCATTTGTCATACTTATTCCACTTCATCTCTTGTGCACTACATTCCTTTTGAGGAGCCTGTTTTTCAGTGTCAAAAGACCATTGACATTCTCTCTAAGATCACTGTTCTGTTTCCTCCAATATTCATGACTCCCCTTACAAAAAATATCAGATAAATCGAATTCTTGTCATGTCTGTCTTCCCTGCAACTTTTGTTTTTCTTGTGTCATTTGCTCTGGTTTTGAAAACAGAGACACTTCAGGCACAGTCAAAGAGTATTCAGAAGGGTTATGACTGTTTCTTGTTTCATAATAGGTGAAATTTGGTGAATATTAATCAATGACTGCAAAATTCAGATCGAGTTCAACTGAAATCATTGCGTAGGCATTCTTTTGTGGATTTGAAATGAATGACTGCAAACTCAGATTGAGTTAAGCTGAAATCATTGTGTGGGCTTTCTTTGTGCATTTGTCTATTGGGTAACATTTAACAATGATAATTGCTCTTTGAATTATTATATATGTTCGTGGTTAACATTTTAATGGCATTTGTTACATCTGCAGGTTATAAAAACTACAAATGTTGTGAATGACAATAGTATCCATTATGTTAAAAAAGCCATCATGGTGAACGACAATGTTGGTAATACTATGCTTTCTTTATTTATTGGAAAGGACAGAATTTGTCAATAATTTTAGGAATAATAGTCAGTTGTACTTGAGCAACCAGTGTGATTTTAATGACAAGAATCTTTTCTATTTCCAATATTTTGCAATTGTTTAACATCATCACATCATGGTAGTTATATATTTACAGTTAACTATAACATGGAATGTGTGTTTTGACATAAAGTTCACTGATATTCTCAAATCATTGTTGAAATCAAGAACAATGGAGTGGATGGAGTTTACATTGACGTTGGATTAATTCAGAGTGATTCAGAGGTAGCCCAAAGGTGTGGAAGTTGGAAGGGTAGAGTAGTGTCTGATTCTTCCTTCCTGCTCGGGTTGTCGTACTTTAATTTGGGTTGTACTGTATAGTCAGGAGAGTGTTAATCTGAAGTTGTTGCAGTCTTTCATTTGATTCCATGGAATTTTAGCAAGCCCTTTCTGGTTATTGTGAGTAAATTACCTGGAAGGCAGCGAAAGCTACAATTTTTCAGATTATTTGTTTGCCCTGTCATGTACCATGAAACATCTCTGAGAACAAATAAGTATTTTCTTATCATGTTTATATGTTACCCCTGTGGTATGACAGAGCAAGTCTGGTGGTATATATCATAGGAAGTAATGGTACTGATAAGAAACAGAAATCTTGCTTTTAAGCTGGGCACAGACTAAACATCTCCAGTTCCATAACTCTTACTTTCAGATGTTCCCATTCATCTTTCGGTAGATGGACTATCTTTTCTCCATTCTGTAATACGTAACAATAAATAATTATAATCAGTCAATGCAGTGTAGAAGTTCAACAGAACAAGTACCCTGAATATAATTGTGATGGTGATGATGAAAAGCTTTGTCAACTATGCTTTTTCTTCGATTGCTAGTCAACTAGGCGACAGACAACTAGGCTACAACACTACCAACTAGGTGACAACCAACTAGGTGACACACCACTACCAACTAGGATACACTTGTTGGACAACCAGGTGACAGCAGATACCCCCAGATACTACTATCCTAGTGACACATATTTTATTGGGGATACCAACCAGGTGACAGATCACCTTCAATTGTGGTCAATTAGGAAATGTATTGTCACTTTGTTGAATGTGTTTTGTGAACTTGTGTCACCTAGTTGGAAGTGCTGTGTAAATTTGTGTCACCTAGTTGGAACTGCTTGTCACCTAGTTTGTGCTCGTATGAGATTTCCAAATTTCTTGTCACCTAGTTGGTACTGACGTGTGTCACGTGGTTGGTTTTTCGCCTAGTTGACTGTACACCCTTTTCTTCATGTAGGCCTATGGAACAACCTTCAGCATACAGATTAAAATTTATGATCATTTCGATACCTATCTTGAAGGATTTGGATGCAATGGTAAGACAAGAGACTTGGCATAATAATTTCGGAAAATATTGCATTAATCTTCTGGAAACCAGTCAATGCATCCAACTTTTAATGTCATTTTTTACTCAGCACTAAATGTGAAATTGGTCCACTATCTACTTACGAAGAACTAATCAGACCATAACCACAACTCCTAGTGACTGTCAGACACTTATTCCTGACTGCTGAACTACCAGAGGGACCATCATAAAGCAAACTGCCGTTTTTCTGGAGTTTATTAAAAATTCAACTGAGAGGCATAAATGGAGCTTTCCCTGTCAGCAATAATGGCCACCAAGTAGGCAGGAAACTGAGTAATGGTGTTTACCTGTTGCTGGCAACTCACTGCCAAAGAAGGCTTTAATCACACACAAGATAAGAAGACTCACTGGTCACATGACCATCATGCCACTCATAACTATGACACATAATGCTACTTAAAATGTCTTGTTATTGATAATGAAGCAGCTTTTCCTATTTCACCCTTATACAATATTACAATTCTGAACACGGAATGTGAAGAAATGTACATTGATGATTGCCACAGCATTGTTGATTATTCTCTCATACTTTATCATATAGTATAAATCCCTGGTGCAATCCCAAAGGTTGCCAGCGTACGTCCCTGGATGTAGGCCTAAGTAAATAAAGAGACAATAGCGTGGAGGACTGGTTTTGTTGGATATATAAAAAGCCGCCTAAATAAAGCATTAAAGGTTGTGATGGAACAGAAAATGTATGTTTTGTTGTTATCCAAACATGGTTGAAAAAGATGCACTTCTATGTACACAATGTATGTTGGAGGTAAAACCTTCAATGACGATGAAGACAATGCTGGAGTTTCCATGCATGCATGTTGTTAAATCTGCCTCTTTTGTTAATGAAAATATTAGGCAGATGCAAGTGCCATAAAGTTTGGTGTAATGGAAAAGCTTGCCCATTAATCTCGAATAGTGTGTATAAAACATGTTACTTCTATAAGTATGCTCAACCTGAATTGCTAAAAAGATCTAAAACAAACATGCTGAACAAGTGATTAAGGAGAACATGTTTTGTCTGTATATTCAAATGTTCCTTTGGGCTTCTCAAGCGTGGACTGCAGATAGGATAGTTGGCAGAATGAACAATATGAGAGAGGAAATAAAAGCAAGTTTATCATCTGCCATTGGTAATGATGACAAATCTGAATACCAAGGCCAAGCTTTTGACTTTGCAAAGACTGAGCTGAGGACCATTGCATCAAGACAACAGGCACAAAGACCCAATATATTGCATCAAGACAACAGGCACAAAGACCCAATATAATTCTCATGATATTGTGAAAGGTTTCTGGGTGGCTCTTTGAAGCAATATCCTGTTCCTTTCTTGTATATTCCACTTCTCTCCTCTGCTCCACCTGCCTCTATGCATATGTGCTCAACAGAAAGACTAAGAGGAACATCTTAAGACTCATAACTGTCTGGCGGCTTGACAAGGACTCCTGTTATGTTTCTATTGTGGCTGAGGACTATACAAGCATATCAGACGAAATAGAAACAATGACTCTGAGAATAGCACTTTAAAGTTTATCTTTGATATATCTAATATTCTTTTACAATAGGCCTGGCCCATGAGCAGATGTACTTAAAGGAAGATCTGAAGGGTTTGTCTGAAGATTGACTTGGTACAAACACAACCGAACAGTGACTTTAAAATTTCTTTAAGTAGCAAGAACAATGGACCTGGGAATATCAGTAATAGCCCTAGACGCATCCTTTTTGTGTATCAACAATAGATCTCTTTTTCCTGGTGGTGAAAATGAAGGTTCTGAGATTAAGAAATGTTTGTATCTACAACTTTAGTATTTGAGTCAGCAATCTGAAATGTGTCTCAGTTTTCTTTGAAGTATTGGTTGCCTTCGATAGTCTTGTTGCAATTAGGAGCCATTCCATTTTCTTTTTTCAATTCATTTGATAGGCTTGCGATTGTGATTGGAGATGTCTCAATTGATGACTCATGCTGTGAGTAGTTTAAATATTTCTCATTATAAAAATAGGAGAACAATGTCATAATTTAGAAAGATGTATACAATGGGAAGATTATGAGACAGTTTGATGTCTTTAGTGGAAAATAAAGTGTATGTGCTCCTCAAAATCCATATGGTGTTTTTTCACAATGAACAATAGAAGTCTAAGAATTGTGAGATTCTTCAGTTCCCGCAGACGTGTCATGTCGGCATTATCACACAATGTAAGTAAGACAATCATGGCTATTCTCCTTATTCTTTTACTTTTTGATTGTTTCTCTTGTTCTTTTTTTAGTTTTTCAGCTTCTCTGTAGGTCTAATCATCTTCTTTCATCCAAAATATATGCAGAATTAATGATTTTGATTTTGCTTTTGGCCGATGTGATGTAAAAGCCAAATTTTATCATGTGTTGCATATATATAATATTTTGTCATTAATGGCCAATGTTAGTCCTTTATTATTAGCTGTATAATGTTATGGTTGTCTCTGGTGCACCACTTTTATGCATACTGTGTGTATGTTTGATATGAATTTACTTTCTTTATTTTGTCATAATTATGGTGCTGCATTTTCACTACATTAATTGTTTAAGGCGACTACGATATTAAAATGCTGAAAAATGCCCCACTGAAACAGATGGAACGTGCACAAACTATATAATTGTATATTTTCTGGTTATTGACCTGCAGTGCAAGAATATATTATAATAAAGTCGGATTGATAATTAAATGACAATTTCATTAGTTAATATTAATATTATTGAGCCTCATTTTCTTTTATGTGGCTTAAATTTGATACCCATGTGGTTTATCACATTACTTGATTCCTAATTTGCTAGCATCATTATTTTTATAATATACATCGTGACTATAGGGGAGAGCGGGACACAGTGAGACGGCAGGCACAGTGAGACAAAGCTCGTAGCGTCTAGCTGGTACTGTTTACAGATCAACCCTCTTTTGTATAGTACAAAAAGTAAGTAAGAGAGAATCTGACCTATATCCGGAATGCCTACACAGCATATCGAGAGTGGAATTTCAATATTTTGGTTTTTAGCCAGTAAAAGTAAATAATTTTGCTAAACGACTTTTTGTTTTAATTCCCAAGTGAAATGGAATCATGTAAATCAATTTCCAGGGATTCAAACCTTGATTATTTGTCTTAGTTTAGTGAGATGATGAACCACAATACAGACATCCGGTCCTCAGGATTCACAAATTTTATAAAGAGAGCTGCGTGGGGCACAGTGAGACAGTTGAAGGCGGGGCACAGTGAGACATCACAAAATACATTCGAAACGAACTGAATGTAAGGCATAGCTTACAATTCACTATTAAAAACAAAATGCCTTCTATAAACTACAGATTTTAGTGAGTCATATCCAAAAAGAAGCATCAGAAAGAATTTTGATTAGTATGTAACAGGTGCGGCAGGTTAAATAAGTCGTGCATGTGCCCTGTGCGATGAAGTTTCGAAACATGCTCAAAAAAGGACCTAAAAAATCACCTAACCAGCTGCTTTCGTAAGAGTACAATAGTTTCTGTAGAAACAATTGATAGAACAATTCCGCAGGTCCTGAGGATCAGTGGTTATGGCAGCAGATGCTCTGTCTCACTGTGCCCCGCCTGCTCTCTCACTGTGCCCCGCCCATGGCGCACAGTGAGACACTTATCGAGCATGGACGTAACTCAAAATTTCTCCAAACCTGTAAAAGGTAGACACCTGAAACTACTGGACAATATACCCAATGTCATTATCTATAATGTGGACCTGATCTCATTTAACTCGTTACTGCCAACATTTTGGAACACTTGAAAATAAAAAAAGTGTCTCACTGTGCCCCGCTCTCCCCTATTTTCCCTATGGATAGGTTGTAATTTCAATTATTAATGAGGATTTTGATCCTTATGGAAGGTATATTTCCAGAATTAATCAGAATATTTGATCCGTCGGATTCAGTGCCTCTGTGTAAAATCAAATTCTTGCTCACACAAATGCAGACTTCTGTCCATTACTAGTTTCTTATATTGATTGTTTCAGCTATCTGCCCCACTATTATAAAATTGCAGTTTAGCACCTCAGGGAAAGGGCGTTTAACCTTGGGAGCACAATTATACGTAGCTTCAGAGTCCATTTAAGGGGCAATTTTGCTGTTTTGTTGAAGTTCTTCTAAATGAGTGTTTGATAACTTCACAGCCCTGTATAATAACTGAGGCTAGCCCAATGTGTAACTATTTGATGGCTGCTTTGTAATTTGAGACCATTGCAGTGAATTGGGCAAAAGGGTTGCCCTGACACACGTTTGGATCCTTCCCTGGCAGTGAGTTGCCAGCAACAGGCCAACACCATCACTCAGTTCCCTACCTACTTGGTGGCTATTATTGCTGACAGGGAAAGCTCCATTTATGCCCCTCAGTTGAATTTTTAATAAGCTCCAGAGAAACACTGCCTGAGTTTATGGTGGTCTCACTAATGGCCTACAGTAATTGACTAGAAGTCATGGTTATGGCCCTTTTTAGGTGGTTTCTGGAAAAGTAGTTTCAGGTAAGTGCACCTATTTAAGCCTCAATGAAACGGTGGCACTGGCTTCAGTCGGCCACAATGTTTCTTTGCTTTTAATTTCTTAACTTTTTCACAAGCATTACACTTCTTGAAATAGTCGAATGTCGAAGTGAATCAGTGGCTTATCTACAAACACATTACAGGTCGTCGGTACTTATGCCACCTCAACTCTTGTGCACTCTAGTCCCTTTGAGGACTGCACTTTTCACTGTCAAAACAATATCGACCTCGTCTCCAAGACTATTGTGCTATTTCCTCCAATATTCATAACTCTCTTAACGAAAATTGTTTAGATCAATGGAAGTCTTGCCTTGCCTGACTCCGCCAGTTGCAACATTTATTTTTCTTGTGTCAGTTACGCTGCTCTTGCCCTGGTTTAGTTAACAGAGATGCTGGAGACTCAGCCTGAGAGTATTCAGAAGGCTAATAACTATTTCCACCTTCATAATAAGTGAAATCCGGTGAATATTAAATGAATGACTGCAAATTCAGATTGAGTTTAACTGAAATCATTGCGTAGGGATTCTTTCGTGCATTTGACTTTTGGGTAACATTTAACTATGATAATTGGCCATTAATTGCTTTATGTATGATGTTCATGGTTAACATTTTCATGGCATCTGTTGTATCTACTGTATCTATATTACAAATGTCATGAAAGACAATGGCATCCATTAGGTTTGAAAGGCAAATGTCATGAATGACAATGTGGGAAATATCATGCTTTCTTGATTCATGGAATCATGGGAAATGACAGATTACGTTGATAATGTCAGCAATAACGAAGTTAGTTGTAGTCGACTTTTTTTTTGGTCAATATTGCATGAACCAAGCTCTTTGCAATTATTTTTCTTTGGTGATGGTACATTGTAATTATATATATGACATGAAATGTGTATTTTGACATGAAGTCCATGGCTATTGTTCAAAATGATGTTATATTATTAAATATCCAACGGGTATAATGGGACTTTATTGCTACTATTATGCAATACACATTTGCTCAATACGAGAGATCTATTACAGTTTGCAAAACAAAGACACTGATACGAGGGGCCACCAGTTCAGAAAACAGACTCATCTAAATGTCTTTCAGCTGGGATTTAGCTGTCAAAAGTCCTCTGAAAATGTTTACATGTAGAGTTCCCAACATGAGGTTTGAACCCATGCGGACTAAAATCTTCAGCAAAGCAGTCCTTGAACTGACTGTAACAACTCAGCCGCCCACCTTCCTTTGTTCAAGGTTAAGTTAGTGGGAGGCTGCCTGCTTCCTGTGTTTAGCTGCCCATATTTAGTTCCTGTGCCCTTCTTCAATCCTGGTTGAACCATTTTTGATTTCTTCCTTATCTTGAATGACTCATAGCTGATTCTTATTACTGAATCTTTACTAACCACTTAGTGACATTTCGGATGCCCCACCAATGTCCTAGAGACCATGACAATGTTACTGAAGAGTATGATAGTTTCTGGTGTAGGCCTAAGATTGTTGCCTGTCTTCTTTGACTGACGTCTAAGGTGCTGTTTGAGTTTCTTTATCTATTATTTACTGCGCAACTTCCAGGTGGCTGGTCTCAATCGAAGTCTTCCTTCTTTATCCTGGGATCATGTCACCTGTGTTTCCAGGCTCTTAAACCCAATTTCCCCTTGACCTGCTTCTGATGAAATCTTGGCAACTAATTATCTTATTTCTAATAAAACACTTGCGACTCGAAACATCTGTCTAAATGTGTGCTAAGAATATCCCTGAAGGCCGCATTTATGTGTAGATTATTTTTCACTTGTAGAATTAAATTAAGAAATAATATCACAAGCCATATGGTATATGGATAGATACTGTTATAGTAATTTGTTAGAACATGAATTACCCGACCCTTTACAAATTATCATACCCTGACCACTACGGTTTCCCCTCCCTAGTCTACATACAGTTTTGATTATAGATATATATATATATTCTTTTATTGACATCTTCATATGTCATTTGTAATGGGAATATAAAATATTTAAAATCAAACGATATTAATCGTATGCAATATAAACTATATACAAAACATTAATTATATATATGCAATAAATAGCTGAAATTAAAGAATGAGTAATAAAACTTTCAGATAAAAGGGCACCAAACATACCATTAAAAGAAATACAAACTAGGTTCCAGCCACCCGAATAGTAATAAAGTAAAATTGCAATTGATTAGGACCAGAGCAACAGACATAAAAGATAACAAATATATAGATTAATTAACAATGCATGATATTTCATATTCCAGACATTATTTACAAGACAGGCATCAAATAACATTCATTGTTGCTTTAACAATGCTACAATAAAAAGAAAAAATTCTAAATAGTTCATTAAATGTTAAAATTAATTCATTTCATTACAGTGTAAATTGTAGGTTTATTATTATTTTTTTCATAATTATCGTGATTCTGTTCTTTGACCATGTGGATGTACGAGATATGTTGCTTTAAACATCAGCCTGAAGTAAAAATTTCCCTAGTATATTTAGTAGGTCAGGTTCCTTACTTTTCATTATTGATGTAAATTTGTCAGTATCATTCAAAGACAGAAAATTGTTGATAAATTTAGTAGCTGTTGAGAACAAATTTTCCCGGAAAGATTCATTTGCAGGGCATACTATAAGGCAATGGATTTCATCCTCCACCATATTTAATGGACACTTTTCACATGTTCTATTTTCTACAGGAGTCACTGGTTTTTGATGTCGACCTGTTTCAATTCGTAAACTATGAGAACTAGTCTGGAATCTGGCAATCTTAGTTAACATCTTGCGGTTTTGTCGCAGCCTGAGATATGGCTCTAATCTACAATCAGTCTTAAAAAGTTTACAAGTCCTAGGTTTTGATTGTTGTGTACTATTGTTTATTGATATGAATAATTGTTCCTGTTCTAATTCGTAAAGTTTTAATTTCACCTTTCTACAAATACTGTTGATTGTTAAGTTTGTATTGTTACTGGTTTCATATTCAATATTACAGGTGCTTAAAATGTTTTTTACTTACTGAACCAATTAGTTTCATTAGCTCTGTTCATATGAGCATCTTTCTGAATTTGTAAACATCTCCTTAACACGATGCCATCTGGTGCATCTTCTAATCTCATCCAATAATTATAGAGCGAGCATTCTTCTGATCCACACTGGAAAAGCTGAAGATGTTTTGGAGAGCCAATGTCATTGAATGTGCCAGGTTGGCATTATTACATGATGTAGGGAAGACATTCAAGACAATCATTCATCCTATTCTTCTACTTACTTTAGTTGCTCAGCATGTTCTTTCATGGTCGTTCAGCTTGAGTAGGTGTTATCATCCTGTTTTATCTAAAGCTGCAAAATTAATCGGATTCCTTTTGTTTTCATACCAAGTCTGTTTTGCACTGGTTATAAATTCACTCTTTATTCTTTTTTCAACATATGAGGCTTATGAGCAGAACTTAGTAAAAGGGAGTGGAGCGACATTTTGCATAAAAGCTCCATTTATAACTTCAAAGACCACTATCTGCTGTATATCTATTAATGGCTGTATAATATATAATGGCACATTTCTGTGTACGGCATACATCTTGATAACGAGCATTTTCTGCTTCCTTTACATTTCATGTATTCAGTGTGAGTAGCAGCCTTTTTAGTCCCTTCGTAATAAAGCCAGTGTTCCGTGCTGCGATGTATTTCTTGCATTTTGAGATTTTTGTTAACAATAAAAATAAAACTTCCATTGTCAGGAGCAATAAGGATGAATATTGGCATCCATCTGGTGTATGATTTGAGGCATTTTGAGAATACCATAGATTCCAATTTTTCAGGATCTCGCTTCTTGCCTAAATTTTTCAGCGTTGAATATGGCTCAAAATGACAAGACCACCAAAATTATTATTATTGCGTCTTAAATTGCATTACATAACATAGTTGTTGGCGTTCAGAATCCAATGAGAGAAATAGTGAATGTTCTATCAATCGGAAGTTTCCTAAAATTACTTTAAATAACTGCACTACCGTAATATGGGGTGAATCGGGACACTGGGGTGAATCGGGACAGAACAGGAAAACGTTCTATTTGCTAAAAAAAAAGTTACTTCTAATTGCCTCAGGAATTTGATTTTTGGCACATGTATAGTACACATATCATCGCATATTGTGATGTAATTTTATATTTCTAACTGCAGGCACTGAGGAGCTGCAGCACCTGAAAGTTGGCCTGCCGAAATGAAATTTTTACATGCTAGTCAAAAACTTTGCCTGTGCCATAAAAAGGACTACTACTACAGCAACCAAACTTGCAGTAAACTTTAAAATCAGTTTAAAATGGTTGTCGGGGACCATAATTACAGACTGGATGTGGGATGACGTACGTTTGGTCCTGGGTTCAGATCCAGGTCAATGGCAAAGTTTCAAGATTTACCCAAAAAACCCTACTAATTTTCATTTGAGTGTACTAGCGTGGCTTTTTAATTAATATTATTGAACCTGGCATCATTTAGAGTGGATTTAGTCTAGAATTACCAATTACTAGAATTTTTTTTATAAAACCGATTTTTTAATTATTTTTCTGTAATTTATTGTATTTTTAAAATATGCATATTATCAATGAAATTAATTTCAGATTTTCCTCAAACAATTTTTTTGGCTTCCAGAACATGTTTTCTAATATTTATTCACAACTAGCAGTCACTCAAAGAAGGTAGAGAGTATTGATTGTGAAGATAATGGACTGTCCCGATTCACCCCAAAGTAAGGGGTGAATTGGGACAGTGGTTTTCTGGGCCTTGATCATTGGAAATTTAAGATATCACTTGAAGCTCCAGGGGTTAGTTAGACCTTTTGCTTGGACACAATTTGACACCATATTTTGACTTCTGGGTTGATTTGTGGCCATTCTATCACAGAAAAAAGGCCAAAACTGTCCCGATTCACCCCATATTACGGTACAAGTATAAGCTTTTAAATAAATCACTGTAAGCTATAAGCTTTTAAAAATATCATTCTTGGTCAACTAGCGATTTTCTCTCAATTAAAGCTAAAAATTCATATTCAAATTTTCAAGACTACCCTTGGTCAGTGGCTATGGAAAATGATACGCTAAGCAGCATAATCAACAACGAAATATTTTTATTTGCAGGCACTTAATTTGTTATGAACAGCATTTATTTTTCTCATTGTGTTGCAGTTTTAGTTAATAAGTTTTAGGATACTTCATGAGTGTTGTTCAAAACTTAATTGCCTCCTGAAGTTGAACAAGCAGAAAGCTGTCCATTTGGTATTTCTGTGGTTTGCATGCAGTTGAAATAACACTCTTGGACGTCAGAAAGTCAGCAGTCATAGTATATCCCTATCTGCAGTTTCACCATAAGCCAAAGGCTGTGATCTTAGATGTCCTGATTCGCCATGTCCAGTAAAACATGTTATCAGTGCTGTCCTGGCTGGTAGCAAGTTAGCAGCCTGCCACAGTAGTGCCTAAGTGGAGACTTGCTTAATAAAATGCTTCTGGATCCTTAGCGACAAGCTACAGATAGGTAGGATGTAAAACTGATCCTGTCGCCATTTTGCCAGGCCATTACGGGGAACGTAGGGGCCTGGTAGGGCTATTGGGTGTTTAGCAGACCTTGTACATTGGTCTGCCTGATTGCAAGAGGCCGTCAGCTTCCCCCTCTTTTATGTTACCAGCTTGTATCATTCCTGAATCCTTGTTGAAACTTAGGGTTTCTGTCTTAATCATGACTGATTCTTACTGAATCATGATTCCTGACTGCCCAGTTTGTGAACTGGTTACTATTTCTGATGTCAGGCAATATGCAAGCACGGATGATTAAGTCCATTGTGCAAGAACCATAGAAAATGTCTGGAGGAAAGATGCCTTTCTTCCTTGACCTCCTTGTCAATATCAAAAGTTATTATCAGCAAACTTCCCTCAATCAACTTCCCATTTCTCCAGCAATTTGTCACAAGCAATCATCTCTTCAAAAGGTCCTTTTGTCGAGCGTGTAACAGTTCAAGATAATTTGGGAGTTCGACTTGAGTCAAACCAAAGTCAAGCCAGAGTCAAGCCAAGTGGGTATCTTACTCCTGTCCTTGGCTTGATTTGAACATTTGTCATCGAAATTGTTGCTGCAAGTTACTGGCTCTTTACCTTGTCACAGCTTCCTTTTCTTTTGTATCATCTTCTTCTTTGTATTCGTGATTTAAATTCAGGGTCTCTCAACATAATGTGTTGCCTTTGAACCAAATTACATTTGTTGATCGTGTTTTTCTTTCTATCTATTTCTTTTATCTCAATTCTTTTTGCTTTGTCTATTTTCTTTGCATTTGCTTGTAGTAAGGACGCCAGCCCTCAATATCTGTTTGCGCGGTTCCTCACATCCACAAAATATGGGTTTCTTTTGGGTACTTCTATGTGCTTCTATTGATTATAATAAACTGTTTGGTACTTTTCTATTTAGGTTCATTTGTTTCAAAGAGAGTGTTCTAAAAATGGCTCTTTCACAAGAAATTAGTTTTTCCATTTTTCGTGTTTACAGCAGATTGTGTGTGATGCTTATTTCATGCAATTTGAAAGGTTACCAACTATAAGAGTAGCTGCTTACCATGATGCAGTGTCATTAGTGTTTTGAAGGTCAATCTAGGAAAAGTTCACTGCAGAAGCTGAATGCAGAACGTTTAAACTTTACAGCAATAGGCCTAACTGATAAACTGATTTCTCATGTAAGGGTTCGCCTCAGTTTTTCTGTTTGTTCTGTGGCTGGGAAACATTGCACTTTGCAAAATATTTATTTAGTGGATTTCACATGCAATAAAGCATTGAGTGGCAGCAAGTGTAGCTCCATCAGAATAGGTCAGGATTGGCATCTAAGCAGCTGTTTGAGTTGCTCTATTATTCATAAGCCATCTTCCAGGTGGCTGGTCTCGATCAAGGTCTTTTTTCTTGGGACCATGTCACCTGTGTTGCCAGCCTCTTAAACCTAATTTCCCCTTGACCTTGACCTACTCGGATGAAATTGTTGGCAGCTGATTATCTTTTTCTATTGAAAGACATGTGACCATCATTCTACAAATTATCTTAGAATATACCATGTATGTGACAAACGAAGTGGCGAGATTGCATCACTTTTTGTGTGGGATTATATCACAGAATCTCTACAGCCTTCAAATATTAATTGATTATGTGTAGGTGGTTATCTATTAGTTGTGGTTTTTCACCCAATTAGGTGGGGAGTTTGGCTGTACTGTCATCTGCCTTGTTCTTCCTTTTTGGCAAGACAATTTCCTGGCACTTAGCTCCAAGAGTGGCTATTTTGGGTGCCATCCTGCTACGGTTGGGAAATAAAACCTGCTAAAAACAAGGCAAAAATATTCATCATTGAGAAAATGTCAACTTTCCCTGTATGTGTTTGATACATGATGTATGATATAATGTCATGCATTGCTTACTGCTTTTTGCAGATCGATTGGCAGTCCATTCAAAATGATTACCATATTGCTATCTGACTGCATCACATCATTGACAGTTATATAATGCCAGAGTGCATTCATGGGCTCGGAGACTTGCATTACAAGGCCCTAAAAATGGATATTTCAAAGTTATCAAGTTTGCCCAGGGAGTTCTGGCATGGGACAGAACAAACCAGACATTGTATGGCCGTAGGTTAGCGTCAAAGAAATTACATGAATTTTATGTTGGTAAATGGAAAAATGAAATCAACAGAGATGAGAGTGCAAGAAATACTGGTGGCAACAAACTTCGAACTTATCGGCTGCTGAAGACGGAATATGGAACACCACAATATGTCACCCACCTACACCTTACAAGAGTACAGCGTAGCACTCTTGCCAAGTTCCGGTGTGGAGTTGCCCCGATTCGATTGGAGACTGGGAGATTCGAAGGCCTTCCTGTTGAGATGAGACTGTGCCCTTTATGTCACTCAGAGACTGAGACCGAGACCCATGTCATTATTAAATGTAGTTTGTATGATGATCTCAGGACCCACTTATTTGGTGCTGCTTCTAATGTTTTTACAGATTTTAATAACCTACCTGATGTTGATAAACTAGTCTTTATTTTAACTAATCCCCACATGATTAAATTTGCTGCTAAAACATGCGTATCTATTCTAAAGAGATGGAGACAATGTTTATACCAACTGTGATACTGTAAATGTTTCTTTAATTGTGATATGCTTTCCTGTGATAAACCTGTTTTTAACTGATATTTTATATTTAATTTAAATGAATGAATTAAGCTTGTTTTTATGTTTGTGTATCTAGTCTCTCGTAATTCTTATAGAATGGCCTCTGTAATGTTATCTTTGTTGGTTTTTATGTCTGTAAAGAGGGTGAGACTTTAAGAAAAATATTTGAATTTGAATTTGAATATATCCACTGTCAAAAGGAGTGTTCTAAAAATAGTTATTTAAGAAAAAAAGGTTTTTCTTTCTCCCCAAAGCTATTTTGAAAGTCAATCTGGGAAGTGTTCACTGCAGCAACGAAATGCAGAATGTTTACACCGATAATTGATTAATTGTTTCCTCGTAGAATTTTTTGCCCCAAATTTCTGTTCGTTCACAAGCTGTGAAAAATTTGCACTTTGTAATAGTCAGACATGTGTTCAAATAATTATCATTTTTCCTTAATATTATTTAGTGGATTTCATATGCAGCACATGCAGTTCAATCAGAATAGGTCACAAATGCCACCTAAGCAGCTGTTTGAGTTTCTTTGTTATTCATAAGCCAGCTTCCAGGTGGCTAGCCTCGATCGAAGTCTTTATTCTTGGGACCACGTCACCTGTGATGCCTGCCTCTTAAACCCAATTTCCCCTTGACCTGTTTCTGATGAAATGTTTGGCAGTTGATCGTCTTGTCCTAATAAAAGTATTGCGCCCTTGACCATCTATCTAGAAATGATCTTAGAATATATTTGACAAAAGAAGTGGAAAGATTGCTTCACTTTGTGTGTGTGATTATATCACAGAATCTCTTCAGCCTTCAAATATTAATTGATTATGTGTAGGTGGTTATCAAATAGTTGTGGTTTTTTTACCCAATTAGGTGGAGAATTTGGCTGTCATTTGCTTTGTTCTTCCTTTTTGGCAAGACAATTTCCTGGCACTTAGCTCCAAGAGTGACTATTTTGGGTGTCATTATGCCATGGTCAGGAAATCAAGCCAACTGCAAAAATATTCTTTCATGAGGAAATATCACCTTCAGTGCATATGCAAAGGTGTTTGATTCATGGTGTATGATATAATGTCATGCATTGCTTCCGGCTTTTTGCAGATTGATTGGCGGTCCATTCAAAATAATTTCCTTATTGCTATCTGACTGACCATATCATTGACAGTTATTTGTGAGTTTTACTGATCTTATTATCCGATGAACACCTTAAATAGTTTGAGAGTTGGCTCCACCTGTAAGGCTGTATTATTGTCATACCCTTGTCATTCTCACATGCTATTCTTACTCAATTTCCAGAAAATAAAGTGAAAACAGCGGCGTCCTGGCCAAGTTGTGGGACACTTAGACGATTATGAGCTTTTATTGATGTTCCTTTTGATCTTCCTATTAAGCATACCATGTACGTATATGCATAAAGGCAGGAAAAGGAGGAGGAAAGAAGTAACAAGAAAGACAACAGGATATTGCTTCAAAGAGCTATTTAGAAATCTGTCCAAATATCATTCATGTTATGTTTTATAAGCCTTCTTTACGTCTTGTCTCAATATAGTCTTCAGTTCAGTCTTTGCCTTGGGATGCAGTGAGATGTAAGCAGATGCTTGGATCTTATCCGTCGATCTCATTCACACAGCACTGGAATTTCCAAATGACCAGGTTTTTTCATTTCCTATCTTAGATTGCTCTTTTTCCGCTCTGCCTTTGATTAGCTGAATAGGTTCCACACTTGTTCCCTTCATATGCTGGCAATCTATGAACAAGGACGTTATCTTATATAACCAAGAGTTAGGTCCCACCGTGGCATTACCCACCTTATGTGTTATCTGCATCTTTTCATTCTCGTATTGTACGGGATTGTATTAATCAATGCTACACACGTTTTCCTTAAGTAGTTAAGTCGTTTTACTGATATTGTGTCAATGTTGAAGATCAGTCAGATGACTAGTTTTAGTTTTAACACAGTCAGATAACTAATGTTATTTAAGGTGACTCAAGCGTGGTAGTTTGATCATACAGATTTTTCTAAAATTTTGCACAGGTAGTCTATGGGACCCATACATTCCAAAAATGAGAAATAAAAAAATTTCACCGACTCGTTTGGTTGCCATGGTAACAGCATATTTGGCCTGATGACTGCTTAAAAGTTGTAAATTGAGTTTTTCGTTATGTACCACAGAATAAAGCATTACATGCATTTGTCACACAAAAATGTCAGAAATGTCTTCCCATGGATGTAAACCAATACATTTGCAACAAATTTGAAGAAAAAGGTTAAAATACTTTTTTATTTAAGAGCTCAAAGGGCACAAACACACTAATTAATTGCAGATTTTGCATGCATCAATTTTGGCAGTAATCAAATTTTAGGAAAACGATCATACAGATTTTTTTTAAAATTTGCATATATCATAAACAGGTTATTGACAAACAAATGTCCAAAAATAAAAAAATTTCACCAAGTCGTTTTTTAACTGCAGTACCATGACTATGCCAGTGTCAATTTAAAGAAATAAAGACAATTTTAGACACAGTTGACTGAAATTAGTTGAGAAAATTCTTTTGATAAAGATGAGAAGCTGAAACTTTGAATTAGCATAGAATAGGTGTTACTGCATTCAATAAAGAAATAATTATGCTTCTATCTGCATTAGATCTCATTTAAATAGCAAATTACTGGCTGCCATGCTGTTAAAAAAAAGAGAGCAGAAAACGGTAACGTCACAAGTTTTTCAGGGCCTGCGGCAGTGGTGACGCTATGTTGCTAGGCAACCAGGCTGCTCAGAAGTATGTGCAGTGTACCACGATTGAGTCACCTTAACTGAACTCAAGTTGTAACATGACTACAAAATTTTTAATAGTAACCCTGTTATAAGAAAAGTTATAGGAGTTAACCATATTAGGATAGCTGTGTTAAGTGTTGATACAACCTGGTGCCGGGGAGAAGGAGTTAAGAGTCATTGTCAGAGAAAACTGCAGATTTGGTGGCGCGGGGGGGTCAGCGGATCTTGATGAAATTCGGTGGACTGAATACTTAAATTGAAAAACTAAATTACCCCAAAGGATTTTTTTCCAGATGCATTTCCCTCTGAGCTGGAGCTATTTGAATTAATTGAGCAAATGACGGCCAATCGACAAAATTCAACTTTTTAGCATCCTGAAATTTAGACACTTCCGCTCTTCAATTTTTCGCAAAGTATCTAAGTTATGGCAATAATGTTTTACCCGTGGCAAGACTAATACTTGGAGATACTTCAGTATAAATTTCATCTCATTTGGGTTTTTCACTGAAGTTGCAGCGGACGCTGAAACGGGGTCCTTTTCTCAAAATTGCCAATTTGCTGCATGCTCGGAAATAGGCAAAATATAACTGCATATTGCTAACTTGAGCATCCGTCCCTGGGTAATCTGATATAACTGTGGTAAAATATAGGCCTTGTCAACCAATATCCATAGATAAAACCGTGGTGCACTCTGTAAACTTTTTTTTTACACCATCTTGAAAATGGGGTGTTTCCAAATTTTCCAAAAACATGAAATTTTAACATTTTGTCCATTTCTGCTGTCCTTTTTTTCTCAAAGTAAAAAATCTATGTTATTCATTTTTTGCACATGGCATGACGTGTGCTTTGGGATACCCTAACAAACAATTCAGCTTATCTAATGTTTTAGTTAAAGCTGCAGTAGCCACTGAGCAGTGTTACTTTTCTCAAAATTGTCAAATTTCCAAATGTCTGCAAATTGGCAAAATATAACTGCATATAGCTCACTTGAGCGTGCTTTCATGGATAATCTAGGATAACTGTGTTGATATATTAGATGTATCAACCGATTTCTTAAAATAAAACAGTGGTGCACTGTGTAAACTTTTTATTCAAAGCATCTTGAATACTGTGTGTTTCCGCATTTTCAAAAAAATATTAGATTTTAACATTTGGCCATTTCAGCGAAATATAACAGCATATAGCTGACTTGAACATCCCTTCATGGCTAATCTGGTATAACTATGTTGAAATATAAGATGCATCAACCGATTTCCAAAAATAAAACAATGGTGCACATTGTAAACTTTTTATTCACACCATCTTGAATATCGGGTGTTTCCGTATTTAAAAAAAAACGTTAAATTTCAATATTTGGCCATTTCAGCGAAATATAACTGCATACTTTTAACTTGAGCATCCATTCATGGGTTATCTAGTATAATTGTGTTGAAATATAAGATGTATCAACCAATTTCCAAAAATAAAACAATGGTGCACTGTGTAAACTTTTTATTCACACCATCTTGAATATTGGGTGTTTCTGCATTTTCAAAAAAATATTAAATTTTAGCATTTGGCCATTTCATCAAAATATAACAACATATAGCTGACTTGAACATCCCTTCATGGCTAATCTGGTATAACTATGTTGAAATATAAGATGTATCAACCAATTTCCAAAAATAAAACAGTGGTGCACTGTGTAAACTTTTTATTCACATCATCTTGAATATTGGTTGTTTCAGCATTTTCAATAAAACGTTAAATTTCAATATTTGGCCATTTCAGCTAAATATAAACTGCAAACAGCTAACTTGAGCATCCATTCATGGGTTATCTAGTATAATTGTGTTGAAATATAAGATGTATCAACCAATTTCCAAAAATAAAACAATGGTGCACATTGTAAACTTTTTATTCACACTATCTTGAATATAGGGTGTTTCCGCATTTTCAAAAAACATTAGATTTCAATATTTGGCCATTTCACCGAAATATAACTGCATACAGCTAACATTGAGCATCCATTCATGGGTTATCTAGTATAAGTGTGTTGAAATAAAAGATGCATCAACCAATTTCCAAAAATAAAACAATGGTGCACTCTGTAAATTTTGTATGCACAGTGCCTTGGAAAAAGTGTG
The DNA here is from genome assembly GCA_026936325.1 of Platynereis dumerilii. Lineage (NCBI taxonomy): Eukaryota > Metazoa > Annelida > Polychaeta > Phyllodocida > Nereididae > Platynereis > Platynereis dumerilii. The sequence continues at coordinate 6,856,743 of JAPTHN010000015.1, forward strand.
TTTCGGCATTTTTAAAAAAATCACAAAATGTCTTCAAAATTTTTTCTCTACATTTTGTAGTTCACTATTTTCAAAGTAACTAAACCATGGGTTATGTGTTTTTCCCAATTGCAAGACTTACATTTATTGTGACATCTGCAGCAGGTACTGAATGCTCGTATAGACAGCTGAAGTGCCAGTCATGTCATCCATGTCCAAGTGTAATCACATCAAAGCAGAATTGAACACATTCACTGGGTAATCCAGGGAATATGTGTTAAATTATAAATATAATGAAGACATATTATAAATATATGAAGTCATATCAACTATTTTGAAATTGGAAGCTGTAGTGCACTCACTACACACAATTTTGAAATGGGGTTGGTCACAGATTTTCTAACATCACATGAAATTTCATGTTTTTGCCCATTTTTCGTTTGCTGACATTCCTCAGGACAAAAACGTTTTTTGCCAATTGGAGACACCTTTGGACACAACCTAGTATAAAATCAGGGAATGCTGAATAGAGAAATATGTTTCACATAATGTTTTGATAAATAGCTGTGTGTTCACCAAAACAGGCTGAAAATCATCATTTGTGAATATTTATATATATGACTATATGTATATGTCCAATATTTAAAATCCATCATTGTGCTGGCACTGGGATATTTCTAACTGCAAGATTTGGTGCAAGAATTAAAATTTCACAAATTAATCTCTTAATGTATTTATGATCAGTAGCCTATTTAAAATCCATCCTTGTGCTGGCACTGGGAAATTTCCACACCAGTAACCTCAACCAAACTGAGAGTGAGGCTCTGTAACATCACTATAGCAACCCTTTTTTCCACCCATCTCCTTAGGTTACCTTTTTAAGAAAAGGTAACAAATACATTTTTATCATAAAAATAATTTATTTTACAAGTGATTTTTATGGCATCTCACTGCTTCATAGGTGAGCGACAAAGCAAAGGGATACCATAATACTAACCTAACAGTGCACCAAAATAAAGTCTTGGGGGTCACCAATATTATAACAGTCGGACAAGGCTCTGGATTTTACTCCCTGGAACAAACTGATTTTTCTCACAAAAAGTGACGACAAACTTTTTTTTTATAACCCAGTGACAAACATTTTAATCGTAATTGTAGCATTACAGTTCCCCAGCTACAGATTGAAGCTAATATTTTCTTTTTTTTTCATGTGCAAAACAAACTTTTTTTTTCAGTTAATCTTATAAATATACAAAGCATTTGGCATTTTCCGTATTTTCTTTATTAAAAGCACGCCACTTGATAAAATTTTAATCAAAATTCCATCATCAAAAATTGGACTTACCTGAAGTTTTTAATGCAAAAAACTATAATTCGCCATCTCATTGTTACATCTGCCCACCAGGCATGTAATGCTAAGAATAGGGTACCTAAGTAAAACGTTTTGACTTCTTACGGAGTCAAGTATGATAAATCCTAACAGGATGGCTTTCCCAGCAGGGTTGACAGATTCAGGTTCACTAACCTTCAATTTTTGTTCATGGTTTCCGCAACACCGTATGAATAGTTTTCTTTTTGGCATGAAATTATAGAAGGAATGTGCCCATCCAATGGACTAAATAATATTTTTGTACCTATTCCAATTTTCCAGGAAATACAGCTTTATCCAAAATTGGATGTTTACCCTCCTTGGCTCTAGTATTGTCAGGCCGATTTATGCAGAAAAACATTGACTTCACATGTGTCAGATGCTGTTTTCCCATGGAAATAGTTGTCCTACAGGGCGAAACCTATATCAACTTGTATGAAATTGAATTTACAACATTATAGCATTACTTAAAAGTTGCTGCACCCTAAATTTATCGTGCTGCTGTGGTAGTACTACATGCGTTATATTTTCAAGCAATTTAAGTAGAAATAGGATGGAATGGAAATTCAACCCTACTCTGCTGATACCTTGTCACCAATGCCTAAGAATATTTCATTTACTTATAAATAGTTAGACATTGTCTTATTTTTACACCTGAGTGCTTTCATATATAGCTTTGTATACAGAGCTAATCCTGGATTCGGAAATTGAGCTCTAACCGCAACATGATACATGATAATTATATTTGTGCATTTTCACTCATTTTTCCGACTTTTGTTCACAAAAACCTCCCTCAAATCGGATTTATTACTCAGAAAATTATGCCATGTTAAGACAAATATCCAGAATATTGTTTTCAACAACTTCTGAAACTTTGAAAATGATCAGATGATTGAGAGCTGAATTATTAAGCAAAAAACAGACTCCATTTTGTTATAGTTACTCTCATAATCTCTGCCCAGCAGGATGACGTCACATTTCAGCATCTGAAAATTGTGATGCAGGGCCAACTTTGAGGGTTCTGTAAGACCATTTATATTCCCACAATTGGCTCCTATATACCCTCATTGTAAAGGCGATGTTTTCTAGTATTTTCCAGGACTATAGACTCTCATTTCAAATCTTTTTGCGTGTATTGGTAATTTGTTAAAGTTATGGTACTTTTGCATTTCATGAAAACAAGGTTTACTTATTCACATCTCACAAATTAGTTTATGAATTGCACCACGATTTTATTTTTGCTTTTTGATATACTAAAGTAACTCTATTCACCAGTATATCCACTTTTTTATGACAGGGATGCTCAAGCCAGTAATATTGAATCAAAAGTGAGCTATTTTCCTTTTTTACCACAAAACTAAAAAAACGGGATTTTAGCATATTTCAAAGTGGAATAAAATGAAACCTGCAAGAGATATAGCAAAAGTGAAAAGCTATACGTAAAGTACAACTCCTAAATGTAATTTACCTAAAATTTCAACCTTCTATGTTTAATAGCTTGGCCGCTGGGAATTTTCAAACATTACCTAAATTTCAAAGCTGTAAAGTGCAAATCGGCCAGAATCGGTCCAAATCGTAAATCTGGGTTGCCATGGCAACCAGGCGACATATTAAGAAAATGACCTTACCATGGAATTTAGTTACCTATAGGGGTAAAATGAGCCAAGTATCGCGGAATTTGGTCGACCACCCCGTGCCACTTTTTTCTCAAAATCTGCAGTTTTCTCTGACAATGACTCTTAAGCTCAGTCTGCGGTTTTGATCGCCCTTCTACTCATTGCTGTGTCCCCTTTTTGTCCTAATTACCCTACCAAGTGTGTACATACAGGACATTTAGCCCCAATCATCCATCCATTCATTCTGTCTCCCTTTGATGATCAACATTCCAGAAGATATAATAGAAACCATATATTTGGATCGACCTGCCTACTGAAATGTGTCTTACAAATGGCTGGGATAGATAGACAGAGAGATCACCATCTATCCCTTTGTGTGTGTAAGATACTGTGTATCCGTTATATTCCCACTGTGATGATCATAGATGGTATGGATTTCGAAAAGTTTGATCGAACATTAATTTAAACTGGGAGTGCAGGCTATGCGAAGCGGTATATAGTATTTTGCAGTAAATCATTAAATTTTGTATTTGAACAGAAGGTTAATGTGCCACTAAATTAGAATATGCTTTTAGAACCAGAAAAAAAACCAACTTTACAAGCATAACAACATGTAGTACACAAGGGCCATGTTTATGATTGATAGTGTGATGAACGAGGCTAGTGTTCATTTTCATTGTTTACACAAACTTGGTGGTTGTTTAGCATGTTCCTTTTTGTCATTCATAATGTGCTATCATCCTGCTTTATCTAAAATATACAAAATTAACGATTTTTGTTTTTGTTTTTAGAGCTCCTCTTTTTGAACTGCTGATATGAGCTTGGCAAAAAGCTAGTTGTATTTTACGCCATTTTATCTTCAAAGGCTGCTATCGAATGCGTATCCGTTAATGGTTATACATAATGGCACATATCCGTCGGAGCATATTTGGATAACAATGAAACATGCATTTTACGATGCTTTCACTCAAACATAAGTAAATGCGTCTTTTATCAATCCATAAAGCCACTGTTCCATGCTGTTATCTCTTATCTGATATTAAGCTTACCTGCACCACCATCCTTCTGTTATGTGTTTAGAATGGAACGCTCCCAAATCTCCTCAAACCACATAGTTCTTATCAACCGGTTTACCTCTGCCACCTTAGTTTTTTAAAAGTCGTTTTTCAGCAACAATCATATCTTCAAAAGGTCTTTGCAAAGAAGTAACAGTTCCAAGTCATTTCAATGTCAGGATGGAGTTAAGCTCAGGTTAAACCAAGTCATCTTGCTCCTGTCATTGGCTTGATTTGAGCATTAATCATTGGAATTGTTGCCACCATTTACTGGTTCCTTGCCTTCTTTGTACTCGTTTCTAGTTTCGCTTTTATGTTATGTTTCTCTCATCCTTTGTTCAGTCCTGATTTGAATTTATTTTCTGTCAATATCACTTTGTCGCCTTGTTACCAACTGGTCCTTCTTTGTCATGCTATTTTCTACCTATTATAATTTTATTTGCCGGCACTATTTTTGCAATAAACTCTGACAAATGACTGACATATTGAGGGTTGACTTATTGAAACCTTTCTTATTTCTCACTTTGCTTTGTGAACACTAAGCAGTCTTTTATTCACCAAAGAATTGACCTTTTCAGACTTTTTCAGACCATTAACACTCTCTGCCAAAATGAAAGCTCCTTTTCTTCCACAAGTGATTCTTGTCATTGAATCCGTTTTCTTGGAACAATTCACTAAAACATTTATTTTTTCTCATTCTGTTGTAGTTTTCTACCTAGTTAATTAGTTTTAGGGTACTTTTCAAGTGAGAGTTGTTCAAAACTTGATTGCCTCCTCAAGTTAGACAAGCAGAAAGCTGTCCATTTGCTATTTCTGTGGTTTGCATGCAGTGGCAATATATTCCTAGCTGCAGTTTGACCATAAGCCTCAGGCAGTGATCTCGGATGTCCTGATACGCTGAATCCAGTAGAACATCTTATCAGTGCATCCCTGGCTGGTAGCACGGTAACAGCCGGTTACAACAGTAGCTAAGTGGAAGCTTGCTTAATAAAATGCTTCTGGATTCTTAGCGACAAGCTACAAATAGGTAGGATGTAAAACTGGTCCTTTTGCCATTTTGCCAGGCCATTACAGAGAACGTAGGAGCCGGGTAGGCTATTGAGTGTTTAGCAGACCTTCAACACTGATCTGGCAGATTGCAAGAGACTATCTGCCCCCCCCCCCCCTCTTTATGTTACAAACCTTTATTGCCTGTGCCATTCCCTAATCCTTCTTGAATTGTAAGATTTCTTTCTTAATTTAGACTGATTCCTGCTGAATCCTGATTCCCGGCTGCACAGTTAGTAACCTAGTTACTATTTCTGATGCCAGGCAGATGTGCAAGAAACCATTGAAGATGTCTGGAGGAAAGACACCCATCTTCTCCTTGACCACCATGTCAATATCGAAAGTTGTTATCTAGAAGCTTCCCTCGACATTTCTTCAGCCATTTGTGACTAACAATCATTTCTTCAAAAAGGTCCTTTCGAGAAAGTTGCAGTCCCTGATAATTTCGGAGTTAGACTTGAGTGAAACCAAAGTCAAGCCAGAGAGTCAAGCCAAGTTGCATTGCTTCCGGCTTTTTGCAGATTGATTGGCGGTCCATTCAAAATAATTTCCTTATTGCTATCTGACTGCATTACATAATTGACAGTTATTTGTAGTTGTTCTGGTCGTATTATTAGGTGAACACCTTAAATAGTTTGAGTTCTTAATCTTCAGACAACAGTGGCGTCCTGGCCGAGTTGTGGGGCACTGAGACTATCATGAGCCTTCATAGGTGTTCATTTTGGTCTTCCTGTTAGTATTAAGTTATCTGGCTCCTGTCTTTGGCTTGATTTGAACATTTGTCGTCGAAATTGTTGCTGCAAGTTACTGGCTCTTTACCTTATATCATTTTCTTTTTTGTATTAATTGTCTCCTGATTTGAATTCTTGCTCTCAACATGATGTGTTGCCTTTGAACTAAATTACATTTCTTAGTTGTGTTTTTTATTCTATCTATTTCTTTCATCTCAATTCTTTCTGCTTTTTCTCTTTCCTTTTGCATCGCATGTAGTCAGTAAGCCAGCCCCGCAAAAATCTGGATTTCTGTGTGCTCAGATCCACGTATCCACAAAATATAAGTTTTTTTGGGTACTTTTTTGGCCTCTCTGATTGCTGTTATTTTCACTATTTTGAGCTTCTATTGATTATTCTCTGCTCTATTTTTGTCCAAATAAACTGTTTGGTCCCTTTCTATGTAGGGGTAATTGTTTCCACTGTCAAAGGGAGTGTTTTAAAAATGGTTATTTCACGAGAATGTTATTTTTCTATCTCTCCGGAAAGTTCTTGTTTACAGCATATTGTGTGTGATGCTTATTTGATGTAATTTGAACAGGTTACCAACTAAGAAAATTAAGTAAGAATAGCTGCTCTTCTAATCGGCACACTGATGCAGTGTCATTAGTGCATAAAAATGTGTCTGAACTACAGATGCAAAAGCTATTCTAAGTCAATCTAGAAAAATTCATCGAAGAAACTGAATGCAGAAAGTTTACTGCAATAATTGATGACCTTATTTCTCATAGAATGGTTCGCCTTCATTCTCTCTGTTCTGTGATAAATTGCACTTGTAACAGTCTAGACATGTTTCTTAAAATAATTTTCCCTTTTGCAAAATATTTATTTAGTAGATTTCTTATGCAATAAGGCATTGAGTGGCAGCAAGAGTAGCTCCATCGGAATAGGTCAGGATTTTCATCTAAGCAGCTGTTTGTTTCATGTGCAGCTGGGTGGTGTAGTGGTTAAGGTTCCCGCCTGCTCCGCTGAAGGTCTTTGCCTGCATGGGTTCGACTCCCGGTTGGGGAACCCGAAATTTTCAGTGGACCTTTATGAGCAAAATCCAAGCTGGATGTCGTTCGGATGAGACGTTAAATTGGCGGCCCCTTGTATCAGTGTCTGTGCTGGGCAAGTAAAAGATCCCTCGCATGGGGTAAATGTGTAACATGTTGAGGACTCCTGCTCTCTCTCTCATCTCATCAATCAACCCTCGTGAGCGCCCAGAACTGGGCTTAGAGGGCTGCACTTACAATATCTATCTATCTATCTATATCTATCTATGTTTGAGTTGCTCTATTATTCATAAGCCATCTTCCAGGTGGCTCGTCTCGGTCAAAGTCTTTTTCTTGGGACCATGTCACCTGTGTTGCCAGCCTCTTAAACCTAATTTCCCTTTGACCTGATTCTGATGAATGTTTTGGCAACAGATTATCTTTTTCTATTAAAGACATGTGCTGATGACCATCTATCTACAATTTATCTTAGTATGTATTTGACAAACCAGGTAGAGATAATGCATCACTTTTTGTGTGTGATTATATCACAGAACCTCTACAGCCTTCAAATATTAATTGATTATGTGTGGGTGTTTATATATTAGTTGTGGTTTTTCAACCCAATTAGGTGGAGAGTTTGGCTTTCAAGTGCTTTGTTCTTCCTTTTTGATAAGACAATTTCCTGGCACTTGGGGCCAAGAATGGCTATTTTAGGTGCCATTACACCACGGTCGGGAAATCAAGCCAACTACAAAGGTAACAAAAATAGTCGTTAGTGAGGAAATATCACCTTCAGTGCATGTGCAAAGGTGTTTGATTAATGGTGTATGATGTAATGTCATGCATTGCTTACTGCTTTTTGCAGATCGATTGGCAGTCCATTCAAAATAATTTCCATATTGCTATCTGACTGCATTACATAATTGACAGTTATTTGTAGTTGTTCTGGTCGTATTATTAGGTGAACACCTTAAATAGTTTGAGTTCTTAATCTTCAGACAACAGTGGCGTCCTGGCCGAGTTGTGGGGCACTGAGACTATCATGAGCCTTCATAGGTGTTCATTTTGGTCTTTCTGTTAGTATTAAGCGTATGTCTTAAGCATATGTCAAGCAGGTAAAGGAGGTGGAAAGTAAAGAAGAAAACAAACAGGATACATGTAACTGTAAAACCATTTCTACTCACATGGAGGTTTGACCATCATTCCTTAAATATCTAGTTGCCAATTGCATTCGACCTTTGAAGACAACACACTCGGAGTTGTGGTTGAACTGTAGTATTAGTTCATCTCTGAAGTCACTTGGTGGCATCTTAGGCTAGTAACAGGCAGGACAGGTGTCCGCACAGTCTGTTAATATGTGTGCTGCCAGGGGCAGCTTAGTCCAGTTCCATTTCTCGGACAGCTCTTGAACAGTACAGAGCTAGCTGTACATGATTAGTTTTTTGTGGGCATTGGATGGGCATTGGATTACTCAGCTAGAAGAGTCAATTGGTTGGAGTGCCTCTGTGCACATGGTTATTGCCACATGGTCTAATGCACATGGTTGTGTTAATTTCTTCACTTATGGACCTCTGCCCCTCAGGCTGGGGTATTTTTCAACTGTACATGTGAAACATGGGAATAAATTGGTGAAAAGCTACTTTCGTTTTTGTGCGATCAGGTCGGTCACCTCTGTTTGTGCGATCAGGTCGGTCAAAATATCTTGCGTATTATATCTGGGGTAATCCTGCTTTACTTCTTGTCACAATATAGTCTTTTGCATGGGATGCAGTGAGATAAAAGCAGATGCTGCAATCTTATCTTCCAGAACTCAGATCTTCACTGTCAGTCTCATTGAAACAGCACAGTAATTTCAATAAAACCAGGTTTATTCATTTCCTATCTAAGATTGCTCTTTTTCTGCTCTGCCTTTGATTGACTGAATGGGTTCCACACTTGGTCCCTTCATATGCTGGCAATCTATAAGCATTGTCTGGAGATGTAATCTTGATTAGCTGAGAGGTTATATATATCCCCCTTAATTGTCCCATATCATTGACCGCATTACACATCTGTCATCTGCGTCTGTCAATTATCTTGTACGGGGGGTTTCCTGCTTTGGCCGGGACTTACTGTTGTGTCCTCCTTCCATTCTTGTTAGCTTACCAGTTGTGTACATACAGGTCATTAAGCCCTAATCATCCATCCTTCCATTCTCTCTCACTCAGATAATCAACATTCCAGAAGATATAATAGAAAGCATATATTTGGATCAACCCGCCTGCTGAAATGTGTCTTACAAATGGCTGGGATAAATAGACAGAGAGATCATCATCTATCCCTTGTGTGTATATAATAGGCCTACATTGTATCCATTAGTATCCGTTACATCCCCTCTGTGATGATCATACATGGTATGGATTTCAAAAAGGTGGATCGAACATTCATTTAAACTAGGAGTGCAGGCTATGCAAAGCAGTTTAGTATTTTGTGGCAATTCAGAAAATATTGTGTTTGAAAAGAAGGTTAATGTGCCACTAAAGTATAATATGCTTTTAGAAGTATAAAAAATTACTTTAAAAGCATCACAACCTGTAGTACAAGGGCCATGTTTATGATTGATAGTGTGAGGAACGAAGCTAGGTGTTTCATTGTTTTCATAAATGCTGTGGTTGCTTTGCTTGCTTTTTTGTAATTCATCATGTGTCATTATCCTGTTTTATCCAAAATATGCAAAATTAATGATTTTCATTTTTGTCTTTAGAACTCCCTTTTCGCACTGCAACTGCGCAAAAAGCTAGTGTATTTTCCGCCATTTTATCTTCAAAGGCTGCTATCGGTTGCATATTAATTAATGGTTATACATAATGGCACATCTCCGTTGGAGCATATTTGGATAACAATGAAACATGCATTTTACGATGCTTTCACTCGAACATTAGTAAAAGCTGTCTTTTATCTATCCATAAAACCATTGTTCCATGCTGTTACCTTTTCTCTGATATTAAGGTAACGTGTAGCACCACCCTTGTGTTATGTCACCAACTACATGTGTGTGATATTTAGACTAGCAGGAGGCTAGTCTCTAGAGACAGTAGAAGTTGTCAGGATCCTGTTGCCACACTCAATGTTTGTACGTACACGCTTGTTGTCTGCTAACTCATCATCACATGAGCTCAAGTAGCAGCTGCAATTGTCGTTTTTCCACATTTCCTACCTGTCAGTCAAGTGAACTAAACCTTGATAATGTGACATGCCACATTCTTAAACAATTATTATACTTAGATCCGTATTAAATTGCTTTATTTCGACTGCAAATGCACAAATCCCCATGCACTGAAAGAATAGTTCATTGTGTATCCACTAGATGGAGATTGACTGCGTTGCATTTCAATTACACCAGGTGGCATCTTGGGGCCAATATAGCTGCTCTCATCATGCTGTTGCACAGAACATTTTCAATCAAGCTATTTCTTGTCATTAAAGACACAGGAAAGACACAAAAGTACATTGCAATGCTATTAAAGTTTTGTTTAGGGAAAAATCTACACTTCTGGTAGGTTTTTAACAAAGCAACTCATTCGTTTTGCATAAATTTCATTCCCATTTCTTAATGGGTGATAATATGACTGTTTCTATGTTAATGATCTATTGACAAACATACATTTCCAATCAGTGATGACCATCAATGTTTACCATCAATGATGGCAGTCTATTCTGGTAATCAAGTGTAAGCTACCTGCTGATTGCCAAGGCCTGCTAGTCATGCTAATTTTAATTAGCCTTCATCTAGTTTACTTTGATTTATTTTTATTTGTCTCTGGGCTTGCTGACCAAATCTTGACTGTCCAGCCAATTTTTAATTTCCTGCCGATTTTTTCTGTAACAATTACCGAAATATATGTTTTTGTTGGAATGGAGCGCTCCCAAATCTCCTCGAACCACATAGTTCTTATCAACCAGTTTCCCTCCGCCACCTTAGTTTTCTAAAAAGTCATTTTTCATCAACAATCATCTCTTCAAAAGGTCTTGGCAAAGCCTTAGCAGTTGCAGGTCATGCCTATGTCAGAATCAAATGGAGCTCAAGATAAACAAAGTCATCTTGCTCCTGTCCTTGGCTTGATTTGATCATTAATCATTGGAATTGTTGCCACCATTTACTTGTTCCTTGCTTTCTTTGTACTTGTGTTTCTTTCATCCTTTGTGAAGTCTTGATTGGAATTTATTTTCTGTCAATATTAGGCTAATTCACAAACTGTGAGTGTTGTTCAAAACTTGATTGCCATTTCAAGTTGGACAAGGAGAAAGCGGTCCATTTGGTATTTGTGTGGTTTACATGCAGTGGTAATAACACTCTTGGACGTCGTAGTGTCAGCAGCCATAGCATATCCCCAGCTGCAGTTTCACCATAAGCCACAGGCAGTGATCTCAGATGTCCTGATGTGCTGTGTCCAGTAAAACATCCTATCAGTGCTGTCCTGGCTGGTAGCAAGCTAGCGGCCTGCTACAGTAGTGCCTAAGTGGAAACTTGCTTAATAAAATGCTTCTGGATCCTTCGCGACAAGCTACAGATAGGTAGGATGTAAAACTGGTCTTGTTGCCATTTTGCCAGGCCATTATGGAGAACGTAGGAGCCGGGTAGGGCTATTGGGTGTTCAGAAGACCTTCAACATTGATCTGCCATCAGCTTTCCCCTCTTTTATATTACAAACATTTATTACTTGTGTCACTCTGAATCCTTGTTGAACAGTAAGGTTTCTTCCTTAATCATGACTGATATTATTGAATCCAGATTCCCGACTGTCCAGTTAATGACCTTGTGACTATTTCTGATGTCCGGGCAGATGTGCAAGAAACTATTGAAGATGTCTGGAGGCAAGATGCCATCTTCCTTGTCCACCTCTTTCGTATCAAAATTTATGATCAGCTAGCATTCCTAAATCTACTTTTATTTCTTCCGCTATTTGTCACAAGCAATCATCTCTTCAAAAAGGTCCTTTTGTAGAAAGTTGCAGTCACAGATCGTTTAGGAGTTGGACTTGAGTCAAACCAAAGTCAAGTCAGGGTCAAGCCAAGTTATCTTGCTCCTGTCTTGGCTTGATTTGAACATTTGTCTTTGAAATTGTTGCTGCAACTTACTGGCTCTTTACCTTGTCACAGCTTCTTTTTCGTTCATGTCATATTTCGTTTTTGTCTTATTTGTATTCATTGTCTCCCAATTTAAATTCACGGTAGCTCAACCTAATTTGTTGCCTTTGAACCAAATCACATTTTCTTGCGTTTTTCTTGCTACCTATTCCTTTCATCTCAACTCTTTCTACTGTGTCTCTTTACTTTGCATTGCTGTAGTCAGAAAGTCAACCCCTCAAAAATCTGGATTTCTTTTTGCCACACATCAAGAAAATATGAGGTTTTTTGGGTACTTTTTTGGCCTCTCTGATTGCTGTTATTTTCACTACTTTGAGCTTCTGTTGATTTTTTCTGCTCCTTTTTTGCCAAAATAAACTGTTTGGTCCCTTTCTATGTAGAGGTAATTGTTTCCACTGTCAAAGGGAGTGTTCTAAAATGGTTATTTCAGGGGAATGTTATTTTTCTGTCTCTCTAGAAAGTTATTGTTTGCAGCAGATTGTGTGTGATGCTTATTTGATGTAATTTGAATAGGTTGCCAACTAAGAATGGCTGCTTTTCAAATCGGCACACCGATGCAGTGTCATTAGTGCTTGAAAATGTGTCTGAACTTCAGATTCAAGAGCTATTTTGAAAGTCAATCCGGAAAAAGTTCACCTGAGAAGCTGAATGCAGAACATTTACTGCAATAATTCATAAACTGATTTTTCATGGAATGGTTTGACTATTTTTTTCTGTTTGTTCTGTAGCAGTGAAAAATTGCACTTAGTAATAGTCAAGACCCGTTTTTTGAAATAATTATCATTTTGGCTAAATATTATTTAGTGGATTTCATATGCAATAAAGCATTGAGTGGCAGCAAGTGTTGCTCCATCAGAATAGGTCAGGATTGCCATCTAAGCAGCTGTTTGAGTTGCGCTATTATTCATAAGCCATCTTCCAGGTGGCTGGTCTCGATCAAAGTCTTTTTTCTTGGGACCATGTCACTTGTGTTGCCAGCCTCTTAAACCTAATTTCCCCTTGACCTACTCGGATGAAATTGTTGGCAGCTGATTATCTTTTTCTATTAAAAGACATGTGTCCATGACCATCTATCTACAAATTATCTTAGAATATACTTGACAAACCAAGTTCGTGGAGAGATTGTGTCACTTTTTGTGTGTATGACTGATGATAATAACACAGAATCTCTACAGCCTTCAAATATTAATTGATTGTGTGTAGGTGGTTATCTATTAGTTGTGGTTTTTCATCCATTTATGTGGAGAGTTTGGCTTTCAAGTGCTTTGTTCTTCCTTTTTGGCAAGACAATTTCCTGGTACTTAGCTCCAAGAGTGGCTATTTTCGGTGCCAAAATCAAACCTGCTAAAAACAGGGCAAAAATATTCATCATTTAGAAAATGTCAACTTGCCCTGTATGTGTTTAATACATGATGTATGATATAATGTCATGCATTGCTTACCGCTTTTTGCAGATCGATTGACAGTTCATTCAAAATAATTTCCATATTGCTGTCTGACTTCACCACATCATTGACAGTTATTTGTAAGTTTTACTGGTCATATTATTAGGTGAACACCTTAAATAGTTTAAGAGTGGGGTCCATCAGTATTTTTTCTTCGTCTTCTCCCTTCTTTTCTTGTACTTGTATCTAAATTCTCCTTTTCGTTCTGTTGAGATGAAAGCTGTTTGTGTTTAGGGCTGCAATGTTTTAGCATTGTGCAGGACTTCAGTCCTTGTTACAGGAATTTAAACTTATCAAATTTCGAGATATTGTATTTTTGAATCAGTTTCTTGTACTGTCGTTCTAAATCAATCATCAGACAACAGTGGTGTCTTGGCCAAGTTGAGGTGCACTGAGACAATTATGAGCCTTGATAGGTGTTCCTTTTGGTCTTCCTATTAAGCATATGTCATGCAGGTGAAGGAGGAGCAAGTAAAAAAGAAAACCAACAGGATACATGTAACTGTAAAACCATTTCTCCTCATATGGAGGCATGGCCATTTTTGAACTGCTGATAAAAGCTTAGCAAAAAGCTAGTTGTATTTTATGCCATTTTATCTTCTAGGGCCTGTTATCGGTTGCGTATCCTTTAACGGTTATACATAATGGCACACCTCCATCGGAGCATGTTTGGATAACAATGAAACATGCATTTTGCGATCCTTTCACTTAGTAAAAGCTGTCTTTTATCTATCCATAAAGCCTTTGTTCCATGCTGTTATCTCTTCTTTGACATTAAGCTTACCTATACCACCATCCTTGTGTTATGTCACAAAATACACGTGTATTATATTTTATAGCATTATAGATACTTCGATTTATTTTTATTTCTCTCTGGACTTACTGACCGAATCTTGATTGTCCAGCCAATTTTTGATTTCTTGCTAATGACCATAGCAAAAATGACTAAGGTTTGTGGTTATATTAGAATGGACTAAATAGAGCTCTCCCAAATCTCCTTGAACCATGTAGTTCTTATCAACCAGCTTACCTCCGCCTATCATGATTACAACCATTTTTCATCAACAGACATCTCTTGAAAAGATCGTTTGCACGGATGTAACAGTTCCAGGTCATTTTGATGTCAGAACCGAGTTTTGAGCGAAGATTAAACCAAGTCTTCTTGCACTTGTCCTTGGCTTGATTTGAGCATTAATCATTTGAATTGTTGCTACCATTTTCTGGTTCCTTGCCTTCTTTGTACATTGTACTTGTTTCTAGTTTCGCTTTTATGTTGTATTTCTTTCATCTTTTGTGAAGTCCTGATTTGAATTTATTTTCTGTCAATATCAATTTGTCGCCTTCTTACCAACTTGCACTTCTTTGTCATGCTATTTTCTTTGTCTCAGATCTGTGTCTGCTATCTTCTGCTTCCATTTTAGTCTCTATCTTTTTGTAGTTTGGCTTTTTCAGTTATTTTTGTGCCTCTAATAAAAGCCGTTACCTTGTTACAATTCTACGGTCATTATTACTATTTCAAATCATGTGCTTGGATTGATTATTTTCTGCTCTTGTTTGCCCAATGTCATTTTTGGTCCCTTATACATATGCGTAATTATATCCACTGTCAAAAGGAGTGTTCTAAAAATAGTTATTTAAGAAAAAAAGGTTTTCTTTCTGCCCTAAGCTATTTTGAAAGTCAATCTGGGAAGTGTTCACTGCAGAAACGAAATGCAGAATGTTTGCACCGATAATTGATTGTTTCCTCGTAGAATTGTTTGCCCCAAATTTTCTGTTCGTTCACAAGCTGTGAAGAATTTGCACTTTGTAATAGTCAGACAAGTGTTCTAATAATTATCATTTTTGCTTAATATCATTAAGTGAATTTCGTATGCAGCACATGCAGTTCAATCAGAATAGGTCACAAATGCCACCCAAGCAGCTGTTTGAGTTTCTTTGTTATTCATAAGCCAGCTTCCAGGTGGCTAGTCCCTATCGAAGTCTTTATTCTTGGGACCCCGTCACCTGTGATGCCTGCCTCTTGAACCTAATTTCCCCTTGACCTGTTTCTGATGAAATGTTTGGCAGCTGATCATCTTGTTCTAATAAAAGTATTGCGCCCTGGACCATCTATCTAAAAATTATCTTAGAATAAATTTGACAAAAGAAGTGGAAAGATTGCATCACTTTTTGTGTGTGATTATATCACAGAATCTCTTCAGCCTTCAAATATTAATTGATTATGTGTAGGTGGTTATCAAATAGTTGTGGTTTTTTTACCCAATTAGGCGGAGAATTTGGCTGTCATTTGCTTTGTTCTTCCATTTTGGCAAGACAATTTCCTGGCACTTAGCTCCAAGAGTGGCTATTTTGGGTGTCATTATGCCATGGTCGGGAAATCAAGCCAACTGCAAAAATATTCTTTCATGAGGAAATATCACCTTCAGTGCATGTGCAAAGGTGTTTGATTCATGGTGTATGATATAATGTCATGCATTGCTTCCTGCTTTTTGCAGATTGATTGGCGGTCCATTCAAAATAATTTCCTTATTGCTATCTGACTGCACCATATCATTGACAGTTATTTGTGAGTTTTACTGATCTTATTATCCGATGAACACCTTAAATAGTTTGAGAGTTGGCTCCATCTGTAAGACTGTATTATTGTCATACCCTTGCATTCTCACATGCTATTCTCACTCAATCTTCAGAAAATAAAGTGAAAACAGCGGTGTCCTGGCCAAGTTGTGGGACACTCAGACGATTATGAGCTTTTATAGATGTTCCTTTCAATCTCCCTATTAAGCACACCATGTACGTATATGCATAAAGGCAGGTAAAGGAGGAGGAAAGAACTAACAAGAAAGACAACAGGATATTGCTTCAAAGAGCTATTTAGAAATCTGTCCAAATATCATTCTTGTTATCTGTTTTATAAGCCTTCTTTACGTCTTGTCTCAATATAGTCTTCAGTTCAGTCTTTGCCTTGGGATGCAGTGAGATGTAAGCAGATGCTTGGATCTTATCCGTCAATCTCATTCACAGAGCACTGGAATTTCCAAATGACCAGGTTTTTTCATTTCCTATCTTAGATTGCTCTTTTTCCGCTCTGCCTTTGATTAGCTGAATAGGTTCCACACTTGTTCCCTTCATATGCTGGCAATCTATGAACAAGGACGTTATCTTATATAACCAAGAGTTAGGTCCCACCGTGGCATTACCCACCTTATGTGTTATCTGCATCTTTTCATTCTCTTCCTAGGTATTGTACGGGATTGTATTGATCAACGCTACACACGTTTTCCTTAAGTAGTTAAGTCGTTTTACTGATATTGTGTCAATACTCATCAGTTCATCTCCTTTTGTCTCATCTGATCCCATCTCATCTTATTTCATCTGGGGTGCCCAAAAAACAAACTTTTAAGTTTCTCTGGGTACCCCTCCAACAAACTACTGTTTACTACTTTCATGATTTTGTTATGCTGTAATGTTATGCTTTGTTGGTAAAATAAACTATCTATCTATCTATCTATCTATCTGTCTATGTTGAAGATCAGTCAGATAACTAGTGTTAATTAACTGAGCTCAAGTTGTAACGTGACTACAATTCTTTTTACTAGTAACCCTGTTATAAGAAAAGTTATAGGAGTTAACCATATTAGGATAGCTGTGTTAAGTGTTGATACAACCTGGTACAGGGGAGAGGGAGTTAAGCTCAGTCTGCAGTTTTGATCGCCCTTCAACACACTGTCCTCCTTCTGTCCTAATGACCCTACCAATTCTGTACATACACTCATACAGGCCATTAAGCCCCAATCGTCCGTACATCCATTCCCTCTCCCTTTAATAATCAACATTCCAGAAGATATAATAGAAAGCATATATTTGGATTGTCCTGCCTGCTGAAATGTGTCTTACAAATGACTGGGATAAATAGACAGAGAGATCATCATTTATCCCTTTGTGTGTGTAAGATACTGTGTATCCGTTATATTCCCACTGTGATGATCATAGATGGTATGGATATAGAAAAGGTGGATGTAACATTAATTTGAACTTGTAGCACAGGCTATGCAAAGTGGTTTAGTATTGTCGTTGCCAAATAAGAATTTAATATTTGAACAAGAAAGTAGATGTGCCACTAAATTAAAAGATGCTTTTAGAGGTAGAAAAAAAAGTTATTTTAAGAGCATCACGACCTGCAGTATGCATGCGCCAAGTTTATGATTGATAGTATGATGAACGAGGCTAGTGTTCATCTTCATTGTTTACACAAACTTGGTGGTTGTTTAGCATGTTCCTTTTTGTCATTCATAATGTGCTATCATCCAGATTCATCCTGTTTTATCTAAAATATGCAAAATTAATGATTTTTGTTTTTGTTTTTAGAGCTCCTCTTTTTGAACTGCTGATATGAGCTTAGCAAAAAGCTAGTCATGTTTTACGCCATTTTATCTTCAAAGGCTGCTACCAGTTGCGTATCCGTTAATGGTTATACATAATGGCACATCTCCGTTGGAGCATATTTGGATAACAATGAAACATGCATTTTATGATGCTTTCACTCGAGCATTAGTAAAAGCTGTCTTTTATCTATCCATAAAGCTGCTATTCCATGCTGTTGTCTCTTCTCTGATATTAAGCCTACCTGTACCACCGTCCTTCTATTATGTCACAAATTACATGTGTGTGATATTTACTTTGATTTATTTTTATTTGTCTTGACTTGGTTACCAAATCTTGATTTTCCAGCCAAATTTTGATTACCTGTCAATGTCCGAGAGACTTTAACAATTGCGGAAAGATGTGGTAATGTTAGAATGGAATGCTCCAAAATCTCCTCGAACCACATAGTTCTTATCAACCGGTTTACCTCTGCCACCTTAGTTTTTAAAAAGTCATTTTTCAGCAACAATCATATCTTCAAAAGGTCTTTGCAAAGCCTTAGCAGTTACAGGTCATGCCAATTTCAGAACCGAGTTGAGCTCAAGTTAAACCAAGTCTGCTTGCACTTGTCCTTGGCTTGATTTGAGCATTAATCATTGGAATTGTTGCCACCATTTACTGGTTCCTTGCCTTCTTTGTACTTGTTTCTAGTTTCTCTTTTATGTTGTATTTCTTTCATCCTTTGTGAAGTCCTGATTTGAATTTATTTTCTGTCAATGTCAATTTGTCGCCTTTTCACCAACTTTCACTTCTTTGTCATGCCATTTTCTACCTATTTCTTTGTCTTAGATCTGTGTCTGCTCGTCTTTTGCTTCTATTTTAGTCCCTGTCTCATTGTAATAAGGCTTTTTCAGTTATTTTTGTGCCTCTAATAAAAGCTTTCTCCTTGTATTAGCTCCTCTGTCGCTTTGTTGCAATTCTGTCATTACTGTTTAGAGTCATAGCATGCTTGTTGTGTGAACTAACCAGATATTATATTTACTTGATTAGTAGCCATATATCTTTTACTTAGAGATTCATTGAGGCAGGCCTGTATTTGAGGCATTCACTTGTTAGATGCCCAAGCGTCGGACCTGAATGTCTGAGTGGTTACTGTCCAGGCCTGCTCCGCTGAAGGCCTTTTCCTACTTAGGTTGTGAACCCTGGGGTGTGGAACCCAAACTTTCCACTCTGGACATTCATGAGCTAAATCCCAGCTGGATGTTGTTTGGATGAGACAATAAATTGGCAGCCCCTTCTATCACTGTCTATGCTTGGCAAGTAAAAGATCCCCGGGCCTCTCTTGGGGTAAATGTGTGTCATGTTGAGGATTCCCACTCTCTCAACAATCCATCCTTGTGAGTGCCAAGAACTTCATATGAAAATCATATGACGCCTTTTGCATTAAAAAAATTATTTCCTCTTGTGGATCTTTCCTCCTGTCCCATAATCCAAATTCCACTCTTGGTTCTCTTTATCCTATTTTTTTCATTTAAACCCTTTTACGTATTTCATGTATTGTAAATGCGTGAACACAGCACTCAATTGTAAACTATACATCTGTCGTTTGGACACACAAGATTGATTTATAGATTCTGCCCATGAGTTAGAAGCTTACGCATTATTTTATTCCACCGATTGACACAATAAAAAATTGAGATTTCAGCTTTTCCCCCATCCTCCTGTCCCACCTTAGAAGAAGTACCTCAAGATAATCCGAGAACCGAAAAATCAAGTGAGCCCGGCCTTATAGTAGGGCTGCACGATAATAGGCTGATATGCGATAACTATGTTTTATATGGCGATATCGATAGATTATGCGATAAATTCAAAAGCAAGAGATTTACCTGTAAACTCAAAAATTGTAGCAAAAAGTGAAAAGAAATTCCAATTCTTGGGCATAAATGCAGATATTTTTTATAATTTATTTATCGCCCCTTCGTGTGATAGCATTATCGCCCTACTTTATGTCGCAATAACAATAAATTTGCGATTAATAATGCAGTCCTACCTTATAGACAAGTGCCATTCTTGAACTCGCAGTATCGTTCTTAAGTTGTTACTCAATCGTCAGACATAGAGGCAAAGCAATGTCCTTGCTCAGACCTCAGACACTTAGACAGATATGAGCCTTTAGATGTCCCTTTTTTATGTGTTGAATATATATGTGTATAGGCAGGTGGTGGAGGAGGAAATAACTGGAGTACACTGAAGAAAAAGGCAACAGGATGTTGCTTCAAAGAGCTTTTTAGAAATCTGTCAAAATATCATGCATATTTTATATGGGTTTTTAAAGCCTTCTTAATGTCTTGTCGCAATAGTCTTTTAACTGGGTCGGTGCCATGACAGGCAACAGGATGCTCGCAGATGCTCAGATCTTGTCTGTCAGATTTTGTTCAAAAAGAAGGAATTTCCAAGTGACCAGGTATTCCATTTCCTCTATCAGATTCTTCTTTAAAACTCAATGTCTGGCATGTTTTTCCCATGTACAACCAATCTGGTTATGCAAGATAAAATCTTCTGGCAATGTCGACTTAGTCTACGCCTGCGCTTTTTTAAACAGAAATATGGACCAGCACCTTTTCAAATGTAAAATTCATGTCCAATTGTAATTCACCTAGATATCAGACACACTGAGACACAGCAATACTTTGTTGTATCATATAATTGCTTGGATCAATTGATCTATCCGTCATGATATATCAATCTTGCTGGCTATGTATGCATGGTATAGCGCCATGGGGCTACACAAATAATAGTGATAGTTGTGAAAAATGAAGTAACCTTTACCAGTGCAGAATACGATACGATACGATAATAATTTATTGTCGTATCGTATCGTATCGTATATATTATATGTACATCTAATATAAAGCAAGTGCTTTTATGGTCATTGAGGTTGTATTTTTATTATTATTATTAGGGCATTCTGCCCTATTGTTATTGGTCTTCTCTGGAATCTTGTGGACACATTTTGAGACAAAATACTGCATCAATTTCATTCAAACTTTGCACACGGGATTTAATTTGGCCAAGATTGTGTTGATCAACTTCACAGGAACATGCACACGGTCTAAATACCATTTTAGAGACCCAGGAAAACCAGCCAAGAAAACTGGAAATTAAGAGGGAGTCCTGTGATGTCATTGAGGGGCTACCCCACCACAGATCTATTTATAGTTCACTGAGAATTTGTCAAAACAACAAGAGGTCAGCAATTAGGACAAAACACCACTGCATGCTCATCAATGTGTTGATACCTTGTTTGCCCTATCATGTAGTAGGAACGGTTATAAGATAACCAGGACTTCGGATCAGTAGTTAGATGATGTGCAGAATACCCTTTAAAGTGCCTTGTGCACGTTATTTTTAATATTGAAGTATGAGCGTTACATAAAGCATGTAGAATGAAGCAACATTCTGCAATCTGGATAACTACTCCTTGTTGAATCAGGGTATATACCGTTAATTCAATTTTCAATTTCATGTTGAATATTGAAATAATGGATTTTGACTCAAAATCCTATTTTCCATTTTCATATTGAAAAATGAAATATTGGATTTTGACTCAAAATCCTATTTTATGTTTTCATAATGAATAATGAAATATTGGATTTTAACCCAAAATCCAATTTTCTGTTTTCCAATGCTCATATTGAAAAAACGAAATATTGGATTTTGACCCAAAATCCCATTTTTCATTTCCACATTGAAAAATGAAATATTGGATTTTAACCCAAAATCCTATTTTCTGTTTTCCAATGTTCATATCGAATAATGAAATATTGGATTTTGATCCAAAATCCTATTTTCTGTTTTCCAATGTTCACATTGAAAAATGAAATATTGAAAAAATATTGGATTTTAACTCAATTTTCAAATGTTGAGTAAGAAATGTGCGCCTTATGGCACAAAATAAGACATACGAGGATATTTTGGCTTCCTGGAGAGACCTGGGCATAACAGAGTGGAGGGTCAGCGGCAAATATCCGCAAATACTGCAGTGATTATTAATTTATGGGATAAATCCTCGCAGTGGCTGCCTGTCAGAAGAAATGGTGGACGAAACTGTTGAGCAGGCAATTTCAGATATGATGAACTAATGATATTAGACTTATAAGGTCACCATAGGCATATTTTGTGGGGAGTCAGGGGGGCCTCAGCCCATAGGCGTACGGGAGGGGGGCAGGGGATGGCGATAGCCCCCCCAAAAGTTCGGGAGACAGTAAGATTCCGGCAAAAAGGCTAACAAATTTTGGCAGATGATTAAATAAACAATTTTGAAAATTAATGATTTCCAGGCAATTTAATTTGAAATGGTTTTAAATCTAGATCTTGAAATCGGGTAAATGCCGCTGGCCTCCCCCTTAAATATGCGCGCTCCGTACGCCTATGCCGTTGGCCTCCCCCACCAAATCAGCGCGTTTCGCAGAGGAGGGGGGCTGTGACTATTTTGCCCTGAAATTTTAACATGGTACGGATCTGACCAGGGCAGAGGATTTGCCCTGATATTGGTTAAGATTTGCCCTGATGTACTATTATACAGGTGTCGATATACTATAACAAATCAACCCACGTCAGGGTCACTGAGTAGCAATATCATTAGCTGTTGTGTGAATTAATATCACTCGAGTCCACAGTTATACAGTGGAATAGATAAGATATACAATGGAATAGATAAGGTGTTCATATTTATCATATAAGTGATTTTAGTTCATTGTTAATTGATGTTTGTGAAGGTTTCATGAAATTGAACTGGTTTTGAGCAGTGTACAAAGTGTGGTGTGATCTATTCAAACTGATGCACCTTTTTACAATTAGGCCTTCCTCTTTTTCTTGGGGGGGGGGGGGCGCTATGAATTAAAAAAAAAAAAAAGTTTGTTTCCATTTGGCACTGAAAAATAAGTTTGTTCAGCATATGAAAATAAAAATGTTTTTTTTTCCACCTGCAGCTGGGGTACCGTAATGTTAAAATAGCACTAAAAAAGTTTGTTGCTTGTTTGCAAGCGAAAAATTGTATTCGTGTATGTTTAAGAGCGAAAAAAAAGTTCATCCTGGGGATAAAATCCATAGTCCCCCCCAACTATCATCTGGTCTGCCCCCAATGATTTGATGACTGCTTCCATCAATGCTATAGTGACCATTCAAAAATTACATGACTCTAAAATAGCTAATTTTTGACATCATCCCTCCTCCTACCTATAACAGCCTGTAACACAAGTCCATATCCCCCTTCCTGTTATGTAACATAACCTATAACCCCCGCCCCCTGCCCCGAGAAGTATATTATTTCTGTCTGCACTCTGCAGTTCTGCAGAAATTTTGCAGTTCCGCAGCCGTTGTGTTGGAAGCAGCAGAATTCTGCAATTCCAAAAAAATCTGCAAAATTCTGCAGTTTCAAAAAAATCTGCAGGAAGCTGCAGAATTCTGCAGTTCTGCAGCTCCCTGCATGATTTCTGAACCTCTGTTACATCCTCCAGTTTTTTGCATCTGCCAAGTTCGGACCTCTTTGACCTACACAAAAATGATGGAGTGATGACAGTGAGGGAGCCCAGCGGGATATAACACCTCGTAACAGTGGGGCAACCCAGCAACCAATGGGGATACCCCAGGGATGAAGGATGCCCCAAGGGGGGCTCTACGGGGATACCGCAAGGGGCACCCAAGGTTTTGCCTTGGGTATCACAATGGATAGCCCGACCCTTGGGGTATCCCCCCGGGGTGCCTCCGCCTTTTGGGTATCCCCCTGGGGTGCCCCAACCTTGGAATATCCCCTGGGGGTGTCCCCAACCTTGGGGTATACCCTGAGTGTGCCCCATCCTTGGTATTTCCCCAGGGTTCCCCCACCCTCAGGTATCCCCGGGGGTGCCCCCACCCTTGGGGTATCCGCTTGAGGATGCCTCCACCGTTTGGGCAACCCTAGTGGTGCCCACACACTGGGGTATCCCCATGGGGGTGCCTCCATCCTAGGGTATCCCTTTGGGTATCCCTGGAGTGCCTGCACACCTGGGGTATTCACCAGGGGTGCCCCAAACTTTGGGTATCCCCGGAGAAGCCCCAACACTTGGGGTATCCCCCGGGGGTGCCTCCAGCCTTGGGGTATCCCCTGGGTGTGCCCCCAGCCTTGGTGTATTCCCCGACGTTGCCTCGATCCTTGGGATATCCCCATGTGCCCTAACCCTTGGGGTATCCCCAGTGGTACCCCAAACCTAGGGGTATCCCTTGGGTGTGCCCCAACCTTGGGGTATCCCCTTCGTGGTCCTTGGCCTTAGGGTGTCCCCTGATTGTGCCCCAACCCTTGTATCCCGCAGGGGTACCCCCAACCTTTGGGTATCTCCCCCCCCTGGTAGCAGAGCACACCATTCTAGTTCATGATTTATGTATGCAACTGGCACAAATTTATGCCACTGGTATGCTTACTGTCCTCGTTCTTCAATTGGGTAACCCATTGGGACAGGGGATCCCACTGGGTGTCCTCTTGGTCCTCTTTCTTGTATATGTATTATGCATCCCACTGTAGCAACTGGTATCCTCACTGTCCTCATTCTTGTGGCATCACACCAGTACAGGGTAACTCAAAGGGTGTCAGAAGGGTCATCTTTCTTGTATAGGCATGCTGGGGTATCCCACTGGTACAGGGGTATCCCACTGATTTCCTTACGGTCCTCATTCTTGTATACATGTAGGTATACGGCTGGCACTGGGGTATCCCACTGGTATCCTCACTGTCCTCATTCTTGTTTGGGTATCCCACTAGTACGAGGGTATCCCACTGGGTGTCCTCTAGGTCATCTTTCTTGTATAGGTATGCTTGGGAATCCCACTGGTACAGGGGTATCCCACTAGGTTTTCCTCACTGTCCTCATTCTAGATATGTCGGGGTATCCTACTGGTACGGGGGTATCTCACTTGTTTCCTCACTGTCATAATTTTGAAAAAAGAACTGCTCCCTTCGGGGTATCAGATTCAGATACAGTATCAGACGAAAGTTTAGACCGCGTCAAGCTTTTGTCAATATAGGGGAAAATAGGTGCTCAGCAAAAGAACTTCTGCATGGATTCTCTTGCCTATGTATCAGGGAAGTTCTACAATAGAGAAAACTTCAACTATTTTTATCACTTACTTGAATATGTGTGATAAACAAAAATTTCAGGTGGTCTAAACTTACGTCTGATAATACTTACATGCAAAAAGGCCTTTAATGGCATTGTACATTAGAGGAAAGGTGGGTAAATTATCCAATGTTATTTTAGACAAGATATTCAATCATGTTTCATGTGATTTAAAGGCAATGAGTCATGACACAGGAAAAAACATATTTTTAATTTTTTTTTAAAAATTTCAACATAAGAGGTAATAATGGAGATTCAGTGAGCCAAAATTGTCAATAAATGAAAGGTCAACTAAAACGCACATAGAAAATATATGTTTGACACATTTTTATCCTTCTAATGGAGTATGACTACACTCAACACCCAGCCATAGTGCAAAAAAGGTGTTTTTCACTAGGTTTTGTCTGACAGCCACTCATTTAAAGTATCACAAAACAATGACCGAGGTGTTTACATGGACCTTAGAATGTGTCCTGATAAAATCAAACAACTTTTGTTTGTTCGCTTTACTTACAATGAAACTACATCCACTTTTATGGAAGGCATAAATCTGGCCCATTTGTTAACATTACGTTTCAATACACCATCCCGAGTAGCGTCTGTAATTTTGTCTGTACTGTGGATAAAGAACAAAAGTTGTTTGATTTTATCAGGACACATGCTCATGTCAATGTAAACACCTCGGTCATTGTTTTATGATACTTCAAATGAGTGGCTGTCAGACAAAACCTAGTGAAAAACACCATTTTTGCACTATGGCTGGGTGTCAAGTGTAGTCATACTCCATTAGAAGGATACAAATGTGTCAAACATATATTTTCTATGAGCGTTTTAGTTGACCTTTCATTTATTAACAATTTTGGCTCATTGAGTCACCATTATTACCCCTTCAGTTCAAATTTAATAAAAAAATATTTAAAAATATGTTTTTTCCTGTGTCATGACTCATTGCCTTTAAATCACATGAAACATGATTGAATATCTTGTCTAAAATAACATTGGATAATTTACCCACCTTTCCTCTAATGTACAATGCCATTAAAGGCCTTTTTGCATGTAAGTATTATCAGACGTAAGTTTAGACCACCTGAAATTTTTGTTTATCACACATATTCAAGTGAGTGATAAAAATAGTTGAAGTTTTCTCTATTGTAGAACTTCCCTGATACATAGGCAAGAGAATCCATGCAGAAGTTCTTTCGCTGAGTACCTATTTTCCCTTATATTGACAAAAGATTGAAGCGGTCTAAACTTTCGTCTGATACTGTATAAGATATCCTGAGTCCTCTGTACCAACTGGGACATACCAGTGGGATGCCGTGATCCCACTAGTATGGTCCTCGCTACCTCAAGGATAGTGCTGCCAATAAAACCTCCCAGCCGACCCCCAGACCATTAGCCCCCCAAACAAATGTTTCCTGGCTAGTGGCAAAACCTTGTCAAAGAGGGCTGAATTTGCAATAAGCTGGATTGAGTACAACAGGTTCAAAATTACTTCATGGAGCTGCAGAAGATGAAGGTTGAGGAAGAAATTTAAATGTACTGCCCCCCGCCCCTTGCTTAATAGCTCTTAAAATCTAGGAAGTTGCGCACTGGTGTTCTGAAAGTGAAGGGATCGCAATATAATTGATCTGATTAAATTTCATGTTTTAAAATAACACCTATTCTTCCCCCGTAACACATCATAATATTATAATAAGACCAAATGAGTATGGTGACATTTTGAGAAATGAACTTCACTCAGGTGATCTATACTCAAGAGCTGCATCAGTTGTATTATAACAAAGACCAAATGGGTATGGTGGTTTTTTGAGATGTACTCCACGAGTTGAAGATATCCTGAGTGCTCTGTACCCACTAGTGGAAGTACATCTCAAAATACCAACATACAACCATTTTCTACTACTCTTCCCCTGCTACTCTCGCATTGCTACTCTCCATCTGCAGCTCTCCTTCGGCTACTCTCCATCTGCTACTCTCCCTCTGCTACTGTCCCTCAGTTACTCTCTACCTGCTACTCTCCCTTTGCTACACTCCTCCTGCTACTCTGCCTCTGCTTCTCTCTATCTGTTACTCGTCATCTGCTACTCTCCCACATCTACTCTCCCTCTTTATAAACCATCTGCAACTCTCCCTCAGCTGCCCTCCATCTGCTACTCTGCAATTGCTACTCTCCATCTGCCAAACCCTCTGTTACTCACCATTTGCTACTCTCCCTCTGCTACTCACCCTCTGTTACTCTCAATCTGCAACTCTCTGTCCGTTACTCTCTATATGCTGCTCTCCATTTGCTGCTCTCCATCTGTCACTCTCTCTATTTTACTCTCCCTTTGCTTCTCTCCCTCTGTTACTCTTCAATTGCTACTCTCCCTGGGTAACTCCCAATCTGCTATTCTCCCTCTGCTACTCTCCATCTGTTACTCGCCATCTGCTACTCGCCTCTGCTACTCTCCATCTGTTGTCCTCCTCTGCTGCTCTCCCTCTGTTACTCACCATCTGCAACTCTCCATCTGCCACTCTCTCTGTGTCACTCTCTATATTTGTTGCTTTCCCTCTGCTACTCTCCCTCTGCAACTCTCCCACGACTACTCTCCATCTGCTACTCTCCCTCTGCTACTCTCCCTCTGCAACTCTCCATATGCTACTCTCCCGCTGTTACTCTCCCGCTGTTACTCTCAATCTGCAACTCTCACTCTACTACTCTCCAGCTGCTACCCTCCCACTGCTATTTTCCCCCCTGCTACCCTCCTTCTGTAACTCCTCATCTGCTACTCTGCCTCAACTACTCTCCCTCTGTTACTCCATCTGAAAGTCTCCCTCCACTACCCTCCATATGCTACTCTCCAATTACTACTCTCTATCTGCCACTCTCTCTTATTCTCCATCTGTTACTCACCATCTGCTACTCTCACTCTGCTACTCACCCTTTGTTACTCTCCCTCTGCTATTTTCCATCTACTTCTATTCATCTGCTACTCTCCCTCTGCTACCCTCACTCTTCTAATCTCCATCTGCTACCCTCCCATTGCTATTTTTCATCTGCTAGGATTCCTCCCCTACCCTCTCCTTCTGTAGCTCCTGATCTGCTATTCTGCCTCTACTACTCTCTCTCTGTTACTCTCCATCTCAAAATATCTCCTTCCACTACCCTCCATATGCTACTCTCCAATTACTACTCTCCATCTGCCACTCTCTGTGTTACTCTCCATCTGTTACTGACCATCTGCTACTCTCACTCTGCTATTCCCCCTCTGTTACTCTCCACCTGAAACTCTCCCTCCACTGCCCTCCACATGCTACTCTCGATCTGCCACTTTCTCTGTTACTCTCCAACTGCTACTCTCCCTCTGCTACTCTCCATCTGTTACTAGCCATCTGCTAGTCTCCCTCTGCTACCCTCACTCTTCTATTCTCCATCTGCTACCCCTACCCCCATTGCTACTCTCCATCTGCTACCTTTCCTCTGCTACCCTCCATCTGCTACTCTCCATCTGCAACTCTCCCTCTGTTACTCTCCATCTGCAACTCTCACTCCACTACCCTACATATGCTACTCTCCAATTGCTACTCCCCATCTGCCAATCTCTCTGTTACACACCATCTGCTACTTTCCCTCTGCTACTCACCCTCTGTTACTCTGCATCTGCAACTCTCCATCTGCAACTCTCCATCCGCTACTCTCCATCTGCTACCCTCCAATTGCTGCTCTCCATCTGCCCCTCTATGTTACTCTCCATCTGCTACCCCCCATTGCTACTCTCCATCTGCTACCTTCGTTGCTACCCTCCCTCTGCTACTCTCCTTCTGTAGCTCTTCATCTGCAACTTTGCCTTCTACTACTCTCTCTTTGTTACTCTTCATCTGCAACTCTCCCTCTACTACCCTCCATATGCTACTCTCCAAATGCTACTCTCCATCTGCCAATCTCTGTTACTCACCATCTGCTACTCTCCCTCTGCTATTCTCCCTCTGTTACTCTCCATCTGCAACTCTCCGTCCGCTACTCTCCCTCTGTTACTTTCCAATTGCTGCTCTCCATCTGCCACTTTCCCACTGTTACTCCTGATCTGCTATTCTCCCTCTGCAACTCTCCATCTATTACTCACCATCTGCTACTCTCCTCTGCAACTCTCCCTCTGTTGTCCTCCATTTGCTACTCTCCCCCTACTTCTTTCCATTTGCTACTCTCCCTCTGTTACTCTCACTCTGCTACTCTCCCTCTGTCACTCTCCATCTGCTACTCTCCTCTGCTACTCTCCCTCTGTTAGCCATGATCTGCAACTCTCCATCTGCCACTCTCTCTCTCTCTGTCACTCTCACTCTGCTACTCTCCATATGTTAGCGTATCAGATAGAGAGTAGCAATGAGCAAGTAGCAAATGCAGAGCAGTTGGAGATGGAGAGTAACTGAGGGAGAGTGGCTGAGGGTGAGTAGCAGAGGGAGAGTAGCAGATGGAGAGTAGCAGATGCAGAGTTGCAACTGGAGAGTACCAGATTAATTTTAGCAGAAGGAAAGTAGCAGGTGGAGAGTAGCAGTGAGCAAGTAGTGGAGGAAAAGCAGTAGCGGCAGAGTAGTAATGGGAGTATCAGATGGAGAGTAGCAGAGGGAGAGTAGCAGGGGGAAAGTAACAGAGTTAGAGTACAAATGGTTGGTAGCAGAAGGAGAATAGCATTTGGAGGGTGGTATATGTGGAGTGGGAGAGTAGCAGATGGAGAATAACAGAGGGATAGTAGCAGCTGGAGAGTAACAATTGTAGCCGAGGGAGGGTGACAGAGGTAGAGTAGCAGATGGAGAGTAACAGAGGGAGAGTAGCTGCTGGACAGTAGCAGAGGGAGAGTAGCAGATGGAGAGTAGTAGATTGAAATTTATCGAGGGAGAACAGCAGAGGGAGAGTACAAGAAGGAGAGTAGCAGATGGAGAGTAACAATGGGAGGGTTATAGATGGACCGTAGCAGAAGGGGAGTAGCAGTGAGCAAGCAGCAGATGCAGAGCAGAGTAGGAATTGAAGAGTAGCTGAGGGAGAGTAGCTGAGGGTGAGCAGCAAAGGGAACGCAGCAGATGGAGAGTAGCAGATTAAGATTAGCAGAAAAAAGTAGCAGGTGGAGAGTATCAGTGAAAAAGTAGTGGAGGGAGAGTGGCGGCAGAGTAGCAATGGGAGAGTAGCAGTTGGAGAGTAGCAAAGGAAAGTAGGAATTGGAGGATAGCAGATGGAGAGTAGCGGATGGAGAGGAGCAGATGGAGAGTAGCAGAGATAGGGTAGCAGGTATACGGTGGCAGTGAGCAATGAGTGGAGGGGGGGGAGCAGATGGAGAATTGCAGATGGAGCAGCAGATGGAGAGTGACAGAGGGAGATTAGCAGAGAAGAAAGAAGCAATTTGAGGGTAGCAGAGGGAGAGTAGCAGATGGAGAGTAACAGAATGAGATAGCAAAAGGAAAGCAGCAATTGTAGTGTAGCAGATGGAGAGTAGCAGATGGAGAGTAGCAGAGGGAGGGTAGCAGGTGGACAGTAGCAGTGAGCAAGAAGAGGACGGAGGTCGCTATGGTAGAGCAGCAGATGGACAGTGGAAGATGGACAGTGGAAGATGGAGAGTAGCAATTGGAGAGTAGCAATTGGAGAGTAGCAAAGGGAAAGTAGCAGAGGGAAAGTAGGCGAAGGAGAGTAGCAGATGGAGAGTAGGAGTAGGTGAGTAGCAGATGGAATGAAGCTATGGGAGTGTAGTAGATGGAGCGTAGCTGATGGAGATTGGAGAGTAGCAGTGAGCAAGTATAGTCAGGTGACCACCAGCATAACCTGGATTTAGGGTCCATACAATGTTTTTTGATGGAATAAGTCTTTTCAAACGGACAATAATAATAGACACATAGATAAGTAGGTAGGTAGGCAGGTAAGTAGATGGGTTGGTTGGCTGGTCAGTTGGCAGGTCGGTTGGCCTATTTTTCATAACAGTTTACTGAGATGGGTGAGTGTATACCGAAGGGTGTATGTATACCAATGGGTGTATATACCAAAGGGTGTATATACCATTGGGTGTATTTATGCCAATGGGTGTAAACACACCAATGGGTGTACACCAACTGATGGGGGTACGATGGGTGTGCACAGACAGATGGGCGTGCACACACCAATAAATGTGCACACACAGATTGGTGTACACGTGCGCATACATACACCAATTGGCGTACAGATGGGCGCGCACATACAGGTGGGTGTACAGAGGGTGTATACACATAAATGTGCATGCCTATTAGGCGTACATATGGGCGTGCGCACATAGAAAGCCGTGCAAATGGGTGTGCACACACAGATGGGCATGCACAGAGAGATTGGCGTGCACACGCAGATGGGCTTGCACACAGATGGGCATACACATGGGCGTACACAACCAATGGGTGTACAGATGGGCGCGCACATACAGATGGGTGTACCGATGGGTGTACAGACAGATGTGCATGCCTATTAGGCATACATAATTATGGGCATGCGCACATAGAAGGCCATACAAATGAGAGTAACAGAGGGAGATGGCGAGTGACAGATAGAGAGTAGCCGAGGGAGAGCTGCAGATAGAGAGTAACAGAAGGAGAGTAGCAGAGTGAGAGTCTCAGAAGGAGAGTAACGGAGAGAGTGACTGATGGAGAGTAGCAATTCGAGAGTAACATATGGAGAGTAGCAGAGTGAGAGGGAGAGCAGATGGAGAGAAGTAAAGGGAGAGAAGCCGATGGAGTAACAGAGTGAGAGTAGCAGAGGGAGAGCAGCAGATGGCGAGTAACATATGGAGAGTAACAGAGGGAGAGTAGTATGTGCAGAGTAAGAGAGAGAGAGTGGCACATTGAGAGTAGCAATTGGAGAGAGCAGAAGGATGGTAGCGGAGGGAGCGTTGCAGATGGAGAGTAACAGAGGGAGATGGCAAGTGACAGATGGTGAGTATAAGAGACAGAGTAGCAGAGGAAGAGTAGCAGATGGAGAGAAGCTGATGAAGAGTAGCAATGGGAGGGTAGCAGACAGAGAGTAGTAGAATGAGAGTAGCAGATTGAGGGTAACAGAGGGAGAGTAGCAGATGGAGAGTAGCAGATGGAGAGTAGCAGATGGAGAGTAGCAGAGGGAGAGCAGCAGATAGAGAGTAGCAGAGGGAAAGTTGCAGAGGGAGAGCAACCGACAGAGAGTAACAGAGGGAGAGTAGCAGAAGGAGAGTGAATGAGAGAGTGGCAGACAGAGAGTTGCAGATGGAGAGTAACAGAGGGAGAGTAGTAGAGGGAGAGTACCAGATGGACAGTGACATTGGAAGAGTAGCAGAGTTAGAGTAGCAGCGGGAGAGTAGCAGATGAAAAGAAGTAGAAAGTAGCAGATGGAGAGTAACAGATGGAGAGTATCAGTGGGAAAATAGCAGATGGAGAGTAACAGAGGGAGAGTGGCAGATGGAGAGTAGCAGATGGAGAGTATCAGTGAGTGGCATATAGAGAGTAGTAATTGGAGATTAGCATATGGGGAGTAGCGGAAGGAGAGATGCAGATGGAGAGTAGCAGAGGAAGGTTAGCGGAGGAATCGTCGCAGATGGAAAATTGCCTCTAAATAGCCCACACTGGTGCTGATGGGGCGTGAAACACAAACTCACTCACTCACACGCAGATGGAAAATAGCAATGGGAGGGTAGCAGAGGGAGAGTAGAAGAGTGAGGGTAGCAGAGGGAGAGTGGTAGATGGAAAGAAGTAGATGGAAAGTAGCAGATGGATAGCAACACAGGGAGAGTAGCAGATGGAGAGTAGCAGATGGCAAGTAACAGATGGAGAGTAGCAGAGGGAGAATAGTAGATCGTGAGTAACAGAGGGAGAGTAGCAGATAGAGAGTAGCAGTGGGAGAATAGCAGATCATGAGTAACAGAGGGAGAGTATCAGATAGGCAGTAGCAGAGGGAGAGTTGTGGATGAAGAGTACCAGATTGAGAGTATCAGTCCCAGAGTTAATGACCCCCCTGCTACAATATGAATTTTCTAAACATTGTTTGAGAAATAGTTTACCATCATTAATAAATCAGACTCCGAATAATATTTTAAGCAAAATAAATACACAAAGCTTACATGGTTTTGCCCTCTATATAAAAAAACAACTAGTTAATCAATATGAGACAACCTGCAACATTCCATTTTGTTATATATCTGCAGTTGATCCTTGGGTATCCATAGGTCATCATATCTTCCCAGTGTCTCTTTCCTAATTTCCTGCTGATATTTTATTTTATCTGTCCGTAATAATGATTATTTACTCTAATTTCATATTGTAATATTTTAATACATGAAAGACAAGTCTTAAATAGATTTCATTTCACAGCATTTTGATTGTCTTAGAAATGTATAAATTATATTAGTGTATTATTTATCTATATATTATCTTTGGTGGCCCCTGTGGTAGCGGATATTTATTAGCCTTAACTTGGGTCTCCTGACGTCTATACCTATTGTGTTTATGTAATTATTACTGTATGTTATGTCGAAGTTATAGTCGAATAAAGTTGTCTGTCTGTCTCTGTCTGTTTGAGTACCACAGGGAGAGTTGCAGAGGGAGAGTTGCAGATGGCTAGTAACAGATGGAGAGTAACAAAGGGAGAGTAGCAGATGGAGAGTAATAGAGAGATAGTATGTATGTATGTATATTTATTAAGACCAGAGAAGCAAGGCTTGGCCTGTAAACAAAACAATTTTTACAAATATTACAAAAGAACATCAGATAATTAGTAATGTCAATTGAGTACAGATAGTTATAGAGTTGAACAAAGAACATCAGGTTAAAGCTATTCATATAAATTGCACTTAGATAGAACAATTTATGTTGATTCCAATATATTTACATAGGTACATGCATATGTCTATATAATTACATTGAGATGCATGTCTGCATATTATCTACAAGTATATGTATAGTTTGAATATAGTATATATATGTATAAACACATAAAGCCACAATGCAGATATTAATCCCCATATATACTCACTCAAGATTAACAACAATATTTACCGAAAAGCAATTCTTAGTAAGACGTAACCCCAATGTATATACAAGTCTACAATCACTTGCAGTCATAGATTGTATAAAAGATACATATCAATATAGCAATATAATAGAACAGTAATGCACTTTCAACAACACCCCCCTGCTCCTCCCCCCCCCCTCTGGCTCCTAAAAAAGTCTCAGCCCATAATTACATATCTAAAATTATCACAAAGGAAGAAGAAACAGGAGTAATAGACTAACGATAGTTGGATCCCCGGGAGGCAAAGTGAACCAACCCTGAAATTCAAAAACCGGGTTATTCAAATTTGTAATGCTCATGGTGCTGAAACTTTTTCAGTTACATACATTGCAATTATGACAACTTAAAATGTATAAAACCACATTCAAGTTGTTATAATTGCAATGTATGTAACTGAAAAAGTGTCAACACCATAAGCATAACAAATTTGGTTGAACCTGTTTTTAAATTTCAGGGTTGGTTCACTTTGCCTCCCGAGGATCCAGTTAAACTTTTAAGCAATACATACATGGTATAGAAAGCAAATTGGATCACAATAGATATGGAATTCTCCAGCAGACTCCCCGAAGGGCATAAAAGCAGACAAATAAATGAATATAGAAGATTACCTTCAAATAGACAACTATTATGAACATTGAATGTAATATTTGTCGAGATGAAGTTTTTTGACTGTGACACATTGAGAGTAGCAATTGGAGAGCAGCAGATGGAGGGTCGCCGAGGGAGAGTTGCATATGGAGAGTGACAGAGGGAGATTAGCTGTGGCAGAGTGGCAGATGGTGAGTAACAGATGGAGAGTAGAAGGGACAGAGTAGCAGAGGAAGAGGAGCAGATAGAGAGAAGCAAATGAAGAGTATCCATGGGAGGGTAGCAGATAAAAGAGTAGTAGAGTGAGAGTTGCAGATTGAGAGTAACAGCAGGAGAGTAGCAGACGGAGAGTAGCAGATAGAGAGTAGCAGATGGAGAGTAGCAGATGGAGACTAGCAGAGGGAGAGCAGCAGATGGAGAGCAACATATGGAGAGTAGCACAGGGAGAGCAACATATGGAGAGTAGCACAGGGAGAGCAACATATGGAGAGTAGCAGAGTGAGAGTGACAGAGGGAGAGTAGCAGATGGAGGGCAACTGACGGAGAGTAACAGATCGGGAGTAACAGAGGGAGAGTGGCAGATGGAGAGTAACTGTTGAAGAGTAACAGGGGGAGAGTAGCCGATGGAGAGTAGCAGATGGAGAGTAGCAGAGGGAAAGCAGCAGATGGAGAGTGGCAGATGGAGAGTTGTAGATGGTGAGTAACAGAGAGAGTGGCATATGGAGAGTAGTAATTGGAGAGTAGCACATGGAGGGTAGTGGAGGAAGAGTTTCAGATGGAGAGTAACAGAGAGAGAGCAGTTGAGGCAGAATAGCCGATGAGGAGTTACAGAAGGAGAGTAGCAAAGGGAGGGTAGCGGAGGAATTGTAGCAGATGGAAAATAGCAATGGGAGGATAGCAGGTGGAGAGTAGAATAGTGAGGGTAGCAGAGGGAGAGTAGCAGATGGAAAGAAGTAGATGGAAAGTAGCAGATGGAGAGTAACAGAGGGTGAGTAGCAGAGTGAGAGTAGCAGATGGTGAGTAACAGATGGAGAGTAACAGAGGGTGAGTAGCACAAGGAGAATAAGAGAGAGTGGCAGATGGAGAGTAGTAATTGGTGAGTAGCATATGGAAGGTAGTGGAGGGAGAGTTTCAGATGGAGAGTAACAGAGGGAGAGTAGTTGAGGCAGAGTAGCAGATGCGGAGTTACAGAAAGAGGGTAGTAGAGGAAAAATAGCAATGGGAGAGCAGCAGATGGAGAGTAGAAGAGTGAGGGTAGCAGAGGGAGAGTAGCAAATAGAAAGAAGTAGATGGAAAGTAGCAGATGGAGAGTAACACAGGGAGAGTAACAGAGGGAGAGTAGCAGATGGCAAGTAACAGATGGAGAGTAGCAGAGGGAGAACAGCAGATTGTGACTAACAGAGGGAGAGTAGCAGATGGAGAGTAGCAGAGGAAGAATAGCAGATCGTGAGTAACAGAGGGAGAGTAGCAGATAGAGAGTGGCAGATAGAGAGTAGCACAGGGAGAGTTGCAGATGACTGGTAACAGATGGAGAGTAACAAAGGGAGAGTAGCAGATAGAGAGTGGCACATTGAGAGTAGCAATTGAAGAGCAGCAGATGGAGAGTAGCAGAGGGAGAGCATAAGATGGAGAGTGAATGAGAGAGTGATGGAGGGCTGCAGATGGAGAGTAGCAGATGGAGAGTAGCAGAGGGAGAGCAGCAGATGGAGAGTGGCAGATGGATAGTTATAGATGGTGAGTAACAGAGAAAGTGGCATATGGAGAGTAGTAATTGGAGAGTAGCACATGGTGGGTAGGGGAGGAAGAGTTTCAGATGGAGAGTAATGCCTAGTTCTCACGACGGCGATTTAAGCGCAGCGAGGCATAAGAAGTCATTTCTTGGAAAGTTGTGGCGAAGATCGTTGGATGGAGTACGTTACGTAATCAATTAGTGCCATGTGCGGCGATAAACTTTTGTAGCCTCGGTGAGTCTCGAGGTGTCAGCGGCGCTGCATAACCTTTCTTCGCCGAGTTCCGCCTCTCTTGCCTCACCGACGTTCCAACCAGACTCGTCGCACATTGTCTTGGACTTCGGCGAGGCTGCTTTTACTTCGCCCAATGTTGTTTCCTGTGACGCCGCTGATGTTTGTGAGGCAGCTATGTATGAATTTGGCGACCTGCGACGCATCAAGAAACCGTCGGCGTATATCCGAGGTAGGATGCGCCGCTGAAAAGGACAGCCTCGCCGAGGACTGTAACGAGGCCACGTCGAATTAAGGTACTTGTTACTGCGTACCTGGATTGTTCATCGTCGCACATGCATTTATACATCGCCGAGGGCATTACAGGCGCGTCGATGCTGAGCTTCTTCGTCTTCCTTGCCTTAAGCATCGACGAAGGTCTCTTCTTGCAGCGCTGACGCAAGCGGTCTTTCGCTGATGCAGAAGTCACTTTTGGTCACCATAAAAAGGGCCACAGAGGACCTCCTTGCTTCATTTGTTGATTGCCCTTCATAGAGAACACAACGACTGCCTACTTCACAAATACATGATGAATAAAGAAGAAATTTTTGTTGCTGCTGGTGCTGCTGCTTTTAGAGCTGTCTATGTCAGACACAGAAGGAGGAGGATTCGCAACTGGTTGCTGCAGAGGGAACAACATGGTCACTACTATAAACTGATGCCTGAACTGCAAGTCAATGATGTGTCTGGCTACTACAACTTCACTAGAATGCCCCCTGACATCTTTGCTGAACTCCTGGAAGCTGTTGGACCGCTCATCACTAAGCAAGACACAAACATGAGGAAGGCTTTGGAACCTGGTCTGTAGTTGGCTATCAACCTGCAGTACATGGCTACAGGAAACAGCTACAAGTCCCTAGCTTATGCTTTCCGTGTGGCACCCAACACCATCTGCAACTTCATCCCTGAGGTCTGCCTTGCCATCGTTCATGCCTTCGAAAGACAGCTGGCACTACCCACACAGCCTGAAAGATGGAAGGAGATAGCCAAGGCCTTTGAGACGAGATGGAACTTGCCTCACTGCATTGGAGCTCTGGATGGCAAGCACATCGCAATCCGATGTCCCAGGCAAGGAGGCTCCTTGTTCTACAACTACAAGGGATTTCATTCCATTGTCCTGATGGCCCTCGTTGATGCCGACTACAAGTTCATCTATGTGCAGGCTGGCTGTCAAGGAAGTGCATCTGATGGCGGCGTCTTCAAGGACACAACACTTCGACAACTCCTGGACAACGGAGAACTAGGCCTACCACCTCCAGAGTCCAGAACCTCTACCTGGCACAGAAGACAATCCTTTCCCATATTACATCGTGGGTGACGAGGCATTTCCCCTGAAGACATGGCTGCTGAAACCAGTGCCAAGAACGAACCTTGAAATTGCTTCCAGAGTCTGCAACTACAGGATTTCAAGAGCCAGGAGAGTGGTGGAGAATGCCTTCGGTCTGCTGTCACACATGTTCAGATGCTTCCTGACCACCATGCCCCAACGACCTACAAGAGTGACATACATTAAAATGGCTGCTTGTGTTCTACACAACATTCTGCGAGACAGAGTAGGCGTCCACCATGCCCGTGACAATGAAGTTATGGACAGAGAAGATCCACACACACATGACGTCACTGAAGGAGTTTGGAGAGGAGACCGTCAATTGCATGACCTAGGAGAACCACTTCGACACGGAAATGCCTCCAGAGATGCCAAGGCAGCTCGAGACTACCTACGTGCCTATTTCAACAGTCCAGCAGAAAGTGTCCCTTGGCAGTTGGACAAAATCTGAAGAAGATGCAGACTATCTATTCAAAACAACAAACCCCAGGCCCTTTTAAGGGCCACCAAATTCTCCCAATTGAGCTGGCCATGTACACATCCTATGTTGACAAAACAAGCCCAAAAATCAATCAATCTATCTGTCTATCTATCTATCAATCCAAGTCCAATCCCTGCAAAGTGACGACAACTGCTTTTGTTTTCTGCAGTGTGTATATGTAACGAGCATTGTTTTCCATCTATCGAGCTATCTATCTGCCTATCTATCTATCTATCTGTCTGTCTATCTATCTATCTGTCTATCTATCTATGCAAGTGTCATCACTGCAACATGACGATCACTTGTTTTTCTTTGCTACAGTGTATATGCGACGTGCACATTTTTTCTTCTACACTCTTGCTCATAAATATGGAATATACCGAAATAACCACGATCCTTGTTTTATTTTTTACCCTTGTTTTGGGTTGGTCCAGATTTATAAAATTAACTTCAACATGCTGAGAAGAGGCTCAACTAGCCCGATATGAATGGCTTGAGTGGATTTTGCCTATTTTGAGGTTTTCATGAACAATGGTGATAAACCAACCTTGTTCATTGTGATAAACTCTTAATTGCTAGCAGTCAAAACAATGTCTAGTTGAAATTATAGTACATTTTGGTAGGGCACACATAGGTTGTAAAATTATATATCAATAAAACGTTCCTGGTTATCATGCAGTCTTGGAATTTGAAAATGTAAAAAACTGTTCCATTGGACCAAGCATAAATATGACCCATTTTGTCTGTGCTGTGATTATTTGTCTCGGAGGTTTCACATGCCAATGACCATTGAATTGACTCATTTAGAGGTTAATCTTTCCTTTGAAGCCAGTAATTTTCACAAATCAACAATTTTGGATGGATTTCTAACCCTACATAAAATTCATATTTTGACCTTTTTTGCATCGCTTTTTCAATATCCTCCAGCCTCCTAAATTTTCAAAGATTTGAGTAAATATTCAAGTGAGGACTTCAAATAACTCTTAAGGAATCCACTTAAGTTCTTAAAAGTGTGATTTTAACCATTGGATTCAAACGGGGTAGCTACAATTCAATGGCAGTTTTCGTGTTTTCCTATATTCCATATTTATGAGCAAGAGTGTATCTAGCTATCTATCTACCTATCTATCTATCTATCTATCTATCTATTTATCTATCTATCTATCAATATACCTATCTATCTGTCTATCCCTTTTCTAAACATAAAAAAGCACTTGTACTCGACAAGTTATATTACAAAGTGATGCACTTGTACTAGTGCAAGCAACACAAGTTTTAAAACCAAAGCACTTGTACTAGTGCATTACATTTTAATTAAGAAATTTATGCACTTGTACTAGTGCAATAAAAATATGTTTACACCAAAGAATGCAGCACTTGTACTAGTGGAGCACTTGGTAGGTTTTTGAGCAAACAAAGGGGGAACTAGCACCTTGCTTTTATGAAGGTGATGACTTTTAATGAAGGCCAGGAACGGACTTTTTTTTTGGGGGATTGTCAACGTTTTTTTTTGCTCTTTTTTGGCTCTTTTCGGTCAACACAAGCTCTTTTTTTTTGTCAACATGGGATGTGTACGTGGCCTGCCCTTTTGGGAGGATTTGGTGGCCCTTAAAAGGGCCGAGGGTTTTTTGTTGTCTTTGCTGCATCTTCTACTTCTGTGGAGAAAGGACAGTCTCACTCCAACTGTGTGAAGGGGAAGGCTGGTGCTGCTGCTGATGGGCCATTGGTTGACCATAGCTGGGTCCAGGGTAGCCGTACTTCTCGGGGCTCTCAGTCAGCATCAGTGTCAAGGATCCTGGGCTGGGCTGCATCATGGTGTAGCTCGGAGTCTGGCTGGATCTTCCTGGCGTTGGGTGCTGGTGCTGGAAGTGATGGCTGCTGGAAGCGTGGGGCTGCTGCTGGTGGTGCTGCTGGTGGTGCTGCTGGTGACGGCACAAACGTCGCAGGAGGAGGAGGAGGTGGTGGCATCTGCTGGCCATCGAAAAACATTGATTCCATTATTTACAGTAGGTGGCAGCAACTGCCGGTCACAGTGGCCACTGATGAAGCTGAAGAGGCTGGAAGGTTTCCTCCTGAGGTCTTGTCTGGCGGCTGCGGATTTCCATCTCCCTCTGCTTGTCCCAGTAAATGGCAGCCTCTGCAAACGATTTCACCATTCACTGTCTCAGTTGAGGGCTGCATCGACGTCCCACGTTGTAGAGGTCTTAGCACTTGATTCTCCAGGACTCCTCATCGTCGTCCAACTCCTGGTAGTTGGGGCACATCCTGCAGCCAGAGCCTCTGGAGGTCTTCCTGGAGGAGGTCATGGCGTGCATGCTGCCAGCTATGACGTTCATGGTGGAGGTCATGCCTTCATCTGTTGTGGCCTTTCTCTTCCTTGACACCGCTCCAGGCTTTGGCACACCAGGGAAGACTTGGGACTGCTGGCTGTCAGGTCTGGACTGTGATGGCTCTTCTGGGAGGTCCTGCAGGTCATAAGAAGGTGGCAGGGAATCTTCAGGGTTGTAGCTGTCCCCGGAGTCTGAGGCTGGTCTGTTGACGGACAGCTGGGAAATGGCGGACAGCTCCTTGCCTGGCTTGTGGACGATGGAGTCCTTCAGGAACCCACAGTTGGCTAGGATGAACTGGTCCCTCTCTGTTGGGCTCTCCTTCCTGCCAGCTCCTGAAGCTTCAGGCTTGATGAGTCTGGAGTAGTGCGTCCTCACTGTCTTCCTCCAGTTGAAGACATCCTGGGAAGTGAACTTCGGTCCCAGCTCCTTGGCTTTGGCCTGGTCCAGAAGTAACTTTTCGTTGCCCTTGTACCCTCTGGAGCCCTTCATGTACAGGACAGGATGCTCTCTGTACCAATTGAGCAGGTCGTCTTCTTGCTCCGCTGTGATGCCCATGTAGTCTTTGATGTTCTTCTTGGCGGTCTTCCCTTTGCCCTTCTTGCCCTTGGACTTGGCTTCAGGAGCTGTAGGGCCCTCATCATCAGACGAATGGTGGTCTTCCTCCTCGAAGGTGTCGTCCAAAATGACATCTTGAAGATCAGGCTGGCTCTGTTGTGGCTTTGCAGTCTTCTTTGGAGTCTTCTTTGGAGTCTTCTTTGGAGTCTTCTTTGGAGTCTTCAGCAGGCTTGTCAGCAGGCTTGTCTCTGTCAGCTTCAGATGAGGATTCTTCTTCAGTGCTGTCATCTTGGTGGCCCTCGTAGATGGTCTCGCTGACAACAGTGACTTTGCTTGAAGTTGTCTTCGTCTGGCTGACGTCTTTGGCTGGAGTTGCAGCAGGAGTGCTGCCAGGAGTGTGCAGTGTAGACCTCATGCTGAGTTTGGTTGGTGCCCTTATGACGGTCCCTCTTTTCTTCTTTGGTCCCATGTTGGCAAAAAGTAGCAGCAAAAGTACTAGCAATTGTAGCAACAAATGTAGCAGCAAATGTAGCAGTTGAGTGTCGTGGATTCTAGGTGTGTTCTGGTCGAAGATCTGGGTGGGTATGGTGCTCTAAACTGGCCCCCTCTATATATATGCAGGGTGCGGACCAGCTCTTTTCCCTTGCTTCGCCCCCCCAGCAAGAAGTTGACACGCAGACAAAGGGTTGATGCTAAAAATAGAACAATGCATGCACTCAGGCACCACCCTGTCTGCTGCGTTGGGGGTCCAAAAGCCGCGGCGAGGACCCTCACACGTGCGGCGAACATATGACTTCCCTCGACGTGTGTCTGAAACACGTGCCATGAGGCAAGAGCTTTCTGCTACGCTGCTGTTGCCACAGCGATGCTGTTCTTGGCGCACTGAACCTTTAAAAACCTGCAGCGCGCATTGATTTCTTGATTCGCTTGTTCTTGCATTGCCACTTCTTCCCTCGCAAAGATTCAGCCGGCTGAAACTGTTTTTCCTGCATCGTCAAATTTCTAGGAATTGCGTAGCAAGACTTCTTAACACGGCGCATGCTGTTCATGTCTCGCCGTAAAGCCAAA
Source organism: Platynereis dumerilii (assembly GCA_026936325.1). Lineage (NCBI taxonomy): Eukaryota > Metazoa > Annelida > Polychaeta > Phyllodocida > Nereididae > Platynereis > Platynereis dumerilii. Next base: position 6,899,018 of record JAPTHN010000015.1, read on the forward strand.
ATTGACAGCGTACATGCTCAAATCTTTGCCCTTTCCTGGAAATTCGTTCTACGCCGTCGCTTAAACCATCTGTTACGTCGTCGTGAGAACTAGGCATAACAGAGAGAGAGCTGTTGAGGCAGAATAGCCGATGAGGAGTTACAGAAGGATAGTAGCAGAGGGAGGGTAGCGGAGGAATCGTATCAGATGGAAAATAGCAATGGGAGGATAGCAGGTGGAGAGTAGAATAGTGAGGGTAGCAGAGGGAGAGTAACAGATGGAAAGAAGTAGATGGAAAGTAGCAGACGGAGAGTAACAGAGGGTGAGTAGCAGAGTGAGAGTAGCAGATGGTGAGTAACAGATGGAGAGTAACAGAGGGAGAGTAGCACAAGGAGAATAAGAGAGAGTGGCAGATGGAGAGTAGTAATTGACTAGTAGCATATGGAAGGTAGTGGAGGGAGAGTTTCAGATGGAGAGTAACAGAGGGAGAGTAGTTGAGGCAGAGTAGCAGATGCGGAGTTACAGAAAGAGGGTAGTAGAGGAAAAATAGCAATGGGAGAGCAGCAGATGGAGAGTAGAAGAGTGAGGGTAGCAGAGGGAGAGTAGCAAATAGAAAGAAGTAGATGGAAAGTAGCAGACAGAGAGTAACACAGGGAGAGTAGCAGTGGGAGAGTAGCAGATGGCAAGTAACAGTTGGAGAGTAGCAGAGGGAGAACAGCAGATTGTGAGTAACAGAGGGAGAGTAGCAGATGGAGAGTAGCAGATGGAGAGTAGCAGAGGAAGAATAGCAGATCATGAGTAACAGAGGGAGAGTAGCAGATAGAGAGTAGCAGAGGGAGAGTATCAGTCCGAGAGTAGCACAGGGCGAGTTGCAGAGGGAGAGTTGCAGATGGCTGGTAACAGATGGAGAGTAACAAAGGGAGAGCAGCAGATGGTCAGTAATAGAGGGAGAGTGGCGCATTGAGAGTAGCAATTGAAGAGCAGCAGATGGAGAGTAGCAGAAGGAGAGCAGAAGATGGAGAGTGAATGAGAGAGTGGCTGATGGAAGGCTGCAGATGGAGAGTAGCAGAGGGAAGGTAGTAAAGGGAGAGTAGCAGAGGGAGAGTAGCCGATGGAAAGAAGTAGAGGGAGGGTAGCAGATTGAGAGTAACAGAGGGTGAGTAGCAGAGGGAGAGTAGCAGATGGCAAGTAACAGATGGAGAGTAGCAGAGGGAACGTAGCAGATGGAGAGTGACATAGGGAGAGTGGCAGATGGAGAGTAGCAGATGAGGAGTAATAGAGGGAGAGTAGCAGATTGAGAGTATCAGAGAGAGAGTGGCATATAGAGTAGTAATTGGAGATTACCATATGGAGAGTAGCGGAGTTTGAGTAGCAGATGGTGAGTAACAAAAAGAGTAACAGAGGGTGAGTAGCAGATTGAGAATACGAGAGAATGACAGGTGGAGAGTAGTGATTGGAGAGTGGCATATGGAGGGTAGTGGAGGGAGAGTTTCAGATGGAGAGTAACAGAGGGAGAGTAGTTGACGCAGAGTAGCAGATGAGGAGTTACAGAAGAAGAGTAGCAGAGGGAAAATAGCAATGGGAGGGTAGCAGATGGAGAGTAGAAAAGTGAGGGTAGCAGAGGGAGAGTAGCAGATGGAAAGAAGTAGATGGAAAGTAGCAGATGGAGAGTAACACAGGGAGAGTATCAGAGGGAGAGTAGCAGTTGGAAAGTAACAGACGGAGAGTAGCAGAGGGAGAATAGTAGATCGTGAGTAACAGAGGGAGAGTGGCAGATGGAGAGTAGCAGAGGGAGAATAGCAGAGGGAGAGTAGCATAGGGACAGTAACAGAGGGAGAGTTGCAGATAGACAGTAGCAGAGGGAGAGTTGCGGATGAAGAGTACCAGATTGAGAGAATCAGTCCGAGAGTAGCACAGGGAGAGTTGCAGAGGGAGAGTTGCAGATGGCTGGTAACAGATGGGGTACAAAGGGAGAGTAGCAGATGGAGAGTAATAGAGGGAGAGTGGCACATTGAGACTAGCAATTGGAGAGCAGCAGATGGAGGGTAGCGGAGGGAGAGTTGCATAGGGAGAGTGACATGGGGAGATTAGCTGTGGGAGAGTGGCAGATGGCGAGTAACTGATAGAGAGCAAAAGGGACAGAGTAGCAGAGGAAGAGGATCAGATGAAGAGAAGCAAATGAAGAGTAGCAATGGGAGGGTAGCAGATGAAGAGTAGTCGATTGATAGTTGCAGGTTGAGAGTAACAGCTGGAGAGTAGCAGAGGGAGAGTAGTAGAGGGAGAGTACCAGATGGATCTTGGACACTGGGAGAGTAGAAAAGTTAGAGTAGCAGAGGAAGAGTAGCAGATGGAAAGAAGTAGAGGGTAGCATGTGGAGTGGAACAGAGGGTGAGTAGTCGAGGGAGAGTACCAGATGGAGAGTATTAGAGGGAAAATAGCAGATGGAGAGTAACAGAGGGAGAGTGGCAGATTGAGAGTAGCAGATGAAGAGTAATAGAGGGAGAGTAGCAGATGGAGAGTATCAGTGAGTGGCATATAGAGAGTAGCGGAAGGAGAGATGCAGATGGAGAGTAGCAGAGGAAGTGTAGCAGAGGAATCGGCGCAGATGGAAAATAGCAATGGGAGGATAGCAGATGGAGAGTGTAAGAGTGAGGGTAGCAGAGGGAGAGTAGTAGATGGAAAGAAGTAGATGGAAAGTAGCAGATGGATAGTAACACAGGAAGAGTAGCAGAGGGAGAGTAGCAGATGGCAAGTAACAGATGGTCAGTAGCAGAGGGAGAATAGCAGATCATGAGTAACAGAGGGAGAGCAGCAGATGGAGAGTAGCAGAGACAGAGTTGCGGATGGAGAGTAACAGATGTAGGGTAGCAGAGGGAGAGTAGCAGATGAAGAGTGGCAGATTGAGAGTAGCAGTCCGAGAGTAGCAGAGGGAGAGTTGCAGATGAAGAGTAGGAGATTGAGAGTAGCAGTCCGAGAGTAGCAGAGGGAGAGTTGCTGAGGGAGAGTTGCAGATGGTGAGTAACGGATGGAGAGTAGCAGATGGAGAGTAATATAGACGGAGTGGCACATTGAGAGTAGCAATTGAAGAGCAGCAGATGGAGAGTAGCAGAGAGAGAGTAGCAGGTGGAGAGTAGCTGAGGGAGAGGTACAAATGGAGAGTAGCAGAGGGAGAGTTGCAGAGTGAGAGTAGCAGAGGGAGAGCAACAGATGGAGAGTAGCAGAGGGAGAGTAGCAGAAGGAGAGTGAACGAGAGAGTGGCAGATAGAGTGCTGCAGATGGGGAGTAGCAGAGGGAGGGTGATAGAGGGAGAGTACCAGATGGAGAGTGACAGAGGGAGAGTGACAGAGTGAGAGTAGCAGAGTTAGAGTAGCAGATGGAGAGTAGCAAATGGAAAGAAGTAGAGGGAGGGTAGCAGATTGAGAGTAACAGAGGGTGAGTAGCAGATGGCAAGTGACAGATGGAGAGTAGCAGAGGGAACATAGCAGATGGAGAGTAACATAGGGAGATTGGCAGATGGAGAGTAGCAGATGAGGAGTGTAGCTGATGGAGAGTATCAGATAGAGAGTGGCATATAGAGTAGCAATTGGTGATTAGCATATGGAGAGTAGCAGAGTGAGAGTAGCTGATGGTGAGTAACAGATGCAGAGTAACAGAGGGAGAGTAGCAGATGGAGAATAAGAGAGAGTGATAGAAGTAGAGTAGTACAAGAGATGTTCAACTTATTTTGACAAAATTCAAAACTGCCACTAAATTGAGAATGTTTGCTTCGGTGGGCCAAAATAATTGCTGTGAGTGATCCGTATGATGCAGATTTGCCTCAAGCATACTATCTTGTGTCATGGAGAATGGTTAATTGGTTATTGTATTTATTTGAGCTGATGTTCACTTTGAACCACTGCACAAAGAAACAATTGGGTGTCACCCTCGTAAGGGGTTTCAAAATTTAATTTCCCTGGCCATGCTTCATGGCCAAATCAGGGGTGATAAACAAAATGAGATCGGTGACAAAGTTCTGTTATCAGCGTATTCATACAAAGATGGCGTAGCATTCCAGTAACAATAGAGGAGGTGGACACAAGTTTTTACTTGATTTCTGAAAGTGTAACTTACAAAAATAAAGCCAAAAGTAATACAATTTTGAAAAAATGTGTCGAAAAACAAGGAATCTTATATCTTTGCTCCACCTGAAACCTTTAAACATAGGACCATAAAAGTTATACACCAAATAAAGCGAAGCTTCATCTACAAGTCTACACCAATTAGTAAGTGGTTTTCAGCATAAAAGAAATTTACAGAGTGCTTTAAAGTTAGAAGATTTAAAAGTTGAGCAATCCAGTACGAAAATTCATGCATATATTGTTCTGTAATTAAACACAGAAATTGTCACATTTTCACCTCTAGTAATTCAAATAGGATAGCCCAGTACCTGGTAAGCTTAAATCTAAAATCTGTGTCAGAAAGAACCTTCCTAAGGTATTTCAACAGTGAGAAAAGAGATAGTATTCATTAGAAGACTGTTCAGGGCCATGGCGCCTAAAATAGCATTTAATATCTACAAGAAAAAGGCAAGCAATATTCCTGTAACTTGGTGGAGAGGTCACCAAAGACCATCTGATGATGTCTGATAAATTTTAGCAAAATTGGCATTATTGGAAAGAATCTGCTAATACACTTCTCACCACTATCAATGGCCGAAATATGGCTCTCAAAAGTGATGGAGAGGCCTATCTCAGGAAAAGTTTAATAAAATTGTGCAAACTGTTCCAAAATATTTCAAACTCATGTCTTATATTGACAAGACCTACAGTTAACCGTTTCTGTCATCAGAGAGGAAAAAAGTAGCATTTGGCGGTTTTTGTGCAGTGTTGAACTTATTGTCAAAATAAGTTGAACACCTCTTGTAATTGGAGAGTGGCATATGGAGGGTAGTGGAGGGAGAGTTTCAGATTGAGAGTAACAGATGGAGAGTAGTTGAGGCAGAGTAGCAGATGAGGAGTTACAGAAGGAGAGTACACTGTTGCAGAGGAAAATTGCAATGGGACGGTAGCAGATTGAGAGTAGCAGATGGAAAGAAGTAGATGGAAAGTAGCAGATGGAGAGTAACACAGGGAGAGTAGCAGAGGGAGAGGTGCAGATGGCACGTAACAGATGGAGAGTAGCATAGGGAGAATTGCAGATAATGAGTAACAGAGGGAGAGTAGCAGATGGAGAGTAGCAGAGGGAGAATAGCAGATCGTGAGTATCAGAGGGAGAGTTGCGGATGAAGAGTACCAGATTGGGAGTATCAGTCCGAGAGTAGCACAGGGAGAGTTGCAGAGGGAGAGTTGTAGAGGGAGAGTAGCAGATGGAGAGTGATAGAGAGAGAGTGGCACATTGAGAGTAGCAATTGGAGAGCAGCAGATGGAGGGTAGCAGAGGGAGAGTTGCATATTGAGAGTGACAGAGGGAGATTAGCTGTGGGAGAGTGGCAGATGGCAAGTTACAGATGGAGAGTGGAAGGGACAGAGTAGCAGAGGAAGAGGAGCAGATAGAGAGAAGCAAATGAAGAGTAGCAATGGGAGGGTAGCAGATAAAGAGTAGTAGAGTGAGAGTTGCAGATTGAGAGTAATAGTAGGAGAGTAGCAGATGGAGAGTAGCAGATGGAGAGTAACAGAGGGAGAGCAGCAGATGGAGAGTAGCGGAGGGAGAGTTGCGGAGGGAGAGTAGCAGAGGGAGAGCAACATATGGAGAGTAGCAGAGTGAGAGTGATGGAGAGAGAGAGAGTGGCAGATGGAGAGTTGCAGATGGTGAGTAAAAGAGAGAGTGGCAGATGGAGAGTAGTAATTGGAGAGTAGCAGATTGAGGGTAGTGGAGGGAGAATTTCAGAGGGAGATTAGTTGAGGCAGAGTAGCAGATGAGGAGTTACAGAAAGAGTGTAGCAGAGGAAAAATAACAATGGGAGAGTAACAGATGGAGAGTAGTAGAGTGAGAGTGACAGAGGGAGAGTAGCAGAGTGAGAGTAGCAAATGGAAAGAAGTAGATGGAGAGTAGCAGATGGAGGACAACAGAGGGTGAGTAGCAGATGGCAAGTAACAGATGGAGAGTAGCAGATGAGGAGTAATAGAGGGAGAGTAGCAGATGGAGAGTATCAGATAGAGAGTGGCATATAGAGTAGAAATTGGAGATTAGCATATATGGAGAGTAGCAGAGTGAGAGTAGCTGATGGTGAGTAACAGATGCAGAGTAACAGAGGGAGAGTAGCAGATGGAGAATAAGAGAGAGTGACAGATGTAGTAATTGGAGAGTGGCATATGGAGGGTAGTGGAGGGAGAGTTTCAGATTGAGAGTAACAGAGGGAGAGTAGTTGAGGCAGAGTAGCAGATGAGGAGTTACAGAAGGAGAGTAGCAGAGGGAAAATTGCAATGGGAGGGTAGCAGATGGAGAGTAGAAGAGTAAGGGTAGCAGATTGAGAGTAGCAGATGGAAAGAAGTAGATGGAAAGTAGCAGATGGAGAGTAACACAGGGAGAGTAGCAGAGGGAGAGTGGCAGATGGCACGTAACAGATGGAGAGTAGCATAGGGAGAATCGTAGATAATGAGTAACAGAGGGAGAGTAGCAGATGGAGAGTAGCAGAGGGAGAATAGCAGATCGTGAGTATCAGAGGGAGAGATGCGGATGAAGAGTACCAGATTGAGAGTATCAGTCCGAGAGTAGCACAGGGAGAGTTGCAGAGGGAGAGTTGCAGATGGAGTGTGATAGAGAGAGAGTGGCACATTGAGAGTAGCAATTGGAGAGCAGCAGATGGAGGGTAGCAGAGGGAGAGTTGCATATGGAGAGCAGCAATTGGAGAGTAGCAGACGGAGAGTTGCAGATGGAGAGTAACAGAGGGTGAGTAGCAGAGGGAGAGTAGCAGATGGTGAGTAACAGAGAGATTGGCAGATGGAGAGTAGCAATTGCAGAGTAGCATATGGAGTGTAGTGGTGGAAGAGTTGCAGATGGAGAGTAACAGAGGGAGAGTAGTTGAGGCAGAGTAGCAGATGAAGAGTTACAGAAGGAGAGTAGCAGACTAATGGTAGCAGATGGAGAGTAGCAATGGGGGATAGCAGATGGAGAGTAGCAATGGGAGAGTAGCAGATGGCTAGTAACGGATGGAGAGTAGCAGATGGAGAGTAACAGATGGAGAGTAACAGAGGGAGAGTAGCAGATGGAGAGTAAAAGAGAGAGTGGCATATGGAGAGTAGTAATTGGAGAGTAGCAGATGGAGGGTAGTGGAGGGAGAGTTTCAGAGGGAGATTAGTTGAGGCAGAGTAGCAGATGAGGAGTTACAGAAAGAGTGTAGCAGAGGAAAAATAACAATGGGAGAGTAGCAGATGGAGAGTAGTAGAGTGAGAGTTGCAGATTGAGAGTAACAGCGGGAGAGTAGCAGATGGAGAGTAGCAGATGGAGGACAATAGAGGGTGAGTAGCAGAGGAGAGTAGCAGATGGCAAGTAACAGATGGAGAGTAGCAGAGGGAGAATTGCAGATCGGGAGTAACAGAGGGAGAGTGGCAGTTGGTGAGTAGCAGTTGAAGAGTGACAGAGGGAAAGTAGCAGATGGAGAGTAACATAGAGAGAGTGGCAGATGGAGAGCAGCAATTGGAGAGTAGCATATGGAGAGTAGCAGACGGAGAGTTGCAGATGGAGAGTAACAGAGGGTGAGTAGGAGAGGGAGAGTAGCAGATGGTGAGTAACAGAGAGATTGGCAGATGGAGAGTAGCAGATGGACGGTAGCTGAGGGAGAGTTGCAGATGGTTTATTAGAGAGGGAGAGTAGCTGTGGGAGAGTAGCAGATGGCGAGTAACAGATGGAGCATAGCAGAGGCAGAGTAGTAAAGGAAGAGTAGCAGATGGAGAGAAGCAGAGGCAGATTAGCAGGAGGAGTGTAGCAGAGGAAGAGTAGCAGAGAGAGAGAGAGAGTAGCAGATGAAGAGTAGCTGAAGTAGAGCTGCAGATTGAGAGTAGCAGAGCGAGAGTGGCAGGGGAAGAGTAGTAGAAGATGGTTGTATGTTGGTATTTTGAGATGTACTCGTGGTTTCAGTTGAAACATTTTATTCATTTATGGCAATGCTCAAGCTTGTAGGGCATCACAAATCCTTCTAAACCCTGAAAATTGAGAAAATTTAGAATTGATGGAGGTCCAGCCAACTACTCTGGACCTGGTGCAGATGACTTTCACCAAAGAATGGTCATATTGGTAAAAAAGAAGTAAATAACAGATTGGCGGACTCCTTGTCAAGTCAAGTGGAGGCGGAGGTCAATGAATGTGGCATTCAACATGATATTGTTATGTTTTTTTGTTGTACTCATCAAGATTAAGTTGGCATTTTTTGGTTACACTGTATGTTGAAATTTTATGTCTGTGTTGTTTAGCCAGTGTGCGATTTTTGATGATTTTTTACTAAAAATGATCAATTCTGCAGTTCTGCAGCTCCATGAAGTATTTTTGAACCTTTGGTACTCAATCCAGCTTATTGCAAGTTCAGACCTCTTTGACAAGGTTTTGCCACTACCCAGGAAACATTTGTTAGGGGGGCTAGTGGTCTGGGGGTCGGCTGGGAGGTTTTATTGGCAGCATAGCCTATAAGATGACCTAGAGGACACCAAGTGGGATACCCTCGTACTAGTGGGATACCCAAACAAGAATGAGGACAGTGAGGATACCAGTGGGATACCCCAGTACCAGTCGAATACCTACATGTATACAAGAATGTGGACAGTGAAGAAATCAGTGGGATACTCCTGTACCAGTGGGATACCCCAGCATGCCTATACAAGAACGATGACCCTTCTGACACCCTTTTGAGTTACCCTGTACTGGTGGGATGCCACAAGAATGATTGAGTATATTAGTTGCTGCAGTGGGATGCATATACATATACAAGAAAGAGGACCAAGAGGACACCCAGTGGGATCCCCTGTCCCAGTGGGTTACCCAATTGAAGAATGAGGACAGTGAGGATACCAGTGGCATACCCAAAGTTTGGGGCACCCCCGGTGAATACCCCAGGGCTTGCTTTTACTAAGATGGTTTAACTGGAGGTTAAACTAATCCAGACTTAATCCTAGGTTAAACTGTGGGTTTAATCGTGTTTCATTCTACTAAAAGTTAAACTGGTGGTTAATCTAGGTTCACTGGTTAACCTGACTGGTTAAACTAATCTTGACTCTATCTTATGTTAATCCTAGTTTAAACCTCGGTTAAACTGAGATTAACTCCACCATCACATATGGCTGGTTTAAGAAGACAATACAAAGTTATCTTGGTTTCTAAAATCCAGGGCCCAGTTTCACAAAGCTATCGGGGCACGCCCCAGTTCTAGGGTGGTTCCCGTTCCTGTCCCCACTCCAACTGCAGTATCACAAATTTGGGGCATGTCCCAATCTGTCCCTTAGCAGTACCCTGTTTCAATAGGACAGTCCCCATTGCAGGCCGCAATATTTTAATTCTTGAGCTCTGGGTGTTTTACTGCAGCTATGCCTATCAAAATAGTGCAGTACTAAGTCAATTTCTTGAATTGTTTGTTTAGATTTCATTTACTGCTGTAATAGTTAAAGGAGACAAGAAGAGGTGGATATAGGATGAGGAAATGGAAGATAGGACGAGATAGGAATTAAGAGATAGGATGAGGAGATGCACTGTAAAGCTGATGTGTTGCTTTAACAGCAGCTACCATTATAATACAAAAAAGAGCCACTTTACAGTAGAAAATCGTTGTTTGCATGTACTGTTGTCTTAACTAACTGCCGGCAGCTGATGGAGATAGAATAAAAGGGATAGAGGGAGGAGAAGATAAGACGCACAGGTAGGAGGAGGAGGTGTAGAAGGCGGTGCAGAAGGAGGAGTTAGAATGAGGAGTCAGAATGAAGAGACGGGAGATAGGATAAAAGAGTAGAAGTAGAAGGATATACGGGGCACGGATAAGATAGTAGGAGGATATATGATGAGGAGATAGCAAGAGGAGGAGGATACAGGATGAGAAGATAGGGGAGATATTAGGAGGAGAAAGGAGGAAATGATAGAAGGAAGATAGAGTTGGCATATGAGAGGAGGTAGAATGAGATAGGAGGAGATGGATATAGGATGGAAGTTAGGAGTAGCCTATGAGGATGAGATACGAGGATGAGAATGGAGGAGAGGGGAACAGGTTATATGTGTAAAAGATGGCAATGGGAGGTAGAAGGGGGGATGGAGCTGTAGGTGGAGGAGGCAATTGGAGCAGGAGTTGGGAGGGTAGGAGATTGGAGGAGATTGGAGGAGATTGGAGCAGGAGAAGGAGGAGATGGGATATCAGAGGAGATACAATGTAGAAAGAGGCAGGAATATGAGACAGGAGGAGTAGGAGGAGATAGAAAGGGGAGATATGAGGAGGGGATAGAATGATGGGGGAGGAGGAGATAGGATGAGCAGAAGGATATCAGAGGAGGCAATAGGAGGAGATATGAGTAGGAAATAAGAATTAGGAGGAAGAGGTTGGAGAAGATGACAGGAGAAAGAGGTAGGAGATATAAGGAGATATATCCTCCTCTTCCCATTTCCTCCTCCTAGATCTTGCATATGCTTATCCTTCCATCTCCTCCCTCTTTCTCCTCCTTCTATCTCATCCTCTTATCTCCTCCTTCTATCTCCTCATTCCATCTCCTCCTTCTATGTCCTCCTTCTATCTCCTCCTTCTGTCTCCTCCTTCTATCTCCTCCTTCTATCTCCTCCTTCTATCTCCTCCTTCTATCTCCTCCTTCTATCTCCTCCTATCTCTTTCTATCTCCTACCTCGACCTCCCGTCTCTTCATCTGTGCACTTCCTATCTATAATCCTGCATGAAAAGACATTAAAAACTGGCAGTAAAGGCTACTAAATTACCTGCCGTCAATTTAGGGGAAGTTTTCTTGAGTCGGATACTTATTAGGAAAGGCAACCTTGAGTTGGACACTTTTAGTGGGACTGAAATGACTAATTGAGAGCAGCTGGTCAGTGTATTTGGCACCATTGTGTTGCCCAAGACGTCTTATATCCATTCAAAAACATAGGCTGCACGGCAGCAAACCTTCAGCGAATAACACCTTTAGAAGATTACAATAATATCATAAAATTGGTGCGTTTACGAAATTGCTTATAGGTATGCAATAGCGGTCGAGTAGTGGCCTTCCATTATCTCTATGTTTCCAATGATTCATAAAGTGTTATACGCATCAAAAAGCACTGCTAAATTAATTGCATAGGTGATTTGTTAAGAAAAATGCATTACTGTATATGCAATAGTGGGGAAGTTTTGGCTCCGATATAAAAAAAATTCTTTAAAATATTTTTTCTCAATATTACAAAAACTATAGAATAGCCATCTGTCAGACCATGAAAAGGCACAACTAGACCATACAAGCCATATGTGTACCAAACTTCATCCATGTATATGGAATAGTGACCAGATATTGGGCCAGAAACAAAAATAATAAATTTTATGTTTTTTCAATATTTAAAAAAGTATATAATATTTTCCATCAGACCTTTCAAAAGGCACAACTAGACCATATTGACCATATGTGTACCAAAGTTTATCCATGTACATGCAATAGAGAGCGAGTCTTAGCCCAAAAAACAAAAAAAAAAAAGTTTTTATATCTTTTCTCATTTTTTCAGAAAGTATAGAATATCTGTCAATGAGACCATCAAAAGGCACAAATGGACCATATAGGCCACGTGTGTACCAAATTTCATCGATGCACATGCAATAGTGACCGAGCCTTGGCCCGGAAACGAAAAAAATATTATTTTCATATTTTGTTAATTATTTCAAAAAGTATTTAAGATCTATTCATCAGACCATCAAAAGGCACAACTAGACCATACAGGCTAGATATGTACCAAATTTCATCCCCATACATTCAATAGAGGCCGAGTGCCGGGCCGGAAACGATCTATCCGCCCGCCGCCCGACCCCCCCCCGCCCGCCCGCCCGCCCGCCCGGCGGACGGACAGCATTTTTACCCTAGTGATTACAATACCTTCTTCGAACTTCGTTCGCTGAAGGTAAAAATATGACAGCACTTGTACCTTTGATGTCATGTTTTTACAACACAGCTGTCCGACTCAAAGGTACCCTATATCATTTATAATTTGAGAAATGTAACCCCTAATTTAGTTGTTGAGTTATTCCAAATGTCAATTTTCTGTTAGATTTAATAAATGATTAATTTCAGGCCCTGGTTGACAATCAATAACCCATATGCCAAGCAAGATATCACTTTTTTAAAATAATTTATACAGAGTCTATGTGTCCCACTGAAAGAACCTTTCCCTATCTGTTTGAAAAATAAAACAAGTGTTTGAAGAGTTTATCTAAAAAAAATACTGCATTGACGTGTCATTGCCTAATTTTTACTTATTTACTTCAATTCATACGAGCTCAATCACCTGTGACTCTGTTTAAAAAAAGAAGAAAAAGTTCACGCGTCAGAATTTCTTTGCACTTGTTGGTGATTTTCAGAGTCCTAGGTTTAACCAATTTCCCAATATGTAGCTTGTGCTGGTACATTTACAGTGTTGATAATTATCCTTATTCTAATTGTGAATGGATAGCTGCATAATACACTTAGTATAGGCCTATCTGTTTAGAATATTTGCGTTTTACATTAAATTTTCCTTGCCAATAGAAATATCACTTTTCTTTCGCAATATTCAAGATGACTGCTTTCAAATATATAGCAAATCACTAACCCTATTTTGTGACTGACACATTGGGAAGAGTCCAATATTAAGAAGAAAAAAATTGTGAAAATTAATGTAAAAAGAATGTGAAAACTTTCTTATTTTTCCTTTTTTTTTAACCAAACATGCTGCAATGCATACATTGTTTGCTTGCTTTTCGTTCAGTTCAATACACTTCTTCCACAAGTAAATTATGATAAAAGATTTTTTTGACATTTCTTTAGTCATTTTGTGTGTGTGCACTTATTGTTCACACATGGACAAAAGTAATATTCAAATGATTATTACGTAAAGGTCAAGAAAAAAAGTTCATCAATTCCATTTTGTATTAATGGTTCTATAGATGCATCATCCATGTGTCGATGTGTGGGTATAAAATAGAATGGCAGCATTTCTATTGTTGAATTATTCAAATTTAAAATTATTTGATTTGTAAATGCCTAAAGGTAAGTGGTATTACAATGAAAAACATCCACATGTTGTCATTGATAAGCCTAAATCAGCTTATCTGGGGCTGTTCCCGCCAACCAAAGAGCTGGTATCCAAGGTGTTGCTAGGGGGAGGAGCCAAGCCACTTGAGCCTCATTCTAAAATCTGAATGCACTGTCAACAGACACTAAATATTATAACGATTCCCTCTCTGGATGATCTTGTTAAACTCATTGCAATCCAAATTCTTGAACATTATTGATCTCTGTAGGCTTAACCCACCAGTTAACCGTTCAGGTTAAACTCAGCCTCAATCTCAGTTTTGTTTACGTCCTCAGTTCAAAACTTTCATGGCATTTTTCTTGAGGATTTAGAGAATTACAGATGAAACAAGACAAGGGAAAGGCTGTGTTGGAGTGTAAAAAATATTTTCTCAACTTACATCTTGTCTCCTTCTCCTAAATATAGATGAAAGGCACTAATTTCTTCAGCGGTTTTTTGAGGCTACGGATTAAGACATCACAGTTAGTTAATCTGTAGTTAAACTATTTTGATAAAATATGGTTAAACTCCAAGATTAGCTAACCAAAGTTTAACTCTTAAACTAAGGTTAAACTAATCCATTTTAGTAAAAGCAAGCCCAGGTGTACAGGCACCCCAGGGATACCCAAAGGGTGGAGGCATACCCGGGGGATACCCTAAGGGTGGGGGGCACCACTGGAGATACCCCTAGGGTGGGGGCACCCCCATGGGGATACCCCAGTGTGGGGGCACCACTAGGGTTCCCCAGAGGGTGGAGGCATCCTCGGGGGGATACCTCAAGGGTGGGGGCACCCTGGGAATACACCAAGGATGGGCCTAGCCCTGGGACCAATGAGTGAGCATGGGTCATGGGTCATCCCATTCAAAATCTTGAGAATTTGACAAGGTGTTGGGAGAATTGCTCTTCATTGAAGAATTTTTACATAAATATTATAAAACTTTGGATTTAGGTAGCCTACATATTTTTCTACTGACGGCACTATGTTTAAAAGAAATTCCACCAAATTAGAATGACGAAAAATCACTTTAAATAACTAAAAGTGCATGAGAAAATCAGCAATTTCACTCAGCCTGTTCAACTACACAATGGTGACGTCATCAGTCATAAGCAGTTTGCTGTGACATCACCAGCATAGTAAATATCTGACCAATCAGATGACGCCATTTTTTTCAATGTATAAGGGAAAAAATCACTTCTTCTAATTCTGAGGATAAATTTTCAATCATTTCAGCATGTGAAGAAATGAGAAATAGGTGCCGTCACTAGCAAATTTTGCAGTCTTTGAGATGGTATAACTGAAATTGACAAACTGCATATACTTAAAAAGATATCTTGATTCTCCCTGAACCTCTTTTTCTATTCTCATGATTTTCCAATGGGAGGATTCATGACCCCTGTCCCAGGGGTCCAGGGCTAGGATGGGGCACACTCAGGGGATACCCCAAGGTTGGGGACACCCCCAGGGGATACTCCAAAGGCGTAGGCACCCCGGGGGCAAAACCTGTGGTGCCCCTTCGGGTATCCCCGTAGAGCCCCCCTTTGGGCATCCTTCATCCCTGGGGTATCCCCATTGGTGCACTCTTTGGGTATCCGCGCATCCCCGTAGAACCCCCCTAGGGTGCCCCCCCATTGGGTGCCTCACCTCCTTTGGTGCACCACTTAACGTGGTGTCATTTACTGGTAGCATAGAACTAGAATGGAGTATCATGAGCTAGAATGGTGTGCTCTGCTACCAGGGGGGGTAGATACCCAAAGGTTGGGGACAACCCTGCGGGATACAAGGGTTGGGGCACAACCAGGGGACACCCTAAGGCCAAGGTCCCTAAGGGGATACCCCAAGGGTGGGGTACCCAGAAAAGCCAGCTTATGGCGTCTATGCTTCTCGCATCATCAGTCTTGCCAGGGCTTGTGATCATTACAGTGATTTTTCAGCGAGGCACATTTCATTATGTGAATCTCTCATCAGGCAGGGATATAAATATAGGTTTTTATGCAAACAACGTTGCAGTGTTTACAAAAAACACGATACAGTGTTAATAAAATATGCAAAGTCCATCGAAGATATTAAAGAAGAGATACCTCTTCCGGTGATGGCATGTAGTACTTGTTTTGTGACAGTTAGGTCTCTACCCAGAAGAGCAGCTTCCTGCAGATTTTTTTGAAACTGCAGAATTTTGCAGATTTTTTTGGAACGGCAGGATTCTGCTGCTTCCGACAGAACGGCTGTGGAACTGCAAAATTTCTGCAGAATTGCAGACAAAAATAATATACTTCTCGGTGGCAGGGGGCTGGGGTGAGGTTATAGGCTATGTTGCATAACAGGAAGGGGGGTATGGACTTGTGTTACAGGCTGTTATAGGTAGGAGGAGGGATGATGTCAAAAATGAGCTATTTTATGTAATTTTTGAATGGTCACTATAGCATTGATAGAAGCAGTCATCAAATCATTGGGGGCAGACCAGATGATAGTTGGGGGGGACTATGGATTTTATCCCCAGGATGAACTTTTTTTTCGTTCTTAAACGTAGACGAGCACATTTTTTCGCTTGCAGACAAGCAACAAACTTTTTTAGTGCTATTTAACATTACGGTACCCCAGCTGCAGGTGGAAAATTTTTTTTTTTTTTTTTCATATGCTGAACAAACTTTAGTTTTTCAGTGCCTAGTGGAAACAAACTTTTTTTTTTGCAAAAAATCCATGGCGCCCCCCCCCCCCCAAGAAAAAGAGGAAGGCCCCATTGTAAAAAGGTGCATCAGTTTGAACAGGTCACACCACACTTTGTACACTGCTCAAAACCAGTTAAATTTCATGAAACCTTCACAAACATCAACATGAACTAAAATCACTAATATGATAAATATGAACATCTTATCTATTCCATTGTCACATTTGAACCATGTTAAAATTTCAGGGCCAAATAGTCACAGCCCCCCCCACGCGAAACGGCGCTGATTTGTCGTTTGCCTGGATGCCAGGGGGGCTGAAGCATAGGCGTACTGAGCGCGCATATTTAGGGGGGAGGCGAGCGGCATTTACCCGATTTCAAGATCTAGATTTAAAACCATTTCAAATTAAATTGCCTGGAAATCATTAATTTTCAATAGTGTTTATTTAATCATCTGCCAAAATTTGTTAGCCTTTTTGAGGGAATCTTACTGTCTCCCGAACTTTTCGGGGGGGGGGTTATCGCCCCCCTGGCCCCCTCCCGTACGCCTATGGCAGGGATGTGATTGGGCCAGGAGGAAAAAACCTGAAAACTGGTATCGAGTGCCAACGGCACTCGCAAGCTAGGGGGGTCTGGGGGAAAATTTTTAAAATCAGGGCCCAAATATGGCATCTGGAGTCACCAGTCAGTAAACAACAAGCCTCTCAAAAGGTGCATACTGAAGGAAATAAAGTAGCAAAAATAGGCCTACTCAGTTCCAGGAGCATCAAAATTTACACACAGGGCCGCCTTTAAGAAAGTGAAACAAGTGCCATTGGGTCAGTGCTACACATCCTGAACTGAACTGCTTGTGAAACCATGAATCCGATGATATGAAAACCTATTAGGTCATTCAAGGGCAGTATTTGAGGTACATGTGGGATACAAATGACTGCCAATTTTCTTTGCTGCACGCAGACTCAGGTTTGGGTAGAAGTCTTTCAAAAGTTAGTGAAACACAGGCCTATGTGATTTCAATGGAGAAGGTTTTCACCCATGTGTAACTGTTTGGAGAGCTAAGAAAATTGACAGCCATTTGTATCCCACATGCCTCAAATGTTTCACTCATGAACTTATATATTTTTTGCATCAAATTGGTGAATTGCTGTTTTTAACGCCAGACAGTGGTATCACACTCAAAAGCCTAAACAGAGTGTATTCTTCTGAAATTGTAAAGGTGTAAACTAGCTTTCACAAGCAATTTGGGTTTAGGGATATTTATCATTGACCTAATCAACTAATAGCAAAACATCACCTGTTTCACCTACTTACACTGTATACACTGTATATATATCTGCACTGCATCAAATTTGCAAGTTGCACCAGTATCCCTAATGACCTAACGGTCTGTGCACTTTTTGCTGAGAAATTATTTTAGTCCTATTTTCAGAGAGAAGGACCAGTAAAATTTATCCTTTTTTGCAAAATATCTAAATACTAATTGATGCAAATTATGCAAAGAATTAAGCAGAATCTGGTAAATCTTCCCTCGCTGACATACAACACCATCTTTAACCACTTGAGTGACTTTGGATTTGAATCTGACAAATCTGATGAAATGAAATTATAGCCATAAGCACAAAAGTCCTGGTCAGCTTGGAACTTCATCTTTGTGTTACACCAGCTGCAGCTGATTGGCCTATAGATGAGACCTCTGTTTTGTAATGATAAGCCCTGTCTTTTGGAAGTTTGGAAGTTTGTCCCTTCACTACCTGGTTGGGTTTCTAACACTTTAAAAGTAGGCATATATAACTAGTTGACATCCACTGATTCTTCTTTTTCAAACAGAATGAAAGATTTTTTTGCTGCCATAGAGTTTCTGGAGCCTCAAATGTCTATCTATATATATATATTCTATCTACATCCAGTATTTGTGCACTTGAAGGGCAATTATGACGGCTTGTCATTGTCAAAGAAATAGTAGGCTACTTTGCGGATTCGATGTCACCATTCAGTGGATGCAGTGATTGGCAGTTCAGTAGTGTAGGAACTAAGCTAAGCCATGGAAAACACTGGATCTGTATGAACTTCAGAGATGTATGCAGAAGCCCTTGCATATTATGTCGTCACCTGGTGGATATGCAGACAAATGCACAATACAATGCAACTGAGAGAAAGAATTGGGGAAGAAAAGCAGGTCAGGAGAAGAAGAGAGAATGGAAGATTTCGAAAGTGACAGCATTTGATGAAGACATGACAGAGGATAGGCGTTTAACACCTGGGAAGAAGAGAAGAGAGACAGGGAGGACAAAGACCTTAGACAAACCAAGGCAGGACCCCCTGATGCTACACTTTTAATATAGACAGATAGGAGTATATATGTCACATACCTACATACATGTCTCAAATTGACAACTCATTGAGACTTTAACCCTTGTAGCCGCAACCAATTTTGAGTACGCAAAGCCGCAATGGGGGCCTCTGAGGCCCCCTCCCTTTCTCAAGCCTCAAATATACAGTGGTTTAAAAAATGTACTTCAAAAATAGTATTAGTATATTAAATTAAGTCAAAATGGAGGATAGTGGCAGTGAAATCGGAAAAAAATGAAATCTTATTGATAAAATACGATATCAAGTATTCACTTAAATTAACGCAATTTTGTCCATTTTGATGCATTTTTGGAATATTCAGTATTTTAAGTTATTTTGAGACCAAATTATTCTGTAAAGTATCGGGATTGTCTTTTGATTTCATTATAAACCATTTTGTGCCCTAAAAATGTCAAGAGATGAGAAAAGGAGCACTAAAAATGGCCATTTTGGCCCTTGCTCTGCAAGATCCACCCCTTCCGGTGTCCATTTCGGGCCAGTTTTTTTCTGAGAATGAAGGGCGTGAACTTCTATCATACCAGCTACATTTACAAAATCATCACTGTAGGTATTGAGGATGCTGAATTCATTTTTGTAGGTTTAAGATCTCTAAAAGGTCAGTTTTGTCCCTTTTTAGCTAAATTAATCAGAATTTTACTCGAAATGCTAAAATATATAATTTTAATTGTTTTGAAATGGACTGACAGACAAATATCAGCTCTCCAAACATACAAAAGTGACTGTATTGACCATAATCTTATCTGTAATAAGTGGCAGCACAGTTGCAGTTTTTTTCTAAACTCATATGACATGGACAAGGGAGGGGGCCTACGAGGCCCCCATTGCGGCTTTGTGACGGAAAAATGCTCAAACTATCGTCAGTGACCATGTTCAATATCAATCAATTCACAACTACTGGATGTTGTTTACGATTAATTGGACTAGGATTACATGAAATCTGCAACGTGATTGACCAAATATTGTGCGAGATATTAAATCGAAAAGTCCCAGGGGGGCCTCTGAGGCCCCCATTGCGGCTACAAGGGTTAAAGGTATGACCTGAGCTATCCTGCAGCAACATGGTTACATCACTGATGCATGTCCACAGTTTTTTTTTTTACTCAGACTAGATATATATAATAATTATATATATATATGTAGATTATTGTACTCTATATATTGCTTTAATGTCTGCTCTTATTCTGGTTTCTGTCTATTTAATCGCTGTCACATTGTCCTCTTCTTTATGGGGAATAGATTTGTGTTAGCACTCCTTGGCTGTAACTGCTATAAGGCAAGGGAGAACAACAGTTACTGACCATGCAGGATCCACCAGCATTTTGAAGTTGTCATTCAATTATCCTGACCTCTAAATTCAAAGAAGCCTTCTATTCACTTTAAATGTTAATATTGAAAATTGAGTGGATTGAATCCTCCAATTATTGCATTGACTGCATGCCATTCTTCAAAGAAGTCATCCTCACAAGAATTTAACTTCATCTGGGGCTACTTCTACAGAAAAAGTGTGAATTGCAATCGACTGACTCCTCAAAGTCTGAAGTACCAAGAAGCTACAACCTACAAGGACAATTAGTGAAGTATTTAATGTAACTATAGACACTGCATGAGCACTTTCTCAATTCAGTAATGGCTTCATGTTCAACACAATAACGCTCTATCCCAGCTATTTTGATTTCATTGTGGGCATTTTGTTTTTTTTTTCTTTGAAGTTATTCCAGTGTCTTTTTCCAATTGTACTAATAATGTTGTTGAATAAAACAAAATAGGCCTATATTTGGCGGCTTCTTGGTCTACACGCAGTCAAGAGAGATGAAACTAATTATTCATGAAACTTATATATTAATGCATTGTAAAAACAGGGGGATGGCAAGAACAGGGGAGCAGGTATAACACAGACAGTTAATTTTTTTAAATAATATATTTGGATAATCAGGCAACCTCAGCTGATTGCACTTCACTTGTGCATATCAGCATTCATGACAGGTCACTTCCAAGTTCAATCAGTCTCAATGGCACTTGACTGAACATGCTGAATGGGGTTGAAGTTACTTACAGAAGGTGTGAAAAGAAGCCAGAACCCTGTCATAGCGAATTGCAATCAAGATGTTTAAAGTGCCATCCTAATGCAAGGACTTCAAAAGCTTTCTAATTGACAATGCACGTGAATTCATGACGTCGTGCGTCGGGCGCTCATGGCCTCTCCCTACAACCCCCCCCCCCACACGATCAATATCTCTGGGTTCCGTTTGCGTCGTTGCAACACTTCTAGCTGTTTAATGTTTCAAAAATACGGCTCTCTGATTGGTCAGATTGCCGGAAGTCGGCCGTTTCACTGTGTTGGCGACGAATGTCACGATTTTAACTTATACCAAAAAATTGCAAAAAAAATTAGAAAAATTTAGGTATTAGTCAAAAACGTGACATTCGTCGGCACCTTATTATCGTCCTTATATTCATAGTGCCCCATAATTGAAGTGAAAATATTAAATTGAATTTGCGTGAATCACAGGGATGATGGATTTGGTGCCGAAAATACCGGAAATCCGGCAAAAACCGGAAAAATCACATCCCTGGCCTATGGGCTGAAGCCCCCCTGACTCCCCACAAAATATGCCTATGGTGACCTTATTTATAAGTCTAATATCATTAGTTCATCACATCTGAAATTGCCTGCTCAACAGTTTCGTCCACCATTTCTTCTGACAGGCAGCCACTGCGAGGATTTATCCCATAAATTAATAATCGCTGCAGTATTTGCGAATATTTGCCGCTGACCCTCCACTCTGTTATGCCCAGGTCTCTCAAGGAACCCAAAATATCCTCGTATGTCTTATTTTGTGCCATAAGGCGCACATTTCTTACTCAACATTTGAAAATTGAGTTAAAATCCAATATTTTTTCAATATTTCATTTTTCAGTGTGAACATTGGAAAACAGAAAATAGGATTTTGGATCAAAATCCAATATTTCATTATTCGATATGAACATTGGAAAACAGAAAATAGGATTTTGGGTTAAAATCCAATATTTCATTTTTCAATGTGGAAATGAAAAATGGGATTTTGGGTCAAAATCCAATATTTCATTTTTTCAATATGAGCATTGGAAAACAGAAAATTGGATTTTGGGTTAAAATCCAATATTTCATTATTCATTATGAAAACATAAAATAGGATTTTGAGTCAAAATCCAATATTTCATTTTTCAATATGAAAATGGAAAATAGGATTTTGAGTCAAAATCCATTATTTCAATATTCAACATGAAATTGAAAATTGAATTAACGGTATATACCCTGATTTTGTTGTCTTCAAAGGACGATATCAGTTATAAGGCATCTACTAATGGTTCTATGTAACAGTTCATTGCTGTTGGATCACATCTGGTTGACAATGAAAGGTGCTTCCTTTCACTTGCTCTTAGTAGAAGCAATATTTTTATCTACCCAAAATTTGTGCTGATCCATGCTATAATCTCTTTCTAATAAAATATGATCACTTAGTAAATGTCTTCCGTCAGTTATTCGGCCAGGGATTTGATATTTTTCTTGATTCTGATAAAATGGATATTACGTGAAACAAAAAATTTTAACTGAGAATCGCTCTATTATTTGATGCTATTGTTGTTGGTTTCTTATTATTTATATACAAGTAGTGAGAGGAATAACCCTTTGGTACTTATCTCACATGATAATACCTTATACATGTCAATGCCATGATTGTTTCCTTCTCATTTTCCTTGGGGGGAGGGTTGGTCTAGTGGTAGCGTGCTGGACTGCCAATCGCTGGGTCCTGGTTTCGAATCCAGCTCTTGCTGGGTCACCTGGGCCTATGTTGGATGGCTGTTTCAATCATCCTTCACCTCATTGCCTTGTCCTCCTCCTGTCCTAATTAGCCTACCAAGCGCATGAATACAGGACGTAAAGCCCCAATCATCCGTCCATCCTTCTCATTTTCCTGCTCCACCTTCTAAAGGGGTACACAACGTTAGGTCGTTAACATAACGTTGCCAATTGATGGAGGGCTCATCTGTTGGTAACGTACAGAAATGTATGGTAGAAATAATATTGCCATAAAATGAACAGATTGTTGAGGTTTTTCCACAACATTGCGAAACATTGTCACAACATTGCATACTTATATAAACGTCATATCTTTGACTTTGCTTCATAATGTTGTGACAATGTCATTTCTACGATAATTATGCGCAATTTTCGTGAAAATTGCAACAATGGCACAACGTTGCTGCTGTGAAGATGTGCCCATTGGGCAAATAAGTTTCATATTCTCTGAATTGTTTTGGTGAGGATCATCTGGTTATCATGTTCTCTCCGGTCAGTGACCGACAATAAACAAGGAAATTGATAATTAATTCCACTTATATTTCCCAAATAAGGCAAATATGATATCTCCATGCCATTTGCTGTTATTGGATACTATAATGGCATATTCCATTGCTTAATTATTTGTTGTTCAGATTGCATTGCAACTATATTTGTCCCATTGTTATGTTAATCAGTTTTGATATCAGTCATCTAATTACGGTCATGTTTTGCGTTGGAGGTGTGCCCGATGTGGTTCCAGATATATATTGAAGAAATGATCAGCAAACATCTGTGCCTCCACAAAATGAGCGCAATCTTGACTGCAAGATTGAATTTATTTTTCCAACCAGGAATCTTCTAGCAATGATAAACAAGGCAATGCCATCACTTTTCCAACCTACTTGGTGGCCAATATTGCTGATAGGGAAAACTCCATTTATGCCCCTCTGTTTTATTTTTAATTAAAGAATGATATTTCAAATGTAAGCTTATACAATGTAATTTTGGTATATAATTTCATTGCAATTCTTCCAAAAGACTTGTTTTGACCTCACAAATACGCAAGTTGTTTACCCCTAAAACTTTATTGCTGCCTCGTCCAAGTCGGACAAGACAAAAGCTGTCTCTTTGGTATTTGTGTGGCTTCCAGTGTCAGTTACACTCTAAGGCATTAGAATGTCAGTGGTCAAGATTTTGCATAGCTGCAGTTTCACCATCAGCATCATTCAGGTGTGAGATGTCCTGTCCTGATCCTATGTCCAGAAATCAGTGCTTCACTAGCCAGTAGCAAACTGAAAGCCAATTAACACATGCAGTGGCTGAGGACAAAGTCAACATATTTGCTTTATAAGATGTTTATATTAGAGAAATCACATTGTGTCAATTCGTACTTTTTGTATTTACAAGCAATAAAGCACTGAGTGGCATCAAATGCACTTTAGTCAGAGAATGCCTTGACATCTTAGCTGCTGTTTTAGTTTCTTTATCCATTATTCACAACCCAACTTCCAGGTGGCTGGTCTCATTGATTTCTTCTTTCTTAGCCTGGTTTGATGTCACCTGTGTCGCCCACCTTTTAAACCCAATTTCCCCCTGACCTGCTTCTGATGAAATGTAATTATCTTGTTTTTTAATAAAAAAATAATTATTGATTTCTGTCAGTGGTTTTATTACTTTGAGCATTTGATGCTTTCAGTGTATGTATGGAAGGCAGAAGACTATTTGATGGCCGAAAAAGATTACATAATTTGGGTGGTTAATTGGTTATCCTTTGTTGTGGTTATGAAACAATTGATCTGTTTCGTGTGGGTCAGAGAATGCTGGCAAAATATTATGAAAAAGGAAAAAAAAGTTCATGAATCTGGCTTGTTCCCTAACAATGCCTGCTCATGAATGCACATGATTTGAATAAAATCTAACTAATTTGTCTTTTTTTTTTTGTCTTATCTACCCAATTTGTCTTTTTTCGTCATAACCCAGCTTCCAGATAGCTGGCCCCCTTTTCTTTTGACCGTCTTTTACTCAATTCATTGACACGATGACAGCAGAATTCCTCTTGCTATTATTTTGAGAAGGCTTGTCTCCTCAGTCCATTTAATTTTGTATTGCTTACTGTGACATCATTTGCTTTTGTGTATATGATCATCTATCAGCTGTTTGTCTGATATTGGTTTTCACCTAATTAGGCGGAATGTTTGGCCAAAACATAACTTGCTTTGTTCTTCCTTTTTGGCAAGACAATTTCCTGGCACTTAGCTCAAAGAAGGCTATTTTAGGCTACATTATCTCACGCTTGGGAAATCAGGCCACTTACAAAGTAGCACAGTTATTCTTTATTGGAAAAATGTTGGTTTTTGAGGGTCTTATGGATAGGTTTTTAGTGTCAACAATATGGGTAAATGTCCTAAGGAGAGGTCACAACTTCCTACTTCTCAAGCTGTTATTAATTAGCAATAATAAGCAAACCATACTGAAAAATTGTTCAGAATGTTTGTTGTTTTTTTTTCCTGATAATTTTTATGTCATTAGCACTAAATCACTGTTTTACCATTTTTCTTGATAAATTAAATGCGTACTGCTTGTGAGAAAGAAGTGATCAGAACATGTATTCATTATTACAGTGACTTTACTTTGCCAGAATATTGCTGGTTGGCTTTCAAAATATTTTACTACAATTTAAATATCCAAAAAAAATGTTTTAATACATGGATTAATATATATCAGTCAAAACTGGATAATTTCGATCTGGAAAAAGAGGCAAACCTTGCCTGCTTCCAGAAGGACGAAGACTAAGACTATACAAAGACAAGATAATAGGAAAGTTGAAAAATGGCTCAATTCAGACACCTTTCAGTGCATTTACTTGCATAGTTTAACTACAAAAGCACTGTTATTGCTATGTGTATGGTTCATGGAGGTGGATATCTTAGCATTACATGGTTTACTCCTGCTTGAAAACTGAAGAAAAAAAAATTATTCAATGGAATTTATGAACATTTCCTATGATGACTTCCAGATGTGTCTTGATCAGTCTAAATTATGCATCAATATTTTCTCTAACGTCTTCCATATTATATTGATGACTTGGTAACAACTACAAAGTCGGAATAAATCTTTGGAGTGATGAAAATTAAATTAAGGAAGGAGTGGCGCTGCAGAACTTAAAATCTCAAGAATGGAGGATATTTGCTAAACTGCCGTTGCGGCATTGCGTAAACTTTAATATTACTGCATGCTACATCAAAAGCCTAAGAAGTGTTTTGATGTAAGTTATGTGATTTGAATTCTGGAAACCATTTAAAACATTATGCTGTGTTATTTTGACTTTTTCTCATGAAGTTGTGATGGATTTGCAGATTTTGCAACATTTTACGCAATATTATTAATTCACCAATGTTACATTTCTTGCCTAATGTACTGACCATTGCTTCCTCAAGTAATGATCAATTGGTAAAAATCCTTATCATCTTAATTTTCGATCGCAGAGCACTGCGTGACATAGAATCCGATCAAAAGCTGCTCTGCTAAAGAGTATGGTCCAACGGAAGGACTTCTTTGCTATCTCTTCTTGTCATTCTTGTACTTATATCTCATTTTTCTTCTCGGCATTCATATATATGGCAAAGTGTGGTCTACAAACTTTCATCTCTGTTCAATTGATTATAACTGTTAGTGCCTTTAGTACCAATTTCATGTCACCATGATGTTGAGGAAATAAAATGGTTGTATTTTGGATAATGCATTGAAGTTCAATGTACTGTTCTCAGGCTCCTGTGTCTCCTTATTTTCATTCTTCAGACAACCTGGTTACAAGAAAACAGAGTCCTCACATAGGACACTTTTGAGCCTTTAACTCTTCCTGTTAAGTCTTTATATTAGGCACACATGTGACATATGTGTAAATTGTGTATAGTGGCAGGTGAAGGCGACAGAAAGAGGTTGTATAAAGAAGAAAGGCATCAGGATATTGCTTCAGCGAGTCATTGACAAACCTTTCAAATCATGCATAATATATTATATCTGTACAAAGCCTCCTTTACGTCTTGTGGCTATATAGTCTTTAGCTCAGTCCTTGCCACTATAGCATGAGATGCTGCCAGATGCTCCGATCTTGTTGCTCAGATCTTCTTCGAAGAGCATTGGAATTTCCAAACGACTGAATTCTTTCATTTCTTCTCTCAGATTGCTCTTATCCGCTTTTCCTTTGCTTGATTCCAAAGGTGCCACATGTGATTGTTCTCTTCATATGTGATCAATTTGTAAACATTGCACAAAGATGTAATCTCATATAACCATAACATAAGTCCAACCCACTTTTTTTTTATCAGGCGGACTGACAGTGACAGTATATTTGGCAAATTCACAAGTTCCTTTACAACTATCTTTCACCCAATTGTAAAATGTAGGCCTGCAAATAAGTCAAAACTCAACAGACTCTCCTATTCTCAAGAATATTTACGTTCTTTCCTAAAGAAAGCTGCTTTCTCTTCACTATCCATACTTACCCTGAAAAAAACTCTTTACTCCTGCAATAGGGGAATTCTTGTCATGGAAGAAGCATGTTAGCTATGCCCAACTTCACTACAACATTTGTTTTCTCTTATCATTTTTCCTGGTTTTTGAAACCAGGGATGTAGAAGTGAAGAGTTAGGTGGAAGTTAACGAGAAAGCCAATGACAGCTCATGTTTTCATATTTTGTGGATATTTAGTCAATGACTGAGTTCATATTTCAAAATATTGCCTCTATCTGTCATTCTGTTGTAGCAAATTGTTTGATTCTACAATTCGTGCATCTTCTGCAAAGAAATTATTTGTTTTGTCCAGCAATTTTGACTTTTGCAACAAGCACTTGTGACAAGATCAGTCAATTTCAACAGCCTCTGGCACTGGCTTTAACAGTCACAACACCATCCATTAACTACCAATCCTAGGCATTCTGCGTAGTCGCAATACTTCATTCTACAATCCACGTGTAACACAACCTGTGACACATGGCTAACCTCCTAAGAGTTTTCTTGAAACCATTCCTATTTCTACCTTCTGAAGCCGTTCTCCTTTTTCCTCAAGGAGCCAGACTCTAAAGACTATTGACACTCTTTTCAGGAATAAAAGCTCCTTTTCCTGCAATATTCATAACAGCCTGAGTAAAATCTCTTGCTCCATCTACAATAAGGGAATTCTTGTCATGGAAGGAACTTGTTGAGTTATGCTTGACTTCACTGCAACATTTGTTTTTCTCAAATCAGTTGGTCTGGTTTGTAAAACCAGCATGTTGAAGAGTCGGTTTTAGGTTATTCAGAGGCTTGGAACGGCTTTTGTTTTTGAATGAATATTGAGAAAATGGCTAGCAATTATTTTTGTATCTTTGGTTCTCAGGAACTCCAATAATATTCCTGATTATCATTGAATTGGCGGATTTGTTTCGCTTCATTCTCTTGGATAGTTTCATAATGAATTTGGTAAGCAACAAGACCGCATTCATTATATTACGAAACTGTGAAATACATTATATTCGAGATACAGTACCTTGTTTTCAATTATATGTAGAGGTTATTCACCACGGGAGAGGGTATTTGTGATTTATCACCCGAGGGCTTTGGCCCGAGGTCTGATAAACTCATATTCCTGATCCCATGGTGAATACCCGGCTTATACCATGAGACAAATGCTTAAACAGTCAAACAAGAGATGATAAGTGGACAACGAAGAATATTGGAATTATTTCCCTGAAATACTGGCATGTGATTGGCTGACAGAGATGTCGAATGGTATAAGCTTAGAAATCCACTCGACTTTGCAGCTCTGTTATACATTGTCTGTGGGTAGTCGAGCTAATATCTTAATACAACTTTCTCGTAGTAACCTGAACGGTTGTCCTGTGATATTCAAAATAGGAAGTGATTCACATTTTAACTGTTGAATCGGCCTATAATTCTTATAAGTATTTTTCTGATGGAGTTATAAGCTTTCGACCTCAGGAGTGGTGTTATTGCTGCTTACTGAAACTCAGTTACTGACTTGCCCTTAATGTTATGAAGGACCAAAGTTTCAGTCGGGATCTTGGAATGTCAGCAACAGTCTAAAATATATGAGTATCAGGAGCCACATTGCCATCATCACCATCAGCTGCACTTGCATCAACAGCCAACTGAGATGTTCTGTCTTCATCCTTATCCTTTGTCCAGTGAAACAGACTCTGACTCAGAATATATTTATTTGACTCAAAAGAAATTTTACATAGAGTCAGGAGACCCCTTAAAGGCTTAAATAGCCGCTAACAAGGGGCCACCT
This sequence comes from Platynereis dumerilii, assembly GCA_026936325.1. Taxonomy (NCBI): domain Eukaryota; kingdom Metazoa; phylum Annelida; class Polychaeta; order Phyllodocida; family Nereididae; genus Platynereis; species Platynereis dumerilii. The sequence goes on from JAPTHN010000015.1 coordinate 6,927,336, forward strand.
TAATTATTGAGTAGGCCTAAACATAAATATTGACAGCAAATAAGTCACTAGAATTATATCATAAATTACTAAAAAAAAAAAGAAGAAAATCTACAAAAGGAGACAAATAAGTAATACTTCAAAAAGAAAGGCTATCAAAATATGTTAACTTGCGGGTTCATGATGTGACAGGAGGAGAAGGTGCATGTGATGCTATTTGCAGAGCAAAATTTAAAAAAAACCATAGAAAAATAGATAGTTCAAATAATAACAAAGGATGATTATTTAAAATACAACAACTTCCATGTATTCATGGGGAAATAATCAATTTTGAGAACATATGTAGCAGTTAGTAATGCTGCAGTTGGTAGTGTAACAATTAATTAAGTAATTTTTAACATATATCTTAAACCCTATATAGCTGTGAGTAAATAATTTATTGGACAGTGCAGGAAACCAGCTGGACATCCTCTCATTGCTTCACTGGCCAGCTGCTAGCAAGTTACAACAGGGGCAGAGAAGATACTGCCAGCCCATCTGCTTAATAAAATGATTTTGGATCCTTTGTAACAAGCGAGCTGATAGGTAGATGTAAAACTGGTCCTCTTGCCATTTTGCCAGGCCATTATGGAGAGTATAGGGCATAAGATGCTTAGCAGACCTTCAACATAGATCTGGCTGATTGCAGGAAGTTGCGGACTTCCTTGTGTTATTTGCCACCAACCATTATTGCCTCTATCTTTCCTCTATCCTTGTTGAATTTATCTTCATTCTTTCCTGATCTTGACGAATTTTACCAAATTCTGACTGACCAGTTAGTGACAATTTCTGATGTCCAGCTGGTTTCCTGCAATGTCCAAGGGGCCATCGCATGGTTTCTGTTTGATTTCCAAGGGCATGTTCTTCCGTGTACGGCTGTAGGTATCCAATTTTATTTTGCCCACCTTGTTCATATCAATCTCCATGAATACCATTTCATACATTGATATCTTCAGCACAAGCTTGGTCACTAGCAATCGTCTCTGCACAAGTCCTTTGCTAAATTTTTACTGGCCATGATTATTCTGGAGTTAAACTTGAATTTAGCCAAGTCAAAGCAAGTGCTGCCATCCTTGGCTTGATTTAAACATGTGTCATTTGAATTGAAACTGCAAGTTTCTGGCTCATTGCCTTCTATCTACTTATTTCTTGTCTTGCTTTCATGTCGGTTTCTTTTTAAGTTTAGATTTGTTTTCATTATGATTCAATCTCTTTTATCCATTTTTTCACATCTTTTTCAAAATTGCTTCTTTTTTCATTTGCTATTTGTTGCTACTCATTTCATTTATCCGAAATTATTCTGTGCAAAGAAATCTGGATACTGATCTCTTTCTCTTTGTATTTCTGATAAACACTCCCCAATTTATGTGTGGTTGTTATACTATTTTTCCAGTAGTATTTTCCACTGGTTTTGTGCTTCTGACAAAGACATTACAAGTCTTCTCTGACAAGTTGCAACTTTATTTTCATTACCATTAGGGACCGTATTCATCTTCACATGTTAGTTTTCTGTGTGACCCACTATACTGTAAAATTTGAAAACTTAGTTGATGCAATAATTTGAGCTGTCTGAGAATGTTAATAATTTTCAAGCTATGATAGCTCAATCCTATAAGTTGTCAAGGTATGATAGCTCAATGCTGTAAGTTGTCCAAACGAATCATAACATTAAGCTGTGAAAACATGAAAGCTTCAGTTGTTGCAGATAGCTTGACATCTCAGTCATGCCACATATAGCGCCATCTATAACAAGCACTTCTCATAAGACTGCATTTAGTTTTGAATAATTATTTACTTACAAGAAAAAATAACATTTATATTACACTATCCCAGAGAAAAATGAGTAGCACACCACTTTAGCTGGTTACTTTTTAATTTTTATCTCTTTTAAATTAATTTGTTGGAGTAATTAGATGCATGCTTTCACACGTCAACCAACATTTCCAAGTCAGAGTGTGTTCAAATATAGGCTTCTAGCACTGTAAACCAACTGAGATAAGCCACAGGCCATTGGGATTTATTCACAAGAAATTAATTTTTAAATCTCCTTGTGATGCAATAGTCTTTGTTGAATGCATCTCTGACCTGTCCATGATGTGCTGAAATACTGGATGAGGTGGATCCCCTTGAGAGATCAAACAATATTTCGTGATTACAGCCCATATTCATGAATAACTTTATAAGACAGGTCACACAAATATAAATCAAAAACAACTAAAATTAAGTCAACACAGCTCAAAATTTTGAGTTGTGTCAGCTTGGATCAATTAGTCAACAAAACTCAATATTTTCAGCTATAAGTCAACACAGCTCATTTTTTTTAGTTTTCTCAGCTTGAATACCTTAGTCAACATAGCTTAGTATTTTGAGCTATCTCAGCTCGGTGTTTTGAGTTATCTCAGCTTAAAACATTAATCTATGTTAGCTCAATCAACTTGTGCAACCATCTCACTCAATCAATTGAGCTGAATCAGTGCCTCCGATTTTACAGTGTAGGTAGTTTTTGTTCACATCAGGATTTTTTGCTACAAATAAGAACTAATTACCACAAACTTTCTTCATAGAATCGTTCCTCTTATAGTCACTAGATAATAAACATGCAACAGTATCAATTATCTTTCCAATTGTGACAAAAGGAGACTAATTTAGGTACTCCATGTAGAATAGCTGATCTTTGAATCGACAGGAAGTCTTTCAAACTGATTGAGACTTGTCGCAATTGGACAAATTCAATTCAGTCTGTGCAACCTACTCTTTGTCTGTCTTCTCAAATTAACATGCACTTAGTGATAGCAAGTGCACTTCAGTCAGAGAACATCTTGACAACTTCGCTGCTGTTTTGCTTTCTTTATCAATTATTCACAACCCAACTTCCAGGTGGCTGGTCTCAATTGATTTCTTCTTTCTTTATATCGGATTGATGTCACCTGTGTCACTCACCTTTTAAACCCAATTTCCCCCGACCTGCTTCTGATGAAATCTTTGACAAGTAATTATCTTGTTTTATAATAAAACATAATTATTGACTTGTGTCAGTGGTTTTATTACTTTGAGCATTTGATGCTTTCATAGTGTATCCCCAGAAGAGAGAAGACTTTTGGGTCGGCGAAAAATAATTCTTAATTTGGGTGGCTATTCTTCACTGTGGTTATGAACCAATTGATCTGTTTCACGTGGGTCAGAGGATGCTGACAAAATATCCTGAAAAAGGCAAGAAGTTTGTGAGTCAGCCTTGTTCAACAACAATGCCTGCACACAATTGCACATGATTTGAATCTAATCTACCTAATTTGGCTTTTTTTCCATTTGATCTTATTATGAGTAATATGTTGAAGAATTCCCCTCTCTCTTTTGTCTATCATTCATCAACCTTTGCATGTACCCGGGACTGGGCTCAGACAACTTCACCTATCTGTCATCATACTTTGTATTCCTCATTGAAGCATCATTCAATTTTGTGTAGATTATCTATCAGCTATTGTCTAATACAGGTTTTCACCTAATTAGGTGGCATGTTTGGTCAAGATGTAACCTGCTTTGTTCTTCCCTTTTGGCAAGACAATTTCCTGGCACTTCGTTCAAAGAACGGCTATTTTAGGCTCCATTATCTCACGCTTGGGAAATCAAGCCACTTACAAAGCAGGACAGATATTCTTCATTGGAAAAATGTTGGTTTTTGGGTGTTTTATGCATAGGTTTTTGGTGCCCACAATATGGGTAAATATCCTAAGGTGAGGTCTACTTCTCAAGTTGTTATTAGTTAACAATACGGAAACCAACAGAGAAATTGTTCACAACATTGCTGTTGTTTTTTCTGATAATTTTTACATCGTTAATACTAAGACACTGCTTTACCACTAAGAAACTGCTTTACCATTTTCTTGATAAAATAAATGATTAGTGCTTGTGTCAAAGGAGTGACGAGAACTTGTATCCATTGTTACAGTGACTTTACTTTGGAAGAATATTGCCGGTCGGCTTTCAAAATATTTTTGTGCAAAGAGCGAATATGAGAGGAACTTGAGGAAGATTGAAAAATGGTGCAATTCAGATCCTTCCAGTTGCCTTTCCTTGCATAGTTTGATGTCAAAGCAGTGGTCTGAATAGCTTGTTTCAATATGCATGGCCCATGGAGGTGGTTATCTTAGCATTACATGGTTCACTCCTGCTTGAAAACTGAAACATTTTCTCCAGTTATTCATTGGAATTTATGGACATTTCCTGTGATGACTTCCAGATGTGCCCTGATCGGTCTAAATTATGCAGCAATGTTTTCTCTAACATCTTCCATATTATATTGATGACTTGGTAACAACTACAAAGTCGGAATAAATCTTTGGAGTGATGAAAATTAAATTAAGGAAGGAGTGGCGCTGCAGAACTTAAAATCTCAAGAATGGAGGATATTTGCTAAACTGCTGTTGCGGCATTGCGTAAACTTTAATATTACTGCATGCTACATCAAAAGCCTAAGAAGTGTTTTGATGTAAGTTATGTGATTTGAATTCTGGAAACCATTTAAAACATTATGCTGTGTTATTTTAACTTTTTCTCATGAAGTTGATGGATTTGCAGATTTTGCAACATTTTACGCAATATTATTTATTCACCAATGTTACATTTCTTGCCTAATGTACTGAGCATTGCTTCCTCAAGTAATGATCAATTGGTAAAAAACATTATCATCTTAATTTTCGATCGCAGAGCACTGCGTGACATAGAATCCGATCAAAAGCTGCTCTGCTAAAGAGTATGGTCCAACGGAAGGACTTCTTTGCTATCTCTTTTTGTCAATCTTGTACTTATATCTCATTTTTCTTTTCGGCATTCATATATGGCAAAGTGTGGTCGACAAACTTTCATCCCTGTTCAATTGATAATAACTGTTAGTGCCTTTAGTACCAATTTCATGTCACCATGATGTTGAGGAAATAAAATGGTTGTATTTTGGATAATGCATTAAAGTACAATGTACTGTTCTCGGACTCCTGTATCTCTCAATTTTCTCCCTTCAGACATAATGGTTACAAGAATACAGTCCTCACATAGCCCTCGGACACTTTTGAGCCTTCAACCCTGTTAGTCTTTATATTAGGCACATACGTGTAAACTGTACGTATAGTGGAAGGTGAAGGAGACAGAAAGAAGTTGTTTGAATAAGAAAGGTATCAGGATATTGCTTCAAAGAGTCATTCACAAACCTTTCATATCTTGCATAATATATTATATCTGTACGGAGCCTCCTTTACATCTTGTGGCTATATAGTCTTTAGCTCAGTCTTTGCCACTATAGCATGAGAGGCTGCCAGATGCTCAGATCTTGTTGCTCAGATCTTCTTCGAACAGCATTGGAATTTCCAAACTACTGAATTTTTTCATTTCCTCTCTCAGATTGCTCTTATCCGCTTTTCCTTTGCTTGATTCCAAAGGTGCCAGACATGTTTGTTCCCTCCATATATGACCAATCTATAAACAGCCCATAGATGTAATCTCATATAACCATAGCCTTGGTTTTACCAACACTTTGTTTAACAGGTGGCTTGACAGTGACAGTTCATTTTGCAGATTCACAAGGTCTTTTTCAACTGTTTTTGACCCAATCATAAAATGTTGGCCTGCAAATAAGTCAAAACTCTACAGACTCTGCTATTCTCAAGAATATTTACTTTCTCTCCTACTGGAAGCTTCTTTCTCTTCACTATCCATACCGCCCCTGATAAACTCTTTGCTCCTGCCATAGGGAAATTCTTGTCATTAGCTATGCCCAACTTCACTGCAACATTTGTTTTCTCTTATCATTTTTCCTGGTTTTTGAAACCAGGGATGTAGAAGTGAAGAGTTAGGTGGAAGTTAACGAAAAAGCCAATGACAGCTCATGTTTTCATATTTTGTGAATATTTAGTCAATGACTGAGTTCATATTTCAAAATATTGCCTCTATCTTTCAGTCTTTTGTAGCAAATTGTTTGATTCCACAATTTGTGCATCTTCTGCAAAGAAATTATTTGTTTTGTCCGGCAATTTCGGCTTTTGCAACAAGCACTTGTGACAAGATCAGTCAATTTCAACAGCCTCTGGCACTGGCTTTAACAGTCACAACACCATCCATTAACTACCAATCCTAGGCATTCTGGGTAGTCGCAATACTTCGTTGTACACTCCATTTGTAACACACCCTGTGACACATGGCTAACCCCCTAAGAGTTTTCTTGAAACATTTCCTATTTCTCCCTTTGATTCTGAAGCCGTTCTCCTTTCCTCAAGGAGCCAGACTCTCAAGACTATTGACATTATTCTAAAGAATAAAAGCTCCTTTTCCTGCGATATTCGTAACTCCCTCTGCAAAATCGCTTGCTCTGTCTACAATATGGGAATTCTTGTCATGGAAGAATGTGTCGAGTTATGCTTGACTTCACTGCAACATTAGTTTTCTCAAATCCATTGGGCTGGTTTGTGAAACCAGCATGTTGAAGAGTTGATTGTAGGTTATTCAGAGGGCTCGGAACTGCCTTTGTTTTGAATGGATATTGAGAAAATGGCTAGCAACTATTTTTTATCTTTGGTTCGCAGGAACTCCAATAATAATCTTGATTATCATTGAATAGGCAGATAGCTTCATTTCCTCTGATAGTTTCATAATGAATTTTGGCAAACAACAAGACAGCATTCATTATATTACAAAACTGTGAAAGACATTACATTCGAGATACAGTACCATGCAGGGTATAAAATAAGCGTGCAACGATCCCAAAATGTGCAGTGATCAATCTGAATCTGCGCAGTGATCAAATTCACCCTTTTTGTGCTAAATTATGGTGACCTGTAGAACCCTCGCAATATACTTTGTATTTGAACAAATTTGATAATTTTGTCTGCCTGATGATGGTCAATTGATCATCTTTTGGAAATTTGTAATGCTTTATGTCACAATGCCAGCCCTTAAGAACACCAATAGGTTTTTCTAGTATATGTGCTTCACTGGTAAGCTGAAAGCCAGTTTCAGCAGTGGGTGTGGAGATACAGCTGGTACATCTACTTTATAAAATGATTTTCGATCCTTTGCAACAAGCTAGCTGATAGGTAGATGTGAAACTGGTCCTTTTGCCATTTTGCGAGGCCATTACGGAGAGTATAGGGCCGTAGAATGCTTTGCAGACCTTCAACATTGATCTGGCTAATTTCAGGATGTTGCCGACTTCCTTGCATAATGGGCAAACAAAGTTTATTGCCTGTGTCTTTACTCTATCCTGGTTGAACCTTTCTTGATACTTTCCTGATCTTGACTGATTCTAAAAAAATTCTGACAAAGTACTTAATGACTGTTTCTGATGTCCAGCTGGTGTTCTGGAATGTCCAACGGATCATTGCTTGGCTTCAGTTCTATGTCCAAGGGCAGGTCTCCCATCTTCTTTGACCACCTTGTTCATATCAACCTCCATGAATACCACTTCCTACAGTGACATCTTCAGCTCAAGCTTGGCCAAAAGCAATCGTCTCTATACAACAGGTCCTTTGATAAATTGTTGCTGGCCATGATTGTTCTCGAGTTAGACTTGAATTAAGGCAAGACAAAGCAAGCGCTGCCATCTTGATTTAAACATTTGCTATTAGAATTGTAACTGCGAGTTTCTGGCTCTTTGCCTTCTATCTACTTGTTTCTTGTTTTGCTTTCATGTCGGTTTCTCTTCAAGTTTGGATTTGTTTTCATTTTAATTCAATCTCTTTTATCTATTTTTTCACATCTTTTACAGATATACTTTTTTTTCTTTTGCTATCTGTTGCTACTCATTTCATTTATCCTAAATTATTCTGTGCAAAGAAATCTGGATAATCCTGTCTTTCTCTTTGTATTTCTGGTCAACCTTTTCCCAATTTATGTCCCTGCATGCATGGTTGTAATACTTTTCCCGTAGAATTTTCTATTGGTTTTGTGCTTCTGACAAAGACATTAAAAGTCTTCTCTGACAAGTTGCAACTTTATTTTCAGTATACCATTAGGGATCAGTGTTCATCTTCACTTGTTAGTTTTCTGTGTGACCCACTAGGTAGTTTTTGTTCACAGCAGGATTTTTTGCTACGAATAAGAAATAATTGCCACTGACTGTCTTCGGAGAATTGTCTCCCTTATAGTCAGTAGATAATAGACATGCAACAGTATCAATTATCTTTCCAATTGTGACAAAAGGAGACTCATTTAGGTACTTCCTGCAGAATAGCTGATCTTTGAATGAACTGGAAGTCTTTGAAACCGACTGTGACTTGTCACAATTAGACCAATTCAATTCAGTCCCTGCAACCACTCTTCGTCTGCCTTCTAGAATTAACATGCACTTAGTGATAGCAAGTGCACTTCAGTCAGAGAACATCTTGACAACTTTGCTGCTGTTTTGGTTTCTTTATCTATTATTCACAACCAACATCCAGGTGGCTGGTCTCAGTCGATTTCTTTCCTTTGCCTGGTTTGATGTCACCTGTGTCGCCCACCTTTTAAACCCAATTTCCCCCTCACCGTCCTACTTCTGATGAAATCTTTGACAGGTGATTATCTTGTTTTAAATAAAATAAAATGTTATCCTTAACTCCGGTCAGTGGTTTGATTACTTTGAGCATGTTATGCTAACATGGAGTATCCAAAGGCGACTCTATCAGACTTTGAAACCTGAATCTCTCAATAATACGTGGGTCGTTATCCTTTTGTTCTTTGACTTTTCTGATTCGAAGCACAAAGGATGACTTATATATGTGCTGTTATCTCTCAGTTGGTAAGTCAAATGTCCTACTTTTGGAAAATGAAATTATAAGTGTCATGTCTTTTTACCTTCAGCGAACGAAGTTCGAAGAAGGTATTGTAATCACTTGGGTAAAAATGCTGTCTGTCCGCCGGGCGGGCGGTCGGGCGGCGGGCGGATAGATCTTTTCCGGCCCGGCACTCGGCCTCTATTGAATATATGGGGATGAAATTTGGTACACATCTAGCCTGTATGGTCTAGTTGTGCCTTTTGATGGTCTGATGAATAGATCTTAAATACTTTTTGAAATAATTAACAAAATATAAAAATTTTTTTTTTTTCGTTTCCGGGCCAAGGCTCGGTCACTATTGCATGTGCATGGATGAAATTTGGTACACACGTGGCCTATATGGTCTAGTTGTGCCTTTTGATGGTCTCATTGACAGATATTCTATAGTTTCTGAAAAAATGAGAAAAGATATAAAAACATATTTTTTTTGTTTTTTGGGCTAAGACTCGCTCACTATTGCATGTACATGGATAAACTTTGGTACACATATGGCCAATATGGTCTAGTTGTGCCTTTTGAAAGGTCTGATGGAAAATATTATATCCTTTTTCAAATATTGCAAAAAAATATTAAAATTATTATTTTTGTTTCTGGCCCAACATCCGGTCACTATTACATATTCATGGATGAAGTTTGGTACACATATGGCTTGTATGGTCTAGTTGTGCCTTTTCATGGTCTGACAGATGGCTATTCTATAGTTTTTGTAATATTGAGAAAAAATATTTAAAATAATTTTTGGGTAGTCGTTCATGAACGACTACCCCTTGCAATGACAAGTGGAAAAAATCCCGCGAAAATCGGAAATTCGAAATACCGTAATGCAGATTTGCCTCAAACATCGTCTGTGTGGCCAGGAACCATCTGAAAACCATTTTGCGGACCTGTTATCGTTGAAAGGGTTGGTCCACAAGCACAATTACGTCTGGGAATGAGGTATTTACGCCGATCCACTGCTGTAAACAACGTGCGCGCAATGCTCAGGCAGCGAGCGCGACCAGTGGTGCTGTTGGGATCCGGTTGGGTTAACCTAGTGGGGAGTGCCAGGGAGCAATCAGTGATTTTAACTGAATTAACCAACGCTACTAATGCTTCTAAAACGTCATTTTCTTTAGGAATTAAGTGAATAACTACCTAATGATTACTCACTACAATCCTTTAGTTTAAACTATAACAAATTTAAGAAATTTCAAACAATTTATTGATGCATTTTATGTTAATTGAAATTATCAACCGCTCCCTCTTCAGCAGCATTGCTATAGACCAACTAGTAAATGCCATTAAATTAATATTTGTGACTGTCCAAGCATTTAGTGAGACCAGTGGCATCAGTGTAGGTGGGCCTGGGGCGGGGGCATATGCCCCACCACTTCTTGGCCAAAAGTATATGTTTCTGAATTTAAAAAAATATAATTTTTCCTGAAATCTTCCTCAAAGGTATTACTATTTGCCCCACCACCTTAAAATGAAACATGACACCCCTGAGTGAGACATTATCTTTGCTGCTTATGCTATTGCAAATATGGGGAGTGAATAAAAAAATTGCCTACTATTTTATCAGCACAATTTTACTCTTTACTTTAAACATTGTCTCTGAGCATGATATACATTCTAGGCTACTGGGATGGGAAGGTGCTAATGGACATCTGCTTAAAAACAAACACAATCACAAGATCACTAGGCTTAGTAGAAATTATAACTTAAGATTTTTTTTTTTTAACCTTTTTTCCTTGAGATGTACTTGAAAGCCATTATCCATTTTTTTGCCTCATCCTCTTTAAAAAAAATATGTATTATATACATCCTCTTTGGAATGTTCTTCTGAAAGCATGTCTAGTTGTTGTACTATGACTGAGAGACACCAAAGCTGCTCTTTATACTAATAATACTATTTATTTAGCATTGGCACATTCACAGAACTTTGGCAGGTAGTGTCTTATGATTGCTATTACTCATTGAGCAGTGTCACTGTGTCAAAGAAGATATCAGGCAATTGATCAACTCAATTTTGCTTGAGTTGGCAAGTCTTAAATTTTAATTGCAATTACTCATTGAGCTCAGTCACTGTTAAAGATAGTATCAATTAATGGCAATTGGCTTGAGTTGGCAGGTAGTGTGTAATGATTGCAATTCAAGTGCGCTTATGTATCTTCTTTGATTTATTTTGTTGTCATGTCAAGTACAGTGATAACAAAATAGAGCACAATTTATGTGACATGCGCTTTATTTTGATTGATCAAAACATGTTATAACTAAATAATTTTGATTTTTATCATATTTGTAGCTTTGATATTACAGCCATACTTCCTGCTGGATTTGAACTGTTTGATATTTTCTGGTTTCATTATTTTGATTTCCCATTTTTTCCACAATAATAGCTACACCCAAAAGAATTTTTTTTAAACCAACAAAGTTCTAATAGTTTCATTGAAGGCCAAACTTAATGTTAATGTCTGTCTCTGTCTGGGATTGACAAATGGCAGCAGACTACGTCAGTCCCTGGAAAATCAAATTGGTTAAACATTAATTTGGCATGTTTTGGACAGGTCACAAGATCAGGTCGCACAACAGCTGTCCTCATTCCTACGCCAGACTACTTTCACATTAATTAAAGCATATGGTTGCTGGCAAAGATCCAGTACTCTGCTTTGAATGAAAATGTTTGGAAATCACGAGACAAAAGAAAATTTTGAAACTTTAGCATAAACTTTGCCTGATATAGGGATTATTTTACCCATCAGAAGTTTGATGGTATTCAATCTACTTATAGGCCTACCATTTATGCATGTTAAGTTATTGTCAGATAAGTGTCCACAAAGAATGCTCTCTCACTTATTCACATGTACATATGATAACCATGTCTCCAACACAGATGTAATATAGAGGAATATCACTATCACCCAGTCCATATTAATCAATGAACCTTCAATATAAACCCGAAACGACTACCTTTGAATCCCTGGATTCTTGTTTTTATATCGGAGCCAAAACTTCCCCACTATTGCATATACAGTAATGCATTTTTCTAAACAAATCACCTATGCAATTAATTTAGCAGTGCTTTTTGATGCGTATAACACTTTATGAATCATTGGAAAATAGAGATAATGGAAGGCCTAGACTCGACCGCTATTGCATACCTATAAGCAATTTCGTAAACGCACCAATTTTATGATATTATTGTAATCTTCTAAAGGTGTTATTCGCTGAAGGTTTGCTGCTGCGCAGCCTATGTTTAAAATGTGTATAAGTGTGATATGGGTCAAAGCCTTGTGCAAAGGTGGCCACCACAGTCGTTCTTCTACCAAAATATGAAATTGAAAAAGCACGAAGAATAGAAAAGGACTGACATCCTGTCTGGCATTTTTGCACTGGCTGTTCTGGAACTACAATGATGTTACTTCAGTGACTGTAGCTGTCTTTTTCATTTAAATGCATACGGTCACTGAGAGACCTGTGACATCAATGCTGATGACACTCATCACTGTCATCAGCTGACATGTTAATTGCATGTTATGCATAGGGTATGACTTCCTGTGAGTCATCAAATGCATAGAAGTGTAACATAACAAGTTAAATGATAGGAAAATGAGTCGATGATTCATCTGAGTATTCGGGGAATATCTTTCCTGCGCTATTAAGAAGTTAGATGCAAATAGTTATGATTTTAACAAGTTTAAGTCTCCTCTTAGATGTTCTACCAAACACTTTAAAGGCGTACATTCTGAATCACTTCAATTTGTTTGATTCCAGTTCTTCAAGGATGCTGTAGGGTTGTTTGCATTACACTTAGTTAGGCCTACTTTGAAAAAAAGTTTCCCTTAATTTTAAGAAACTCACTAAAATTTCCAGTAATGGCTATTACATTTGGAGACTGATTAGTATTAATTCTGCGTTAAGATGTTAGCCAAGAGCTGTGGCTCATATTCAGCATAAGACGATAACTTCTGCGCTTTGTAATAACCATTCAGTTCCATGTAAAAGAAATTGTTGTAACTTACTATCCGATTTTTTTATGCTCTGCAGTCTGCAGTCTGCATCAACTTACATAAAAATGTTGGTTGAAGTAATATTCAAGGGATTGTTTACAGAAGTTATTTAAATTGTGTGTCAATATGCTTAGTTTGATGTTTGTTGCTATTGGATATGTTGATAAAATATAAATGCAAGATTTTTTATAGTTAATTACAACAACAAAGTCAGTCTAAACAGTCTACAAATATACCCTTGGCAGCCCTGTTCAATATTGAGCCTTTCTCAACTCCCAGCAGGTTCAACACTCAGCCATGGCATGGAGGAAGTGAGCAGATCTTCCATAAATCTTTAATTCACTTCACCCAGGTGTAAATGGGTACTTGGCTATCGGCAGTGCCGGTGATCGTAGAGTGACTTTGCATTTTGTGCGAAATTACTGCCTGACTGTATACTCCCTGATGTCTCAGTGACCAGGCAACCTCTTATCCACTAGCTATGCCATTGTACTATAAAGAAAATATTTGTAAAAATATTTCCTCAGTTAATTTGTGTGGCATTTATATATTGATATTCCACATTTTGGGCTTTAAGCAAATAAAAAGGGGAATCTTCCAATAAGGGACAAATGTATCGATTGAATATATATACATATAGTTCTGGGGCGTTTATTATTGACCTCTTTATTTGTTTTCTTCATTTATACTCATAGCAACATTTGAAAGGATTAGACCTGCTTTCATCTACACTGTATGGGCTGTTTTTGCAGTTGAATTAGTGAGAATCCAACATTTGCTTGTTTCATCCTTCCGGCTTCAAGGTTTACCTCTTTGCAATATTGAGTCGTTTCTGCTATCGGCTGCCAAAGAATCTCACTGGAGGTTAATTCTTTTATAGCAAGTAGTCCTTGCTTGTAAACCCTTTCGATTTATTCCCTGGGTATGTCGATAATTCTTACATATATCTTCATTTTCTAATATTTTTTCTCTTATCTTCTCCGCAGCACGAAGGACACTTCAATATATTAAAGAGCCATTTGTTCTCACAACACCCACTGCTACACTCTAAAAAATGTCGGGACAAAATTGGTTTTTTAGATTCAAAATGGTTTTTTGAAAAACCTAATTTCAATGCAAAACCAACATGGATTTTTTAAAAAATCCATGTTGGTTTTTTGCATTGAAATTTGTTTTTTTTCAAAAAACCATTTGGAATCTAAAAAACCAATTTTGTCTGAAATTTTTTAGAGTGTACTCAATTTATTGTCTTAATGGATGGAGTTCAATGAGTCCAAATTTTCTTAGTTGGAGGATTTTTTTTATAAATGAAGAATATAGAGTTGGTGTTTTTCCGTCACTAAGTATATTTTAGTAATAGGTACTATGAAATACTGTGAAAATGTGTGTTTTATGGACCACAACTATAGAACAGACTGGTTTGCTCTAATGTGGCCGAATGATAGTGTTAAACAGAAGATTGTTCACACTACAATGTCATGCTTCAATATAGACAAGATATGATAGCCCTCTGTGCCCGGTTGTTCTTTGAAAGGTCAGCTGATAATACTTTTGAATTTTCCGCTCTGGGTTCAAACACGTGCTGCTGCTGCCCTCTTGCGGAGCAGACCAGAATTCTAACTGTAATCACTCAGTCGTCCAGCTTGCGGTGGTTGTAAAGATGAACTTGATTTATATTTGTAATTTTTACTTTAACTAAACACAATTTTGAGTTGATGTCCTTTATCTTTTCAGTGGTCATGTGCACGGAGCAAGGCAGCCCTCGGCGGTGTGGGGGACAGGGAGATCTCTTGTCGGGGTCTCTCGGGGTTTTTACTTTCTGGGCACATCATGCGTTCAGTGGAGGCCATGAACAGTAAGTGGCTTTTTCCTTATTTTCAATGAAATGTATGCAGATAAAAGCCCTGGACACTTCCATATATCACGTCAGTGTTTTGCTTGAGAATATTTTGATCTCTCATAGATATCTCCGTTTCATTAACCGTTATGGGGCTCTGGTAATTGCTGTATTTTGTTGAAGTGATATTAGTTCTAAACAAGTTGATAATAGTGTTAAGAACTCCCAAATGGTGTTTAAAACTTCCAAAGACTACTGCATGTGAGACTGCAATCTTGTCCCCCACTGTAGTTTAACTTTAACCAAGCTACCTTGATTTCATGACACTTAGTTAAAAATTAAAAGTCTGGTTGCTTGAAAGAGTTTGATCATTTTGCCTTGCAAAGGTGATCCATCAAAAGAAGCACCATATCTTATGAAATTCTGCTTATGAGATTTTGCATGATGTCTATCAAACACGCTTTATTTTGCCGGAAGTTATCTACGATACAATATGCTGTATGCTTTGATTGACTGATGCGCTTGATACATTTACTTGGATGGCGAATAATATTCACCGAAATTCTAAGTTGTGTCAGTTTGGTTTGTTGATATGGCATCCAAGCAAACTTCCATCAATTGGTGACTAATCTGTTTGCAAACTTCTTTATGGTTTTTACTAATCTGAGGATGTGAACAAAATAATGAACATGTTAAAGTGTAACGGAATATCTGATAAATATGTAGCGTATAGATATAACTGCTGCGATATATATATATATATAACTTTTCGTTAGTTTTGATATTCTCCTGGAGCAGAGGATGGAATTGGCTGCCCTTGGGGTCTTTCGGAGTCTTTGTGAGCTTCCCCCAGTCATCCAGGACCCATCCGGATCGCTGTGAAGGCGCAAGCAATAGGACTTTTAGGCGACCGGAGTCTCTGCCCCGAGGCATGCTCTGTGCACCTGTCACTACCAAACGTGACATTTACCCGAAGATCCACTTGCCTTCTTGCAGCTATATAGCTATTTCGGCTCAATGCAATTACTGCATGCAGAATTGTAGATATTATCTTTCGACATAACGGCTGAAATGTATTTCCTCGCAGACGCCATCACAGTATATGTCGGAAGCATTATTCCATAGACTTTATGCCGATGTGAGTCACAGTTTATGACTCTGCAGTAATTGCTTGTCTGTTGTATCAATGTTCAGTAAATGCACAAGCTAATTTATAGGGTTCGTTGACTTGTTGTCTGTACTTTCTTGCCATCTGTAATTCAATCAATCTATCTAGTCTGCAATGTCCCGTAGATGAAGGCTCCCTTTTGCAGATAAAGAATGATCAGTTGTGGCTTACTATCTTTTGGGATATTTTCTGTGTAAAATCTATTGAGTGCTGCAACAAAAGTTTGCATTCATCACAGGGAGTTACGCGTAGGGAAGGGGCTAATTGCGAAGACTGCTGTACGCTCGTACAAGTCTGTCTGTAGTTCTATCCATCTATCTTGTGCTTTATGTCATTCTGTCTTTGCCTATCTATCTATCTATCTATCTATCTATCTATCTATCTATCTATAGACAGGCCTATAGATCTATCTTTAAGTCTATCTAGATATAGATCTATGTGGAGGTCAATCCGTAGATCTTTATTCTATTACTAGTTATGTTTATGTCTGTCTTTCTATCTCCCCATTTCGCTCTTCTCTGTCCCTTTCCTTCTTTATTTCTACCCGCGTCTCAGTTTGGTCCGTCATTGTTGTGCAGAGACTCATGCAATTGAATGATCAGGTGTAGTGTGACAAACTAACTGTAAGGTTACTCTTGCTGGTAAACTCCAACCTTACTCTTAAATTGTTGTCATGCCAACTATCTGGCTACTTTTGAAGCAAGTACAGTTAGAATTGGTGTCTTACAATAAAAGTGGAAATTAGCAACAAATGTTCTTCTGTTCTTTGGGGTGGAGGGTCTTTTTCTGTATTCAAGAGAGTCAGTCAGTTTTAAAAGCTGTCGTCCTCTCTTTTCCTTGAACTTTCAAGAAGAAACCTGTTGTGTTATTGCTACAACTTATCAAAAATACTGTGATAATTTACGTAATGCCCCTAAGAGATCGAAAGGTTAATTCTTTTTAAAACTATTTCCCTACTTATCGAACACTATACATTGAGTGACAGTCATTGACATTTGCGATTACCCGGGGTACAAACTAGGAACTAGATTTGCACGGAACAAATGTGTTGCCTCACACAAGTTCCTACTACAATCTGATCCTACTCCACTCCCTTTCTTTGTAATGTGATGTTACAGTCGAAAGATTATAAGTGCTCGCAGAGATTCACAAGAATGTTCCTTGAGAGGTCATAGCCCAATCCATGGCATGGTAATTTTTATGACTCGTAAGCAGCAAGTGAGGTAACATCATATACTTCCAATGCCTTTAACCAAAGTCACTGACTGAGTCATAGCAATCACTAAATTCTTTCAGGTTTTATCTCTCTACATATCTCAACATGATGTCTATCAAAGGACAATTTAGATGAAGTGAATTATCCTTGAAAGTCTAACATTGTATATACCAGCAGCTGCTCAATATGAATTGTACACAGTCTTCAAACAACATTGACAGGAAAGATGGATAGGAACATGTATAGCCATTCTGCGGATGCCCTTGGAAAAGACAGATTATCAAGACAAATTGTGAAAGCATTATTCTCAGATTGCGACAACAGCTTTATGGCCTCAATAAGTCACTTTCTGCTGATGATGTTGATGCTGCCTGTTTGATGATGCTGCTTGTTTGATAATGCTGCTTGTTTGATGATGCTGCTTGTTTGATGATGTTGCTGATTGAAGATGCTGCTTGTTTGATCAACAGTTCTAACAAAATGGACCCTGACTACCCTAAAATTCCTCGGTTCAGTGCAGAAAAAGTTGGGGCAGAATTCATGAAAATCAATTAATTTCTGTGTTATGATAATAGTATGATTATATTCATCTGTTTAGTTCTGAAGCAGCATAATGCCCAACAAATCAAATTCTTGATGTTCGATGATAAAATTTAGCTACATGGCCACTATTTAGTATTTTCAACCAAAAACTGATTTAAAACATACATGTCTTATGATTGCATTTCAAAGTCTTTCGGTCCCTTTATTCTCAATATGCTTCCAATAAAAAGATAGCTTTGCATGTTTTAAGTATGAAGACACTGTAATAGGACTAAACTTATATGCTATATGCTTTGATTAACTGACACGCTTGATACACTTACTCGGACGGCGAATATAAGTTGCATCAGTTTTGGTTTATTGAAATGGCATCCAAGCAAACTTCCATCAATTGGTGACTAGTCTGTTTGCAAACTTCTTTATTGTCTTTGTTATCAATCTGGAAATGTGAACAAAAAATGATCATGTAAAAGTGTAGCTGAATATCTGATAAATATGTTGCGTATAGATATAACTGCCGCAATATGATGGAACTTTTAGCTAGTTTTGATATTTTCCTGGAGCAGTGGATGGAATTGGCTGCCCTTGGGGTCTTTCGGAGTCTTTGTGAGCTTCCCCCAGTCATCCAGGACCCATCCGGATCGCTGTGAAGGCGCAAGCAATAGGACTTATAGGCGGCCGGAGTCACTGCCCTGAGGCATGCTATGTGCACCTGTCACTACCAAACGTGACATTTACCCGAAGATCCACTTGCCTTCTTGCAGCTATATAGCTATTTCGTCTCAATGCAATTACTGCATGCAGAATTGTAGATATTATCTTTCGACATAACGGCTGAAATGTATTTCCGGGCAGACTCCATCACAGTATATGTCGGAAGCATTATTCCGCAGACTTCATACCCATGTGAGTCGCAGTTTATGACTCTGTGGTAATTGCTTGTCTGTTGTATCAATGTTCAGTAAATGCGCAAGCTAATTTATAGGGTTCGTTGACTTGTTGTCTGTACTTTCTTGCAATCTGTCTTTCAATAATCCTATCTAGTCTACAATGTCCCGTTGATGAGGAAAGCTCCCTTTTGCAGATACAGAATGATCAGTTGTGGGTTACTGTTTTTTGGGATATTTTCTGGGTAAAATGTATTGTCAGTGTAGCAGGAATATACGAATAGTTGTCAGTTATCGCAGTGGGTTACACACAGGGAAGGAGCTAATTGTGAGGATCCAGTCTGGGACCACTATACCGTAGTACAAGTTGGTCTATTTATTATTAAAGTTTTATCCATCTTGTGCTCCATGTCATTAGGTCTCTTGATCTATCTGTCGATCTTTACATATGTTTATCTATCTCTAGATGGATCTGTCAATCTGTAGATCTATCTAAAGATCTATCTGGAGATCTAAGGCAGATGGGTGGCTGAGTTTTAGGTGCCCGCCTACTCCGCTGAAGGTCTTGGCCAGAGTGGGTTCGAACCCCTCGTGGGGAACCCAAAATTTAATTTTCAGTGAACCTTTATGAGGAAAATCCCAGCTGGATGTCGTTTGGATGACATGTTAAATCGGAGGCCCCTTGTATCAGTGTCTACCTGGGCAAATAAAAGATCCCTCAGACTATCTATCTATCTATCTATCTATCTATCTATCTATCTATCTATCTATCTATCTATCTATCTATCTATCTATCTAGCTATCTATCTATAATCTTTCTATCTGCTCATTCCCCTCTTATCTTTCTTGTTCCTTCTTTCTACCCACGTGGCAGTCAGGCCTGTTATTGTTGTGCACAGACTCATGCAATTGCCTGATCTGGTGTAGTGTGACAAACTAGCTGTAAGGTTACTCTTGCTGGTAAACTGTAAGCTCCCTCTTAAATTGTTGGCATGCCAACTGCCTAGCTACTTTTATAGCAAGTAAGAATTGAGATGTTGCAACAAAAGTGGAAACTTGTACTTCTGTTCTTCTGTACTTAGGATTAAGTGTTCCTTTTCTGTTTTCAAGAGAGTGAGTTTTAAAAGCTGTTACCTCCTTTTTCCTGGAACTTAGTTTTGTGCTAGAGGGAAATTGTTGTATTGTGCTAGAGGAAAACCATTGTATTGTGCTAGAGGAAAACCATTGTATTGTGCTAGAGGAAAACCATTGTATTGTGCTAGAGAAAAACTGTTGTATTGTGCTAGAGGAAAACTGTTGTATTGTGCTAGAGGAAAACTGTTGTATTGTGCTAGAGGAAAACTGTTGTATTGTGCTAGAGGAAAACCATTGTATTGTGCTAGAGGAAAACCGTTGTATTGTGCTAGAGGAAAACTGTTGTATTGTGCTAGAGGAAAACTGTTGTATTGTGCTAGAGGAAAACCATTGTATTGTGCTAGAGGAAACCGTTGTATTGTGCTAGAGGAAAACCGTTGTATTGCGCTACAGGAAAATTGTTGTATTGTGCTGTCACCTATCAAAACTACTGTGTTCATTTGCACATTGCCATAGGGTAATGTTCTTTTAGTCAGACACTTTATTTCTAGAGATTTTAGAAAGTGATAATTTTGATGGGCCTATGGGCTCTAGGTGAGCATACAGGGCCTCAAATAAAACGTTTATCTGAACTGAATACGAAATTGTTCTGAGGGGCAGCTAAATTCCT
Organism: Platynereis dumerilii; assembly: GCA_026936325.1. Lineage (NCBI taxonomy): Eukaryota > Metazoa > Annelida > Polychaeta > Phyllodocida > Nereididae > Platynereis > Platynereis dumerilii. The sequence goes on from JAPTHN010000015.1 coordinate 6,947,536, forward strand.
GATTACTATGTTAATTTTCTGAAACAAAAAATGAAGGGGGGTATTTTTGAGTCGGACAGTTAACTCCTTCAAACAATACCTTACATATATAACTGTTTAACAACATTCCAGTCCATTTAAAAAGCCTGAATTGTAGCACAAAACTGATCAAGCCCAGCTCCAGCTAAAAGATAGACAAATGTAAGTACAATCAATGTCATAGACCTACTAAAGATGGCTTCATTGTGGCTAAATTATACTAAAATTCACAAATACCTAACAAAACATTAGCAGAAAAACGCACTTTTTACCCCATCTTTATAGCCATGAAAAGTACACTTAAGGTTCTCATATCATGTTGATACTTGCTGAGTAGATGAAGGAAGTTTTAAGCTAGCCCGGCATTGGTACCAAATATACAGGTACATATTCTCTCAAATAGCCAACTGAGCCCACCAAAAAGTGTCCGACTCAAGGTGTCACCTTCTAAGTGTCCGACTCAAAGAACTTTACCCTAGTGAATGAAGGGCTAATCCTTAACGATTTACTTACTTATGGAAACTTATGAATTAATTGACAGCCATTGACCTTCGCTATGATTCAGCGTACTTGGTCCTTGCATGGGAACAGATTTACATGGAATAAATTTATTGCCTTACACCCACAAGTTCCAACAATACAGTGTTACAGTCGACCAATTACAACTGCATACAGAAATACACCATAATGTTCCTTGTGAGGTCATATCCCTGTTCATGCCGCGTGAGTCTTTATGAATCATTAGGGGTGTCACGAAATTTCGATACATCAATATATCGCGATATTTTGCATTTAGATACACATATCGTATCGTGGGGCATGTACCGAGATACATACTTTTATTGAAAAGACCCCGGTAAATCCTCAGAAAACATCTCAAATTCGTCACATTTTGCAAACATTGCAAATCTGTGTCACTTGGTGTCTCATGAAATTGGAGCCTTCTTCTTCTTCTTCTGAAGTATGTTCCTCCTTTATTGCAGGAGAACCCTACCAGCTGTAGGTATTAAGTCACATTTTAACTAGACTATTCTATTCCCTCTCACCCCAGTTTTAGTAGAGTACTATATTTGTTAGTGCTATAATTGTTAGTGCTACCACGCTTGTTAGTTTTAATTTTTGTCAGGGTAGGGGACTGGCTACCTTATTTTCTACCTTCAGCAAGGATTGTTTTTGACACTAGTTTTGCTTTAATTTTTGATTTTGATTTGGCGTAAGCTGGAGTCTTGCACGGTGGATGCCGTGACAGAGATTGTTTATGGAGCGCTGTGTTCTTCCGTAGTTCGGGTGTTCTCTGTCTGGCCCATTTAGGAGTTTGCGGAAGGTTGGCACTTCTGGCACTTCTGGCACCCATCCTTCCATTACTTTCTGAAGTTTTCTTTCCCTCACTGCTTGTGTTTCTGGGCATCTCACCAGCATATGTTCCAAGTCTTCCTCTTCCAGTTTGCAAAGTTGGCAAGTAGCATTGTCGATGGTGCCTATTTTCTGTTTTCTCCTTTGCGTCAGGTAGGTGCCGGTTAGCATCTTCGCCCTAGTCATTGCAGCTGGAACAGCCCTAGCGTTGTTTTGACAGGAGTCCCAAACTGGGTGTGTCATTCCCAGTTTTGGTATTTTCTTATCTAGCAGGCGTAGAGATCTTTTTTCGCCCTTATAGGTCAGCTGCTTTGTCCAGTATGTCCCAATGTTAGAGGTGACGTACAGTTTCCACATGTTTTTCCTCCATGGGGCGGTGGTGTGGCCTTGTAGGCAGATGTTGTACTTGACACTCTTTTCGAGTACCATGTGGAACCAACTGTATCTGTTGCTTGTTGCTAGCTGTCGGTTCGCAAGTTGGAAGAGGGTTGGGTTGCTTTCGCTGGCTCTGCAGATTGCGCCAAAGAGAGTTAATATACGAATGTCAAGTTGTGCCTCTATTGGCAGAGTGTCAAGTAAAATATACAGGGCATCGGTTGACACATTTAACGGCAGACCTTGTACTTGTCTGAGTAGTTGCTTGTGGAAGCGGTCAATCTCACCAATCTGTGACTTACTCAATACTGTTGCCTCTAGGCCATATAGAAAACGTGGAATGACATATGTATCAATGATCTTTATTGAAACCGCAGGGCTCAAGCCATTGTTCCCATATAGCTCAGTTCCCATTAGCGCATAGCCGGTCTTCTTGGCTATCTGGACTCATGAAACGAAAGTTTGGTCACTTTGGCCAGTGCTGCCTCCTTGTGGTAACTGGAAACAATGTCTTCTGCAAAGCTGTCTGCAGCATAATCTGCATGATGGATGTATCGTATCGTGTATCGTATCGTGGCTGTGGTATCAAGGTATGCATCGTATCTGGGATAGGTGTTAGGGTGCATCAAATGCCCCATGAATTTTTTTAAATGATCAGATCAATTTACTCTAGATGCCATTTTGTTCTACTATTAGAAAAAACATTTTCTGCAAAATTTCATTGAGATACAAGATGTGTTAGGTATGCCACCACAGCTTTGAAGATCTGTGCTCCGAATATTCCGGAAAATATTGAAATAAATGCCGTATCTCAGCAACCAATAGAGCTAGAGACCCAATCTTGGTGCCAAAATTTCCGCAGTACCCAATTTCATATTCATCTTCCATAGATACAAACAGCTTACATGTGTTACTGTTCGTGATATTGCAAGAGAACTGATTTTTTTCATAAATAAGCCATAATATGCTTCGACGACGCGACAGTAATCATTTCTTCCCAAAAACAAAGCAAGCCAAAGTGTCACATATCCAATTGAGATATCTTCAGTGTACTCCTTGAAGTATACATATATGTATTACATCAATTTAACCCTTGCAAGAGCCTCCACCTCTTTGCCTGGCCGCAAGTTATTTTGATCTATCAGCCTCACAACAATAAATTTTGGTTTTGGCAATTTGAGGAGTAAACCAATCCTAGTCTTAAAAGAAAATATGTCATCAGGACATCTGAAGCTGCTAGTATTGCATTTCTGGAAATGCCATTACTGTTCAAAGAATGATGGGCATTCCATACATTTTGCTTTCAGTTTATTTGTAAGCATTTTGGCATGCTGAAATAAAACTAATAAAATATATCAGGATTCATTTTGAGGAACATAGCTGAGTAATCTTAAGACCATTTTTGGTGACTTGTCAGGCAGTGCACATGCTCCTGGAGTAGCAAAACAAATATTTGAAAGTACTGAAAGCCTAACTTTAGCAAGAGCCTGATGGGCAAACATTAATGGTATTTGACAACCATTTTAATGTATACCATACTGAGATCTTTCAAATGCATAATAATCACATCCTTGGGTTGTTGTTGTCTTTCCTAGTGAAAAATGCAATTAACAAAACAACTGGATAACTGAAGAATTGGGCAATTTATGAACTAAGTGTACATTGTAAGTTAAGATTTGTTTGGGCTTAATCATAATAATAATACAATATATTGGAAAGATTTTCTTAATATTTCTGATAGGTGTGAATTTAGGGTTCCAACAGTCTTGAGAAGTAGGGAAAGTAGCGAATTTACTGAAGCCATTATCCAGACCTAGAAAGTAGAGAAAAAGTGGGGAATTTTGATTTGTAATAAGGAATTTTGACTGCTGCTGTAGTTTGCATATTATTTTAATAAATCAAAACATAGATAAGCAGCATTATGATAAGTATAGGTTATACAACGAAATTGAGGTGTGTATAACTAACATTTCAGATGGTTATTCACCGAGGGCTTTAGCCCAGAGGTAAATAACCCCTGAAATGTTAGTTATACACCGAAAATAAGTTGTATAAGCGACTTATACTCCATACATGATTTTAAACTGAATTTTGTGGCTTTGTTGTCATTTTTAGATGCGTTGTTTGCAGAAAAAGCAGTACAACAGGCTTACTTAATCCCCAACAGTGGTATAACTAACAAATCTGTCTTGGTGGAGTATAAAGTAAATTGTAGTAACATGGAAACCTGTCATGGGTACAAACTTGTCCTATTACTTCGGGATTTTTTGTGTTAAGCTAATTCAGCCTAATGGGTGATGAACTCATTTAATTCATAAACAGATGGTACTGCACTAAAATGACCTGTGTTAAAAATAATTATTGTGAGATTTGAGCAAATTTATTCACTGGAAAAATGATGCACCAGTCTAGAAAAAGTCTTGAATAAGTAGGGAATTTCCATGAGGGAAAATTGTGGGTACCCTGTGTGATATGGAAATCTGTTTATGCTTTGATACATCCAAATTATGTCTTAGTCATTCCAGGTATTGCTGGACATGTAAAGACATGTAAAGACTTTAAAAGAACTAATTTGCATAGCTTTTTTCGTCTGATCAATCTTCAGTGCAAGCCCAATTAATTATTAATCATAATATGTCTTACTGTGGAGAAAAAAAATTCCCAGTACAATTGAAGTTGACAGTAGAAAGGTATTGTAGGAGTTTTGAGATGCCGGGCTGTTGTAAAATTGTTTAATCTGTTATAGATTTCCATTCACTGTAAAAATGTTATGAGTGCTCTACTGAAATATCCAGTCTCATACTCTGGGGCTATATGACAAGTATCCTAGTTCTTCATTTCAAAGTCTGTTTTCATACTCACTTTCAGCTTCTAATATTCATACATCTTCTGGTATGCCCTGAATTCAAAATTATTCTATACTGCACATTTCCAGTTCTGTTCCTATTTCCTGACACTTACGAGCTGGGGTCATTCTTGGTCTTGCTATATACCACTAAGACCAGCGATGAAGAGTCTCTTTAAGGAAACAGTTATAGTTGTAGAATTTCCTGAAATCAGGATATCATTCACAATACTATGGTGAAAAAGGTTTAGTCTATTAATGGCCGTTGCAGCGTTGCTACAATAAGATCTGATGATCATTGTGCTCTGAATAACTTGAAATTTCGAAAATTTCAAGTTTCAATACATATATATAGCTAAAGATTTACCAGACATATAGTGAAAATACATAATTGTACAGCAGTAAACTAAATGTATCAGCAGCACACCGACTAAAAAAAATATTTTACCAAAAACATTATTGAGAATAACAATTGTTTACATCTTAAACATTTAAAATGCCACAAAAACGCCATAATTACGAATATATATAGTAAATATTCATGGGGGTGGTGGCATACCTTATGCATATCTGATCACACTGAAATTTTAACTGGGGTGTTTTTTCATGAGGTAGAACAGATTTGAAACTAGAGTAAAACTGATTTCTGACATGAGGGCATTTGATGCACCCTAATAGGTGTATCGTGAAACCCCTATGAATCATTAGGTGAGGTCATATCCTATACTTCCAATGCTATTACAAAAGTCACTGACTGTGTCATAGCACTCACCACTGAGGCTACAAGCTGCTCAATGACAAAATGACAATGCAAAGTATAGAGATTCTTCTGACGTGGTCATTGATGTCAACAAAACCTAAATGAAATGTTTGTCATTCTTTGACTGTAAATTTTTCAAAATTCTAGCCGACTCACATCAAATTCTGTCGAGATTGTTCAACTCATGTTTGTTGCAGCATCAATAAATAAGCTGCACCAATAATAAGCTGCGCCATATCTCAAGTTGACTCTCAACAGGATGATAGTCAAAGGACAATTCAGATGAAGTGAATTATCCTTGAAAGTCGAACATTGTATATAACAGCAGCTGCTCAATATGAAGTGTACACAGTCTTCAAACGACATTGACAGAAAAGATGGATAGGAACATGTATAGCCATTATGTAGATGTCCTTGGAAAAGACAGATTATCAAGACAAATTGTGAAAGCATTAATCTCAGATTGCGACAACAGCTTTATGGCTTCAATAAGTCACTTTCTGCTGATTCTGATAATGCTGCTTGTTTGATGATGTGGCTTCTTGATGATGTTGCTTGCTTGATGATGTCGCTTGCCTGATGATGTTGTTTGCCTGATGATGTTGCTTGTTTGATAACGTTGCTTTTGTTGATGTTGGTAATTTTGATAAAAACAAACGATGTAACTTTATGTACAGATTGCGATGACAAAATAATGTATAAACAGATTTGGATGGTATTGGTAACACCAGTATGGAGTACTGGTAATTAATACTGATGATGTTGATGAATGTTGACAATGAACATGTGGTTGACTTGTGTAGAACTTGCATTGATGCCGATAAGTGATGTAGCTCGTAACGGAACACCTTTTTTTTAAAGTTTCAAATGGTGATCTCATTGAGATATGGAGAAGATTAAATTGTCTCTTGCAGTTTCCTCGAGTCTTTCTGGGCCTTCCTGAAATTCCACTGTCATCCAGGGTTTGCCCCATGCAATAGGACTTTCAGTTTACCGCAGTCACTGCCCTGAGGCATGCTATGTGCACCTGTCACTGCCAAACGTGACATTTACCCGAAGATCCACTTGCCTTCTTGCAGCTATGTAGCTATTTCAGCTCAATGCAATTACTGCATGCAGAATTGGAGATATTATCTCTAATGAATGACTGTAGTATATTTTTGGTACAAATCAAAATGCAATTTTCAGTTGCCTGCTTTTGTTTCATAAAGCCCAATGATTATTTTGGAATGGTAACAGAAGAATTGTGGAGAAGAAATGTAAATAACTGAATTTAAAGCAACCACAATCCCATGAATATTTCAGAATGTGGCTGCAGATAATTGTCAGTCGTGAATTGTTTCAATATCTCAATTAAGATACTTTGTCATTACCGTGATTTATATTCTCCTGATGGTTAGTAATTTCAATATACACGTCACGGAGATTTTCCCCTCAAATGAACAACCCTTTTTCCAAAGATATGAATTTGAAATCCTATTTTAGAATTGCAATTTGGAAAAAGTAATTTTGCTCTTCTGGAGATTTGATAAAAAGCGATTTGGTTGTCAAGATGTCAAATTATGTAAGCTCTCGGAGGCATTTTGCATAAATAGAGAGATATTAGGACTAAGATATTGGAAAGAGATGGACTATATTTCTGAAGACAGATACATTTATAACTGGTCTTAGCGTAGATAGTTTGAATTTGAATCTTTGATTTGTTCATTTGACAATAATTATGTAAGTGTACATGTACAGGATTGCATAGGAAAGTCATGGACTTGTTTCCGCTGTGGTCCTTGTGGATAAAAAAAAAGGAAGAACAGTTTGCCTAGATAGTTATCTACAAAATGTTCTCATATCTGTTGTTGTGAATTGTGCACACAGCAAAGAGAAGTGTACTTTTCTTCACTAGCCTACTTATACTTTCATACATTTCAAATCATTGTTGAAAGTATAACGGAAGAATTGTGAATTTGTGATGAAGAAATGTGAATTACTTATGTGAACCAACCTCCATCCCATGGATATTTTAAGAATGTGGCTGTGGATAATAATTGCTGCTAGTCCTTAATTGTTTCAATATCTTTATTACGTTGCTATATCCCTGATTGTAATTCTGCTGATGATTAGTAATTTCACCATACATGTCATGGAGATTTTCCCCTCAAATGAACAACCCTTTTCTCCAGAGATATGAATTTGAAATTCTATTTTAGAATTGCAATTTGGAAAAAGTGATTTTGCTCTTCAAGAGATTTGATAAAAAACGATTTGGTTGTCAAGATGTCAAATTATGTAAGCTCTTGGAGGCATTTTGCATAAATAGAGAGATATTAGGACTAGGATATTGGAAAGAGATGGAGCATATTTCATCAATTACTCTTGCGTCTATAAGGAAGGACAAAATACATTTTTAGCGTCTCGGATCTTTTCGAGGCACCTTTTCTGGGATCGGGCATTATGAAGAAAAAAAAGTAATCTCTATTTCTTAGGCCTATATCAATTAAATAAAAATAGTGGCTTGGCTCATTTTTTTACGTAGACTGAAACTCTGTTTGGGCAGTCGATCCGATCTGAGAAGCTATATTTCAATTGTTTCTGGCCTAACTGGTCTTAGTAAATCGATGGTTGGAGTTTTGAAAATTCTAATTTTAAATAGCTTTGCCTTGATTGTATCTATGATTCGATATACTAGAATGTGCAAAAATGCGTATCGATAAAAAAACTAAATTTCTTCAGAATCAAATTGTGTTATGCTCTAAATTCTAGATGACCCCATGCGCAGACAAGGCCATGGTATTATTTGTCTGGTACATGCCCTATTGGGCCAGACGAGGGGCATAAAGGACTACCTGAGGGGGGGAAGAGAGAAAGAGGGGGGCTGAGAGAGGGGGGGAAGAAGGGGAAAGAAGAAGAGAAAGAGAAGAAAGGGGGTGAGGGCCAGGGATGTCCAGAGTCTTTCAGTTGCCCCAGCATAGAATACTGGATACAACCCGCCTCCATTTAATGTCCCATGGGCTTGGACAAAACTGAGTTGTTCCCGGGGTGAGATTTGAACCTACTTCCTCAGAGCCAGTGGACAAGCATGCTTAACCATTAGGCCACAGGGGAACACTATGTTATTTGGGGAGCATGATGCTGTTTCCCCATTTCTCTGAAGTGTGAGTATTTGATTGAGAGTCAAATTGATGTCAAGTTCCACTGATTGGTCATTTAGTTGGGGATCAGTAAAAACCCACCAATGCCAACCAAAAACGTGCCAATTCTAGAGAATCCATGACTGGAAATTTTGCGATCAATAGCAGTTCTGGCGGTTCCATCCACCCTAACATGTTTTGGGGGGGGGGGGGGTGACCATTTAATATCAAGAGGGGGGCGGGACTTGGAGTTTTTTAAAAATAAATAATTACTTGCTCAGTTTTGGTGAGATTAAATCAAAAAATTTGGGCAGTCTTGAAATAAAATATTTTTGCGTGGGGTATTTCTGAATCTTAATAAGGGCTTGCTTAATTTACGAATCAATATTCAGGGACTTAGCGCCCTTGACATAAATTAATACGGCCGCTGTATCTGTGAAATAAATAATTTCCCGCTAAGGAAAACTCCAAGCCCCTCCCCCTGGAAATTAAATGGTCACCCCCTTACATGTTTAGTAAACATTGTTTACCTGGCATGTTTTGTGTGTATAATTCCCTGTTTATTGACATGCAGCATTTACAATAGTTATGATGATAGTGGTGATTTTTGGTTGATGATGTATTTACCCAGATTCAGCAGAAGTGTCCACAATATAGAATGTGATATCTAGGTCAGCTGCATAGGTGCGGTATGGTAAGAACTGTGGAAAATGGTTATAGATAAATAGGGTCAATCAATGGTTCGTAATTTGTTTGTAATAAGATGAAAGATGGAATTAAAATTGTTGAAAAAAACCAACTTGGAAATGACCTTGAAAAACAGGTCAGGGTAACTGAAACTGTCATTGTGAGAATGTGAGATAGATGAAATAGTTATATGTTATCACATGGATTGTTTTGTATTGACCTGAGCATTCTCCCTGCCAGCCCATATTTTCCCCAAAGGTCACTCAAATGTCCCTCAAAAGTTGTTGCTTGCCATTAATGACCACTCTGGAGGGACAATCCCTGCCGGGTATAAGATCACAATTATGGGTGTCATGCTCACTCCTGCCACACCTAAAAACGCATTTCCCAGCCCTCACACTCTCCTCAACTAGGCACCTATCTTTATCATTCTATCCTCTCATCCTGATAACACCAGAAAGCAGTTCCACTGCTGTCTTATTTACGTTTTCTACAGCAACGGTCCTCTGCCACCAGGGTCGCATGAATCTGCTCAGTAGTTCCGCTTATGACATCGCCAGGGACTGGCGCCACTGCTCCATTTTCCCGCCAAAAACATCCACACAGACCATAGATAGCCAGAGCTCAATAGTGCACAGTGGCTCACCCACTTCTACTCATCGGATCTGCGTCATATTACCCTCATTTTAAAGCTCTTCTCAAGCCCTTGCCTTCAATTGTTTCCTTTGGTATGCTGCTCTGCCACCTGCTTTACCATTTCACTCCTAAACCCACTGTCTGCAATGTATCATTCAATCCAATCTCAAGATTGCATGCACCTCTCACAGCAAACACAAAATTGTCAGAACTCACTAAAGTCTTATGCGAATATTCATATTATGCCACTTATGCTCTCTCACCTCAATCTGTTTACTTCAACGCCAGCTACCGTGAATGAATACAACAAAGTGCCACTTCACCATTGTTTTTACGGCATGTACTTTTGTTTTATAATTGTAACTGCATGCAGGCAGCTGGATTGCAGTGTACATAGCACTGCACTATCGTCCTGCCTTTTATCATGGGTAAATCTAGTAACTCATATTCTCCCCAAGGAAAGATGCTCTCCCTCCAATGATGTTGCAAACAGAGCCCTCTTTTGTTAATGTTCTGAATAGTAGAATATTCTCCCTGCCACCCATATTTTCCCTCGGCCCTAGTGAAAATATGGACTGGCAGGGAGAATATTCAGGTCAATACAAAACGATCCATGTAATAATATATAGGCCTAAGTCATTGGTTAATGATTACTCTGGAGGTACAATAACTCATATCATCCCTCAAAAGAGGTTGTCAACAGAGCCCTCTTGTGTTAATGTTCTGACTAGAAGATTTTTTGGCCAAAATATGGGCTGGTCGGGAGAATACTCGGAGTAATACAAAAAAATCCATTTAATTTAAATATATATTTATGTTATTAGCCTTTAATAAAATGATAATTCTTCAACTGTGCAACTTGGGCATATTTATTTTACTTTTTGAATCTTTAATATAAGTTTAGTGCAACCTCACAAATTGTTGCATCTTGAAAAAATACCATAACGTCAGAGTATTGTTTTGTACAATTGTACATACAGTAGGTCAGACCGTGCTGTGAATCCTCCTTCTGGTATGGACAGTATATGATGGTGTTTTGGTAGGCTGTAATCACGTGAACATGTCCGCTGTCTACATAGCACTTTAACCCTTTCCCGCCGACTGTCACTGTGGTTACCTTTTTGGTCACGTAGAGTGGGTCGGGGCAAGAAGCCCGGGTTAGGTGAGAAGCCCCCCCCAGGGTTATACCTAAACTTACATTTTTGCTGCTTTTTCTTATTGATAGGATTGAAGCTAGAGGCTTTTTAGGTGACGTCACAAATTTTCAAGGCATTCAGCACCAAACCGTAGTAGAAATTAAAGAAACAAAAAAATGTGCATGGTTTTTGTAACTTTGATTAATTCTTTGAAAGTGGTTTTCAGAAATAACTTTGGAAATTTTTAAAAGTATAATGGATATCTTCATGCTTCACTTTATGACCATCACATAAATATGATTTGGATCATGTTTTTTTGCATTTTAGCTCAAAATATAGAGGTCAAATTAAAATATGTGGGTTTGGGGCGAGAGGCCCCACATGGTATGGGGCGTGGGGCCCCCTTCACTGAGGCCTCGAAGCTGCTTCAGGAACCATTTAATAATGTGTACTTTACCTTAAATCTTGATAGAATAGCTAATTGAAATAGAAAAAATTTTGGCCGAAATTGAAAAAGGGCAAAAAATATTAAAAAATTAATGTATGAACAGAAAAATTCTGAAATTCAGAAAAAGTGAATAGAATGCCTTAAAAATGATGGAAGAACCCCAAGAAATAACTCTCAAGCTGAATGCGCTCGCAAAAAAAATTGCCATAGGATTATTATAGGGGGGCTTCTTGCCCGATGGGTGGGGTAAGAAGGCAATTTCAATTTTTTTACAAAAAGGGCCGTTACTCCTTTATTAAAATCGGTAGACATTCGATTCACTAGTTATAAGTAGAGTCAAGTGACCCCTTCCTGACAGCATAAGAATTCAAATAATCGACCACAAAAAGTGGGTCAAATCGCACCTCGAAGTTAAGGGGGGCTGCATGCCCCGCGCTACTCTACTCACCTGAAGTGTCAGTGAATTTCTCAGATGTCCCTGGGTTTTCATCAAATAGTTTTTTCTTTTGGTCGTGCACGTGGGAATAAAAGGGAATATACCCAGCGTCCATGCAGATCGGAAAGGGTGGGGTAAACTTCCCATCTAGGTTGCAGTGGTGCAAACTTTGCCGTGTTCTCTTCACTGTTTGAAATCCCTCGTCGCACGTAAATGTAAGGTTATCCCGGTCCCAGGTCACAGGCCTTTGGAATGTGGCATGTGACCGGGTGACCGATATTTTACAAACAACGTTTATGTCACAGTATTTCTTTTTCGTTTCAACTTTGTAGCATGTAACATCTGGGTCCCCACATCTTTTTCTGGAAATTACGCACATACTTATGATTCATCGTATTCAACTGATCTGAAAAGATGCTTTTTTTTTTTAATTACGTGCAAGCACTTTAAGCAGCACACACAGTGCATGGTTCCAACACAGGCACGCCAGTCAGGAAATACTAAGGAGAAGAAGAAGAAGAAGAAAAAGAAGGCATGGTTGACCTTTGACCCATGGAAGCCAGTCCATTTTAGTTTCTTCATAATTTTTTCCATCACAGAAGGGCACCAAAAGTGACTGGACGAAAGTTAAAAACCTACAGAGAATGTACAGTAAATTTGAATGAGATTTGGGAAAGAGAGTGAACTTCAGAGTGCTAACGAGATGCGTGAAATTCTTGGGGTAAGAGCAGCTGTGCTGCTAATGATAGTAAATCATGACATCTCGGGCACATGGCTCCTGAAGAAATATTGGGGTTAAAAAAATAAATCGAAATGAGACCTACACCGCCTGAAACTATACAAAGTCGTAATTTACGAACATCTTAGGACAATTGAAAAAAAAAAAACATTCTGATTTAATTACAGATAGCAGCAGTATCTTCATTAACATTCTGAAGAATAAATCTAAACTTGTTGTCAGGTCGACATTGGTTTTATTAATTATTTATTCAAAATGACTCCGCAATCACATTCTCTAAGGAATTGATCAAGGCCATCAGCACACTCCCCACACTGAAATTATGTGGGCCGCTTGCAGGAGCTCACGGAATAGCACTCTAGTCACTAGATGGCAACACATGTCAGGCTGACATTGTCAGCATTTGTTCTGTCAAGGCTGGAAAAAGCATGTGTTGTTTTGTCATAATATTAATTTCTTTGTAATGATTTTCAATTAACAATTTCATTAGTTAGGCAGATACCTATCTGACCCTTACCCTACTTGGCCTACCAAATAAAAATAACTACAATTTCTGCCAATTTTGTATGTCAAATGCTTGAAATGTCTGATTACTTCCGGAATTTCAATTAAATGTATGATTTCTGATTTAGGGAATCTCCACGGCGCTTCATGAGTATCAAATGGTCATCCCCTTACACTTTCAATGGCAGTGTCACCAAGCTCACCCACAATTGCACTTTTCAATGCATCTATGTTGTAAAGCTGTTTCAATCATCCTGCCTCTTTGCCATGTCCTACTCCAGTCTTAACAAGAGCAGGTATACTGCCTCCATATCCCCCATGCCCTACACATTTACCTATACCCACCAGAATTCCAATTTTAGTTATGCCAAATATTTCCACCAGGGGCACAATTGTGCTACATGTAAGGATGTGGAGACACCTGGGAGTGGAGCATTGTGCATGGTGTGTTGTTTGAGATATTTGATGGGTGCCATGACATGGAGACTAAAAGTACAATCCCCCATAGCATAGCATAGCATGGGGGATAATAATTAGCCTGCCAAGTGCATTAATACAAGACATAAAGCCCTAATCATCTATCGCCTCCATGTTACTTTCCCTTGGCTCCTGTCCTGGTTAAGCCTACCGAGTGCATACATAGGGGCCTACAGAAAACCCAAATAATCGATTTCTGAAACACCAACCTATTTGTCATTTTTGGGTGGCACACAGGTTTTGCAAAATGTGGAACAGAGAGTAATTGTCAAATGATTTGAAATTCATTTCAGAAAAAAAGAAATTATCATATTACCAGCATTCTTAATGTAGACATGTTCTAATTATGATGGCATCTAGGCTTGTCACATGCCTTTGGGATTTGTGATTAACCGTTCCCCTCTGCATAACAAATTAATCTTTCAAAATGGCCGTCAAGTTTTTTCTTTCTGCGAACAATGTCTAAAAGGGATTCTTGTTTATGCAGTTTATCCGCATGTACCCAACCATCAAACCAAACATTTTGACTCGGTCAATCCTGGGTCCGAATCCAGCTCTTTTCCGTCATCTTGGCCGATGTTTGGGGGGGGGGCCGGGAGGGTGGTTTGGTCTAGTGGTAGCGTGCTGGGCTGCCAATCGCTGGGTCCAGGGTTTGAATCCAGCTCTTGCCGGATCGCCTTGGCCTATGTTGGATGGCTGTTTCAATCATCCTTCACCTCACTGCTGTGTTTTCCTCCTTTCCTAATTAGCCTACCAAGCAAAAATACAGGAAATAAAGCCCAAATCATCCATCCATCCATGGCCGATGTTGGACGGCAGTTTCAATCATGTTTTGTTTCATTGCCATGTCTAGCTCCTGTCCTTAATAGCTGACCAAGTGCATATATAGGGCGAAAAGCCCCAATCATCCATCCATCCTTGCTGGTCTTGGTTGGAAGGTATAGATGCATTTTAAAAACATTTCTTCTCAACATCATTGATGTGCAAATTGTATGTTGTAATCCATAGGCATTCCGGAGGGGACGCGGGGTACATTTTCCCTGCTTCTCCCCTCCAAATTTTGGGGAGCACTAAAAATTCGGACTGAAATTTTAAAAAAAATCCTGATTCCCTTTTCCATGGTTTGCTCCAGGCTCCTTTGGAGATGTCATACATGTGTTCAGTGGTATCTGCATTGTAAGACCCCCTACGAGAGACCAATTCTTGCCCGCAGATGGGGTGGTCTTATTGCGCATGGACCACTGTAGTACAGGACTCTAAATTCTGTGTGCATTCTCATATATACCAAATGCTAACACAATTTCTAAAAAATTTTATTAATTTGATTTATTTTATACATATATTTGTTTTGTCATCTGCAAGGTGATTTATATTTTAAGCACACATCTGCATTATCACAGCCTGTTATTTCTTGGCATCACAGCGCGATCAATGCTCTGAATTTGCAATTGCGCAGCTTGAAAATTTTCAAAATGTTTCATTATTTCATCCATTAACAATTTGCTGTGGCGGATACCTCCAAATGATAAGGTCATAGAGTTATGAGCAGTTAAGCTGTTGCTCCATTTTGTACAAGAGCTGTTCTGAAGTTGTCTCATTAATTTTAAGAACTCAAAGGAGCAAAAACTCATTTAAAACTCCATTAATCAATTTGTGGCAAGACGTTTCATTACTCTGTAAGATTTGCAGAAGATGTCGCGAAATCCTCAAAATGCGTCTTTGAGACAGCTGTCAAGAATCTGCAATAATGCAAAAGACATGATTATGATAAAATGTGTAATACAAGCGTATTGTCTGTACATTATATTTATCGAGCAGGGGACGAGACAGATAAATGTACTGGAAAAAAGATAAACAAATGAGCCTCCTGGTTTTCTCCAGTTTCATGTGCCCTTTTACGATGTGCTGCAAACTATAATATCTTTTGTATCCTTAGGTAGATTATTATCTCTGCTAGGAGGCAGAGATTTTGTTAGTCCTGGCTGTCCACTGTCCTGTCCACCGTCCACTAAACAGGGGACTAGTGCAAAAAATCACCACTAGGGGAGCTGGTATTTAATTAGCTCTGCTAGACACCACTAGGGGACCTGATATTTAATTAGCTCTGCTAGACATGGGGACTTACCCCCGCGGACATGGGGACTTACCCCCGCGGACATGGGGACCTACCCCCTCGGACATGGGGACTTACCCCCTCGGACATTGTGACTTACCCCCTCGGACATGGGGACTTACCCCCTCGGACATGGGGACTTACCCCCTCGGACATTGTGACTTACCCCCGCGGACATGGGGACTTACCCCCTCGGACATGGGGACTTACCCCCTCGGACATGGGGACTTACCCCCTCGGACATGGGGACTTACCCCCTCGGACATGGGGACTTACCCCCTCGGACATGGGGACTTACCCCCTCGGACATGGGGACTTACCCCCTCGGACATGGGGATTACCCCCGCGGACATGGGGACTTACCCCCGCGGACATGGGGACTTACCCCCGCGGACATGGGGACTTACCCCCTCGGACATGGGGACTTACCCGCGCGGACATGGGGACTTACCCCCGCGGACATGGGGACTTACCCCCCCGGACACGGGGACTTACCCCCCCCGGACATGGAGACTCACCCCCGCGGACATGGCGACTCACCCCCGCGGACATGGGGACTTACCAGCTCGGACATGGGGACTTACCCCCGCGGACATGGGGACTTACCCCCGCGGACATGGGGACTTACCCCCGCGGACATGGGGACTTACCCCCGCGGACATGGGGACTTACCCCCGCGGACATGGGGACTTACCTCCCCGGACATGGGGACTTACCCCCGCGGACATGGGGACTTACCCCCGCGGACATGGGGACTTACCCCCGCGGACATGGGGACTTACCCCCTCGGACATGGAGACTTACCCCCTCGGACATGGGGACTTACCCCGGCGGACATGGGGACTTACCCCGGCAGACATGGGGACTTACCCCCGGCAGACATGGGGACTTACCCCCGGCGGGCAGGGGACTTACCCCTGCGGACAGGGGACTTACCCCCTCGGACATGGGGACTTACCCCCTCGGGCATGGGGACTTACCCCCGCGGACATGGGGACTTACCCCCTCAGACATGGGGACTTACCCCCGCGGACATGGGGACTTACCCCCGCGGACATGGAGACTTACCCCCTCGGACATGGGGACTCACATCCGCGGACATGGGGACTTACCCCCCGCGGACATGGGACTTACCCCCGTGGACATGGGGACTTACCCCCGCGGACTTATCCCCGGGGGATACCCCTAAGATTGGGGCGCCTCCGGGGGATACCCCATGGGGGATACCCAAAGGGTGGGGGTACCCCTGGGGATACCCCAAAGGTGGGGGCACCCCAGGGATATCCAAAGGGTGGGGGCATCCCTTGGGGATACCCCTAGGGTGGGAGCAACCCAGGGATACCCCAACGGTGGGGGTGCACCCAGGGGATACCCCAAGGGTGGCTGCACCCCCGGGGGATACTCCAAGGGTGGGGGCATCCCTTGGGATACCCCAAGGGTAGAGGTACCCCCGCGGGATACCCAAAGGGTGGCGGCACCCCTGGGGGATACCCCAAGGGTGAGGCATCCCTGGGGATACCCCAAGCATGGGGGGTACCCCCGGTATACCCCAAAGGCAGGGGCACCCCGAGGGGACAGACACCACAAGGGTGAGGCACCCCTGGTGGATACCCAAAGGGTGGGGCACGCCCGGGGGATACCCCAAGGGTGGGGGCACCCTGAGGATATCCAAAGGGTCGGGGCACCCAAAGGGAGGGGCCACTTCAGGGGACACCCATAGGTATGGGCTAACCCTAGGGGTCAAAGTCTTTATGACTTACAGCAAACACTATCTGTCTTGCAATCACTGCTGACCCCCTGCTCGTAATGCTCCCATCTAGTATATTTCACCAAATATTCATTCCTAAATCAAAGCAACGCCTGATTGAGAGATCCCTACCAAAAATTATTTAGTTCAAGACGAGTCAAATAGAATCTGTTTATTTTGCTAGCAGAGATCCTTTTGTGCATCTCATGCACTCCATTCTAGTTACTATCCCATATCCCATAACTATTTATCCTTCAACTCCGCTTCTTTGTCGCTGAGCATGATGTCATATTGAGGCTGGTTATGGGTCATCGTAGTGTTTGGCTGTCCACAGTAAGTAATTATAGTTATTGCTTGGATAATAAGAAATTGAAAAGAATCATCGATTTTTATTTAAAAAAATATGGTCTTTACTTTGGGCTAATATTCTGAGAAAATACGTATGTGAGACAAACGATGATCCTGTAGGCTGCACTGCATTTCCCCATTAGGACTATTGTCATCCTCAACCAATATTTTAGACCAGTAAAATTTAATGCCATTTTCGGAGAGATACAGCTCAAGCCAAAGGATAACCTTTTAATATTCTTCAAAATACTCACCAATCAAACAAAAAAAGAGACATGGCTCCGATTATTTTTCATATGTGCCTTTTGGTGACTTAATTGGCCTTTAATTATGGCAGGGAATTGGATTCCGAATGTTATGTTTTGAGTCCTTATGAATCGCGAATTGGGATGATTATGTTAATTTTTTTGCATGTAGAATTCATGTGGGATAATCACAATTTTGACATTTGGAGTTAAATGACATTCAATTTAGACTCAATACCTTTGTAATTGAAACATTATCCACTGTCTGCCTTATTGCTTTAATTATCTCTCTTTTCATGCATTTCATCATGATATGAATTTCCAAATTAAAAAAGAGATGAGAAGAAAGAAGCATGACGGACTGATTTTTGATTCAAGGAAATTAAAAAGATATGTTTGTTTCAACCAATAATGATTTTAGAGTAATTATCGAAATGTAAGAAATTAAGTTTATTGTGACATTTTTACTTGTAAGTCAATTTCTCACGCATCAATGATAATTATTAAAGATCATGTGTAGTGAACAGTCCTGACGCGCATAATTACTGCTCTAGGTTAATGGAGACTGATGCAAGGCATGACATCATCCAATCCAAACATAAATCTAAACATAAATCCAAATCCAAACATAAAAGTGCTATCTCTCTTGGATCAATGTCTCAAGCATAACTCTGTCCCTGTTCTCATTACACTCACCAAACGTTGCGTGTGGCTCATCAATGACATTTACTTTGTTTTGCAATAGTGACTGCACTTGAACAATTCCTACCTTCTTAAAATTACACCTTCATTTGACACCTTTCCATGCAACTTTTGATCTATGCGCAGAACTGGGTCATAAGCTTTCTGTCAGGCTATCCAGGTCACCAGGTGGCAGCATGGGCCAGGCAGACAGGCAAGTGCTGCCACCACAATATGCCTCAGAAATCCAAGGTACACTTGTTTTACTAGCATTTAATGTCCCATGGACTTGGACTAGACTGAGTTCCCGGTGTGAGATTTGAACCTACACCCTCAGAGCCAGTGGACAAGCATGCTTAACCATTAGTCCACAGGGGAACACAATGTTATTTGGGGAGCATGATGTTGTTTGCTCATTTCTCTGAAGTGTGAGTATTTGATTGAGAGTCAAATCGATGGCGAGTTCCACTGATTGGTCATTTAGTTGGGGATCAATAAAAACCCACCAATGCCAACCAAAAACGTGCCAATTCTAGGGAATCCTTGACTGGAAATTTTGCGATCAATATGAGTTCCACCCTAAAATGTTTGGGGGTGGACCATTTAATATCAAGGGGGGGGGGCTTGGAAGTTTAAAAAAAATAAATAATTGCTTGCTCAGTTTTGGTAAGATAAATAAAACATTTTTGGGCGCCCCTGAAATAAATAATTTCAGTCTGGGATATTACTTAATAAGGGGTTGCTTAATTTACAAATTAATATTCAGGGACTTAGCGCCCTTGACATAAACTAATACGGCCGCTGTACCTGTGAAATAAATAATTTCCCGCTAAGGAAAACTTCAAGCCCCTCCCCCCCCCCCGGAAATTAAATGGTCACCCCATTGTTTACCTGGCATGTTTTGTGTGTATAATTCCCTGTTTATTGACATGCAGCATTTACAATAGTTATGATGATGGTGGTGATTTTTGGTTGATGGTGTATTTACCAAGATTCGGCAGAGGTGTCCGCAATATAGACTGTGATACATAGGTCTGCTACTTCGGTGCTGTATGGTAAGAACTGTAGAAAATGGTTATACAATAATTGGTCAATCACTGGTTTGAAATGTGTTTGCAATATAAGATGAAAGATTGTCAATCAAAATTGTTGAAAAACCAACTTGGAAATGGCCTGTGACCTTGAAAAAAAGGGTCAGGGTGACTGGAACTGTCGTATTATTAGTACATGGATTGTTTTGTATTGACCCGAGTATTCTCCTACCAGCCCATATTTTCCGAAAGGTCACTCAAATTTCCCTCAAAAGACGTTGCTTACAGTGCCCTCTTGTGTTAATTACCACTCTGGAGGGACAATAATTCATTTTCTCCCTCAGGTGATATAACTGATGTTGCAAAGAGGGCCCTCTTGTGTTAATGTTCTGAATAGTAGACTTTTTGGCAGAAATTCAATGAAACAAGGTAATGAAATCATCTTTTTCTAGCAAATATATGTGCATCGCTGGTCATGGAATAAATACATTATAACATAGATTGTTTTGCATTGACCCTTGTATTCTCCCTGCCACCCATGTTTTCCCTCGGCCCTAGTGAAAATATGGACTGGCAGGGAGAATATTCAGGTCAATACAAAACGATCCATGTAGTAATATATAGGCCTAAGTCATCGGTTAATGATTACTCTGGAGGTACAATTTAACTCATATCATTCCTCAAAAGAGGTTGTCAACAGAGCCCTCTTGTGTTAATGTTCTGACTAGAAGATTTTTTGGCCCGAAATTTACTGGTTCAATTAATGTAGTCACCTTTTGCAGAAAATTTGTTAAATTATAATTATGATATGGATTGTTTTGCATTGACCCTCATATTCTCCCTGCCTGGCCATAATCGGGAAAATATGGGCTGGTCGGGAGAATACTTGGAGTAATACAAAAAAATCCATTTAATTTAAATATATATATATACAATGTATATATATATTATTAGCCTTCAATAAATTGATAATTCTTCAACTGGGCAGTTTTACGGTATTTGCACTCGACCGATTTTTCGTCTTTAAGCAATTACTCTGAGAAAAGTATGACAGGTACACAGAAATTTGTCTTGGTGTCAGTCTTGTACTACATTGAAGTATATGTGTACCAAATTTCACCTTGCTACGATACTTAGTTTTGATACAGCAGGCGATTTAGGACCAATTTTTGCACTTTTTTGTGTCTCACGGGCAGTTTCGCATATTTTTATGGCAACACAGAGAAGCAAACGGAGGCAGTTGTGATTCATGTTAATGATGCCTGTCTGGACCTATGTCTTGGGCATAACATGCAACAGGTTTCATTTGGATAAGTTATATACGAAAGGAGCTGTCTCCCACAATGTAGAAAATGGCATGTGTCAAAAAGTTTGTCTTCGATGGACCATTTATTACTGCATATGCTGTTATGTATCAGTATCAAAGACTGTATCTACCGTTTGTTTCAATTTTGTAGCTGGAGACATGTCTCAAGGTAAATCAAAATGTTTCATTCCAGAATCTATACCTTGTTTTCGAAATTTGAGGCTTGAATATGATGTCAAAAAAATGTGTCCTATCCAGTACGAGGAAAAAACACTCAGGATTCGGAAGGAAAAAACAAGCTATTTGTGTTTTCTTTTCTCGATTGTGTGCCTCTACATCAATGTGACAAATGCAAGTTGAAAAGATATCCAGGCAATGCACATACATTTTCTCAGAAATTAAAATTCATTATGTCACAAAATGTCCTCTCCAGTACATCAAAAGTTTCGCCCTGATTCAAGTCTTTTAACACTGGATTCATTAAAGAAAAGAACATGGCTAAAATAAATAATTTAACCAGGATGCCTAAAAAGGGTATTTATAAATATAGAAAATAAAGATATATGTTTTTAGATTATTAAATTGCACTATTACGAGAAAATCAAACTTGAGAGTAAAAGGCACTTATTTTATGTAATATATCATTATAACAGCAATTTTTCGCAAATAACAGAGTGACTAGACAAGATGATGTGTAAATATCTTGTTTATGGAGCAATTCAAGCTGATTTTTTTTCTGAGCCTTAATTTTGGGTCATTTTCGGTGATTTTTCTCTCTAGAACATGGTCTTTCACTCAAAGGAAACACTATGAATTCAAATCGTAGAGCAACAAAACTTGACTTTGAGTTAGTATGATGCCTAAGCATTATTTATCTTGGCAATCATGTGTCTATTGAGACTAAAACCTTACTAAACACTCTAAAACATAAACTTTGAGAGTAAGGAATATTTAATTTCTTTAATTTCATCAAAAAAATCGTTGGAAACAAAGTTCTGCCATATTTCATCAAAATTTAAGTTTTGTGCTGCTTTTGGGAGTTCTATGCAACAAGATGGCTGGATTTCCATAGCAAAAATTGTTAAATTAGTATTCACATGGACATTTTTTCTGACAAACATTTTTTTCAAAAATTCAAACCTTGCCTATTTTATGGAGTGGGAATTTGGTGATAAACCAACAAATCACATGTGTCCTTGTTGATTTATGAATCTTTAATATGTTCATTTAATGATAGCATGAAGGAAATTCTCATTTACAAACCTTTATTTTGACCCCCCCGTGAGACACTTTGAGTGCAGATACTGTAAAACTGCCCAACTGTGCAACTTCGGTATATTTATTTTACTTTTTGAATCTTTAATATAAGTTTAGTGCAACCTCACAAATTGTTGCATCTTGAAAAAATACCTTAACGTCAGAGTGTTGTTTTGTACAATTGTACATACAGTAGGTCAGACGATGCTGTGAATCCTCCTTCTGGTATGGACAGTATATGATGGTGTTTTGGTAGGCTGTAATCACGTGAACATGTCCGCTGTCCACATCGCACTTTTACCCTTTCCCGCCGACTGTCACTGTGGTTACCTTTTTGGTCACGTACTCACCTGAAGTGTCAGTGAAACTCTCACAGGTCCCTGGGTTTTCATCAAATAGTTTTTTCTTTCGGTCATGCACATGGGCATAAAAGGGAATATACCCAGCCTCCATGCAGATCAGAAAGGGTGGGGTAAACTTTCCTCTAGGTTGCAGTGGTGCAAACTTTGCTGTGTTCTCTTCACTGTTTGAAATCCCTCGTCTCAGGTAAATGTAAGGTTATCCCGGCCCCAGGTCACAGGCCTTTGGAATGTGGCATGTAACCGGGTGAGCGATTTTCGACAAGCGACATGTATGTCACAGTATTTCTGTTTCGTTTCAACTGCGTAGCATGTAACATCAGGGTCCCCACGTCTTTTTCTGGAAATTACGCAGTATGATTCATCGTATTCAACTGATCTGAAAAGATGCTTTTTTTTCTTATTACGTGCAAGCACTTTAAGCAGCACAGTCAGTGCATGGTTCCAACACAGGCACACCTGTCAGGAAATACTAAGGAGAAGAAGAAGAAGAAGAAAAAGAAGGCAAGATTGACCTTTGACCTGTGGAAGCCAGTCCATTTTAGTTTCTTTATAATTTTTTCCATCACAGAAGGGCACCAAAAGTGACTGGACTAAAGTTAAAAACCTACAGAGAATGTGGAGTAGATTTGAATGAGATTGGGGAAAGAGAGTGACCTCCAGAGTGCTAACGAGATTGCGTGAAATTCTTGGGGTAAGAGCAGCTGTGCTGCTAATGAAAGTAAATCATGACATCTCGGGCACATGGCTCCTGAAGAAATATTGGGGTTAAAAAAATAGATCGAAATGAGACCTACACTGCCTGAAACTATACACAGTCGTAAATTTACGAACATCTTAGGACAATTGAAAAAAAACATTCTGATTTAATTACAGATAGCAGCAGTATCTTCATTAACATTCTGAAGAATAAATCTAAACTTGTTGTCAGGTCGACATGGGTTTTATTAATTATTTATTCAAAATGACTCCGCAATCACATTCTCTAAGGAATTGATCAAGGCCATCAGCACACTCCCCACACTGAAATTATGTGGGCCGCTTGCAGGAGCTAACGGAATAGCACACTAGTCACTAGATGGCAACACATGTCAGGCTGACATTGTCAGCATTTGTTCTGTCAAGGCTGGAAAAACGCATGTGTTGTTTTGTCATAGTATTATTTTCTTTGTAATGATTTTCAATTAACAATTTCATTAGTTAGGCAGATACGTATCTGACCCTTACCCTACTTTACTACCAAATAAAAATAACTACTATTCTTGCCAATTTTGTATGTCAAATGCTTGAAATGTATGATTACTTCCAGAATTTCGATGAAATGAATGATTTCTCGTTTAGGGAATCTCAAGGCTCCTCGTGAATATCGAATGGTCATCCCCTTACACTTGGCAGTGTCACCAAGCTCACCCACAATTGCACTTTTCAATGCATCTATGTCGTGCAGCTGTTTCAATCATCCTTTGCCTACCCCAGTCCTAACAAGAGCAGGTATACTGCCTCCATATCCCCCATGCCCTACACATCTACCTATACCCACCAGAATTCCAATTTTAGTTATGCCAAATATTTCCACCAGGGGCACAATTGTGCATACATGTTAGGATGTGGAGACACCTGGGGGTGGAGTTCGCTTTTAAAAATAACATGGCTGCCGGCCAAAAGCACAGTAACTCAGCTGAAAAAGTATTTGGGATGTGGAAATGATTATGATATTTATTGATTTATGGTAAGATTTGACAAGTTTAGGGGGGTCTTTGAATGTTGGGAAAGGATGAGCATTTTGCATGATGTGTTGTTTGAGATATTTGAAGGATGCCATGACATGGAGACTAAAAGTACAATCCCCCATAGCATAGCATTGGGGATAATAATTAGCCTGCCAAGTGCATTAATACAGGACATAAAGCCCTAATCATCCATCGCCTCCATGTTACTTTCCCTTGGCTCCTGTCCTGGTTATGCCTACCGAGTGCATACATAGGGGCCTACAGAAAAACCCAAATAATCGATTTCTGAAACACCAACCTATTTGTCATTTTTGGGTGGCACACAGGTTTTGCAAAATGTGGAACAGAGAGTAATTGTCAAATGATTTGAAATTCATTTCAGAAAAAAGAAATTATCGTATTACCAGCATTCTTAATGTAGACATGTTCTAATTATGATGGCATCTAGGCTTGTCACATGCCTTTGGGATTTGTGATTAACCGTTCCCCTCTGCATGATAAATTAATCTTTCAAAATGGCTGTCAAGTTTTTTTCTTTCTGCGAATAATGTCTAAAAGGGATTCTTGTTCATGCAGTTTGTGCGCATGTACAAAACCAACAAACATTTTGACTTGGTGAGTCCGGGGTCCGAATCCAGCTCTTTTCTGTCATCTTGGCCGATGTTGGGGGGGGGGGGGAGGGTTGGTCTATAGGTAGCGTGCTGGGCTGCCAATCGATGGGTCCAGGGTTCGAAATTCGAATCTACCTTATAATATATAGTTATAATTAATAATCTTTAATTTATAATTTATTTCACTTATTATTAACTGGAGTAGCAATTTCCATAGTTACTTGTAACTCGGCTACTTACCCTTTGATGCATTTGTTTCTTTTTTAGAAATATGTCTGATTTATTTTATGTAATTATTGAAAGGTGATTGTATGTACTTCATGCATCTATATAAATAAACTAATTCTAATTCTAATTCTAATTCTTCGAATCCAGCTCTTGCCGGGTCACCTTGGCCTATCTTGGATGGCTGTTTCAATCATCTTTCACCTCATTGCTGTATTTTCCTCCTTTCCTAATTAGCCTGCCAAGTGCAAAAATACAGGACATAAAGCCCAAATCATCCATCCACCCATGGCCAATGTTGGACGGCAGTTTCAATCATGTTTTGCTTCATTGCCATGTCTAGCTCCTGTCCTTAATAGCTGACCAAGTGCATATATATAGGGCGAGAAGCCCCAATCATCCATCCATCCTTGCTGGTCTTGGTTGGAAGTATAGATGCATTTTAAAAACATTTCTTCTCAACATCATTGATGTGCAAATTGTATGTTGTAATCCATAGGCATTCCGGAGGGGATGCAGGGAACATTTTCCCTGCTTCCCCCCTCCAAATTTTGAGGAGCACTAAAAATTCGGACTGAAATTTTAAAAAACTCCTGATTCCCTTTTGCATGGTTTGCTCAAGGCTCCTTTGGAGATGTCATACATGTATACAGTGGGGCCTGCATTGTAAGACCCCCTGTTGTAAGACTGACTTGCCTTATGTGACCACCTTCCTCCTGCACTAAGTAGTATTTTTAGTGCATTTTGCACCCCAACGACAGATTGCACCCCTACAAGAGACCAATTCTTGACCGCAGATGGGGTGGTCTTATTGCGCAGGGAGTCCCTGCCAGGGACCACTGTAGTACAGGACTCTAAATTCTGTGTGCATTCTCATATACCAAATGCTAACACAATTGCTAAAAATTTTTTATTAATTTGATTTATTTTATACATATATATTTGTTTTGTCATCTGCAAGGTGATTTATATTTTAAGCACACATCTGTTTTGTCACAGCCTGTTATTTCTTTGCATCACAGCGTGATCAATGCTCAGAATTTGCAATTGCGCAGCTTGAAAATTTCCAAAATGTTTCATTATTTCACCCATTACCAATTTGCTGTGGCGGATAATTCCAAATGATAAGGTCATAAAGTTATGAGCAGTTAAGCTGTTGCTCCATTTTGTACAAGAGCCTTTCTGAAGTTGTCTCATTAATTTTAAGAACTCAAAGGAGCAAAAACTCACTTAAAACTCCATTAATCAATTTGTGGCAAGACGTTTCATTACTCCGTAAGATTTGCAGAAATTGTCGCGAAATCCTCAAAATGCGTCTTTGAGACGGCTGTCAAGAATCTACAATAATGCAAAAGACATGATTATGATGAAATGTGTAATGCAAGTGTATTGTCTGTAAATTATATTTATGGAGCAGGGGAGGAGACAGATAAATGTACTGGAAAAAAGATGAACCTCCTGATAAATTGTTCAGTTCCATGTTCCCGTTTTACCATGCAATGCTCACTATGATAAGGCCAGACATAATTGATGTTTAGCTTCTCGTATCTTCTGGAGGCACATTTTCTAGGGTCGGTCGGTAGAACGAAAAAAATAAAGGGTGAAATCTCAATTTTTGATAATGTCAATTTGATAAAAATTCTGGTTATGCTCAAATTTTTTTTTTCCGTAGGCAGAAAATTTGTTGGGTCGGTCGATCCGAGAAGGTGAAAATTAAGGATGTCTGGCCTAACTGGCCAGATTACAGAAACCGTACCACATAATCTTTGTATCCTCATGTAGATTATTACCTTTCCCAGTCTGGTGAAAATGAGAACTGCATGCTGCTGCCACCTGGCACAAAAGTTGATTTTGTATGCTGCATCATTGCTGTCCCAAGAAAAGGTTCCAATTTCATTGCACATTCACAGAATTTCTATTCAACATTGATGTATACCAGAGTCAGACTCGGCAATCACATTCTCTATGGAAGTAGACAAGGCCATCAGCACACTCAGAAATAGCCCTGGTGTCTTCCAGACAAAATTGTGTGTGTTCCTCTGATCGAAATGATGAGGACACTTGCAGGAGCTCGCGGAATAGCACACTAATCACTAGGTGGCAACACAAGACAGCATATGTTCTGATCTGTGGCCATGCAAGAGCAGTCCACTTGTAGACAGTACCTTTCCCATAACTATGTATCCTTCAACTTCTTTGCCGCTGAGCATGATGTCATTTTGAGGCTGGTTGTGGATTATTGTAGTGTTTGGCTGTCCACAGTTAAATCACTTGACTAAACTCAATAATGTGTACAAGCTTTTGAAAATATAAGTGTTTGTCACTGGTTTCATATTAAGCCTGTATGTGTTATTGATAACCATGGGTTTGTTTGGTGATGTGTGATAACCAACCTCGATGTGACATCATGCTCTCAGTCAATGAGACAAATTGAAGGATTTATAGTAATTGGATGGAAAATAAGAAATTGAAAAGAATAATCGATTTTGATTAAAAAAATATGATCTTTACTTTGGGCCGATAATCTGAGAAAAGACGTAGAGTAGGTCGGGGCATGCAGCCCCCCTTAACTTCGAGGTGCGATTTGACCTACTTTTTGTGGTAGATTCTTTGAATGCTTATGCTATCAGGAAGGGATCACTTGACTCTATTTATAACTAGCGAAACAAATGTCTACCAATTTTATTAAAGGAGTTACTGCCATTTGTGTAAAAAATTTAAAATGGCCTTCTTACCCCACCCATCGGGCAAGAAGCCCCCCTATTATAATCCTATGGCAATTTTTTTTGCGAGTGCATTCAGCATGAAAGTTATTTCTTGGGGTTTTCTATCATTTTTAAGACATTCTTTTCACTTTTTCAGAATTTTTTTCTGTTCATACAATTTTTTTAAAAATATATTTTGCCCTGTTCCAATTTAGGCCATTTTTTCTATTTTAATTTAATAGCTATTCTATCAAGATTCAAGGTAAAGTACACATTATTAAATGGTTCCTGAAGCAGCTTTGAGGCCCCAGTGTAGGGGGCCTCATGCCCCATGCCGTGTGGGGCCTCTCACCCCAAACCCAAACATTTTAATTTCACCTCTATATTTCAAACTAAAATGCAAAAAACATGATCAAAACCATATTTATGTGATAGTCTTAAAGCGAAGCAATGCAGATATCCATTATACTTTTAAAAATTTCCATTGTTATTCCTGACAACCCATTTCAAAGAATTGGTCAAAGTTACAAAAACCATGCACATTTTTTTGTTTCTTTAATTTCAACTATAGTTTGGTGCTGTTCGCCTTAAAAATTTGTGACGTCACCTAAAAAGCCTCTAGCTTCAATCCTAGCAATAAGAAAACGCACCAAAAATGTAAGTTTAGACATATTTAAAACCTGGGGAGGCCTCTCCCCTGACCCGGGCTTCTTGCCCCGACCTACTCTATGTAAGAAAAATGTTGATCAATTCCACATAAGGCCTATTTATCATCCTCCACCAATATTTTCGACCGGTGAAACACTTTAATGACATTTTCAGTAAGATAAAGCACAAACGAAGGGATAATCTATATAATTATTCTTCAGAAACACTTACCAGTCAATTAAAAAATGAAAGAGACATGGCTCTGCTTTATTTTTCATATGTGCCTTTTGGTGACTTACCGTAATTGGACTTTAATTATAACAGGAAATTGGATTCCGAATGTTATATTTTGAGTCCTTATGAATCGCGAATTGGGATGATTATGTTAATTTTTTTGCATGTAGAATTCGTGGGAGATAATCACTATTTTGACATTTGGAGTTAAATGACATTCAATTTAGACTCAATACCTTGATAATTGAAACATTATCCACTGTCTGCCTTATTGCTTTAATTATCTCTCTTTTCATGCATTTCATCATGATATGAATTTCCAAATTAAAAAAGAGATGAGAAGAAAGAAGCATGACCGACTGATTTTTGATTCAAGGAAATTAAAAAAATATGTTTGTTTCAACTAATAATGATTTTAGAGCAATTATCTAAACGTAAGAAATTAAGTTTATTTATTCTAACATCATCGATAATATTTATCAAAGATCATGTGTAGTAGGCAGTCCTGACGCGCATAATCACTACTCTAGGTTAATAGAGACTGATGCAAGGCATGACATCATCTAATCCAAACATAAATTCAAACATAATTCCGAACGTAAAAGTGCTATCTCTCTTGGGTCCATGTCTCAAGCATAACTCTGTCCCTGTTCTCATCAAACTCACCAAAGGTTGCGTGTGGCTCATCAATGACATTTACTTTGTTTTGCAATAGTGACTGCACTTGAACAATTCCTACCTTCTTAAAATTACACCTTCATTTGACACCTTTCCCTTCAACTTTTGATCAATGTGCATAACTGGGTCATAAGATTTCTGTCAGGCTATCCAGGTGGCAGCATGGGCCATACACACTGGCATGTGATGCCACCACAATATGCCTCAGAAATCCAAGTGCACTTGTTTTACTAGCCCAATCAGACATTTTGCATCAACAACTTGGATTAATGCTAACAATTTGGACCACAATGTCGTCCTTCACTGTCATATTCAGGCACACACATACCCTAAATGGCTCAAATACTTGCTTGCAACGGGTTTTCTAGTGAATCGTAATGATGAATGACATGTATCTTGCATGTATACAATTGAAAGTGAATATTTATCAAGCAGATGATCTAAGCTCTACGGCCAGGCATTGATCTTTAGCTTCTCATATCTTCTTGAGGCACTTTTTCTATGGTTGGTTGGCAGGCCAAGAAAGAGATGTGATCTGAATTTTGTGTTTTCACAGCTAACTTGTCCTTTTATATGATAGCTTAAAAGGTGGAGAAGGGGGCTTTGTAAAATTAAATGACTGCATTACTCCCCTGTGCAATGGTATGTTGGTTTGCCTGTGTCAATTTTTGACAGCAGACATAGCCATTTTAGTGACATTGTTAGTCAAGTACAGTCCCGGACTTCGCTAGGTGGCCAAATATCTCTTGGTCTAATTTATGCCACATATGCATCGTTCATAATGGTTTGCTGGGTCAGAGATCTAAGGATCCTTGGTGGGAGGTACCTCTTCCAAAAAAAAATTCTCTCAATATATGTAACAGGTGTATATGTTGCCAAATGTGATAAAGTTATTGTGACCAAGTGTGGACCTTCGAATTCCCTACATCTTATGGTAAATTTGAAGTATTATGTCGTGTGGTAATAATTATTTGAGTGATCGGACTGTGATCCTCCTTGTCTCCTTTAACAGATAATAGGGGGGGGAGACAGTTGGTCTAGTAGTAGTTTGCTGGATTGCCTATCGCTGGATCCAGGGTTTGAATCCAGCTCTTGCCTGGTCACCTGGGCCTATGTTGGACGGCTGTTTCAATCATCCTTCGCCTCATTGCCGTGTCCTCCCCCTGTCCAAATTAGCTTACCAAGTGCATAAATACAGGACGTAAAGCCCCCAATCATCCATCCATCCATTTAACAGATAATATAAACATTGTTATTCCTATTTCTCTTTTCAGCGAAGGTCTCCGTGACTTAGGGCCAACAGTCACTGCCGCGTACGCCGCTTGTGTCCTCACTCGCAAATGCAACCGTCTGGCGTTCTCCAACAACAAGCGTTCCATGTTGACCACTGATATGGTCAGCCACATACAAGATGCATTTGAATACCTCTACGACTAAAATGACCAATACTCCTCATAGTCTAATGATATTATATTACATATTTAGGTAAGTCGTTTCTTTATTATATTTCTGAAGTACGGTCAACCAAAACATTTTTGCATGCGTTGGA
This sequence comes from Platynereis dumerilii, assembly GCA_026936325.1. Classification (NCBI taxonomy): domain Eukaryota; kingdom Metazoa; phylum Annelida; class Polychaeta; order Phyllodocida; family Nereididae; genus Platynereis; species Platynereis dumerilii. The sequence continues at coordinate 6,978,539 of JAPTHN010000015.1, forward strand.
GTTAAATAATCATTTATGAAAACATTATTTTCAAAAATACCAACAAAACAGTTTGTTTTCGCAATGCTACTCTTTAACATAGAAATTTATCTGGAATCGGTTGGAACCTTTCTCAGCCATATACAAACTAATTTTGGTTAATAAAATTATTGTCTTAAAATTTTATTACACAAAGGACAAAAGTTTGCAAATAATTTTTCGGTTGACGGTCTTTCATCATTAATACATTATCACCGATGATACAAGGGCATTCTAATATGAGCTTGTCTGTCTGCCTGTCTCTCTGTAGCTGTCTAGCTGGCTGTCTGTCTGTGGAGTATTTTTGGTGTGGATACTACTCCAAACACTTCACTGGGCCTCTGTCCCCACACCAGTGGCTCCCTCTTCAGTATAAAGCCTCTATCTTTTTCCTGTGCTACAAATGGGGTACTAAACCACAGGCACAACAGTCTGGCGAAAATGAGAACTGCATGCTACTGCCACCTGGCACAAAAGTTAGCTTTGTATGGTTCAGCATTGCAGCTCCCAAGAAATAGTTCCAATTTCACTGCACATTCACAAAGTTTTTATATTCAACATTGAGGTATGCCAGAGTAAGACTCGTCAATAACATGCTCCAGGGAAGTAGACAAGGCCATCAGCACACTCACAAACAGCCCTGGTTTCTTCCAGACAAAATTTTGTGACTTCTCCACAATGGGTTTATGTGGACCGCTTGCTGGAGCTTGCGGAATTTCACACTTGCCATTAGGTGGCAACACATGACAGCATATGTTCTGCCAAGGGTGGAAAAAGCAGTGGCAATGAAACAGTGGTTCAATTGTAGACAGGCACCACTAAGTGAGTGGCTGGTAGGTTTTAAATTATTCAATTAACAATGCATGCTGGGCATATTTGTTGCACAATACTGTGTTCTAGTTATATATATCAAATCACTTTTTTCATTCCCTTGTTTTAAATTTACAGCTTGTTTGGATAGAAGGTACTAATTCTGTGAGAATTTGTCACATTCCTTCGACACAATCAAGTTGTTCGTTTAAGGTTTGCTGCTACGCAGTCTATGTTTTTCATTTTCAACAGCAATGTATGGTGTAATGTTATCCTGGCAAGTCATTTTTTAAACGGCCTATATTTGTCAAAATTTGACATTGATGACCCTGCTGCTTATAATTTTTATTTGATGCTATACAAAGAAGGAGGGAATGCATTTATACACAATAAGAAAATATTATGTATTTAGTTGAAATTGTGAAAGTTATAATTTTGTATGTCCTTTTTGTATATATATATGTGTTTCACTTGTGTGTCCTTTATAAACCTTTTTGTGACTTGTAAGCCCTTTGTGGGCTGGGTGCTTCGGCACATGTCAATAAAGATTTTCTAATTATTAACTCTAACTCTAAGTTAACTGGATTTTCATTGTTTTAACAACCTAGGTCGTTGAATGAGACACAAATTCTTGTGACATGAACACAATAGATCTGTTACACCACGTTCCTAAGGAGAAAATAGGTTCACCTATCATAATGTCACTTTCAGTTATAGAGGAAAGAGGCCATGTTATGTGGTGTCTTTTTCATTTTGTAGGCCTGCTATTCGTGTAATTGGAACTTTCTTTTGGTTTGCTACTGAATTTATTGCCACTGATTGTGGGCATAAATGTCCAGATATTCAAGTGGGTGGAAACTATTTTGTATAATTATTTTGCCTAATGTCATTCTTCTTGGGAAGAAATGTCAATGTTATAGTTCTGTGGTTACTAAACCAGATAGTCCTTTTGTTGTTCTTTGGAGCTATGTGGTTACATGGATACCGCCAAAAAAAACAAGAATCTGATGATTCAGTTGAGCAATTGAGATGACAGAAAACTTTTTTTCATGATATGATCCTGTGGCACAGCATGAGTGGCCTCTGAATTTACTAAAATGTGAATTACAGCGGTGAGAATTAAAGTCTGCTAAAAGTAAGTGAACTGAGATGTCGCTTACATTGAAGTGAAATTATTGAATTCACTTCCTTGCAAAATTTTCCTCCTCTTCTCAGTCACCAGGTGAAAAATTGGTGGTCAGAGACACACTGTGGCAAATGCCATAACCCAAGTTGTACCTGACTTACCCAGTCAATGTCTGTATGCCTAAATGCCTTGTCAGTTGTCACTGTATGCCTTATGTTTTTGTCCCCCAACACTTGACTAGTGGCATGCAAAATGCTTTTCTCTACTCTGTAAAGTTTGAAGTTTTGTGTCAGCTTAAATGATTGAGTGAGATGGTTGCACAATTCCTTTGAGCTGACATAATCTGTCTGTTATCATAACTTAAAACAACAAGCTATGTCAGCTCAAAGGAATTGTGCAACCATCTCGCTCAATCATTTAAGTTTACTCAAAATTCAAATTTTACAGGGAAGACATGGTGGGCTATGTTTTCATACCAAGTTTGTTGTAGCCTCTGTTTGAGGCTGTATGGCAGTGGAATTGCAAACAGTCGAATCTCTTCTTCCTGACTGATACTATCATAATATCACATGGATTAGATAGATAGAAAGACATTATTAGATAGATTAGATAGATAGATAGATAGATAGATAGATAGATAGATAGATAGATAGATAGATAGATAGATTGGTTTCATAATCCAGATTTCATACCAAGTCACATGACATACCTTGAAATCATTGTTTAGTGTTCCTTAATTTTACTTAGGGGGGGGGGGGGTACTGCTCCTACCTCTGGTATGCCCATGGTCTCTGTAAATTTGGCTTGGGGAGGAGGGTAAAATCTGTGCATGCTAGCTTTTGATATTGAATTATTGAGCTACTATAGACTTTTCATATTTATTGTAAAGTAAATCCCCAGTGATTTGACTCACTTCCGGGGAGGGCGTGCCAGCAGTCAGTTCTCGTGTGGCGCGTGACTGGTCGTCATGGTGACTTAGATTTGTGTTCAGTCAACCATTTTTGGTCTCCATGGTAATCACACCGTATAATTACAGGTTGAAATAAAACATTATTATATTGGTAGAAAAAAATTGACAATGGTGACAACAATACTTTAGTGTTTGGGATTAACCCACTCTGATGTCATCTTAAGCTGCCATAGAATTTGGAAACCCTATCAATTATTAGCTTTATTTCCTGGCTTTATATCCTAGCTTTATATCCTCCTCATTCTTTTAGCTTCTTTCACAGTCCGTCACATTCTAACGAGTATCTTACGAAGGATTAACTTTGAATTGATGCTATCATGGTGGTATCAGTTTCGCCTCTTAAAAAGGTTCTCTTATTATAATGGTGCTATTGAAAAGGATGCCAAATTTTTGTCCACTTGTTTGGCCCTTGTTTGGCTTAACAATGAATGGTAAGACAAGATGTAACGACCAGAGGCCATTTTGATTTTGCATTCTTTTTGATTTGCCATTATTCTGATTTAAAATGTTCTCTCTTTTTTTTCATTTTGAATTGCCACTTTCTGCCTCTTATAAGGTCTTAAATACAGGCTTATGTATCAGCATCTGTCTTGCCAAAAAGCCTCCAGTTTCTAGACACATAAGGGTTGAATTTAAGGGGTTAAGAACTGGTTAAATCTAGTTATACAGCAGGGGTCCTTTCTTGCTGTAATCTTCTTGTTAATTAACCCTTGGTGTTATAGATCTAGGGTTGACATTTTAAAAGAAAACATGTAGGAATTTACAAACTTATGCAAAAACAGCTCATTTCATTTGAAATGTCATCTTGGTTTTGTCAACTCTACTAAAAGCCTTTAAAAGACTTAATAAATGCTCATATATCCATTTTGTGAGTAATTTTGCTGTGTCAGTGGACCTTTTCCTACTTCAAAATGTATATATGTCATATTGAGTTAAAGAGGAGTGTTTATTTATTCAGACACATGTAGTTTATAAAGAGGGATAAAAATGCATAAAAAATGGATAAAAATAAGTTCTCAACTGTCATAGAATGATGGTATATGAAAAGACAGCCCTGGCTTAATTGTGTACATAATTGGAGGGGTATAATGCAACTTTAAATGCTTATAAAGGGCAATTGCCCATACAGTTTATGTGGGGTAACTTAGAATAACTTGAATCTTTCATGCTATCATGTTTCATTTTAGCTGATCTCCCCAATGGAAAGCATGTGTCTATAGCCCGGGGCTCATGTTCTGGTAATTTCTTCCTAAGAATTTCCAAGTACATGGAAAGTTTATAAACCTCTCCCTGTTAGCCTCTAGGCATTTTGCCCTTGCCAATTTTCTTTTTTGTCCTTTTCTAAAATTGCCCTAACAAGCATTCTATATCGTGTACAATGTATATAAACTATGGTGGTTGAATCGGTCCAGTCAGTAGAGTAAAGCTTTGTACTCCAGCTCTCGACTCCAGTTCCCATTGACTCTCAACTCTTGACTCTGATTCCTATTGACTCCGATTCCTATTGACTCAGATTCCTATTGACTCTGATTCCTATTGACTCCAAACTCCTGAACCCACACTGCAACATCATGTCAAAATTTAATATGATTTACACAGAGACAAGCTATGCATGCATTTTATTGCAAAGACCCAGTCTCCATGAGACTGCTTTATGTGTTAGGCAGTGCAAGCATTTCGTGTCATCGGAAATATAGGGACTCATGGAGTCTGGCAAAGACCCCAATTTATACAAAATCTTCATTATATGGGAAAATACCTTTCTACAGGTTGACCATTGTTTCATTGTCAGTGCATAGCAGTACACTTCTATGGTCAATGCCTTGTTTTAGCCTTGGCAGAACATATCAACTTGCTCACAAGGGGGAGTGCAAGAATCACACTGGGAAGGGGGGAGTGAGAGCTCCGCAAGCAGAATGAGAACATATATGCTGTCATGTGTTGCCACCTAGTGTGAAATTCCCCAAGCTCCTTTGAGCGGTTAACAGAAACTGAGTATGAGCAACTCACAACTTTAGTCTGGAAGAAACAAGGGTTGTTTTTGAGTATGCTGCTGGTCTTGTCTACTTCCTTATATAATGTGATTGCCTGGATTGGACTCCGTGACTCAAACTGTTTCACACATGCATTTTGTGCATAGACTCATTAATTCTGGTCTCCAATTCCTAACTCGGAACCTCACCTTTTCAAAAACAGGGCCCATCTCAATTATCTAACCATTGGATTCCTGACTTGTCTGGACTCTTTGCAGAAAACCCTTTCCTATACACTTCTAGGTGACCAGGACGAATAAATACCATTTACTGCTGACCACTAATGTAGAAATATACTACTACAAATGCCAGGTCAGCCCTTGCAAACCATCCTTACTAGTTCTTAGGTCATTTGAAGCTAACTGGCTATTGTCTCAGTAAGCCAAACCTGCTGGTTCATTTCATTTGGCCAAGTCGATTCTAGAGGTCCACTGGGGCAGTTCCACTGGGGCTTGCTAAGTCTATTTCGGTCTATTTCCATAGAAAGACTTTCCCTACACAGCTGTCTTTTCAACCATAGGTCCCCAGGGCCCATGATTGTTATGTCACAGTTATTTCTACTGACAGTGCAGTCCTGATTACCTTAAATTATGACGTTATTATACAGTTAAGTTGCTTTTAGGCTTGACTGCATTGTGATTGTACCTGAATCGTGGACTATGGCGATACTATGGAAATACCAGATGTGGAACATTTGTGCTTTGCTGATAAATTTGAACTAATTCCTGTTTTCTTTTTGTGCAGCTTAAACAATGGTCAAAATGTTTTATTGAACGGATAGAAGACATATTGTTAGATTAGGACTTTAAAAGTTGATTGTGGAGCAATATAATCATGATTCAACTTTGACCTCGTTTGATTTATGCTTCTCAAATCAGACGGAAAACATAAGAAAGAAATAATGATGTGAATGAAATTTTAAAAAAAATGAAAGAATTGTCTGAAGGAATAGTAGGAGGAAGGCAGTTCAACGAAGAGATTAAATTCGTGAAAATGAAGGATAAATATGGGAAAGGAAGGAAGAAATGTGTGAAGGAAGAACAAGAGTACAGAGTGAAATGACTGACGACAAAATTAACAGAGAAAAATTACTAAAAAAAAATATTATCTTTTTCAGCATGAATTTTGCCTGCAGTAAAAAACAATACTCACAAACTGACAAAGAGCGAACACAATGGTAGGGTGCTAATGACCAAACATTTTATATTGATATTTTCATCAGACGCCACAATGACATAAAAGCTATCGATGGGTGTCAGCAAATGTACATTTTCTACCCCTGAACACATCAGAAATGACAATTGCTCTGTTTGCTTGTGTGTTAATTGTCTGCCTGCCTAAACACCTGTCGGTTTTGTGAGAGTGACTGGGATTGTATATTGTTGTATAAGGCAACAATGTCATTTTTCCTGGATCAATTTCTGTTTCCATGAAAACAATATAAGTATCACATTTTATTCGCAGCATATATTGATAGAAAGAAGCACAAATTTAAAGGGTTATTGAGAAGGAGGGTTTGGGCTGGGATGGGATTGGGACCGAATATGATAACAAGCTATAACATGGTTGAACTATTAGACATTTTAATATCTTTTGTGCAAAAAAATATGCATATTTGTGAGCTGTATGTTATTCTCTAAAAGTCGTGGCAAAAAAAAAGAAAAATTTATGTAATGCTGAACTATAACCCTCACAATTAAAAGCTTACATTTTTTATTTATGTGTTTTTGTTCATGTTGATCATCGGCCAATATTTCTATCTACTTCGGTCTATCTGTCTACCTGTCTTTCTGTCTATCTTTGTCTATCCATCTCTATGTCTATTTGTGCTGACACATAAATTAATTATTAACCTGTAAAGAGCACTACATAAATTTACTAACGACTCTTCAATTTTAATTAAGTCAAATTTTGCTGAATGTTTTGATTGGGCAGCTATCAATAATATGTAAATGGCACTGCCATGAAATTCGCGCAGCATTGTCATAGAACTACTGCATTATTTTCAACTTTCCATGCAGATAGATAGATAGATAGATAGATAGATAGATAGATAGATAGATTGCACTGACAGCTGTGTAATTCAACTCTGTGTTAAATTTGGATCTATAAATTTCCATGGATCTATTATGTTAAATTGTTGATGTTACATAACACTGAGATCTATAGAACCATTGCTATTCAGAGATGACTGTTTACTATTAGACTGTTACATAATTTGTTGATAGTTAATGAAGATTATGTGACCTTAAGTGTAGTTATGATTTCTAACTTGGTGAGCCATTTAAGTCATTAACTTTTGTGTTGACTTTTAATTTCCAGTCACTTCTTACAATCAGTTGTATGGAAATTATTATTTCCAGTGTTGATACACATGTTGATTTAAATCCCTGAAATATGTCATTGGAGGTTGTTATATGACAAGACTGAAATTTTAAAGCTATTTTGGAAAATATTTGAGGTATTTTAATTATTTACCAAACTAAACTCTGCCTAAACTACTAGCTCCACTTTTATAGCAACTACAGGCACTTCCTGTTCAGGCAGTCACTGTAGACAAGAGCACCACACAGAATGGGCTGTCCTTGTGCTAAGTGAGCTTCGCTCATGGCTGCCTTCGGCAGCCATGAGCTGCGCTCATATTATGTAACACTAATTGTGTTAGGACTAAACATGTATGCGGGTCTGTTGACTCTTTTCACAATTATTATAAACTAGAATTACCCAGTGATAAATGAATAAAGGAGAAGGAGTGGCATTGTAAATGTTTTTGTTTTTTTTTTGTTTAGGGGGGGGGGGCGCATTGTGGGGTTGAAGGGAGGGATGACCATAGCAGTGTTAAATTTAGTGTCCTGCTGCAGATCTATGGCATATGAGGAAAAGTGTCGAGCAGTGCAACACACTACAGAAGTGAAGGCATAGGCCTGTAAGTTGTGGGGAGGGGCTTTTCCTTTAAAAAGTTGAGGGGGAGGTGGGCCCTGTGAGAGAGAGTGGTAAAAGTGTGAAGTCGGATGTGTGTATGTATGGCTATCGATGTATCTATGGGCAGTGATATATCTATCTATTTATGTATATGTCTGTCTTTTTATCTATCAGTCAATCTATGCTTTATCTATGTAGCTGTCCATCTATATGTATCTATGAGTATCTATCTGTGTTATCCATCTATCTGTCTATGTATCTTTAGATGCAGCCCTGGGCAGACTGGCACCATATCAGGCCCTTTGGCTGCTTTGGCAAAATAAAGCAATGGGGTGCAAGTCATTGCCATTGGCATTATGTTGAAAAAATAGAATCAAATGTATCTATAATATCAACAGATTGACCATTCATGTAATGTAAAGTGCAATACATAGCAATTTTTAAGAGAGTGAAGGTGAAAGGGATGATTAATTGGTAATTCTGTGATTGAGGTGTGATTTAATTGTGTATTGACAGGTGTGAAGATAAATTGCACTTGACAGAGTGCCACATTAAGTGTCATTCAGTCAATATAATATAGCCTAATATCAATGAGCATAATAGCAATCTGTTAGGGAGTGTCAAAAACAGTTGTCTTTGAAGTATCCAATAGTGAAAGAATAGGGCAGCACACATACAATGGCTTTATCATGCAGTTGAATTGCCGTGAATGTAATACATGAAAAGGCGCGAAAATGCTGGATCCTCCTGGATCACAACAAAGCAGACGAAACGGAAGTAAGCTGACGAATGGATGGGATCAGCAGCAAGGGGAAAAATAGAAAATAATGCGAATCGAGGAGGAAGGGGAAACAGGAATTTATTCACATGTGCGTTCATCAGAAGGGTATGTCAGAAAAAGGAACAAATGTGCATAATTGGTGGGGGAAGGGTTGGCAGGACTTTTGAAAGTATTGGACAAAGGGGGGCGAATGTGCCACTGGGGGCTACAGTTTTATTTAAGTACATGTATTGTTGTTCTTTTTTGGTCATTTTTTTATTTTTTCGTTATTTATTGCTTGTAATATCAATAAATATATCAATATGCCTATCTATCAATCATCTATATATTTTTCTTTTATTCATTTATTTTTCTTTCTTTCCTTCCTTCTTGTTACCTTTACTGATCTCGCCTCCTGAAATAAAGAAAACCTAAACAAACACATAATTTTGTTAACTTGATTTATACTGTAAATCACGGTGACATTGTTAGGAAATCTGTCTAACATTATCTTTGTCATTCTTTGGTGTGGTTTTTGTTTTGTGGTGATCTGAGGCAAGATATATCCCCCTCTTAATATGCAATGATTACAGGAGACAAGTACCAGGGTTGCGGAACCCCTATAGCCCTTCTGCCCCAGGCCTATTTGCCCCCAGGCAGGGTTGCCTATTTAGTTGCCACCCTTTGGCTGCCCCTCCATCACTTCTTATCACCCCCGTTTGTTTTGTGACTGCCCAAGTGACCTACGTTGGCTATTTCTTAACCAAGTACCAGGTTAATAGGACCTAGTGGCCTGTTAGTTAGGAATTAATTTGTAGGCCTATAGGTCCTTTAAAAAAAAAAAAGCTAAATTGTTGATATGTGCAATTGTGCATTACCTGGTTTTATTTTGGATAACAGTTTCTGACGCTTCCTATCATCCTTTGTCTCATTTACTCATGTTATTTGTTTCCGCTATAAATGCATAAATACATGAAGTTAACACCGAATCACCCCCATGCAACCTCGCAGTATGGTATGCTCCAAATTGTTAACAAAATGTATTCCTTAATTCTGATCGATTTTGAAAATAAAATGCTAGTGATATTTTATTTGTCACACAAATCATTTATTAGCTTTTTATATTTTTTTGTTTGTTTGTGAACTTCCGAAAAAATGCATTGGAAATGTTCAGGGTATTTTTTTTTCTCCGCAAAATGGGCTGTGGCAATGCATAGATCTGCACTAGTTAGCTGTGCGTCGCTGCGGCAGTGTTCGTATTAGTTTAGCTGTATCTGTTTTGTCATTTGCAAATATATGTGCAGTGGCAGTTTGTCATGAATCTGTTTGAAACAATTTTTCCCATATGTTTTCCTTTCTTTTTTCACTATTATCTCATATATCCAGTTTAGGCTACACCTCCATTCATCATAATTCCCCTGTCTTTTTCCTTGTGAATTTTTAACTCATTCCTGTCATTAATATGCCAAACTAAAGCAAGGATTCTAGCTGATGGGCCATCCCTAAGCTCTGGTGTATAATGCGGGGCAAAATTGAGTATATTTGACATGAAATGCATCCCCTGATGAACTATAACTGACGTAGAATAATAACCAGTCCCTACATGAGCCACTCCATCATAAATAATTAAATCGCTGCTCCCTCGGTTGCTTGTATGTTCACTGGAGGTGCCTAATACTGCCAATGTGCCTTTGCTGGTGGCATGTGTCTTCTGTATGGATTTCATGTATATTTGAGCCCCACTGCCATAAAATTTAGCAAGCTTGGCAAAATTTCCCCTTGTTGCTGTGGTGGCTTCTATTTTAAGGGTCCTTGTTTTTGTCATCCAAAGGATGTACTTTTAAAATACATGTTGGTGAATTGATATTATGGGTTGTTGTTTTTTTTAGTTGACATAAAGTGCAAGCTGCGGAATCAATTCTCTTGGAAATGACATTCAACTTCGTATTCCGTTAGAAATGTAGACCAACCTTATTAATTTTTTTAAAGTATACAATTTGACGATTCATGCCAAAGTTGGTTACTTCTAGTGTTCAAGATAGGCCAATGTATCTGATTTTTCACTTTAAAAAAATAATCATTATGAATTGCACATTGTCTATACATATACATTATGTCCTTTGAACATGGCTTCTAACAAGCTGCAAACAGGACTATATTCACTATAAGTGGTCTATTGTTAATTTTCTATCATTGAGCAAGAAAAGAAGAAAAACTTTCATGCAAACGAAGCCAGGTGGAAAGGAATCACGTGCTTTTTAAAATGCTGTAATTAAAATTATTAGCAGCTCAGTGCTAAAACATCTCAAGCAATTTTAAAACACTACCAAGCAAGTGATCGGTTTTCTGCCCAGTTGACGGTGGCTCCCCCACGAGACTGACTTCACTGGGCTTGCCATATTTATTACTTGTGACCTTTTCAACAGGTCAGTGCTCACACATTGGGACATTTCGAGCATCACTGACCATATCCTGAGCTCTCCTGTTAATCATCATGCAGTATATCTTGAGTATATTGGTGGCATTATAATGACAGATGATCAGAGGAAAATGCATATCTCAGGCACACTGAATACATTATCACTGTATGCATTACCTGCGTGCATTACTCAGAAATCTGTTTAGTATTCAAATGTAGAAATACTGCCTGTCCAATACCATCACCAAGCCATTGTAGGTCTTGATCCCTTTGATCTACCATTCTAACTGCTTTCATAGGCCCTGCCAATTAACATCAGATGGGTCCCAGATTAATGTTAGGATGCTTGTCTATGAGTGTTGACAGTAATGGTTTACCTTTGAGATTCCACCATTCTTATGCCAAAACTTTGAATCTGTTTTATTTCTGGCCAAGTCAACTAGCAATGGTCAGAGTGTGGTCAAAAGCTGAATTGCTGGTCTGGAGTCTCTGGACAGTGTCTGGAATCAAGTTGAATGGTCATTCTGTAATTGGTGTTGCGTTAATGTGAAACTTTGATTTACTGGTTGTACAGAATTTGAGAGCCATTAACTTGGTCATATCCTCTTGGCCATGTCTATTTTCTCAGTTCTATTCTTATTCAGTCTGTGAGTTTTTGTGACCATGTAAAAAGTTTGACTTGAAGTATATTCTGGTCCCTTTCATTTCCTCTGGTCTGTTTCTCCTCCTTTCTCCTCCTTTCTCCTCCTTTCTCCTTCTTTCTCCTCCTTTCTCCTTCTTTCTCCTCCTTTCTCCTTCTTTCTCCTCCTTTCTCCTTCTTTCTCCTCCTTTCTCCTCCTTCCTCCTCTCTCCTCCTCTCCTCTCCTTCGTCCTCTCTCCTCCTCTCCTCTCCTTCCTCCTCTCTCCTCCTCTCTCCTCCTATTCTTCTTCTCTTCTCCATTCTCCTCTATTCGCCTCTTTTCTAATCTCTTCCTTTCTCTTCGCTTTCTTCAGTGATTTTTTGTGATCTCCTATGAACTCCTCTTGTCTCCTCTCCCCTGGTCTCCACTCATGTCATCTCCTCTCCTGTAGCCTCTCCTCTGGTCTCCTCTCCTCCTCCACCTCCAATTAAGACCATTGATTGAGTGGTCATACTGGTCATCAAGGTCCATTGTTGGAAGTCATGGTCTGTGACATCCTTGTGTGTTTTCGGTTGTTGTGTTCCCACTTCTGTTCCACTTCAGCCATTCAATATATTTTGCAATAGGCATTGAACAGTTATAATTGGCGTTTTTAATTGGCGTTTGGGAGAGGTTTGGCGTACGTTACCTATTCAATATCTATTGTTAATTGTGTTTGTGTGAAAGTGTTTAAAAGAGACTAAAAGCAAGAGGGGATAACTGGACAGTGGGTACTTCAAGTTCTTACCCTTGTTGATTACCCCCTCTGGTGGCTTGCGTGATTTTGGACAATAAGCAAGGTCAGAACCCGGGACCAGCCACACCCCACCACTTTTTGGGGCAGCAGGGGTCAGGGTGCATTGTCTGCCCTCATAGATTAGTGATGAGTTTTGAGGTCCTGATAGTTCAATTGGCACCTAACACCTCTATGACTTAGAAATAGTTTGACCTTGGATTGGAATGACCTTCAGATTTGACCTTGCACAACCAGGTGGGCTGCTGAAGGTCAAATTTACCTGGCCCTACCTACCTATTTTCCATTGTCTTACATATCTGCTATTGCATGGGGTTTTATATAGGTCTATTCCAGAATTGCTTGATGACCTTTTATTGCAAATAACATCCCACACAATTGTCTGAGGAGTAATTCTGAAAATAGTTATTTATGAAGTTTCAAAGAAATGGGAAATTTGTATGATTCGGGATTTTTAACTTATTGTAACCTTTGAATTGACTGTTCTTTTACGGTGAGTTTTAAATAGAGAAACATTGATTAATTCAGACCACATGAAAAATTTGAAAATATTGCAATATCTGTAGCTGCATGCAAGCTACATACGGAACATGGTTGTTCGGAACTGAAGAAAGTCGCGGGGAATTAATATATCAAACGTTTTACCAAGGTAGCAATTAAATTTCAATATTTTGCCTATAGACTGCAAGCATGAGTCAATATCGTGTCAAATATATTGCAAAACCTGATGTAAGTTTTTTCTTTCAGAAAGGGCAGATGGCTGAGACACTTAGGTTAACTACAGTATTAAAAGTTCAAATAAGGGACAGGACCTGGCAGACCAATTTCCATGTTCTTTACAATAGATTAGTTGCATAAGACCTCACAATGGGCCAGATGCTTGGACAAATTCATAATTCAATAATTTCACGTTTCTAATCGCAATCATGGCCAAACCTCGTCAAAAGAAGCAATCATGGTTTGTGCGAGAAGTGACGAGATTTGCTTTTGGCACGCGAACGATTTAAAGAGATTTAATAAGTGAACAGTCTTGCCGAAACAGAGGGAGGGAGTTGAAATGTTCAAAGGGCCAGGTACAAAGGATTTCATTGGCTGTAGAACTGTGGCACTGTGTAGCAGTTCCTATCAAAGCCTGTCTGATAGCTTCAGTTGCCTTTCTGACAGCATTCTGCCAAATTATGTACATCTGTCAACGGCATGTTCATTTATGCAACCAGGGCTAACAATAACCCAGCTAATCAACTAAATCACCAAAATTAGAAGTCTAATCAGCAGAATTCGTGTGCAGACTAGTTCAGTGTATGCCTACAGGGGGCGTTGCAGGTAATTTTGGAGGGAACTGCAGATAGTCACGCATGCGCACTGCTTTGAAATCAATTTAGAAATAACTCCCCACCAACCTGGCCATAGCTGAGTCTGGAAATTGCCAAGCTGGCTAATTAAACACCTTTGAGTTGAATGATTGGCATAAGTTCAATGAAGCGTGCAGATAGCATGTGTTAGGGCTCAGGGTCTACCTTCTAGTACCTGGGGGTGGAATGAGGGAGGGTGGCCTATGTTTGTCCATAGAGCTATAAATCCATGGTTTGTCCAAGAGTGACCACCCCTCTCGGGGCTCCAATGGACAATGGCCATCACGAAAGACCAGTAGTGGGGTCAGTTGTGATGTCATCAGGGGTCACTTTACTGCAACCCCTCATGCCATGTGGCATGTGCTATACCAAATTTTCAACACCTTGGTCCACTGCCTATAACTGGCCAAAAAGTGGTGTTTGTGGGAGACCTTTATTCCACAGGCATTACAATCATTTTGAGAAAAAAGTTTGTCACTGCACTTATTGAATTTATATAGAGTAGGTCGGGGCATGCAGCCCCCCTTAACTTCGAGGTGCGATTTGACCTACTTTTTATGGGCGATTATTTGAATGCTTATGCTGTCAGGAAGGGATCACTTGACTCTACTAATAGCTAGAGAAAGAAATGTCTACCAATTTTAATAAAGGAGTTACGGCCATTTTTGTAAAAAAATTTAAATTGCCTTCTTACCCCACCCATCGGGCAAGAAGCCCACCTATTATAATCCTATGGCAATTTTTTTTGCGAGCGCATTCAGCCTAAAAGTTATTTCTTAGGGTTCTTCTATCCTTTTCAAGGCATTCTATTCACTTTTTCTGAATTTCAGAATTTTTCTGTTCATACTTTTATTTTTTAATATTTTTTGCCCTGTTTCAATTTTGGGCCCAATTTTCTTCTGTTTTAATTAGCTATTCTATCAAGGTTTAAGGTAAAGTTCACATTAATAATGGTTCCTGAAGCAGCTTCGACCCCCCAGTGAAGGGGGCCTCATGCCCCATATCATGTTGGGCCTCTCGCCCCAAACCCACATATTTTAATTTGACCTCTATATTTTGAACTAAAATGCGAAAAACATGATCCAAATCATATCGATGTGATAGTCATAAAGTGAAGCAATGCAGATATCCATTATACTTTAAAAAATTTCCAAAGTTATTTCTGACAACCCCTTTCAAAGAATTAGTCAAAGTTACAAAAACCATGCACGTTTTTTTCTTTCTTTAATTTCTACTATGGTTTGGTGCTGTTTGCCCTGAAAATTTGTGACGTCACCTAAAACGCCTCTAGCTTCAATCCTATAAATAGATAAACGCACCAAAAATGTAAGTTTGGATATAAGCCTGGGGGGGCCTCTCACCTAACCCGGGCTTCTTGCCCCAACCTACTCTACGTTTAGCAATGTGAGGTTTTTGTAAGAAATTATAATGCCTGTGCTTTATTCCCTCCCCTAGAATGATGAGGAGATTTCCTATTAATATTTTTAGAAAGACCTGTAAATTTGGCCAAAAATTGTTGAGTGCTGCCTTTGCAGAACCAACTTTTGGAGCAGTCATTGCTGTCTCTGTAGCTTTGGTAGCATGTTCCTAATTGTTCTTCTAATTAATGCCCTTCAGCTTACAAGTGCATAGTTTCCTTATCATTCTGTATTCCTTGTTGTCAACGAAAAGGTGAAGTAACAAAATTATTTGAAAGTAAAATTTTTAATTTATCAAATTGATCTTGTAAACAGCTTGTGAAATCAGATATATTCTTACTGAGCTACGTTTCTGATGCAGGTGTAAGCATTTTTTCTTTGTCAAAATTTCTTACCCCTCCCCTTGGAAGTGTTGTCAAAAATTAATACCCCCTCCTTGAAACCCGTGTTGTGAAAAGTTAGTGCCCCTCGGCCAAAACTCCCCCCCCCAGTCATAAGTTCTGAACGGTCCCTAAGAATATTCTTAGTAGGCCATGGAAGAATAATCTTTTAATACCCATTTTAACTCTGGTAGAAGTTTGGTTAGGAGTAAACTTTAGACATTTTCCCACCAATAGCATCACCTATCTGTATCAACAACACACCAACGACCGTAAAAGGCATCACCCCCAACATCTTTTGGCATTTAATAGGGTGCTTCCTGGAGACCTCCTCTCATGCTCCTGGTTAACTGTCTCTATTATGATAACAAGAAAAGACAAGACTTCAAACAGCTCAAAGGGCCACTCAATGGCTTATAACCGTCTGGGAGAACAGATTGACCTTGGGCCACAAGGTCGTTTTGCCCCAGAGCTTTATGACCTTGGGGTTTTTCATGGTCTCGTACCAAGAGCAGCAGCTGATGGGAGGGCGTGGTAGGTCTGGAATGACTCCAGGATTTGTGTTGGATGTCTTGTACATGTATGCATATGAGATGTTGTTTTATATTTAAGGGACCTTCAGACTTCTTGCCCTGTAGCATCCACTCTTTAGTCAATTTACACATTAATTGGTACCAACAACATTTTCAAAGTTTTATCAACAACACTATCAACAGCTGCATCTGTATCTGTTGTTGTATCAAAAGCAATAGCACTGTTTTACAATGCCAAGATATGTATCGCCAACAGCACAAACCTTTTTGTTCTAAAATCTGAATGTAATTAATGTATTACACATATTCAAACAGCAGAACTTCAAAGCAAGTATGATCAGCACTATTAAATAGCATCAAGATTGCAACAACTGAAATCACAATAGCTACTTCATAGCATCTTCAACAATTCTTCTAAACATCACCACCTTCTTCTTCTTCTTCTTCTTAATTCTTCTTCTTCTTCTTCCTCTATTCTTCCTCTAGTCTTCCTCTATTCTTCTTCTTCTTCTTCTTCTTTTGTTCTTCCTTTATTCTTCGTTGCCTCTAAATAGCCCACATAGCATACCTAGCTTCAACCTCAGTGGCAGATCTTCAGCCTCAGTAGCAGTGTACCGATGTAGCTGAGTGTAGCAGTTACCAGAACGTGACTATCCATGCCTTTCTCCAATCATGCTCCTTATCAAGGAGAAGTACGTGACTGCTATAGGTTGTGGAAAGTCACATTGGAACAATCTATAGATACTTATACTGATACAGGAGGAGTATTAGATTCTAATAGATTGATGTGACACTAGGTTAAAATCTGCAGTTTGTATCAGTGATATGTGCCAATGTTAGTCTTTAGAATGATTAAAAGAGACAAATGTAATGGGTTGGTAAATTGCCTGATGGGTACAGGAAAGATATGACAAAATTGCTATTTTTAACTTTCAAAAGGTAGGTATGTAAGTGCAGCCCTCTAAGCCGAGTTCTATGCAGCCCTCTAAGCCAAGTTCTATGCGCTCACTAAAGCCCCTTTCCCACTGGGTGCATATAGTCACGTTTCATTGCATAATGGTAAAAATCTAAAAACGTGTCCAAAAGCATTGGTTTGCACGTTTCTCATGGGCCTGGTTTTACATGTTAACTGGTGTTACACGTAGCAGTTGCATAGTTATACATATCTATGCAATTGGTTTGCATAGGCTTGCAAAGCCATCACGACAGCCATGCATTCACTCACGTATTTATACACACACCTGCAAATTCAGTCCTTTGCAGTGACAAATAGCCCTTTGCATCATCAGGAACTCAAAAAATTATCATTACAACTGCAATCTACTTGCGTTTCATTGCATATGAATGCATACTGATGCATAGGCAATACATATGTTGGCATAGGGCTGCATTTAGATTGCGTTTTTTGACATAGGCCTGCAAAGTGCCTTGCATTGCATTGCATATAAAACCAAAACGCAGGCCTAATGCGTTCAAATTAAACATGTTTAATTTTTCTGCCCTCAATGCGTGTTTATACACGTTTGTATGCGTTTGACTGCATACCTATGCATAACATTGCATACCATTGCATATGCTGTTGCGGATCCATTACGTTTCATGGATCCGTATTCAAACGCAGACCAACGTGTCCAGTGGGAAAGGGGCTTTATAAGGTGGACTGATGAAATAGGAGTGAGAGTCCTAAACATTTTAGACATTTACCTCATGTGAAGGATCTTTTACTTACCCGCATAGACACTGATACAAGCGGAAATCTCATCCAAACAAAATCAAGCTGTGATTTTTGCTCATGAAGGACCACTGAAAATTTTGGATTCCCCAACAAGGGTTCAAACTCATACAGGCGAAGACCTTCAGTGGAACAGTCTGGAACCTTTAGCCACTCAGCTGCCTGAAATATTCAGGGATATATACGATAATAGCTTAGATGCAATATGCGATAACCGTGTCTCGTATTGCGATTATGAAAAATTGTGCGATAAATTCACAAGCAAGAGATTTGTCTAAAAATTAGCAAATTGTAGTTGAAAGTTGCAATTTCATTGAAATAAATTTGCAATAAAATATTTACTTTAATTCGCGATAACAATATATTTGCGATAAATCGTGCAGCCCTACCTCGAAAGCTAGAAACCTTCATAAGGAAGACAGAGCAACAGGTCCATTAGCAAATGAAATACATAAGTCTCACACGTGGGGCTCTATGTACTAAATTGTTCTGGCAGTGGCTTCGTGCTGCTTATTAATAATTCCTTGCTGGTCCATCCTTTGTCCTGCGCTACCTACCTTTAATCTGATGAAGTTGCTGCAGAGGTCAGACACAGGGCACACAGGCAATATCTTCTGTATTTCCGTGTAGGTCAGAGAATAATTCTCTGAGAATTATGAGGGCTGCAAGTGTTTCAATCTCTGCTTCTTGTGTCTGGGCAGTGAGTTGATGTGAGAGCAGAAAAGGAGAAAGGGGGAGGGGGGGGGGTCAGGGGGATATGAGGAAGGGGGTTATGAGATGGTGTCCTATCTTTCTTCATAACACATAACACGAAGCAGGAAAAAGGGCATGAATTACCATGAATTCTACTCATAACAACCAAACGAACAAATTGGCTGGAAACATGGCCGCATTGGTCAGAAATATGTCACGTATAAATTGATAGGACAAGCCAAACCGGCAAGGGACCTAATTGGTGGTGCACTCCGCTGCTATCTCTAAGAAGCGAGTTCCATTCACTGTCACCTCATCATTTGCATAGAGAAGTTCCAGTCTCTGCAAAAATATACATGACATAGAACCTTTTCACCCACCCTGAAAATTATTAGTTGTCCTCAAGCTTAAATTTAGATTTGGCACATACATGAGCTTTTAAGCTCCATAGCTGGTAAAACAAGGTCAAATCATGATGTTTGAACTAGTTTTCTACAATCTGTAATTCTGCATGGATGAAATAAAGGCTTTTTCCTTTAGGCTATTTATTCTGAAACCTGACACTGCAGGCATTCCCCCATGTCGTGGGTGAAGTCACAGATAAGGCTTGGCCAGGTCCAGTTAATTGAATGAGGTTAGGATCAAGACAGAAAAAAAGTGTGACTTACTTTCCATTACTTTTGCTAATCAACTGGGTTGTTAGGTGTAGTTAGTTTCCCATTGTACTGTTGCTTTACACCTTGATATATATCTCCACAACACATTATACTCAAATAAGTCAAATTACATGGTCTTATCAGATAGTCTGGGATCGCTCACTGTAATTTTAAATACACTGTAAATAATTTGTGTACTTTCTGTGCATTCTGACCTATGCCAATTATTATTTACTCAGTCTAGTTCTCATTGCTCCAAGTTAGTGTGGGTTTTGTTGACCAATCTTGTCGATCATCTGTCAGTTCAGGACAGTATTGATGATCGAGATGCTTGTGGTAATCTATTGAGTGAAATAGGTCTGGCTGCTAAAGATCTACGCAGGCACCTTTTTTCTGCCCGCAACCGCCCCGCGCCCGCACAATCCTGCCCACACCCACCCTGCGTCCGCAGTCTCTGCCCACAACCGCCCCGCACACTGAAAAAAAGGATTGTCTGACAACAAACAATAATTGTCCAATATGTGTCCGATCAAGCGATTGTCGAATCCAGACAATTGAATTGTTTTAAATGTCAATGAACTTGTTTGTTTCATTCAATTGATTGTTTAAACCAGACAATCAATTGAATGAAACAAACAAGTTCATTGACATTTTGAACAATTCAATTGTCTGGGACTCTGGGTTACACAATCGCTTGATCAGACACATATTGGACAATTATTGTCTGTTGTCAGAAAATCCTTTTTTTCAGTGCACCCACAGTCTCTGCCCGCCGGTGGCAATCTTGAAGTTGTATGATTGAGTTTACTTCTTTCATTTTGTATTTTGTTTGTAAAGTATATTATAAGATATAAGATACCAAATTGCTATATGTATTACAATATTTTGTTCTTTTTTTAAATTAGTGCAAAAGCAATTTTACAGTGTCCCAAACTCCCAATTATACATATCTATGTGACTCCACTCACTTTATTATATTGCTTCAGATTCAGAGTCAGATAGACCCAAAGCAAAACCTGAGCTGCTCAACTTGAGCTTCTTTCTTGGTTTTTATCTATCAGATCTGTTGAGCCCTTGTAATCAGAAAGTTTCCTATTCATTTTGTCTATTGAAAACTGACAGGGTGGTTTTTACATGGTCATTACAAGCTTCTGCAACCCCATACTATGGTTCAAGCTTAGCAGTTCTTAGACCCTCATAATATGGGGTTTTATAAGACCAGCAATTTGAAGGCACATTTGGTGTTCATAGACATTCATGGGATGACAGTCGTTGAAACCAAATTGCCATCTGCAAACAATGGCTGTCAAGAAATGACACAAAACAGACTTTGAAAGAAAGAACAGAAGTTTGAAAGTTGAAGACTTTTGCGGTATGAAGAACGAGAAATAGCAAATTTGAAAGACAGGGTCAACCGCAGTCCAAATGCTGTCTTTTGCGACAAGTTATGCTAGTGTCTCACGAGAGTGGTTAAGTGACGGCGAAGTTGTAGAGGTGCCAGGAACTCAAGTTTCGCCAACTTTTGGGCGTTTCAAGCCATTTTTGGACAATTATATAATCAATTAAAGATTATAAATCGTCGTTGATGGTTCCTATTACGACGAGGCTCTCGTTTTCTACGCCGAATCGCTCGTAATTTCTGACGAAACAAGAAGAGACTTGTGTCGGCGAGTTGTGAGGAGCCTCGTCGCAGTTCCATTGCTTCAATGTTAAACTAGATTCGCCCAAGGAGTCTCTTGGTTCGCCCAATCTGCCTCTAACTTCGCCCTAGCATCCTCTTACTTCGCTCTAATCTTCAATTACGCCCAAGCAAATACCTTTTACGGTGAAGCAAGTAGCTGTTTCGGCGTTTCAACAGCCTGTTTGCGTCGGCGAGTTGTTCTCTTTTTTCGCCGAAGTTCCATTGACTCAATGATAAGTAGCCTCGCCCAAGCACTCTCTAGCTTCGCCCAACCTGCCTCTAACTTCGCCCAAGCTGTCTCTAACTTCGCCCAATCATTTTGGGGGTCTTTCAGGTCTTTTGCATCGTGGCTTCTTGCTTCGTAAAGATTCAACAGGTTGAATCTTTCGTGAAGCAAGTTCTTGCCTCACCATAAGGTCATGTGACTTCTAGGAACTTTTGGCGAGGAAGTTTAAGAAGCGCCGTAGACGAAAATATCGTCGCCGAATTGTTGAATGTAGGTTAAAAACCTCCCTCTTTCCTGGAAAAGCAAGAAGCGACGCGACAAGAACGCTCTGTTACGTCTCCGTGTGATCTAGGCATTATAGACAATTTTGAGGCATCAGAAATGAAATATTGCATGAAAGAATGATTTTGAATAATTATTTGAAAGCCTAAGGCACTTTTATGTAGCAGCACTGAAGTCTTCTCAAGAAAATTTTGACACTTTTTCAGTTCAGTTTCTAGTGTATTACTACTTAAACAATGGGCGTATACTATCTTAAGATAATACGTCAATGCTCACGCGGGGGGTCAGTGGGGGCTGCGGTCCCCTTGGCATCAGGGCAAATGGCATATCAGGGCAAACCCTGATCAACATAAGGGAAATCCACTCCCTGGTCACATCCGTAAAATGTTAACATTTCAGAGTGAAATAGCCACCCCCCCCCCCCCCCCTGCGAAACGGCCATCCCGTACGCCTATGCCACTTGCAGTCAGGAATCCAAAAACGACTGTAACCAATAGTCCAATTTCACTGATGGTTCTTTCAGTTAACACTAGGGGAAAAGTGTGAATACTTCAATCCCATTTGCTGAGAGACTCCAAGCTAGAGTATTTTTGGTGCATTTTAAGTAACTTTAAGACTTGGTCATCCGTTCAGTTTAAATTTTGAAAGTTGTGTTTTTGGATTTAGAGTGCATACATCTCCTATGTGTGAAAAGCAAAATTAATGAAGAATTGGAGAATTACAAAACAAGTTATTTGGGGTCAATGTTCAGGCCATTCAGTGAAATAGGTATATTTCCATGTTTTATTGCCACTGTAAGTTAGTGACTGAAGATGGCTTTGTCTTTAAGAAACTATTGTTGTTTTGTCCGAAGAAGCCTGAAACTATATCCTCATTCATGCAGTCATGCAACCTGGAGACTTATAGAAAGGCCACTCAGTTCAGAGGTATCATTGTTTGGCTAACTTTAGGCTTGTAATGGAGCACCCTCTAACACTCGTATCACATCAGGAGAAGTTTGCAAGACATGATTTTTATGGGAATCGTATAAATGGGAAGTCTTCTTTTGTCCTTGCTTTGGTAAACTTTGTAAAGTGATATTCTCTTGTTTTGACATCAAAATCTTTTGATCGTCAAATGCGCAGCAACAATTTTAAGATGTTGCTGTCTATACGGTACTCTGTTGACAACTGTGGCAATGTGGGTTTTTTTTTACTGTAGTATACATGTACGCAGTGTATATACTGAAGAGACATTGCGTATTGCAGGCAAGTCACATACCGCAAGGAGGTTTCATACTGTGTGCAAATTGCATATCATGGTTGTCAAATATTGTAGGGAAGGGAGGTTGCAGGAACCACTGTTCTTAGAACCCACGAATGAAGGTGCTCATCTTAATTGTAGAATCTTCTGTCTTTCTCTTAGAACTCGATACATCGTACGCTCACGTGACAGTCCAAGACTCCGCAGATGCTTCAATTTAGTTTGCGAACTTTTTCAAGACTTCAAGCAAATTCTGTAGGTTTTTGGGCTTTTGAGGCTCTACTGTCTGTGCTAAGGAAGTACCTTGATGTCTTAAGATCCAGTATTCATGTCTCCAAGACATTAAGCATGGTAGATACAGATGAAAGATGCAGATCAATCATGACATTTCTGTACTATGTGCTATAAAATGTTTAAGAGCTATGGTGAGATTGGTGACGCCACTTTGTTGGGCCACTTGTTAACGTAATTCACTCAATCGGTAACACTTGTGACGTCAGTTACATGACAACAGATGCATAGATGACACTTCGCTATGAGTCTCCTTATTTATATCTCCGTTTCCGTCAATCTTGCATCTTATAGACTGTTTGAATTCTTTGCCCGGGTAATCTGTGTTGGATTTTCATCCTGTGCCGCAAGCGGATATTGCCTCACAGCAAGCTTTATCACTGAACCACTCTTTCAAGCTGTGTGTCTATCGAAGCCAATTGTCCTTCAGCATTTGGCGTTACAGTACTTGGCTTGACTCTTGCATTGTCCGGGTTGTGAGAGGAAGATGTTGTGATGAGATGGTAATGATGTTGTCTGTGGCTTTTAAACAGAGTGTTCCTCCACAAACCAGATATAAAAAACAGGGAAAATGTTGACAAAAAATTACCTGCAAGGAAAAATCAGGAAATTTGAAATTTGGCCTCAAATTCGGGGAAAACACTGGGAATTTGTTTTTACGTGAGTTAATGCGTGAAACAAACCCTCTACTTCAAGCAAAAATCTGTAGAAGTTGTAGTCTTTGGTTTCCGATTAGTTGTGATAAAAGACGATGAGGCCGAATGATGTCAGTTTATCAGTAAAAAATCATGGAATTTGTTTGCCAAATTTCGGTTGGTACCCTGATAGTGTATATACTTTTAAATGTTGTTTGTCTTTGAAGAAGTAATGTGGTCTCAAGCCTGTGTCTCAGAGTTGTCTTTCTTAGTGATTCTTCCGTTACAGATCCCAAAATACTGCCCTCATAGTGTCTTTAAGGAGTAGAAAACGATAAAACTCTTTCATGATACGGTATTGATGCCACTTGGTGACGCAATAAACTCAATCAGTGACACTTGTGACGTCAACGACATGACGACAGATGCCTAAGTGACACAGAGTGACTGTTTGAGTGTCATCTTATATAGATACATCTTCCTCATGCATTTGTATTAGTCTCCAGCATGTATAATGGTGTATAATGTGTAATTCATGTTGTCTGAGATAGCAGATGTCTGCAACATGAATATTTGAGATAATATGTCTTGAGACGTTTTGGATGGGAGATATTGGAGAATAAATATATTCTAGACTTTGGAGTATACGAATTGCTGCAAGAAGTTGAAGTTATGTTTCGCTTTGTCAATTCAATAAGTCTTTTGCATAACCAACATATCTCTAGGAATCTTTTAATGTTAACGATGATAAATGCTGAATAACTGGACATAACCCCAGATATTAGCATATTTAGATGGTGCGGCTTTAGTCGTTGGCAGATTTACTGAACATGTCATTGACCAAACATGTGACAGAATTACTGGCAATAACCGAAATAATTAGCAGAATTACTCAATGTGACTGCTAATAGTTAGCAGGTTTACTAAACATTGCCAAATATTTGGCAGAGTTACTGGTAGTAACCCTCAATTATTACGAAATCATTGGACATAAACCCCCCAGACATTTAATTTAGCAGAATTGCCAAGAAGAGCCCCAAATTCACAACCGTTATGAACCAATTCAACAGCGTCCACAAATAAAAACCATTCCCAAGATATATCCAAATTTCTTATTCAGAAAGCATAGAACAATATTTGAAGTGGTATGGCTCCACAAGCCACCCTCACCAGCTGGTATATTTCATAACATGATCTTTAATTGAAAGTAACATGGTCTGGTGTAGGGTTCCTGGGGGAATATTCAACTTGCTGGAATCACAATCCAGGATCACAAACCGGATCAGATCCAGATAAAATCCAGATAAGCATTTGCTGACAGACAAACAATAACAGGATCATACAGACCTGCTCTGGATCAACCTGGATCTCAATCAGAATACTGACATGTTAAAAAGGGTGATAGGGAAAAGGTGAAATTGGTTTAAGATAGGTTTTCTGATGCAATAGTATACTCCAATTGATACGAGTGTCTATTTGTGTAATACAAATATTGGATCAATATTAAGATGGATTTAAGGTTACAATCAGGTTTTTTGTAAGATTTACAATTTTTTTATATATTAAAGTTGTGATGTGGAGTTTTGGGGACCTGAGCCTCACCCTTCCTCTCCGGTCCGAAACCGGTCCACAGCAGGTGGTACCGGTATTCCCAACTGGTATTTATTTGCTTGTTGACATTCGTTAGGTCTAATAATTTTATATACAAATTATTAATTATTACAGTTCTGCCGGAACAACAATTTTAACATCAATAAAATCTGATTTATACAAATTTGACCATTTCAACTTACTGACAGCACCTGCCCACTGTGCCAAGCTATTGGTTTATTTTGGAGTTAATTCCTGAAAGCTCACGGATCAATCTGATGAAAGCTTTACTGCTCAGAGATGAAAGGGGTGGCCATTTGGCGGTGATTTGGCCAAGTTGTTGCACTTAAGTTCCGCTGTGATTACCAACTGTGATTAGTGCAATAGGGGTAAAAGAGAGTGCAAGGGTCCCAATGACTGGATGGAAGTGTTTATACAGTAGAACCTGTACTAAACTACCCTTCCACCTGATTGTAAGACCATTATATCAGACCACCTGCAATATGAGAATGATAACTAGACCAAGTGACTGTACCCCTGCCCTCTTAAAAGACCACTTTATGGCTCAACTTAAAGCTATTTCGTCTATAAATTGAACCAAAGACCATATAGTTGTAAAAAAGCTTCAGGTCTTACCACATTCAAGAACTGCTGTATAATGCAGAACTTGTAGGCCTGTGTGTGTGAAGTCATTCTTGCCTTAGACCTACAGTCATTGTGCATAATCTGATATCTATATATTTGCATGGAAGACAGACCCCCTTCTAGAGACTACACTGGTCAACGAAAGACCACTCTTGAAATCAAGTAGAAGAGATGGTCTCACTTGACAGGGACCAATGTATTACAGTACAATGTATATATATATATATACAACAACAGTTTACTGCTCACGATTGAAAGACTGCCATAGGCCTATCTGTTAGTATATCTGGAGGTATTACTATGAGTACTTACTGAACTTTTACTGCATTAGCAGTCAATACAAACTGCCTGCCAATCCAAAGTATTGACCAACTTCAAAGAGCTGCCATATCTAAAAGCCATATCTATCCATTGACCGGTGGCAAATCACTAGAACTATCAGGCTGACTTCCATTTTCCTGGGGAAATTGAGCAGAAAAGGGTGATTTTGTGATAAGTTTTTGCTGTGGCCAGATATTACACTGGCTCTTCTGGTATATATTGCTCATCGATTGGAAGAATGTTATCTGAGATTGGCAGTGGTTTGCTGACTGTTGTGTTTTATGAAGAATGGGTGTCTTTGACAAATTGTTTTTGTGCGACACAGTGTGAAGGATGTGTTTCAAGATCGAATTCATAATGAATATATGTATGGAAAATGTGTGTGTGCTGGTATGGAATCTGTAGAAAAAAATGTTTGGCCAGACGTAATTGATCTTTGGCTTCTTGAATCTTCTAAAAAAAATACAATCACTATTTTGTCACTATGTCAATTTGATAAAAATTGCGGGCAAGCTCAATTATTTTTACTGCAGGCATGCAGAAAACCTGTAAATGTCAGTTAATCCAAGATGCTAAAAGGCGAGAAGAAATAAATAAAAAAGAAGCTGCAACATATATGTTGGACAAAATTTAATGAATGGAAAATATATAAGTTCCTTACTTTAAAAAAAGTTCATTCAAAGTCAGACAAGGAGATGAAAATTATTGAGACCTAAAATGTTGAATGCGCAAGAAATTGAAATGAAGGACAGTTCTTGTTCGAATCCGGCTCACGCCGCGCAACGACAGGTCACCTGGACCTGTGTTGGACGGCTGTTTCAATCATCCTTTGCCTCATTTATGTGTTCTCCTCCTGTCCTAAGTCCAATTGAGTAAATGCAGGACATGAAGATCAATCATCTGTCCATCCATCCATCTTGTTTAACACTGAATATGCATTATCGATGAATGTATTTGAAAAAATATATTCTTTTGCAAATTGTTGTATCAATACTAACTAAATTGAGTAATTTTATTTTTTGTGTGGATATATTTGATGATGAGTGTAAGAAATGTCTAGAAGATATGGATGAATATATTTGATGAATTTTGATGAATGAATACGCCTGATTGATCGATACCTGCAGTCCTCTGCAGAGTCTGAGCGCGACTCCGAAAATTGATGAAAGTGTAGGCCATATTGTCATCGCTATTTCGATGAGAAATGAAAAGTTTTGTTATGGCGATCACGAAGTCGTAGATTAAAAGAGGAAAAAGCTTTGTATATTGAACAGCAAAGGAAGGGAGCAGCAGCTGGGGTGGTTGCAATGATGATATTTGTTGATGCAGCCAGTTGCAAGGGTGCCTTCCCAAGCCACAACCTTGTATATGGATGAATAGGAGTGTCTCCAGCACTCTGTGGACCCAGTCCATCAATTGGCCACATGTGACCCAATAAAATCAATCTGTGATGGAGAATGCTAGGAGGACAGGGCAGGCAGACCAAGAGAGACCAAGAGACTGAAAAGCATGGGTAGGAGAGAAGAGGAGGACGGGGAGAGTGAGGGAGAGCAAAGAGAGTGGGCAATTGGCAGGGACAGATCTATACTTAAGACCCAAGGAATAGATGGATTATTGGTGATTGGGGCTTTGCGTCCTGTATCTTTGCTCTCATGAAGGTTAATTAGGACAGAAGGAGGACAGAGTGATGAAGTGGAGGATGATTTAAACTGCTGTCCAACATCGGTTCCGATGACTTGACCAGTGCTGGAATCGAACCAGGACTCAAAGTGCCACTATTGAACTAAATCCTCCCCTTTTTTTATCTTTTTTTTTCATTTGGAATGGAGATGGAGGTCAATATGTATTAGTAGTCAATGATTTAAAAAACCTATGCAGCAAGAATCGGACTGCAACTACCGAAAGAAGCTATACCTTCGAAGCAAAGGAGTGTCCTCAGTCTTCAGTTGTTAAGTCCTTGGCGCTGTGTCTTTAACGTTTGGTATTGTAAATACAAACCCCTTTCCCCAAAGGCACACCCTTAAATCCGCCCCTGTATGGAGACGGCAGAATCTGAGAAATGCAATAGGAAGATGCTCCATGGGCCAATAGCTAGACTCAAGGGAGGTCCCCCCAGGTCCCCATGCCAATAATCATAAGGGCAACTCAATTCGGCAATGTCATCAATATGCTTTGCAGATATGCATACACACAATGGCATTGGGGGTGTGATATCATTTGCCCCAGGCCTTTCTAGTGGCCCAGTGGTTAAGTAGTTCAAAATTTATTAATTTATATCACTTCAGGTCTTGGGTTTGGTGCTCAACCAGGAAATTAGATTCGTGAGCAAATGCAATTGTGCAAAATGTATGATGTCCTTCATGTTGGTGCATATGCCGAAGCAAAGTAGAAACTCCCTCCGAAGTACTGTGCTCTTGTACAACAAATGAAGCTCTTGAATTATTAGATACCTTGTGAATATGCAGACCTGTACAAAATATTGAAATCTTAAAAGAGTTGAGGAACTTGAAAAGTTTCAATCAAAGTAGCTACAGAAGCAGTTTTGTGATTTTGTATTGTCCAGTGTCCACGTATAGGCATTTGATTTTTTTGCAGTATTTGTCGAAACCAAGTATGCTGTGTTTCTCGACTGTAAAAAAAATGCAACGGAGTCAAAACAAACATCACCACAAAGCATTGTGATATCAGTGTTTACAAGCAAATAACCCATCTGATCCTCAATCTTCCCATCCCTGGAGAACTGAAATAATTCCCCTGGTAGTCAGGCGGTATTTGTTACAATTGCAAGGCTACTTTAGACAAGCTGCCAACTCTAGTTTTTCACTTGAACTTTGTGGTTCACACTATAATAAAGGTAATCCAACTTGTTGTCAACATCACACATTGATTTTTAATTATTTTGTAATCAAATCAAATTACGGTAATTAATTAGCATAAAATCGCAATTTGATACAGCTTTGTAGTCAATATGTGCATCATAATGCATGTAATATCATTAATTTTTCTTGATGAATGATCTTATCATTAAGGTGCCAGTCTGGTGGATAACTATAGATATCATAATTATTATAATATAGGTGAATTTTTTACAATAATGACCAATTTGGTGTCATAAATTACAAATTTGTTTTGTGTGTCAAGGTTAATCAAAACCACAAGCACTGGCATTTCTCTGGTACTTCTACAGACTATGAAATATCAAATAGTTACAAGAATTGATAATTTGGATCATCAGTGATTTATGCACATATATCTTAATTTGCTTCCATGCTCAATTGCTCATGACCAATACCCAGGGAAGAGTTGCCGGGATTCCAATCTCAGTGTCACAATTGGATAGCTTCATGTTTGACTTCAAATTGTTCTTATGAGAAGACCCATCTCATCCAAAGTTCTTCATTTTCATCTATTGAGAAGGGGTAGTAAATAGTGATGGCAAAATGAATTCCCTTAAGCATATAAAAACAATACTAATTGTATCTTATCATTCTTAGGTGCAACAAAAAAGTTAGGTACCCGTGTCTCCTACCACCAAACTTCATCTGATGATTGAAAATCTTCTGTGATTAGTTGTCATGATCTTCAGACTGGTAGCCTAAAGATTTAAATGAAGAAAGGAAAGTTTATTTTGTGCTTCTGAACTCTTGAACTGGTGAAGTTACTCAGATCTTGCTTAGCACCACTTTCCAAAGATATTTGGAATAGCATTAAGCAAGCTTTTCGCTGATTGTATTTGCTTTTTTAGTATTTTCTTTTTAGAAATTACTGGTGATCTCAGAATTTGCAGTGGTCAAAATTCCGTCCCATTGGAAAACATGGACACAGTGAATGAGTATCCTCAATAGGAGCATTTTGAAGAGAATAGGTCGATTGTCCTCAGAAATGGAAGTTTTATGTCATGTTAGTGTGATTAACTTATTTTCTAAGAGTTCAACCAGCTTTTCTCTACCATCAAAGACAAGTTTAGCTAACAGTAACATTACCTCCAAAGTCTGATGTCTGCTGCTGAAAACTGTCTCGAACGCATTGTACATTGCTTGCATGTAACAACTACAAAGCATGGATCCTCAAGCCTGGAAAAGTTTGGATGACAGCAACAATGATATTTTGTCATTTCATAAAATAACATTTCGTTTACAGCCAGATCTGAATCAATAGCACAAGATGATGAATATGGCTATCTTTGACTCGCAGTCAGTGGTAATGCTCTTGAAAAGTATATTTCTCCATTTCACTCTGCCTTTCCAGGGTTGTACAAGAAATAAAAAGATAATTCTTGAGTTGAACCATGACAGGCATGTTCACTTCATCATGAGTGATGGAATGGAAGGAAGGAGCAAGATGACCCTGAATGTCACCAAAATTGTCTAAATCCTCACTAAGTAGAATAATCCCTCAAACAAGACCTATGTTATGCATTTAATGCAATGACCTAAGTTGCTGTAACAAGTCACAAGTGCTGTGTGATATTGGGAATGGTTGGCACTTGGCAAATATTGCAAACATTTATTTCTATGAGAATGGTCAAATTCTCTGAACTTTGAAAATTCACAAAGCACGTGAATGGCCGACAGGAAACCACCAGGTGAGAGAGACAATTCCCTTCCAGGTAAGCTGTTGTGGCTAACTGTCAACCAGAGTTTGCCTGATTATATATGGCCTAAAAGACCAGGAACCTCATCTTCCACCGCAGAACCAAAGGTGGAACCTAACCCCCTGCACAGGACTATCCTTTTATTTGAAAGACATATCTGATTATAAATTTATAATGTATCAGGAACCTCATCTTCCACCACAGCTTCTGGTCAAGACATGGGTATCAGTTGAATGAATGCTACTATTAGCTAGTTGTTGTACTCCTGTCTGATCAGTAGGCCATATCTAAAATGAAAGATGAACACAACAATTCGGAAGAGGGTGACCAACTGGTCATCTTAAAAGTATTTGATGTCATGCATAAGTATCCAGATACAACTCTTTGTGTGTTCTCAGTGGATACTGCCTTCAATCTCTTGATAGCTTTTCATGTATAACATATATTCCTATAATTAGACAACATTGGTTAGGAGTAAATTTGGGTGATTATGCATACAAGACACCTATAGATACCTGAATTGGTAAGGAGAAAACAGAGCTGATGATATGATAGTGTTTTTTAAATAAACAATTTAAAAATACTGGCTCATTTTATTAAAAGGCATTCTGCAAGCAGATGACACACAACATCTATGATCCATAATTTGGAGTCACAAGCAATGAGACAGAAATTTGACAGTTGAGATGGGAACCACTTTCCAAAAAGGAAAGGAGGGAAAACAACTGCCCCTGGTATACAGTGCACTGATTCCCTATACGTGTACATTTTCAGCATACTAGAATACATGTCCGCGACAGGCCACATCTTCTACCATCTGCTGATTACTACTGGTTTGCTAGTTTACAAGTTCTTAAAAGAATCTTTTACTGCCACCCACCCACAATCGCACATCACCGTGACATCAGAGCATCTTGTCTGGTGCCCCAGACAGCCACAAGACTTGCTTTTACAGCCCAGGATCATCTTTAAGCAAAAAAAGAAGCTTAGAATGGAGGTACATCCCCGTACGCCAACATATATATATTATGTTATTGGATGAATCCCCAGGACAGACCATCACATGCAACCTTTAGTCCTGATATATGCATCCAAACAAGAGATTTGTTTCTTTTTAGTGTCACATTAATCAAAGGCGATGTCTAAGGTTTATTTATGACCTTTAAAGTTTTTAAATAGTTTCCAACTGATATCTCAAAAAAAAGTTATTTACCTAGGGGGCCAGAGGGTTCAACCAGACACGAGCTTCTTTAAAAGGTTGTGTAATATGGATGGATTAATTAATTAATTAGACCCTCTGACAGGGACATCTGCCTTTCCAAACAGGTGCTCTGTCCATGTTACACTCGTTCTTTATTAACTTGGTCTCTATTTCTATGATCTGTTCATGTGATACATCAAATTAGGGGTAAAACCCCACATCAGTCACCAGTTTGACCACCTTGACACAAACTTTTTGAACACAATTGTTTTATTTTAAACAGTGTAAAGTTTATAGATACAGCAACCGGTTGCCACTCACTGGTAAACAGAGGAAGCTGTTATTGAGTGAATCCAGATTCATAATGTCAGATGTCGAAACTATGACAAGCTTTGTTATTTTTCATATTATCATGATTCTTCAACAGAGGGGTCATAAATCACCTCCAATCCCCTGAAACCATCATTTTTGGATTCCTTGACCTGAAATACCCCTAATTTGATGTATCGCTTGAACAAATAAGAGAAATAGTGACCGAGTTAACAAAGAACTAGTTTACGGCGGCCATCTTGGACGCCATCTTGAATAACATGGATTGAGCAGCCAATTTGAAAGGTTGTGGACCTGAAGGATGTTCCTGAGGGTCTAAGCATCCAATCCATATGCTACAACCTTTCACAGCAGTTAAAGTGTGGTCGTCCAAAAAATTGGCATCCGGCCCCCGAGGTATTTTTTAGCGTTTTTGATGCGAAACTTCATAACATGAAAAAATAATTAATAAAGCCAATGTAGACATGACAACAAGCTTAGATTTATTCCTTGGGATGTTAATGAAGATATAGCAGTGAGAAATCAAAGTTGGCAGGCACTCCAAAGTAGATTACATATGCCGCCTGACTATGGGTATTATCATAAGACTTTGAAAACGAATATGATGCAACTATGTGCACTTATGTCTAAGTCAGCTTTCTATAAGCCTAATACCCAAGTGTCGATTATTGCAGCGATTTGAGCTTTATTTTTCTTAGATCTTCAGTACTTGTACCTGTCTCCAATCTCTCCATGGAATTGGGACTTATAAGTCGTAGTTTTCTGATGGTGAACATTACTTGGCAAGTTAGTATCTCTGCGCTGACTTGGTCCCGCTGGTTTCCATGTGGGTTTCTGATGACACATCTATTTTACATTGTTTCCCAGCTCAGGAATCGAACTTGTGTCCAGATATTTAGCAACCCGGAGGGCACTTAAAATTGTGCCATTTTACTGACCTTCTTTCTTGGGATATGTTTTGCTCTTTTGCAGTTTGATGACCATTTTCTCCCCTGATTGCACATTGGAGAGGGTAAGCTCAATGATCGTGTGCTTGACTGCCAATCGCTGGATACCGGGTTCGAATCCAGCCGTTGCCAGGTCGCCCATGTGGGATGGCAGTTTTAATCGTCCTTTGACTCATTGCCATGTCCTCCTCTCCTATAATTAGCATCCCAAGTGCATAAATACATGATGTAAAGCCCCAATCATCCATCCATTGCCTGATTGCCCAATGGGTGTAACAATGTAGGACATTCAGCCCAATCCTCCATCCATGCATTCTCAAAGTCCATTGGTATGGATTATATTCCAGGCATTATATTCCAACCGCTTGTGGATGATGGTTCCCTTCAAAGAAAATGACACAAGCTGACAGGTTTGCACCCAACTCCACTTCAAAGAAATAGTTGGCTTACTGCTACAACAACTTCCACTGGAGAACCCTGCAGCCCTAGGCTATGTTTAGAAACCATCCCAACCTAATAAGACTGCAATTTTCCTTTTAAAATGCCTTTAAAATGCCTGAAAATGCTGCTTAGGTAAATTTCCTCAACATTTATTCTACCTTATGCCCATGGCTTAAATTCTGCAGCCTTCATGCTGAAGTTCAAAGCATGCCCCATGCATCAGAATTGAAGCTTCTCAGTTAACATTGCGTTTATAGTATCTCTTACTATCTTGAATTTAACCTGAGGCTTCCTAGCTTTTGTGTACATGTCTGACTTCGAGTGTCTTTGAGTGTTTTGGGAGAACGTTCTCATTCGGATTTTAGACCTATAGACTCCTACAGCTCATTTGATATCATATAGCTGCCACTCAACTTTAAAAAGGGGACTTTTATGCCATTTTATTGTAATTTTTTTAATTTAGAAAAAAATGGAAGAAAGAAATCCTCTCCTTTTAATGTCCTTTTCTCCTCTGAAAAACCTTTAAAACGAGATCTTAACAGCTGCTTATACCCAAAGTGAAAACTTTTGTGCAATCGTGACTCCAGACATTGTATTTAAGATTTAACACAGATTGAACTGGGTTGAAATACTCTTTTGGCATTAGGTTAGATTTAATTAGTGATAATTTCACACTTTCTTGTGAATATTCTCAAAAATTAAAGGGATTATATGTCGTGATAAGCATATCGTGAAATCTTCTTGTCGTTTAATGTTTTCTTTTGTGTGTTTTTTTTTTTACACGATTCTTGGTATAAGAATTTCCTTTGATATAAGTGTAGAATAAATGTAAAGTTATAAATACCTTTTGTGCATTTATTATGCCAGGTAGGGTTGACCGATACCAGTTTTAACCTTCCGATAGCAACACCGATACTGAAATTTTTATACCAATATATATTAAAGGTAAAAAGCAGTTTTTTGCTTGTTTTTTGTTTTGTTTTGTGATTCTAATTCCAAAGATGAATAAAGTTTTCTTCATCTTTTTGAATATTTCCATATCATCAGTTACATACAGAGATATCCAATGCCAATACTATCAATGGTATCGGTACCTGCATTGTATCAGTATTGGTTCATCTGTAATCATGCCATCCTTCAGTCTTCAGGGCTAGTGATTCCATACGCCCTTCACCCAAGCCCCACTGTTATCTCTATTTCACCCCCTCCTCAGTTGGCCACTGCGACCAGTTTTGCTCGGAACTTTCTGCTGCAGTAGACCACAGAGGCCAAGATGTGTGTCACAGGATGGGGTGTCAATGGGTGCTTTAGGCCAGCTGTCAACATTCTTGTGGCTTTGAATGTAAATCCTCTCACTTAAGCCAACTTTAATAGCTTTTAGTGTGTCCGTTTTCAATATAGGGCCTACCAAATAGCAAAACAGTTGATCATATTTATAACCTTTCTTGTTAAATTTTGTCACAGCAGCAGCTTCAGCTCTTTGAGCTCAGCAATGTGGTTAACCACACTTTAAAGATGCAATTGTGTCAAGTTTTGTTGGGTCATGACCCTGTGAGTCATATATGACCCAAATAGAGATAAACCTGGGGCTTGTCTGGAGGGGGAGGTCCTACCACCCCCGACAGCATGGAGGATGTAATCATGCGTGTTTTAAAGATATTTTTCGTAACTTTGAGAAAACTCAGATCAGGAGAAGTTTTTTTAATTTTGTCAAGTAACTTTGCTATGGTATAAACCATAAGATTTTTCAGTTCTGTACAGTGAGTGACGTGTTCTGTAGCTATACACCTATCTTTTGATTTGTATGCTTCAACAATTTAATCTTTGATAATTTTAGTTGCCTCTACAAACAAGGAAAAGTTCCTTACTTTAACAAAAATTAAATCGAAAAATAAAATAAGTTAATAGTGATTTCTGGTGTTGAGTGTTCAGACTACCAAGGTGGCCTTTTCCACTGATTTGATAATGGCATGTTGTAGTGAGAATACATGGGAGGGAGGCATGTCTAATTAGACATTAGACAAATGACATGTTTACCCTTGGTGGCATTTGAATTAGCCATTTCTCAACTGTCTATGAGCTGATGGTTTGAGGGAGGAGGGGAGAAGACTCCCAGGGAGTGTTTGTATGTTCTTAAAAAAGATCATTTGCCCCCTTTTATTTTATGCACAGTAAGGAAAATCATCCATGGGAAAATACAGGCGATTTCTTTCCACTGTCTTTGATATCTCCTGGTCCTTAGATATGGTGTCTCGGAGACTGGAGAGGTAGATATACCTGTTACATCACTGATCAGTGGCCTAACGTATTCACAATAACATTTATAACTTCTACACGTATTTGTCAACAAGAGCATTGACTTTATCACCTTCATTACCTCGTCAGTAATCATGCTAATGTCTACCAATTAGGCAATTTTGAAATTTTTGATCCTTCAATTCAATGTGTAGGCCTATAGTGTATTAATTCAAGCATAAGCTAACCACCAACACAATTTGTGAATAGTACCTACTTACCAGACCTGCAAGCAAAATTATAATTCAAGAAATGTTTTAAAATGTCTCTTAAAAACAGCATGTTTCTCAAAAAGGAATACAAAAAGTATATGATACTTTGATATTTGAGTGTTAAAAGCTTACCAAACACTGGAAAACATATGGGAAATACGTGTGATTTACCAAAAGCCATCTATTGCAACAAGTGTCATTCTATTCAGCCCACATGGAAGCACTTTATCATAAATCCATTCTGGAGTTAGCAAGCAAATCACTGCACGTGTGTTCAAGACATTCCACACAAAATTTACTGCTCACACATGCCCCCTCATCAGCCATTGCAGGCATGGCTTTCTGAAACCAGGGGGGGGGGTTACTTGCTGTATGTTTTGAGCATTGGTTGTATTCTGCAGAGATAAGTTTTTTTAGGGCACCTGCTTTGTAAATTTTGTCGATATTGTATAGTATGTATACCTGTGTAAGAATTGGAAAACGTTGAAAATCCTATGTCAGAAATGCATAACGTGAGAATAAGTGCAACATGTAGTGGGAAAATTACCTGAAGATTCTTGGTCCGGGATCAATAATTTTCTCTGACGTTTTGTCAAATTTGAAATGAAATTCACAAACGCTCAGGAGTAGTGGTGGGATTAGACCATGTTTTTTTTCTTATTCGATAATAAAGCTGGTGTAAATCTTCTGTATTAAAGCACGATTCTAAAAACTGATGGTTTAAATAGCCAAGGTATTAATAAAATGGTTGATTTGTATCCGACTCCATCCAGTGGCAAATTATTTATCCGTCAGGTGATATTTGCCGCAATATCATAATTTATGTATTTATCCAGCACTGTATAAATTTTTAGCGCTTAATCAATGATCATTCTCATTACTTACTTTCCATTTTGTGCCGAGCACATGAAATATTGACATAATATTCAATTGTTTAATGTGTCAAATATTCTACAAAAACAGAAGCAGAAGATTGACTCTCTGCACATGATTCAACAATTGATCATTTCTAGTTATGGAGTTTGATTCTGAAAACCTGCAATACTCCAGGCATACTCATGATTGCTACCCCCCTCCCCTTCTTTCCCTGTTGACTGCATAGGGCATATATGATGTATCCATATGGATTATAATCAGAATTCAGTCCACATGTCTGCACCCTGCCACCTGTTCCAGAGGTCTCTAATGTTTACAGGGTGCACATGTTTCATTCCTGTTGAATATTCAATTGAATTTGCTGTATGGGCATGTGATACACTTGTGTGGTTCATACATGCCCTGCCTGACTGAGTTCTCTGTACTGGGTGACGCCATGTTGTTAGAATTGCATGAACAATAGCTAGAGGTCGCCACATGTCACGGCGCTAACTTTGAAAATGTTTTATGTGTCATTTTTGTGTGAACTCTGTACATGCTATCTTTGTGTGATGTTGAAGTAGCTTGTCCTGTGAAGTTATGTATCTGTTTTGAGGCAGAATCAAAAAGTTAGATTCTAAATGCAGCCTATTCTGAAATTCAGATTATTGCATTGCATTTTCACCTTTGATACTCCACACCTGTGTCCACCTAGGCTAATGAATATGAACAATGCTGCAATGCACAAGATTCTACCACAATAGCCCGACAATACTAGGGAGATGCCATACAATACAATTGCACAGAATAGGGATGCGAACCTTGGACAATCACCTGAGAATTTTGATTGTCAACGTTTCTATAGCACCCTTTCCAGATAAATCTGCCCACATTTCAGCACTTGCTTCTTCTAGAATCACAAGATTGCAAAATCCTACAATTCTCATTGGGTCAGCTCGTTGAAAGTTGTTTGGAGTTCTCTATGCCTCCTTACAGGCAGTGGTTTATAGTGGTGTAAAAAAGGACAAAAACGACAATGTGACAAGGCTTTTCTTATACAGTGACAAAGTGACAATAGCCTTTGTTTCTGTTTAAAGACAAAAAAATATGGGTACTTTCTAAAATTTTGATTCGCTTAAATTATGACGAGGAACAATTTCTTAAATATCGAGACCCATGTACCTTATTTAGAGCAGTGCTCTATAAAGTGTAAGAGGTCTCTACATGACACTACGCTTCAATGAAATTTTGTTTGCAAGATGAAAACCATTTTTTCGAAAGTTGTTTCAGTAATTTCTAATAGTATTTTTTCTTCTGTTTTTCAGCGTACATTATACATTGATGCAAAAATATTGGGCTACAGACAGTTCCAGAATGTGGGAGGACATGACATTATAAGGACGGTTCGTATCGAACGGCGGTCTACAGTTTCTGAAGGAAGATTTCTTTAATTATCTGATCTCTCATAATATTTTTGGCCTTTGCAAATTAATGAAGGATTTACATCCAATGTAACAATTAGATGTTCTAATGTTTCTAACTTGAACAGAAGAAAAATTAACTAATGATACACGAAGTGACTTTTAATCATTTTATCGTGTGACTTCATTTGCAGAGCTGTCTTTTAGATTAAAAAATACATTAATCTCTATTCTACCTCTGCCATTCAATGTTCAAAAATGTATACTTTGTTATGACACTGAGTTACTTACCATTATCCGTCTAATAACTACAAAACAATGTTGTAAACTTCATATTTGCTTCAATGATTCAGAGCGTGATGTCATTCTGAGGCACCTTATAAAAAAGACCTTATCACATTTGTTGAGAATGGCGATGTCCTAGACAAATCAGATGCAAGTAAGTTGCTGAGTATGGTACGGTAATTATAAAACAGAAGAGGCTGGTCTTTGAGACTCTATGACTACCCAGTTGTTTCCCCTAACCAGCAGGTTCTTTTGTTTAGAGATAACTCCTCCCATGGGAATGTCTCAAAAGTGACTGATTACAGGACATCCAATCAAAATGTTTTGATTTCAAATTTTCCCATGGATTATGAAAATATGTTATTCTTTACAGTCATGCCTGAGTATATTTCCCTGAGTGTTCTGCAGCTGGTTGTGGATCATCCTTGTGTTTTGAAATTCACATTTTGTATTACTAAACTAAACTGTAGTAACAAATAAAATGTACTATCTCAAAATAACTTGTTTGTTAGTGGATGCCCGTAAGTCTGTATGTTATTGATTACCAAAGTTTGGTTTGATGATCGTTAATTTCCAATCACAAAGATGATCCTCAACCAAGTTCATCATGACGTCATGCTCTCAGTCAATAAAACAAATTTGAAGGATATATTACATAGTTATTGGATGGATAATATATAATGTCAAATGAAAAGGTAAAGTTGTTAAGTTTATCGATCGGGAACAAATGTTTGTTTTGTGATTTGAGTGTTTTGACGAAAGGGGATTTACCATAAGTCATTCCACTGTCAGTGCAGCAAAAGTTAAAAGCATCGATTCATCGTCAAAGAGACACATGCATTTAAATGAGTGTTTGTTATTGCCTGAGAAGGTCTGCAATAATCCAATCAAATGACCTGAATATATGACGTATTGAATCATGTAAATTTTACTGGAATCAATGCTTTTCACTTTTGGTGTAAATTTAGATATTTTTCTTCTTTTTTTTCACGAAATTGTAAAATTGCTGATTTTCATACTCTTGTCTAAAATTAATGTTTATGGAATAGTAAATGTCAGCTTATGAGTTTACAATAATAATGCATTGGTAATTGGGAATTTGGGATGGGAAACTGCTTATCAAGGTGCAAGAATTTTCAATGAACAGTCTATAGGGTTTAGTGGTCTTACACACATAGTGTTCTAGCCCTTCCAAGGTGTCACATATTGTGATCCATCATCTGTATTGTGAAGTTGCAGTCGAGAAAAAATCCTTCAGAGCTTCCCCAGTGTGTGTTAAATGCACTGTAAACAGTTATTGTAAGTCTGTTGTATATATTCTATTCTTGTAGAAAACGTGGAGTTTACAATGAATGTTTGTAATGATGCTATTTTACGAATTATAATGTATTTTATATGAAATAAAAATATAGGAAGTAATTTTTCTATAAACATGCTTTATGATTTGTGTGTTTTTAAAATTGATTTCAATCATCACTGTGGCTGTGGAACGTTTTTTCTGGAAGATGCAAGCAATCTCACAAAAATACCTGTAAGGATAGACTGAATTAACGATAATAATAGTCTTTTTTAAAGGTAGTAAGTCTGCCGATTCTAAGTGAAATTAAACTTGCATATATAGATTATACACAGATAGATTTTAGGTATAGTATGCACTTCCAGTAAACATAGTTGGGTGTTTTCCATAATTTAAAAGTTAGTTTAGTTAATTGTAAGGCCTTAAATTACTTATTGCTTCTGGCGCCTAATGCTTCATTCTCACGGCAGCTCCCGGAGATCTTTTTGAAACGGGGGCGAAGTATTTTCAGGAGAGACGGAAAAATATTTCCTCTTTTTACGTATCGCGCAGGGGCATTTTAGCTTCCCGCCGGACATCTTTTGGTTGCACGCCGTCGAGAATCCTGCTTCTTACCGTCACTTCAAATCGCGAGGTCGCAGAAAAAAAGTTTCAACCAGTACAAATTTTATTAAAATCGACGGGGGAGCAGACCAGATAAATAGTTCGACGCCGCGATCAGAAAAGTAAGACTGGGTCGAAGTTTTCGCGCCACTGAGGGGCAAAAAGTTTCCCGCCGTTTAGGAAAACAAGCGGGATTCTCTGCGTGGCGCCAAAAAGGTCGACCCCGGGGTTCTTCTGCACTCCGCCGTCAAGGAAAATGCTCCGGGACGTGTGCAAAACCTTCGCGCCGTCGTCTGGACCCCCTCCCGGAGCAGACAGAGTGGCGCCAGAGGGGCTATTTTTAGCAAAATCCTTTGTCCGCGGGGTACTGAAACCATCACGGGGTCGACCTTTTGTGCCACGGCGGGAAAGGGGGGTCTGCCATGGAGACGCACTGGCGCGCGCCTCGCATATAAATAGAAGAGCAGCCACTAGAGCACCATAACCACTCTGAACTTCAAGACGAACGCATCTATACTCCATGACACTCTGCTTCACAGCCTACTGAATTGCTGCTTCATTGCTGAATCCCTGCTTCATTGCTGATTGATCCTGCTTCATTGCTGATTCATCCTGCTTCATTTCTGATTGATCCTGCTTCAAGATGGGACCCAAAGGAAGAGGGAAGAAGACCTTGAGGGCACCAAGCAAGGGCAACAATCCAGCCAACACTCCACTGACCACTCCATCTTCAACTCCAGTTGGTTCACCAGCTCCTTTCATAGACTACGCAGCTGTTACATTGTCTCCAAGCATGTTCAGCTTGCAAGACAGCATCGTGGCAGTGACCACTGCTACATCAACAGTGACCAGTGAGACCATCTTCGAGGGCCCGCCACCACCCAAAGTGCTGCAACAACCTGATGAGGAGGATGAAGATGATGATGAAGAAGCTGAAGATCAAGTCCTGGCCAAGCTTGCTGCTGCTGTCAAGTCTCCAACCAAGCGTGGCAGGCCTGCCACTGCTGCTGCAGCCAAGAAGAAGCGTCCCAAGTCTGCTGATGCTGATGCTGCTGCTTCTGTCAAGTCTCCCACCAAGCGCACCCAGTCGGCTGATGCTGCTGTCTTCAAGACTCCCACCAAGACTGCTCCAAGGGGAAGGCCTCGCACTCCTGGCAAGTCTCCTTCAGCCAAGCGTCAAGCCACCTCCAAGTCTCCAGCCAAGTCTCCAGTCAAGCCTCCAGCCAAGTCTCCAGTCAAGCCTCCAGCCAAGTCTCCAGTCAAGCCTCCAGTCAAGCCTCCAGTCAAGCCTGTCACTCCAGCCCAGACCCGAGCCAAGACTGCAGTCCAGCCTCCACCTCCACCTCCAGATGATACTCCTGCTGATGATGAAGATGATGACTGTGTTCTGACAGCTGCAATGATCCACCAGCAGACCCTGGACTCCGACTACGATGCCACCACAGAGGAAGATACTCCCAAGAAGACGGGTGCCAAGTCCAAGGGCAGCAAGGGGAAGAACCAGCCAAAGGAAGATTCTGACAACACTGGATCTGAGGTTGAGCTGATCCAGGAGGCCGATGGACAGTTTGTCCACAAGGAGAAGAAGAAGGGCTACAGAAAGGCAAACTCCAGGGACCTACTGGGCATCACAGAAGAGCAGGAGGATGAGCTGATCGACTGGTACCGGGAAAACAAGCAGCTGTACTCCAAGGGCTCCTCCACCTTCAAGAGTGCACAGAAGGACAGACTTGATGCAGAGAAAGCAGCAGAACTTACATTGCTAGTGGGGAAGGAAATCACAGCAGCTAAAGTCACCAAATGGAGGGGCAACCTCAGGACTACCTTCTCAAAGTGCATCAGACCTCAACCTTCTGGAGCTGGCAGAAAGAAGATGTCCGACCGAGACAAGTACATCCTGGCGAAGTGTGAATTCTTGAGGTCCTCCATCACTCCGAAGGGTGCCATGGAAGTCTCCAGCTTCACTGGACCAGGAGGAAGTAACCGCCTGTCGTCCGATTCTGATGCCCCCATGGACTACAATCCTATGCCCGACCTTGATGACAGCATCCCAGCCAGCCAGCAGCAGTCCTCCCAGGAGATGTCCCAGCAGTCCCTCCAGCCATCCCAGCAGCAGTCGCAGGTCTTCCCAGGACGAAAGCCATCCAAGAAGAGGAAGGACACAGACCAGGAGATGGCCACTGCCCTGACTTCAATTGCTGGTCACTACACTTCAGACAGGCCCAGGAAAGCAGCACCACCTCAGCCGGCAGGACCATTCTGTGACATGTGCCCACAAACTTCTCACAGGCTGGATCCAGAAGTACACCAGTTGCAGAACATGTGCAGGAGTATCTTCACATCTGGGAAGAACATGAACCGTGCCCTGAGACTTCGCCTCCTGCACTCCTTGAGCCAGACGGACAACTACTTCGTACAGGCGGCCGTCCAAGATAAAATCCTGATGATGCAGCAAGAGAATGTGGAGATGATCCTAGGGCAGCAGCAGCACCAATACATCCCTCCTCCTGGTCCAGCTCCATCCTTTGTCAACGAGGACTTGCAGCAGCCTCCAACAACTCAGCATCAGCCCCAGCAGCCCCAGCAGCCAAGTCTTCAGATGCAGTCCCAGCCTCCACGCCAGCAGTTGCAGTCCCAGCCAAGCAGCAGCAGCCAGTTCCAGTCCCTGCAGCCAATTCGAAGCCAGACTCCAGCCCTGCAGCAGTCATCTTTAAGCTTCAGCCAGCTGATGCTTGACAGCCCCCAGAAGCTTGGCTTCCCCGGACCCTCTTTCGGGCAGCAGCAGCAGCCAGTACAGCAGCAGCCACTACAGCAGCAGCAGCACCAGCCTCTACAGCAGCATCAGCCACAACAGCAGCAGCAGTCTCTACAGCAGCAGCAGCCACCACTACAGCAGCAGCAGCCACCACTACAGCAGCAGCAGCAGTCTCTACAGCAGCAGCAGCAGTCTCTACAGCAGCAGCAGCAGTCTCTACAGCAGCAGCAGCAGTCTCTACAGCAGCAGCAGCAGCCGACAGTTGTCCACCTGCGGCAAACTCCATTGTCGTTCCAGTGGAGCCAAGTCAACATGCCCTCTCCAAGGAAGTGATGCCTGTTCAAGTCGTCTGAAAAAAGAAAAAAAAAACTACAGGCCCTTTTAAGGGCCACCAAATCCTCCCAAAAGAGCTGGCCACGTACACATCTTATGTTGACTAAAAAAACTCTTGCGATGACAAACAAGAGCAAAAAT
Organism: Platynereis dumerilii; assembly: GCA_026936325.1. NCBI lineage: Eukaryota > Metazoa > Annelida > Polychaeta > Phyllodocida > Nereididae > Platynereis > Platynereis dumerilii. The sequence continues at coordinate 7,022,397 of JAPTHN010000015.1, forward strand.
GAAAAGAGCCCCAAAAAAAAAAGTTGACAAATTCCCCCAAAAAAAAATCCGGTCCTGGCCCTTGTAAATTTTAAACACCTTCATAAAAGCAAGGTGCTATTTCCCTTCTTTTTTTTTTGGCCCATTTTCACTTTCTGCTTAACCAGTACAGGTGGCATTTCTGCTTTCTTAATTAAAGTTTTTTCACCACTTTAATTAATATAGATAGATAGATAGATAGATAGATAGATAGATAGATAGATAGATAGATAGATAGTCAGACAGATAGTCAGATAGATAGATAGATGAATAGATAGGCAGATAGATAGATAGATAGATAGATAGATAGATAGATAGATAGATAGGCAGATAGATAGGCAGATAGATAGGCAGATAGATAGCTATATAGAAGAAAATATTTGGACGTCGCATATACACTGCAGCAAAGAAAAACGAGTGATCGTCATTTTGCAGTGATGACACTTGGATAGATAGATAGATAGATAGATAGATAGATAGATAGATAGATAGATAGATAGATAGATAGATAGATAGATAGATAGATAGATAGATAGATAGATAGGCAGATAGAAAGACAGATAGATAGATAGATAGATGGAACACAATGCTCGTTACATATATACACTGCAGAAAACAAAAGCAGTTATCGTCACTTTGCAGGGATTGCACTTGGATAGATAGACAGATAGATAGATAGATAGATAGATAGATAGGCAGATAGATAGACAGATAGATAGCCAGATATATAGCTAGATAGATAGGCAGATAGAGAGGAAGTGAAAGTGATTTAAATGGGTTGTACAGATAGATACAAAGCTAAAAATTTACCATTTTATGTACACTCTAAAAAAGTTCAGACAAAATTGGTTTTTTAGATTCAAAATGGTTTTTTGAAAAACCAAATTTCAATGCAAAAAACCAACATGGATTTTTTTCAAAATCCATGTTGGTTTTGCATTGAAATTTGGTTTTTCAAAAAACCATTTTGAATCTAAAAAACCAATTTTGTCTGAACTTTTTTAGAGTGTACGTCACAAAATATGTAGTTGTTGCAGGGAGGGCTTTTTTTTTTTGGGGGGGGGGGGGTTTGTCAACATAAAGATGTGTACAAGGCCTGCTCTTTCTGGAGGAAGTGGTAAGCCCTTACAAGGGCTGGGTTAATTTGTGGTTTTTAAAGGGGGGCATTGAATTGCTGTTGCTGTTGCTGCTGCTGCTGCTGCTCTGCTTCATCTTCAAATTCTGTCCATCTGCCAGGGGACACTTCCTGCTGGGCTGTTCACGTAGTCTCGTAGGTAGTCTCGGTACTGTTTGGCTTGTCTTGTGGCATTTCCATATGCTGGAGCGAATCCAAGGTCATGCAAGGGGTCTCCTCTCCACAGTCCTTCAGTGACTTCATGGGTTGCAGGATCTTCTCTGTCCATTACGTCGTTGTCCATGGCTCGATGAATTCCTATTCTGTCTCGCAGAAGATTGTGTAGAGTGCAGCCTGCCAGAGTGATGGCTGCCACTCTGCCGGGTTTCTGGGGCATCGTAGTTAGGAAGCATCTGAACCTGTGGGACAGGATACCGAAGGCATTCTCCACCACTCTCCTGGCTCTTGAAATTCTGTAGTTGTAGACTCTGGAGGGGATGTCAAGGTTTCTTCTTGGAACAGGCTTCAGCAACCAGGTCTTCAGGGGGAAGGCCTCATCTCCAACGATGAAGTATGGAAAAGGATTCCCAACTGTGCCAGGTAGAGGTTCAGCAGGGGGTAGCCCAAGTCGTTCTTCTTCCAGCAGGTCCCTCAGCCTTGTGTCCAGGAAGACTCCTCCATCCGATGAGCTTCCTTGGCATCCAGCCTGCACGTACAGGAACTTGTAGTCAGAATCCACCAAAGCCATAAGCACAATGGAATGGAAGCCCTTGTAGTTGAAGTAGATTGACCCAGCTTTCCGAGGACATCTGATGCCAACATGCTTCCCATCCAGTGCTCCGATGCAATGGGGCATGTTCCACCTCTTCTCGAAGCCCTTGGCAACTTCCTTCCAGGATGCTGGATCCATTGGCAGGGCCAGCAGATGTTCGTAAGCTCGCATGATGGCAATGCAGACACTGGGGATAAAATTGCAGATGGTGTTGGGAGCCACTCTGAAACCGTAGGCCAAGGACTTGTAGCTCTCTCCTGTCGCCATGTACCGTAGGGTGACTGCCAACTTCAATCCAGGTTCCAGAGCCCTCCTCATGTTGGTGTCTTGTTTTGTAATTGCAGGAGCCACAGCAGCCAGGATTTCAGCAAAAATGTCAGGAGGCATTCTGCAGAAGTTGTAGTAGCCAGAGACATCATTGTTGGCCAATTCAGGCAGCAGCTGGTAGAAATGGCCATGTTGTTCCCTCTGCAGCAGCCAATTCCGAATCCACCATCTCTTCATCTTCCTCCTTCTCCGTATTCTTCTTAGATAATAAGCACCAGCAACAGCAGCAACAACAGCAACGTCAAGGTCTTCCCCAGCATCTTCATCATCAGCCATCATGTCTGTCCAGCATCCAGGAGTGTCCCCTTCAAAGGTCAAGCAGCAAGTGAAGCAAGGCGGCCCTCTGCGGCCCTTTTTATTGGCTTTCGCAGCGCCCTCCTCCGCCGCGGTGCCCTTGACAACGGCGTCATGCTTTTCATTCCCGGCGTTGTGCCATCGGGCCTACAGACATCCCCGTGGAGAACAAAACCATTCCCGCAGTCGTAAAAGCAATCCCCGGCGTTGTGAAAATATAGTCCGCCGCGGTGAAATAGGTTCACTGAGGGGCAGTTATAGGTTCCCTGCGGGGTACTTTTTATATCACGGGGCGATATAAAAGTATCCCGCAGGAGGAGGAAATTTCTTTCCCCCCGGCGAACTTTTGATGACGGCGTACAACTTTTCTGCCCCGCAGGGAACAAAAAGATCCCCGCCGTGGCTTTCGCTGCATGGTTATCGATTAGCCTTAATTGATTACATAATTGCCCTTCGCGCCGTCCTAACTGAAAATCTTGCAAGAATTCGTCTGGCTCTGCGCCCCCGTCGATAAAAAGCTTACCGTCATCCCCCGTGAGAATGGGGCATAAGCGTGCCAATCCACTTCAACTGGCAAGTGATTAAGAGGACTTGTGATGCTGCATTTTGCCAGGCTTGACTGATTTTGCCAGTCCACATGTTTCTGTTTCACACCTATTCCAAGGCAGTCATTATCCAGTGGCATACACCAGTTTAGTTTAGGGGATTTAATTCAAATGAAATCGCATTTCTGGGAATGGCCTGAGAGGAGGGGGCATTACATGGGGAATATGAAACATTCTCAGAGCATTTCCTATCTCTTCCATGTTAATTTCGGGCCTGAGGGGGCATGGAGGCAACCAGTGAATTATGGGTGCGTGAGGTGGTCAGTGGCATAGTTTTTGGTCAACCTTTGTAAATCCTAAGGCGCTCAGTCATGGGCTTAGGGGCAGGAGGTTGGGTTTTAGGAGCTGCGGCCCCCCCCCCTAAAAATTTTGGAAAAGCAATTTTACAGATGATTCTATGAACTTAGATTTTAGGGGCAATTTCAGCATTATTTTTTTGGCAGCCTTCCCCCCATAATTTATTGACCTCTATGCCTATGCATAGAATATGACTAAAAATTATAGATGTATATATATAGACAGACAGGTGGAATATATATACATATATTTACATAGAAATATGTCCTAGAAATCTAATTATAATTAATCAGTTAGCCAATTTAATTATAAAGTAGCATTCAGTTTTTCTATGATTTCCGCCCTTCTTCTGTCAATTAATCTAGCTACTCCTCTGGTAATGGCAGTTTGATTTCTTAATCCCTATAAATGTTTTTGTTTGGAGTCTGTCCAGTCAAGCATTTTTTTGTGAAGCATCATCAGAGGCACTTGGCAATTGAACAGTTGAGAGGACATGGCACGCCTAGGCGCATGAAGCAATAAGGGGAACACTGCATTGCTTGATTTGTAAACGATGCAGGACTTTTTCACGGCATGAAAAACTATTTACATTTTTCAAGGAAATTAACTTCATATAATGCCATTAAAATAGCAATAAGGTAAATTTTTCAACTGGAATGTGTTAAATTTGACTGAAATCTATCCATAGACAGTCAATTAAATATGGGGACATACCAGGTACTACCTTTATTAAACGAACATAGTTTTCCTGTTGGAAATGGTCTGAGCTCGGAGGTGCTTACCCAAGATGCCAAGTTTACCAACTTGTTATGAAGGTGGTCTCATAACTGGAAATTTTCTTTCCTATAGTCTCTTGGAAGCTGCTTTTTCGGGGTCAATGTCTCCAACTTGTGCTGCTGTTCTGTAAATTTTACTTCATAAAATTACAGTGTATGTATGCAATGGGAACTCCTCTGCCTTGCATTTTAAATAGGTTCTGCCTCTGAAATGGAAATCCAGTTAAATAGGAGCCTGTAATTGGTTAAGGCAGAAGAAAATTGCTTTTCATGCTGGCTGCTTAGCTGGCCTTCCTGCGGACCAGCCTATAAGACCAGGCCTACTATGTGGGTTAATGTCATCATTTGAGTCTGGTAATTGAACTCAGTGACGTTTTCTTGCTGCCAATAGAACGTCCTGAGCAACGTCTTGGATTACGTCTTTGACAACGTCTTCAAAGAGTTACCTTCATCATGACCTCAGTGATCCTACGTGTTACGCCATGGCCAACACCTGAAAATTGTCTTGAGCGAAGTCATTACAGATTGGGAAAAACAAGTGATTTCTTTTGGAATGTCATCTAAGCCAAATCGTTTTTGATATCCTCGTAAAATCTTTTTTTTTAAATTTGACATGTGAAGTAGGTACATCATGATTTTCATGACCATGTTTCTGCAGTGTCTGTGCCTTAGCAATGTATTTATTTGAAGACAATGTCCCCAATATACTCTAAAGCAACAGGGCCTGCATCATCAACAATGATTCACCATGGTATCATTCATATATCTGGCTTAATTTGCATTGCTCATGCTCTGATGTGAATGAGTTGGCAGTACCCATGCTCATAGCTGACCTAGTTAGCACTGCTCATGAATGCTCAGATGTTACCTATTTGATTCTGCTCATATAAAGACATGACCAAGTTTGCACTCCCCATTGTGATAGCTGACCAAATTCAGGCTACAGCAGTCTGCTTTTTTGAGACCGGAGGAAGCAGGCTACAATATTTCCCTGAAGGTGCTGCCAATCAGGTCCATGTACACATGCATTTCTGAAGCAATCTGTTGAGTTCTGCTCAGGGCGGACCTGAAAAGTGCTTTTCTGTTGACTCAAAAGCCAATTCGATACCCAGTTTGACTTGAAATTCGCCAGTCTGCAGCCTGGCTCCTCTTGCCTGCCTCTAGGAGACTGGCCTGTCAGTCAGGACCAAGTCAGCTTGGCTCATGAATGCTCAGATGTAATCCAGGTGACTCTGCTCATATACAGCATGACCCAGTTTGCACTGCCCATGCTCATAGCTGACCCAGTTAGCAATGCTCATGAATGCTCAGATGTGACCCAGTTAACCTTGCTCAGTGCTCCTATACAGACATGACCTAGTTTGCACCGCATGCTCAGATGTGACCCAATTGGCATTTGCTCATTCTGTGTTGATTAACTTTTAAGAGGTGTGTTCACTATTATAATTATAAATCCATGTAGCAAATTTTCAGGACAAATTTACATGTGTGAAGGAAGTAATTTTCGCTGCTCATCATGCATCCCTGTGCAATGTCTTTGGCGGCATTTGACAGTTTTCATCTTCTCTGCTGAAAGTCATCCGGTGATTGACCTTTTGTTGTCATTTGTCAATTTCTCTCTTGGGACAATTTCATACTGCCTAAACTTTAAGGACCTTTCTGACTTATAGCATGGCAGTGTTTTATTGCGTTATAATTCCCTCGCCATAGGTCTTCTCCATGGAAATGTTAAATTTTTCGATATCGCTTGCAAGTTTTCTATAACCATGTATATTAGAAAAGTTCAAATCTGTACTACATTTTGCAAATTGAAGTGCAGTGACATTATTGTTACATTTAATTCGAAAAAAGAAACATAATTTAATCACTTGCTTGAATTAAAAAAAATATGCTTTAGCTTTTAGCAAAATGTTATTCCACAACAGATCATCGACACTCAGATGGACACTTTTGACTGACAGTCGACGAATGTCAAGTGCTACAGAATTTGACCGAAATGTTCCTCGTGAGGTCATATCCCTATACATGCAATGCTATTCTCTACATATGACTCATAAGCTATCTGTGAGGTCATATCCTATACTTTCAATGCTACTAAAATAAGTTACCACTGAGTATCAATGAGGTCACGAGTTACTCAATGACAAATTGACGCTTCATTTCAATGCAATGGATAGAGCTTTGATGTCATCGGGCAGCTAAATGTAAGTACTCGTCATTCGTAGACTGTAACGACAACTAACAAGACCCATCAGACAAATAATTTTTACATACCTTTTGATTGCGAAACTCTTAAATCTGACAAAGTGACCACAGTGTTACAGAGACTACAACAAGTGCATGTCCAATGTCCAGTGAGTACCATAATAGCCAATGAAGTCATTCAATTAGTTATTTGAGAGGTAATTGGAGAGGTAATAGAGAGGTCAGACATCATCTGCAGGTGAAAGTCATTCCCATGAGAACTGGACCTCTAAGATGAGTCAGGTGCAGATTGAAACTTCATTAGCTCTATTCGAATGCAAATGTTGCATTATCAAATACCTGACTAATTAGTAATTACCTAAAGTGCATTGACAGATAACTGATAGTACTATCTTAAAGTATCTTGGACTATCTCCCTTTAGGATCACTCTACCCCAACCATATCTTGATTAGGTCCTATCACTTTCATTGAATTTACTTCAGTGGAAAGCTCCAATGGCATCGCGGATTCCAGGAATTTAGAAAATGTTAACTTCAGCATCAATGATTGGGGGGGGGGGACCAGTGGTGTCGTGCTGGGCTGCCAATCGCTGGGTCCAGGGTTCGAATCCTGCTCTTGGGCCAATATGTTGACCAGCTGTTTCAGTCATCCTCCACCACATTTCTGTGTCGTCTTCCAGTCCTAATTAGGCCACCAAGTACATAATACAGGACGTAAAGCCCAAATCATCCACCCAATGGCATCCTTCATATCAGAGTCCAGACTTATGCCATGCCAAGACATATGGGGTTACAAGCCATGATTGGGTCTAATCAGGACCAAATGTTCATTTTGCCAATCAGGGGTGCTTCTCTTGTTTCAATATTTCAAAGACTCCCTGTCAAAGCTATGCCAAAGCCAAAAGAGGATCAGTTTCATTCATACTTCATATGATTGGTATCAGGTACCACAGCTGTTTTTGGTTTCTGAATCATTCTCTTGTTGTTATTTTGGATTTTTCCTTTGTATTTATGTTTTTCCATTGTGTTTTTGTGGTTAAGCTACGGTTATAGGTAAGATATAGATGTCAAAAATGATTGGAGTTGTTGATTGGAAATAAAATCAAATCCTTGAAGCGTTTGACCTGATAACTTGATCTGCATCTCTTGGGGTCCTTCAAAAGTGGCTTGAATCTTTGTCAGCAATTTTTTCTCTGATGCTGTCCAATAATTGGTTTCGAATTTTCATGTTATTGGTGTTTGATTATATATAATTATCAAAATTACTCATCTGCCTGATATTAGATTGGCACATTTTAAGTAAATATATAATTTTTGCTAGTACTATTTTTTGGTGTGACGTCTATAAGCACATATCTATGGTGACATGTCTCAGGTGACATAAGTATGGCTACTATATATATTAGTCTGGATATTATGTTTAATACCTCTGTCAGCACAGCCACATGTCTACTCAGACTCTGAACAATATTACTACTTAACTGCTGGGATCAGGGTCAGTGCTGTTAACAGATTTCCTGGTAAGAAGCTGCAAGAATCGTCTATAGAATCTTATATAGAATCTTACAGAGATCTGTCAAGTGGACATCAAAGTGAAGATGTGTCTTGTTTTCATGTTTCTCACTGTGACCGTTGGCACCTGGCACTGAGGACGAGCCAAAGTATTATTTACCTCAGCTGTCTTCTATTTGAGACATTATTAACCCCTTTTGGCCTCCCTATAGGATGATTTCCAATTGGCTGCTCCTTACTAATTAGGTTTTTTGATCAGTGCACGATTAATCAATGTCTCATATTTACAAGTTGCTTGGTGCTGGATGTTCTTTTAGATTGGTGCAAAGGGTCATTGTGGGTGGTCTGATGGTAACTGGTATGATGTGTTTGCTGTTTCGTTGAATATGCTGAGTCCCAGGTTCAAATCATGGTAGTTATTATTGATTGTAAAACTTCCGTAGGGAAATTCCGAATCTCCAAGCTTAATGGAATCCAGGTGTGTCCGTACCGTATTTCCTCGTTTACAAGCCCGGGCGTTTATTGTTTTACAGGGCCTAATTATCCCGGCGTTTATACGAGACAGGCATCTATTTGAGACCGGCGTTTATTGTTTTAAACAATGTAGAAATCACTAAACATCTGGGTATGCAAGGTGCCACGCACGCAAGTGAACCTTGCATGGAAACACTTGGGCCGCATGCAAGGCAGTCAATTAGGAGTGTATAGAGTCGCTGACCTGGCGTGTATTTGAGGCAGGCTTTTATTATTTTACTGTGAGCATCTGACCCGACTTCTAAATGAGACAGGCTTCTATTTGAGACCAGGCTTCTATTCGAGGAAATACGGTACTTGGCTAATGAAGGTGTCACATACAGGTTAATGTGAAATATGTCATGGAATGACCTCTGTTAAATATCTCCTCCTCCTCCTCCTCCTCCTCCTCCTCCTCCTCCTCCTCCTCCTCCTCCTCCTCCTCCTCCTCCTCCTCCTCCTCCTCCTCTCATTTGACAGTGAAAGCTCCCTTACCATTTCTCTCATTCTCTTTAACTCTGTGAAGTTATTAGTGGGGATGGAAGAGATCCCACAGTTGAAAGTGGAACATGCTGAAGACCAAAATGAAGACTCACAGCCTATCGTCTCATCATTACGACTGCCTTTGGCAGCTGCTCAATCAGTCATGTCGTGGCAAAGAAATTGTCCAAGAGAGAGAGGCACATCTTTCTATAACCCCTTTTTCTCCATACAATGATTAATGTATTTCTTCACTTTTCTGCAGCTCTCAGGCTGTTTCAGCATCTCTGGCCCACATCTAGTTTTTGAGCCCAACACCAGAGGGCTGGATCCCTGTCAGCTGTCAGTGTAGTTTTCACTGCGATCTTGCATGGAATATATGTAACAATTCTGTTACGTCACGTGCACCACAAGGCTGTATACTGTTTTAATTTGTACGTACGAGTGGATGGTTACAATTAACAGGTAGGATCTTCATTTTATAGCTTTTTTCTCATGTTTTTGCTGTTTTATTGTCTTAAAATGTTATGTTATTGTTACTTCTGATATAACCCGAACAGACTGCGACCCTCTTGGGGGCGCAGTCTGAAATCATTGCATTCAATTTTCAGGTAGTTCCACTGAAAGAGGACAATTTTATGAGACAATGCTGCCTTTGCCAACAATTATCTATCTCTCCATTTCTAGAAACATACAGTCTATGAAAACGCCGTATAAATACCTTGTAACAATGCTTAGTAACTTCATAAACAGCAAGAAATCGACCCGCAAGGTCTGATCTTCACATCTCCTTCCATCATGGCCGATAAAAAAACATACTGCATGCATGAATGACCAGCCAATCAGCCTCAGACTCGATTTGTTATGTATCAAAGCCACGTGTTCAGACCAAAAATAGATTTTGTATTGACACTTTAGTTTAAGAGATGGATTTAAGAGGGCGCCTATGTACGGTACATCTAGTCCTGCTGCAAGTATACACAAAATGTGAACCAGATGAAACTGATTTGGCTGAGCTGGTATTTCAAAACTATGCATGCAGCACATTATAAGAGCGACTGGAGTACTTGAAAAAAATTGCTTTTGTACTGAGTAAATATTTTATATATATGTAATGTTCTCCACTCGTTGGGGGTTGAAATAAAAATAAGTTGTTAATTAATAATAGGAATTTACTGTTTAAAGTTCATTGCAGTCAATGGGAGATCAAGCATAATTTTGTGCAATTACTAACATGAGTGAAAATTCCTTAAAGCAGCGTGATGAAGTCTTGATTGCTTTTTGATTGGGAATGAATTACTTGATCCCTCAGTCCCGCTGAAAGCTAAATATAGATGGACATGGGGAGGGGGAGTTTGATTGGACATGCTCTAATGCTTGCATGGCGTCCACCATAACAAAGCTTACAAAAAACACATCGTATCTCGGAAAATGTCGGATTACCAATCTGGAACTGGGCGATACATTATGAAAACCCCCCGTTTCACTGCTGCAGATGTCAGGGAATGCACAGGTATGTTTCTAGCTCTCTGGGACAATGGCAAATACCAGCGCTAATGACTTTTAGTGCAACTTCTTCATATAAACAAGCAAGTAATTGAAACTGTCGTGCTGACGCACGACAGTTTCTTGGAGTTACTTCTGATATTGCATTTCCAAGTTGAGATGGTGAAGTCTTGCTATGGGATGTTAGTTTTAATGGGGATGATACTTGATATTCCATGATCTTACTTATGTCTGTGTCAATTTACCTTATCTAACAGTAGTACATTGTTGTGGACAATATCCCCATTGTGGCCTTCTCAAAAACCATTACACTTCAGTCTATCAGTTTTCACTGCCCATATTTATACATGACATTCACATGCCTTTATATCTTTTTGGTTTTTACTATCAAGACTTGTAGGAAAAAATATGCAAAAAAGTTAAGCTCAAGTTTATACTATGAATATGAACTACAGATGAGAGTTCTAGGTTTAATCTTTCTTCACCCTAATGTTTACAAAGCACAGACTTAAAACACTTTTTGGCAAGTGTAATCAGATCAGGGTAAATTTTGGCACATTTAGTGTTTGATCTCTTTGCCTTTTTAAGCCTTTTCGTGGAAAAACTATGTGTGAATTGTCATAAACTCAACTGAGGTGTTTTGCAATGCAAATACATTCATAACATAAGTCAGGTTTTACAGACTGACTGAGATATCCAGACTGTATGCAAAACTCCTCAGCATTACAGGTTTCTTCATTGGTCAGCATGTGAATGATGGTTTAGTTTTCTTTTCAACCTATTTGCATTTTGTGTTGACTGAAACTGCTGGTTCTATTTGTACAAAGCAATTGCTACACCATCTGTGTTGAGGGCTATGCTAACTGTTGCAATTTATCAGTGATCAGTAAAATTTGATACTCCCTAGGTGTTTAAACTAGTCACTTTATCACTCAGTACCATCTGCCAGTCTTGATACCCTCAGCTTTTCTTGCTTGTGTTTGTTTATATAGGGATCTCTCAATTAGTGGGTAGAGCAGGGGGGGGCGGGGCAAATGTCTGTTTGTCAGTTCATGGAGTTACTGGTAGGCCTATTGGTAGGTAGGTAGGTACTAGGTAGGTAGGTAGGTTGGTAGGTAGGTAGGGGAGAGTGGGGCATAACCACCCCCCTAAGACAAAATGTCTCACAGGATGATAACGATCAACACAATTAAGAACTCCAATTGGCAATATGACACACTCTTGGAGTACAGTCATATCCCCTAACTGCAGCATCAAATGACTCTCCCTTATAGCACAAGGATATGAAATAGTTTTTGGTACAAGGTGGGTGGTTATGCCCCATGCTCGGGGCATAACCACCCACCCCATGGGCCGTAACCCCTACCCCAAGGTACCAGCAACAAAAATAACTGGAGGATTTCCATATCTGGTGGAAGGATACTATGTCCCTTTCTGATGAAAATGCAGGTGCTCTTGACTTGGAAAGTATCAAGCCATATCAGTGTCCTCACTTTTGCTATGGTAATGACTTCTGAGATATTTCTCTCCGGGACATTTTTGAAAACCCCCCTTCTGTTTCTGTCATCCCCCTAATGTATTTTTTCCAGGGGCGGGTGGTTATGCCCCATATTGGGGTAAAACAGTCACTACCCCTATTATCACTCATGACATGATTTAATGACAGTTAAATCCATTTTAAAAATTGTTCAGAATATGAACCAACACAATGCCTTTCACCGATACCATGCATCTCCTTTATGTAGAATACCATCACAAATACCGTCACGTGTAAAAATAAGATGAAGCGGCTTAAAAACGCTAAAAAACTAAACAAACTGAGCTGGTCAGTTTGGTTCTGCCTTTTGCTTGCAACCCCTTCTTTTAAAAAGTTGTCTTTCACAAGTAAAATCACCTGCACTAACAATATTTTCGCTATGTGGAACCAATCACCTGGAACCACTGGGTGGGTGGTTATGCCCCTGGGGGTGGTTATGCCCCACTTTCCCCTAGGTAGGTAGGGAAGTAGGATGGTAGGAGAGTAGGATGGTAGGCAGGTAATACTGGTAGGTAGGTAGGTATGGTAGGAGGTGGGTAGGATCTAGGTACGTAAGTCAATAATTTGATGCCCTAAGATTTCCTTAGGCTGTTTTAGGTTTATGGTATTTTATATCTCAATTGATTCGCAGTACAGTAAGGTAAATTCTGAATAGATGAATATGCCTAAGCATAAGATTGGACAGTTCTGCCAATCCTTCCCTTCTTTCACCATTTAACTTTGATGATCATATAAATGTTAGAATTGACTTACAGATCTTTAATTACTTGCTATAGAATTGGACTCAGTGGTCCAGATAGGGCATTGACCAGTGACCATCTGAAGTGAACTTACTCCACATCTCAAATTTCTCTGATTACAAGTCTCTTGTGCCGGGAGAATGACCAAGTTGAAATACAACCAAATACACTTCTTAACCATTTGTCCACGGAATTGCTGGTATTAAATTTGATTTATGCCTACAGCAGGTTAAACATCTGTTTTGAACTTGGACCTAATAACAGGTTAATATGCAGTTTATGAAGACATTTGGGTCCCTGAAAAGCATTTGACGTTTAGAATGTTATTTTTTGCCAATTTTTGTTGGTCTTAATAGCATATATCCTGTTTACTTGTTTAACTGTGTCGTTGGACAAATTTTACCCTTGTCAATGCAGCAATAATTATATCAGATATAAAGAAAATTGGAAATTTGCTCAGAAACATTTGGCAGCCAATTTAGAAATGGGACAAAACACAAAAGCCCATTACTTCTGGTAACTACTGGTACCCGGTGGTATATTATTGTTTAGAAAACCGTTCTAATGGCAACCAATCTACCAATCAATCAACTGGCCAATCTGCCAGCCAATCTGCAACCAAACCCACCAACCAAAAGAAAAGTGAATTTCCCAAGGATTGATTGGCAGTTTCATTTAGGATGGTACCCAACTTTATAATAATAAGAAATTGAAAGAGCAAAAAGAAAAGAATAGAATAACTGTGTAACTCCATTCAGGATAATTGTGACATTAATTTTATTGAGGGTATAACTAATTCTATTGAGGGTATTTCTTCCCTATGTCGACATGGTCTGTGAGTGAACTGGGTCATTCTCCTCAAGGGACTTAGGATTACAGAAATTTGAGATGTGGAGTAAGTTCACTTCAGATGGTCACTGGTCATTGCTCTATGGTACAATAAGTTCCCAAAACTACATTGCAAAGGGACTATCTGGGTTATGGTACCATGGACGTTCTATAAATACTAGAAATAGTAGGGTATATATTACAGATTTAAACCAAGTAGCTATATAGGTCAGGATATAAAGGTCTTGAATTCAGAATGATATCCCTAGTACAAACAGTTGTAGCTATAATTTGAGGGTTGATAGACCCAATTGATCACTGAATGGAGCACCTACTTTGTTTTCTTTTCATCTAAATGTCAATTGGGTGGCAGAGACCTCCCTCTCTTCATTGATTGGCAACCAGTCAGCTGTGATAATGCATAAGTTCAACCACAATCAGGGAATTCTCTTCTCCTTCTTAGCTGGTCTTCTATTCTGTTTGGGTTGGGTTCAGGGTAGAGTGTAGAGAGGTTAAAGTTAGGATTTGAGAGAAATGTGTCTGAATACCACAACCAGTCAAATCTGAAAATCTCTTTTTCGGACAAAATCTCATTTTATTTTTTGCCATAATCTCCTTTTTAAAGAAATATAATTTCCCCCCTCAATACACTTTGTCGATGTTTATAATTTGACACATTATTATTTTTGTATTGCTTGTCTTGTTTAGTGCTCTACGCAAGTTTGGTAAATATCGGTCAGTATTCATACTGAGCACTCTGATTGGATATTGAACTGGTTTCAAGACATTCGGTTTCAGTTTGATCGAAAAATGCCTCCACCGCATTAGCATTAAAAAGGTAGTTATTTTTTATGACTTCTAACAGAAATATCAACTTAACTTTGAACAATGGTGGTTTTGTCGCCATTTTGAATTCTCATCTTGTGCGAGACTTGTTTTACCTGTTGATTTCGCAGGACTGATTTCCCTTAAAATCGGATTGTCCGGATATGTTTTGCGCATCAAACCACTGTATTGAATCGATTATACCTATAGTCTCGATTTAACCAATATGCTTAGGCATATTCATCTATTTTCAAAAATCCATGTTGGTTTTTTTGCATTGAAATTTGGTTTTTCAAAAAACCATTTTGAATCTAAAAAAACAATTTTGTCCCGAAATATTTTAGAGTGAATATAAATAACTTCAGATGGCTGCCCCGGGATTTTGAGGATGCTTTCAAGGGATTTTCTAGAAATGTTTAAAGATGAGACCCACCCTGACTGCTAAGATATTCATGTTTATATATACATATAGGAAAAGCTCTTTATTGTAACAAGATGATTCCGTAGTGTATTTTGAAGCCAATTTTGGCTTCTTATATAATCCAATTTCCTGGCCAATACAGGAATTTTTGTGAATATCATATTTCAGGAAATTTCTGTTTTCGGGGAACATATAGATAATATGATAGAATGCATTGAAAAATGATGATATAATTGTATAGTCGTGGTGTTCTATTTTGGAGTGTAGGCCTAAATTTCTTTGTAGTATATGAAGCACGACTTTATCAAATTCATTCCAAATTTCCAATAGTGTTTTATAATATTATCTGTTACACTGGTTGGCAATCCCAGCAAAGAAAATATTTCAATTTCCTTTTGGCAAATGGTTCTATTTCACAAAATCACTTTTATAAGTAAGACAGAAACACATACACACAATCCTTGCAAGACTACCAATGTGTCCTTATAGCTGTTTGCAGAGTAGTGGTTTCAAAATTAACTTTAACTTGGTCATGTGGTGTCACTGGCTCACAAATCCTTGTGTCAGTTACGGTTAATCAGTTGATTTAGAGCTTATCATAATCATATCCAGCAACATAGGTGACAATAAACAAATTAATTATAAATGACTTATTAATAAGGTACTTCTTCATATAAGAAGATTAGGAGACCAACAGAAAATCGTCAATGCCATGGCAAAGCCAGTTTGAAAATTGGAAATAAGAAAATGCATTTTTCCGGTGGACCGCCAATCTACAAAAAAACTCTAATATGTGTGAGTTCTCATAGTTTGATTGAATTTAAGTAGCTTACAATACAATTGTGGTCCAATCTTCCAATTTCTGGGTCGCAGGTTTGATTTCAGTTCCAAGACCTGATTACTTTTCACCCCATCACACTCTAAAAATTTTCAGACAAAATTGGTTTTTTAGATTCAAAATGGTTTTTTGAAAAACCAAATTTCAATGCAAAAAACCAACATGGATTTTTTTTAAAAATCCGTGTTGGTTTTGCATTGAAATTTGGTTTTTCAAAAAACCATTTTGAATCTAAAAAACCAATTTTGTCACGACATTTTTAATGGCTGGGTAAAATCTTGATGAAATGATACTGGCTGTAACAGTTGTGACTTTTGGATCTTCTCTGTCAGTGGCTTTGGAGTTGTAACTTTCAGATTTTGTGATCAGTGGTTGTAAATTTGTAACTTGATCTTCCAATCTGTGGACTTAGAGTTGTAACTTTTAGATACTATTCCAGTTTCTAGGAAACACTGCCATTTGATTATTATTATGCTAACATTTTCTATACCATTTTCCTGCACAGAAATGGTTCATAAAGTTCAGAGCTTTAGTACCCTAAAACCATACCCAAATTGATATTAATACACCCCAAGTCTGCAGTATCTTCAGGTGTCCAGCATAAATCATATTCAGGATATACATAAGATCCTAACCAAGCCTGCAGCTGGTGTGATATATCAAAGTGAGCTGATGCAGTTATCAGGGTGGTCAGATTGAATTTACAGTGACCAGGAACACAAGGATAATGATATCACCGTAATTATATCACACCAATATAATTATATCACTAGGGATATGCAGGCATGCAGGTGTGTAGGTAGGTATGAACAGTGCAGTCATCTAAGCCCAGTTCTTGTCACTAGTAAGGGTTGATTGATTGATCAATGAGATGAGGTAGAGAGTCCTCAACTTGTTACACATTTACGCCACACATGTGGTCGTCGTTGATTTGTATAGTCATTGTGAGGTGTCATCTTTTAAATGTCTAATTCTCTCTTTCTATCTGTCTATCTATCTACTTTTCCACCTGAAAGTAAGTGAAACGGGTGATGTTTTGCCATTCGTTCAATGCTAAACACGCTAAACCAAACTGCTTGTGGAAGCATGAATTCTCATTCGATAAGATGAAGTCATATTAGGTCATAAAGGCCAATATTTGAGGCATGTGGGACACAAAATAAATGGCTGTCAATTTTCTTTGCTGAGTAAAGAAAGCTTGCTACCACTTGTATACCACAAGCTTAAAATATTGTTCTTCAGTTTGGTGAAAATGAGAACAGCATGCTGCTGCCACCTGGCACAAAAGTTGATTTTGTATGCTACAGCATTGCTGTCCCAAGAAATAGTTTAAATTTCATTGCACAATCACAAAATTTCTATTCAACATTGATGTATACCAGAGTCAGACTCGGCAATCACATTCTCTAAGGAAGTAGACAAGGCCATCAGCAGACTCAGAAACAGCCTCCGTTTCTTGCAGACAAAATTGTGTGAGTTCCTCAGACTGAAATGCTGTGGATCGCTCGCAGGAGCTCGCTGAACAGCACACTAGTCACTAGGTGGCAACACGTGACAGCATATGTTCTGGTCTGCCGAGGCTGGAAAAAGAAGTGGCAATGTAACAGCGGGCCACTTGTAGACAGATTGTCCTTCATGCTTTCTTCCCATCGGATCAGTATCCCTGCTTCCACAGGCAGTTTGGCCTAATGGAAAAACATCACCCCTTTCACATACTTATAGGGAGCACTGTATATCCATCCTTCAATAGAGCAGACCAGGAAATTATTTGACCATCTTCTCATCTTTACCAACTTGTAATCCATAGTGATATCGTAAGATATGACAACGGTCCACGAGGTGTCATAAATATTTACAGTAATTGTCTGAACATACAATGGATTCATTTAAGACATAAAAGAAATCTACACAATTACCCAATCATAAAACACACTTATAAGCAATTATCTTCGTAAGAAAATATTTCAAAAGACTCAAAATTGAGGAAATATTGCACCAGTCTGCAAAATAAACATTAGAACTATGTATTATCATAAGTAATTATGTTAAGAGGAATACATTTCACATGAATCATCTCCAGTCATAACTCACATTTATGTGATCAAAGCATGTGTGATCATGTGGCAGCCACGTCAGAATTGTAAGACAATTTAAAGCTGTTTTTCCAAATGTCAGAAGTGATATGACAGATTTCCAAAATTTAACTGCTCGTTATTTACAAATACAGAAATGTCAAATATACCTGGTATACATTTTCTCTGTTTTGATATATTTTAAATAGGCTTTTTGTGCCCATTTTTTTGTCATTTTGGGCTTTTTATGTCGATATTTATGCAGAACTCATTTTTGAGTTTGAAAATAACAGGAAACGTGTACATATATCTGTCAAATGAATGCTCATTTTCCTGTTTTACTTATTAATAAATGATATATTTTTTAAGCTTAGAGTAATGGATCTCCTTATACAAAATAAGGCACCATGCAAAAAGACCTACACGATCTATAGGTGGCTATACTGCTATATATTCAGGCTGGTCACAAGGAGGCATTCCACAAAAATGAATGAGCAGGCCCGTAACAAAAGGCCATAGGCTTTGGTCACACCACTTTAGAGAATTTGGAGACTAAAAAATAAAAAGACTGAAAAAGCACAAAAGTGGGAATATCATTATAGAATAGTTGTGCACAAAGTTGGAAGAAAACGCTTTGGACCTATGTGTACACAAAGATATAGATGTATGTATGGATATCAGAGGTTTACCTATTACCTGTATAAAATATGAATAAATAAAGGATGAGAGATGTGAAAAAATGTGTTGCCTCAGAGGAGAGGTGAGGAATAGAGCCGAGATGAGATAATAGGGAGACAAGATGAGATGCAATGATAGGGAGACAAGATGATATGAGATACAATGATAAGGCGACAAGATGATATGAGATGAGTTGATAGGGATATGAGATGATATGAGATGCAATGATAGGGAGACAAGATGATATGAGATGAGATGATAGGGAGATGAGATTATATGAGATGCAATGATAGGGAGACAAGATGATATGAGATGCAATGATAAGGCGACAAGATGATATGAGATGAGTTGATAGGGATATGAGATGATATGAGATGCAATGATAGGGAGACAAGATGATATGAGATGAGATGATAGGGAGATGAGATTATATGAGATGCAATGATAGGGAGACAAGATGATATGAGATGCAATGATAAGGCGACAAGATGATATGAGATGAGTTGATAGGGATATGAGATGATATGAGATGCAATGATAGGGAGACAAGATGATATGAGATGAGATGATAGGGAGATGAGATTATATGAGATGCAATGATAGGGAGACAAGATGATATGAGATGAGATGATAGGGAGATGAGATGATATAGGATAAAATGATAGGGAGACAAAATGATATGAGATGCAATGATAGGGAGACAAGATGATATGAGATGAGATGATTGGGAGATGAGATATGATATGAGATGCAATGGTAGGGAGACAAAATGATATGAGATGAGATGATAGGGAGATGAGATTATATGAGATGCAATGATAGGGAGACAAGATGATATGAGATGAGATGATAGGGAGATGAGATGATATAGGATAAAATTATAGGGAGACAAAATGATATGAGATGCAAAGATAGGGAGACAAGATGATATGAGATGAGATGATAGGGAGATGAGATATGATATGAGGTGCAATGATAGGGAGACAAAATGATATGAGATGAGATGATAGTGAGATGAAATTATATGAGATGCAATGATAGGGAGACAAGATGATAGGGAGATGAGATGATATGAGATGCAATGATAGGTAGACAAGATGATATGAGATGAGATGATAGGGAGATGAGATTATATGAGATGAGACGATAGGGAGACGAGACGAGATGAGACAATTGCGAGATGAAACAAGATGAGACAATACCCTACGGGAATTATGATGTCATGCTGGTGCTGTATTTTAGCAAGTTTGGGTCATGACTGACCTTGACTTAAATATAAAGTCATTGTGACGTTGCTTCCCCCGCACAAAAGTCAAAAGCCAATGTCAGCATGACGTTGTCCATTGACTGATCTTCTACTGACATCAGACTGAGCTCAGAAAGGGACCTCAAAATGATGGCAAGGAATTATGTCACATAAACGTTGTCCTTCAGTGGGGTTTTTGACAAACCTTTTTCTGATGTCGTATCAGATGTAACTCTAATATGACATTGAATTCACAGCAGATTTTGACATCCACTCAAGGTTATAATTCTATTTTATTGCAAACCCACCTGTACGGTAACGTAATTTGAACATGAAGTCCGACTTCAGAATGATGTCATATTAACGCTGCTTGCCCCCTGGGTATAGGGAAACGGAGATATATAGACATTTGAGACAAAAGATAGGCCTACATAGACAATTTAGATATCGATATATAGATAGGTGGGACAGGTAGAAACATGTCATCAGAAAGACAAGCAAAGAGAAAGCATCCATTTTGTAACATCCAATATCACATATCTTGCTAAGTGGTTTTGCATATATACCTGGTTTTGCTCTACTTTATTTCATATAATACGTGTCAAATATGTGCCACATTCATGTTACTCTATATCCAAAAAGACATTAGTGTCATACCTTATGTATAAGTTCAGTTATTAATGTCATGCACTTTGCCAGATTCATTTTCTGCATAATTTCTTGATTCATTTAGAAGACATTAATCTTGCTTATAGTAATATGGTCTGTCACTTATTTAATGTGATACTTATTTTGTGTAGGCCTAATAATTATTTTTTCCCAATGTTGAGGAAGAGACAGGGGCCGGTCAACTCAGTTGGTACAATGCTATATTCTCCGCTTCATAATGTTTGGTCCTGGAATCTGTTCTACCTCTACCCGGTTACCTGGACCTGTATCGTTTAGCAATTTTAATAATATTTTGCCTCATTGTTGTGTCCTCCTGTCCGAATTAGGGTTCCATGCATGCAGGACATAAATACAAACCATCAATCCATCCTCATCTTATATGAAGAAATTGGAACTGTGGGGTTAGCTTCGAAAACTGCAATGTTGCTGTTAGTATGAGATAGTAAAGCATGAAAGTTTTTGAAGTTGTCGGGTTTTTTAGTCTCTCCATTCAAGGACTGACTGTCCTGAGCTTGATTCCTGGTTTGGACTTATATTTTGGAAACCTTTAACAGAAACATCCCGACTGATATTTGTTGCTGCTTGGATGAGTTCAGTTGGGAATTATGCTGTTCTTGACTTTTGAAAGTGACATATGTCTCAGAATTTCAGATGGGTGATGTTCTGATGAGACTTTTTAAGTGGGCATCCAAACCGTATCAGTGTCCATGCTTGGTTAATGAATCACCCCATCAGTGATATAATGACTGCTATATTGTCGAGGCTGGGATATCCGAGACTGAGACCATTAAAATGCCGCATCGGGGCCGGCCTCGATGACAAGTCAGGTTCCGAGGACTCCAACACTGGCCCAAGGACACCCAAGACCGAGGCAAGGCCAAGGATTTGGCATTCCGAGAGTAAGCCAAGACCGAGGCCATCAAAATGTGAGAAACCTCCAACACTGGACCCCACGCATGGGGTAAATGTGTAGATGTAGTGTGGTCTCCAGTCTCTCTCTTCCCACCTCACCAATCAACCCAACCCTAGGGAGCTGCAAGAACTTACCATATTATGAGAGGGCTGCGCTACACAGACCTGTGCTTGTGTGAATGATTTTTGCGAAGGTTTCTTTTTGTTGCGAAACTGATATCGCTTTGGAAATGATTTCGTTGTGAGGTGATTTTCGCTGTGAGCCATGAGGTGAGGTAAATTGTTATTGAATTTCTCTGCGTGCTCACAATGTCACACAATATAATTTGGGACGGATTGGAAAAAAAGGTTGAAAAATTGAGTTCATGATTGTGCATAACTTGCAAAATCAGAAATAAATTCAAGGGAATCATTCACAGTTTGAATCCAATGCTATTGGGTGCTTTAATGCCTTTCATGTGTTATGCTTCCTACTTTCAGAATCAATCCATGGTATTCTATGCTTCCATTTGTTGCCTTTATGATGGCTTTATCTATGTCATTGGATCTTACCTGTGTTATTTGGTCCCATAAATGATACCTTTCAGTTTTGTGGTGCCATAAATTGAATAATTACTTAAGATACACGTAAATTGGGGAATTGTGATTTATAGACTGTTTGCTCAGTTGGTGGTATTGTGAAACGTCAATTGATGGGTCTCAGGTTCGATTATAGTTAAGACCACAATCTAAAATAATTCAGGACAAAATTGATTTTTAAAATACCAAATGCGTTTTTGAAACAACCAAGGGGTATTTTGCATAGAAGTTTGGTTTTTCCAAAAACCTACACTATTTGTGACAATACAGCTGTACGGTATTTTCAAAAATACCATGCAAAAGCATGTAAACCTATGGCTGGGGAATTAACAGACATCATAAGACATTAATTTAATGTTTTAACATAATATCAGTCTGTAATTAAAACCAAAGATGCACACATACACACAGAAAGGTGCTTGGTACACTGAGGATGGAACACGAGGGCAGGGATCTATATTGTGGTTCTGGAGCCCAAATTTGTTTTAACCAGAAAAATTGATTGTAATGTACAAGTCTGTGGTTTCAGAACCTTGTTGATTAGAAAAGGTGTAGTAATGCTATTTGCAGGGTGCCCACCGAACATCGCACAAAATATTATAGGAATATACAAATTTTTTTCTATAAAATATAGGAGGTTTTCACCTATTTTAATAACACAATATAGGAAATATTCGATAGCAAAACCATCGGCAAATCACGGGATCGCCTCCACCATAAGCTGAAAACTTCATGTCACGGACAAAAACGTGTCTAAAAAATTCATAGGTCAATTGCCAGCAATTTATTTCTTCAATATGTTACATTCATCATTGCCCAGCAAGCCTTGATAAACTAATATTCAAATCAAAATTATCGAAAATTCAAAGCCTTCTGAGGTTGGCATTTTGGTTTTGACAATAATAAACCAATAACAACTTAAGATTATTAAAAGAAACCAAATTTGAAACAGAATCATCTCTCAGGAGTGCCAATACACCCAGAAACAACTACAAGCCATGAGAAAATATATTATAAAGACTTCCATGCGTTTTCACACGAGGATCTTCGCCAGTGAAATTTTACCATAGGTAATTAAAACTTCAGTCAAGATGTTTGGACGTTATGCTTTTCTGCGCCACTTCAATGAAATTCACATGCCAAATGATAGAGGTTGACATTTTCATTTAATTAGGTTATGCACAATTATAAACGGTTTGTCAAAAGATGGAACTCAGAACCAGAGATGCAAGAGATAGGGCTCCACAGAAAGGCCAAATCAAACACACTGAATCAAAATCCCTGAATGACATATTTCAGACCATTTCCAATTTATAAATTGACTTTATATTATAAGCCGATTCGATTTTGACACCCAAGATTGGATGAAATTCACATGCTATTGTTGGTAAACATTTTCATATCCTCACAAAGATAAAAAACACAGAATTCAATAAATCCGATTCAGTTTACTATAATTTTAATCAATGGCTGCACACTTAAGAGCTCTCATGACTGATTAATCGATGTTGGTTTGATTTCAGTTGAAAATCGGATGAAATTGAGATCCTCGTCGTAAGTTCCAGCAAAATCGGGGCACAGAATTTCTTTTTAGCTAAGGACAATGGCTTGATCTGAGTTATCTCAGTAAAATGACATTCACTGACAGTTGACAATGACATGTAGTAATCATGAGAACATGACAATAATTTCACAAAACATGGTCACAAATGACAGAGACATTTAAATGACAGGTGAAAATAACTTTCAAATAAAATAGTTTGTGAAAACTCAAATAGTTCATGACAAAATCAATCAATGACAGATCCAATCAAAACATAAATTTCAAAATGACAGGTAACAACAATCAACATCAAAAGTTCATGAAATAGACAGTCAATAACAACAGAAATTGACAGTCAATAACAACAAATGACAGTTCATAAATTTGACAAAATTTTGTCATATATAGCACTGTTGTAGAAATTTGAGGATTGCTAATCCACAAAGTGAAACTCATCTTGTAGAAAATTTTGACGATTGGCGAGCATAAGTTAACGTAAACAAATGCATTGCAGAACTGTCAAATCGTTTTGACAGGTAAACGTGACCTTGAGCGGCACATGAATTTCGATTTCTTCATGACGATTGTTCTTCGTTTGTAGAATCGTTGAACAGATTAACTGGCATTTTAAATTGTAGCATCGTAGAAATATTCGACATCAAATTGTAGCAGTTGACAGACAACTGACAGCTCCTGACGAGCGTGCATGCTGAGCACAGTCCATGTGGTGTATCAACATGAGCAATAAAATTGTGATTTGAAATTGTCTCCAAAATACACAAAAACGACGGTAGAAACGTAGAATACACATCTGCGTAGTATATACATCGTAATAGATCAAAAGTTCGACCGTTGACACATTTTGACAGCTCCAGGCGACTTGCCGGTTGCATGACAATCACTGTCAAATTTCACAAATAAGAACGAATTTTTCGTTGACAGAAACGAAGCACATACCGGTACCAGATATTCTCGACGAGAGTTCGTACGTAGAATAGACATCATAATAAATCGTAGAATGGTGAACATGTACGTTGAATATTTTTATTGACAGATTTCGTTCAAGGAGGGCGTCTCTGATGGTACGGAACACCTCTCTGAAAATAGAATGTACTTTGTTAATGATTGTTAACATATTGACAGAAGATACATGTTCAGATCTTGACCTGCAATTTTTTTGCAGCAAATCAATGTTTTTTGGATAAGTTTTTTTGCGTCATTTGAATCCTACATTGGCGCGATCTCATTAGCCTGACGATCTGGCGTAGATTGTGTATTACTAACATAAGGTAGGCCGGACGTTTGGGCTACGATCTCATTAACAATGATTTCGTGACGTCACAAAAGTCAGCCTGAACTAAAAATAGCTGCTTCGTCTTGACGCCAATCAACTCATCTTCCCTCCCGATCGACATTATCAGCTGGCAGCATACTCATCCTCCAATGCCCAATGAAATTTTGCTTATTTAGTTATATTTAAGCATGCTTTATCATTGACAGTCATTTGTTGATCATTCAATGTTCTGGGTACTTTTTACAATGTAGTTAGCTACATTATTGCTTGACAAGTAAAAATTGATAGTCTTGACAAATAATTGGCAGCAACAAAATGTAGCATTTGCAAGATTTCCAGAGAAAAGATCAATACCACAAAATGTAGCTAAACTATTTTCCAGACATCAACCAGTTGTCTGCATTCTGTTGCCCTCAACTATTCATTAGACAAGAAAATGTCCCGTCCATGCACCATACAAGTGACTGTCATGTGCACATGGGTATTTCATTAGTGCTCAATCCTCATTACATAATTTACATTCATCCATTCCAATTCACTTCCCTAATTGCTATCACCCTAATCAAATGCATTGGTATTCACTATCTGAAGTGCACTTGCGCGTACATACTCATTTTTCAAGTGCAATAATGTGTGCGCCTTTCATTCACGTGAATTCATTATTTTCACAATCAAAAACAATACAAAAAATGGTGACACAGAAAATCAACCTAATATTAACCCTAATGGAACAAACAAACTAGGACACAAAACGTAATAACCAGGAGAACCAAGAAGAACGATGACCAACCCACTAGAAACCAAGACATGAAGTGCTGCTCCCCATCAAGGGTCGAGCTAACCCGGCGACCCGGGAGAATGCACACCAGAAGAAGAAGAAGAAGTGACGTGAAGTCACAGCAAAACCAGCCTACTGACTAAATCCCAGGGACTAAATATGAACAAAGTATTTATATTCCTCTCATACATCGTAATTAATATGTCTATATTAATATGATGATGCCAAAGCATAGAGAGACCGCAGGATGAGGATCCACATTCAAGATTTAGGCCTTCGACATCGCACACATGTATACAAAATATTAGTAGGACACTTATTTACAGGGTCCTGAAAGTGCATGTTTAAACTCAACAATTAGGTCAGGTGTCTAACTTTTAAGTCTTAATTTTGGCAAAATAATAACAATCTTATTGGCACTAACACGCAAAATAATTATTGTCAGTTAGATGCCAGCTTTTCCAATGGTAAAAGTATCATGGTGATGTGTATCAATATTTGTAAGGGGCGACCATTAGATCTATATTTGATGGAGGGCCTTGGAGCCTAGGTGACAGGAAAGTATCTCTTACGACCGTAATTATTCCTTGAGCCTGACATATTAAACTGTCTTTTAGATGGCCAGTTGAGTGCTTCCCTAGCCCTGTATTTGGCATCTTGAGCTAAAGACTTTATCCATTCAAAACAAATTAGCGTTAAAGGCAAACACTCGTCAAAACCCTATTTTTAACAAACATATTTTCCTATGAAAGAATCAGGTGTTGTGAGTGCATTCAGCTACAATTTCCCAAAATCGTTTTTCACCAGAGATCAGGAAAAATTTATGAAATTAGTATTTCATCCCAATTTTGTGGACCTCAAGCATGTTCAGTCAGCTGTGTACTGACGTAAGGCTGGGTGTCCCTCCCCCTCCCTCCTCAGACTGTATGGACATGAGAGAATCAGACACTGGCTATTTCGATGTGACTGTGATATACTGGATATGATTATAAAGGTGACAAAATCAATTTGAGACAAACCGAACCTGTAAAAAATACTTTCATAAGAGCTCCACCCACATCACTGTGAATCATTCTGCCATGTGCTGATTGACAGGTTGTGTTTACTTGACAGTGGTTAATTTGCTCCACTTGTGACAATTCCAGACCGCATTTTGTGACTGAAACATTATAGGAATATGAAGTTATGTTGGTCACCTTACAATAATTGATTGATTGATTGATTAATTGATTAATTGATTTATTCAAAAGAAACGCATAACACAAAAACAGTAGGGGTTTAGATAGATAGATAGACAGATAGATAGATAGATAGATAGATAGATAGATAGATAGATAGATAGATAGATAGATAGATAGATAGATAGATAGATAGATAGATATATAGATAGATAGACAGATAGATAGATTGATAGATAGGTAGATAGATAGATAGATCGATAGATTGGTGGATAGATAAATAGATAGATAGATAGATAGATAGATGGATAGATGGATAGTCGGATAGATAGATAGATAGATAGATAGATAGATAGATAGATAGATAGATAGATAGATGGATAGATAGATATAGATAAACAGAAATATAGGTAGAGAAGTAGATTCAAAGATAGTTGTTTGATTGGTTGAAATCTCAGTCTGAACTGGGTTGATATTTTATAATTTCTATTATGAAAATAATCAAAATATGCATTAAATTGTTTTCTCATTTTGCGGTCTGAGCTTGTCAATTTTGGTCCAAGTCGGTAATTGTTCATTAAAAGACACAACATGTCATTTTGGATGCATACTGATTACTGAGGGATTCAGACGAACATCATAATTTATCACAGTTTTACATTGTTTGGATTGTTGTAAGGTGTTATTTCTAAAATATTTCACAGCTATGCCTGTCAATTCCACAGTTCATGAGAATTCACATGTATTTGTTTATCAAAAACCCAGTGTCATGTCACTTGGACACTTGGCTACCAAGAGAGGTCGCTTTTTACTGTGTCAAAATTATGGCCAAAATCGAAAGCTAAAAGTAGGCTTCAATGAGCATATATTGGAAAAATTTCAGTAGGACCACAACAGTGTTTCTATAAATATCATGCTTGAAGCCCTCAACTGATAAAAAAAATGCACTATTGTGGCCCTTTAATGTAAGGAAGCATGGTGTCTGCAGAATTTTTTCCATGATTTTTCAGTCTCTTCCTGATCGAATTTTCCAAAAATTTAGGCCAATCTTTCAGCAAACTGACATAAAAAGAATTTGCAGTATTTTTTACTGAACATCAAAATGTTTCTACTGGCTGAGTGTTATAGGAAACCACAAAATATTCAGCTGTGAATTTTTTTTTTTATTAGTGCCCAGGACCTAAATTACATGTACAGACTTTCCCAGCCTTTTGTACAACATACAATTTTTTTAGGACTTTCAAAGCTCTAAAATGGGGTAAACACTCTGGTTTCTTAATTATGTTTTTTGTAAATTTCAGTATTTTAGAACAAAATTCGTCTAATTTAAGGGTGTCATGGATCTCCTGCTGGCTTATTATATTGATTCACTCCAGCTTGTGTATCACTAATAAGTTAGGACGGAGTTCAATCTATTTTGTGATATGATATATTATATGAGGTCTTTCAAGTTATTACTAGAGACAGAACTGCATGGCTTAGTAGTGCATGACAAATAATTGACCCGCAGATACTTGAAACGTCATGCTGCTCAGTGACCTTCCTGACGCTACCTGGTCTATTTTTAGATTCAAGTGCTTCTGACGTCACCACTCTGTTAGGCCTATGACGTCATTACCATTGTGATCATTCTGAATGACGTCACATAAACGCCCACACCTTTTTTTTGTTTGGCGCATGCAAAAGATTTCCTTAGTATATCCATATCCCTGTGTGAGTAGCTCTGTCTCCTACCATTTGAAGACCTCTGGTCGCGCAGAGACCTGACGGTCTCCATTACCTTCATAACTACTTCCTATATTCCCTGCATTATCAACTCTAAATTGAAACAAAATGCTTTGTTAACCTGCCTCTTATTACAATGGCTAACTCCAGTAAGTCATAATTCAAGACTTCAAAGCAAATAAAGCTTTGGCTTGCCATTATGTATATGATCAACCAAATTGAACAAACAAATCATGGCCGTAGATCTATACAGACATCTATGGCCTAAATCTAGGCTTACAGAACTCTGTCAGGACTCAGGACTGAAGAACTGTCAAAGAAAGTTCTGCAAAGTTGCACATTAGGACTGTTTAGTAACAGGAACAAATACTGAATTAGACCAACCTCTCAGCTCCAATGCAAAACGAAAATGAAAACCCAAGGTACATCCAGTATAATTGATAATGCAAAGAAAATCACTTTTCAGTCCCAATCCACTGACTGAAAAAATCAAACTGACATTGACAAGGGCAAGCGTTCGTTTTCCTGACGTCACTAATTTATCAAATCGTTACATTTCTCCAGGCACCGATCAACAATACCCAGACGTTCTTACTTACATGATAACTATTTTGCACCTGATCAACAATAAAAGGATCACTTTTCATTTTTGCTAAATAAAATGTAACTATTTTCAATTCAGTAAACGAGTGCACAATCATGAACTCTGCTTTTGACCCCCTGCCCCCACCAAACTAATTGTTTTTATGCTGGAAACTTTTTTTTTTTGCATGAGATGGATTGACAAACTTTTTAATGCCAATTTTAATAAAAAGGTGCAGGAATAGTGGAAACAACTTTCAAACAAACTTTCTTTATTTCCTTGAGCTGAACAAACTTCTTTTTCAGTGCCAAGTAGGAAAAACTTTTTTCACCCAATATCCACAGCCCCCCCCCCCCCCCCCCCCCCTCCAAGGATCAACTGCATGATCGGTCGGGCCCCTTGTCGGATATCAACATGGCCTATAGCTTTTGTGGCCTTTCCTCTAAGTGTAGAGTAACTGTTAGATTATGGGAAAACATCACTTAAATTTCTGTGACTGTAATTGGAAAATAAAACTTATCTAGGCACATTGCAAAGATTGTACAAAAGCAGCTTGCAAGATTTCTTATAACTGGACAACCTGGTTGGAGTAGCGTGAGGGGTCCGTGAATTAATAGTATGATGATGATGATGATTCTGTCCATGATCTATTGGCTATTTTCAAAGTTATTGCAATATCTTTCCCAAAGATTGTTTATTGAGACTTAAATTTTGGATCATAAGAATAACATTTTTTAACAGTTACTGTGGCCTGCTAGTTATAGGTCTGACCTGCCACTGTAGACGTAGTCATGTCATGACACCTTGCATGAATCAGCTCACTGTATCAAAAACCAGCTATCTCATTTCCCTGATGTCAGTGGTCTATCAATCAAAACCCCTTGGCCAATAGTAAAGCAGCTGCTTTCTTGGCTTTCCTTCACTGCCCCTCCTCTCCCCTCCTCCCCCTCACTGTCCCTGTAGTGTAGGAGCTGCCAGCCAATCACAGTAGGGCATAGTGGTGGCCTCTGTTATGACTCCTCCCACCAACTCTGGCAGGCCAGCAAAGCCACGTGGGCACTGTCTGCCTTCTGTTGCTCCAAATAATCCCAGACATACCTCTTTGTAGCAGCTGACTAGGATTATCACCTGACTTTCTTAAACTTGATGACCTCATGATTAAAGAAAATACCTGTGCAGATCTTAGCTCACTCCAAAATACTGAATTGGTGTATCTCAGCAACCAGATGTGCTAGAATGATGCGGTTTTCTGCTAACCAAATCATTTTTTGTGAAAAACATCATTGGCTCAGTTGCATAATCGGGCCATGCTGCTGGCCCTTTCCTGTAAAAATAATAATACATAATATTTTTAGTAAATCTTGTTTGTTTAACATCTGAAACTGTATTTTTTGTTCAAAGCTTGCTTTTTTGGGGGGGGGGGGTGGAAATTTAATCAATAATCATACATAAGTTATCATTACATTGTAAGTAGAAGTTCAGCAGTATCACAGACCTGTAACTGTGTTGAGTACAGCCACAATTTATTGTTGATCTGTTGTTTTTGGGTAATGCCATGATAATTGGAAATGGTGGTCAATTAAAGCTACAAGCCTAACAAGGCCATTTTATATTGTAATCATCAAAATAATTACATATTTATAACAGTTATGTTTTGATCAATCAAAATACAGCATTCATGTACTTCCATAAATTGTCAAATTTGTGTTCAGTTATTCCAACAGCATACTTAATATCAAAATAAATGAAAGCAAACATGGAAATGCAATTTAAATTACATTTATTCTGTCATCAGCTCAATTGGATTTCACACAAATGAACATTTTGTGACACTTTTTAGTCAACCCTGAATTCCAATTGCAATTACTTGATATTTTCTTTCACACTGATACAGCTCATTGAGTAATTACAATCATTAGACACTATCTGCCAACTCAAGCCAATTGAGTTGATACATTCTTTGACACAGCTCATTAAGTAATTGCAATCATTAGACACTACCTCAGTACCTGCCAACTCAAGCCAATTGAGTTGACACTTTCTTTGACACAGCTCAATGAGTAATTGCAATCATTAGACAGCACATGCCAACATTTGAGCTCAGTTACTGCTCAGTAAGCAGTATATAAAGACTAGCCTTGGTAGCCTCATTCAGTGCACTACAAGACATGCATTTGAGAGGAACAGAGAGAGAGGAACATGGCTTAATTTTGTGGACATCTTGACAAAAAAGGTATTTATTCTAATGTTATTATTTCTACTTGCTAAGTCTAGACTCTAGTGATGAGGTGCTGTAATTTGTATGATGTATCTCTATAAGCATATTGACCTTGTGGATTGTACATATTGTGCTGAGACATGAAGACATCTTTTGTTTCCTATGGTCTTACTGTAACTTATTAGGTTCTCAGACCATGTAGAAAAATTTAACAAAGGATGCAAGATTAATGAATTCATGATGTGGAAACAATGGAGGCCACTTGTCATCAACTCACTTAATACAGTCTTGACCTGTCAGATGTTCATTGAGCTTGATTGCAATTCATGTGTCACCTTTGTGTATTCAATTTGGATTTCACCCAGATGTGACAGTGAACTGTCAAAGCTTCAGGTGAGTCTGAAAGCAGACTGAACATTAGTTTATTGGATGACACCAGCTGAACAGTTTGAATGGTTTATAACTGGAGCCATTCAAGGCTTGGTCATTCAGTTCCAGGACTGCAGACATAATAGACAGATCTCTTCATCATGGCTATGGACATCTTAGTTGCTTCCAATACTCAGTATGTACAACCAACGGGCTAAATGAATGTTCATTGTTGAAACCTCAAACACATTGGGCCTACATGCCCGGGCCTACATGTGACATGATATCACACATGTAGGCTGTAGCTATAGGATTATTTTTGGTGTTGATTGAATAGTGACAAACTGGCCTAAATGCTGAACAGTAGGCCCACCTGTGTCATTGATGTTGATCTATTGTCCGTATTGATCAATCTATTGATGTTGTCACTTCATTGACATTGTCATAAAAAAATTATCAATAACTTAACTTAGGCAGATCTACAGATTACGGAAATACTTCAACAACACAGGTATGAAATTATTTATAAATTGGTGTTATTCAAATAGCTGACATGAAGAACAATAAGTTTAATAATTGTTGTGTGGACCATGGACCGTCAAACCATTTCACACACATGGCATGGCTGTAAGCTCCGCCTCCATATGTGTGCAATAGTCAATCACAATCTGTATATTCAATCATGAAAAAAAAAAAAAACAGGAGAAAAAACGCCAAAACAGGTGATCAGTCAAAACTGCAACAGACAATAACGTCTACAGTTTTTTTGCAGAACGCCTACAACTAATTTTGAAGTTTCTATTATTTTTTCAACCCATTTTTGAACTCAGTTGATACTAACTTGATAGTAGTCATGACAAGTGCACACATGTTGTTGCAAATGCAGTCGCTGAACTGGTGGCAAGTGATAATAACCGTGATATTATATGTGAGCAACAAATAAGTTCGTTTCAGACTGTACTGTCTGTGTGATAGTCTGATTTAATTATTCAGTCTCTCAACAAAGTGTCTAGTTGAGTACAAAGGCAGACACTTCGTTGATGTCAGGAAAATACATTAGCTTACATTGAGCTACATATTATGAAAACACGCAACAATTTTGTTGTGCCAATGATTTTGTCGTCTTCAATACAAGTGTTATTGATGATAAAGTAGGTCAAAATCATAACTAAATAAGCAGCGCCGAATTCACTCTGGTGCTCGCCGTATTCACTTATTTTGACTGGCTAATTACAGTGAGGTCGGCGCCCCCGAATTCAGATAGTGCCGAGTTCACCAGTTTCCTTTTTCACGTACCATATTCTACAGAAACAATTCTACAATGACATGATATCACGAATCTATTGTTCACCAAAAATGCCTTAGAAGTATGTTAAATAGCGTATTTCGATGGTTGACAGCTTGAGACAGAAAATTCATTGTCAAAATTCACACAAAGATGTTCTCTCATTTGACAGAAATAAAAAAACACTCATCTGGTAGGCCTATTTACGAGCGTCGAAATAGGGATTCCAGCAACCGTAATGAAACAAAATCCTGTGTATTTCACATAGAAACACATGTAGAAACTTGGTCCACTTGGTAACGTCGTATTATGGCACAATTTTGAGCTCTAAACCATGTAAACAGCACGTCGCCAATGCGTCCTGCCCGTAGGAATGTTTGCGTCTCAATGACAAGGGTGTGTATTTTGGCGCGATGAATGCGACGTCATTGGTGGAGATGACGTCATTGGTGGGGACGGCTCTGTGACGTCACGGATTGATTCACACGGTGAACACGTGAACAGTCCTGATCTGATTGGTCGGCTGGTTGTGTTTTCACGCGGTGACCATGTGAACAGCCCTGATCTGATTGGTCAGCTGATTCTGACGACGCCAATGGTTTATCGGTTTTTGTGTGGATTCTGAAGACGCCGCAAAAAGATTACGAAGCGAGTCGGCAAATAGAACAAAGAGGCATCTACGATGGACGATATATAACCGGGCATATTTGTCGGGTAAAAATAAAAGGGTAGGTCAAATTTTGATGGTATGTTTGGCAGATTAAAAGAGATACGTCGAGCGATAGGATTAGGGAAATTCATTTACGATCGTAATAACCTTGGGCTAGAGGTCTAGCCAAAGGTTAAAAACCCAAAATGGAATTACATGGAGAAGAAGCCAAAAAACCTATAGATCAGGATTTTTGAGTGAGCTCTATTTTTTAGAGTGCAGATCACCTGCCCAAATGACTCTACCAAGCGCATAACACAGGATGTAAAGCCCACATCACCCATCCATCCTACACCCAACAATCCAACATACTGTACTCAGTGCTCACTGTGAAGAACTTTCCACAAAGCCTATACTTCTGTAAATAGAGATATCATACTTGAGGTAAATAGGTATCATGTTGTGGATATATTCACTCACTCCTCTTGAGCAACAAGGGGTACCTTAGAGGGCTGCACTTTCCACTACAACCTGTCTTTAAGACTTATTATCAGTGTCTTTTTGAAGCTAAATATGGACTAGCAATGGACTACCCAATTTCCCAGTTAGACTAAGATCCTTTGAAAATTCATGACTTGAAATATATTGGATATGATTTTGGTAATCAGATTAACATTACTCGATGATTACTGAACATTAGGAATGAAATTATCGTCTTTCAGTTATATTTAGGAGCTGTTGAATTCTGTGAAACAATTTTAAATGAGATCAAAATTAAGTTATGGTTTTCAAGAAACCGATTGTTATGTCGTAATGAAGGCTTTAGGGAAAATATTAGTGAGCTAGGAAATATTTCAAGGAAATGTTTTAAGAAAAACTTGAAAGTCCTTAGTTGTTTTAGGCTCTAGGGATGATGTAGTAAATGGCAAATTTAAAATGAACAATTTTTAGTTTCTGATAATAGCATCAAGAGCTGCCCTGGGATGGGTTGTGCTGTTAATCAACCAAGAAATTTCCTCTTCATTGATTGATGGAGTGAACAGAACAGTTTAAACATGACCTGACCTAAAACACACTAATTGCTCATTTATGCTGGAGAGGGTAGGGAGAGTGAGAGTCGCCATATAGGCATTCACTTCTCAAGTCTGCTGACATCAGACTGAGGTAAGAAAGGGACAACACAATGATTCCAATGAATTATGTCGCATAAACTTTGTCCTTCAGTGGGGTTTTTGACTTACCTTCTACTATGTCATACTTGTTTAAAAGTCAGATGCCCATCCGAATTTGACACTAATATGACGTTGCATTCACAGCAGATTTTGTCTTCCACCCAAGGTTATAATTCATCGCTATTTGTTTTTGTAAACCCACCTTTACAGTAACGTATTTTGAAAATCAAATCCGACTTCAGAATGATGTCGTATTTATGCTGCTTGCTCGCTGGGCATAGAGAAATGGAGATTTAGGCAATTGAGACAGATACATATATATACATAGGTAGAAACATGTCATCAAAAAGACGTGCACGGAAAGAGCATCCATTTTGTACCATCCAATAACACATCTTTCACAAAGTGGTTTTGCATATAAACCTGATTTTGCTCTGCTTTATTTCATATAATACATGTCATGTATGTGTCATATCATGTTACTCTATATCAAAAATGACATTAGTGTTGTACCTTATGTATAATTTCAGTTATTAGTGTCACATGCACTTTGCAAGATTCATTTTCGGCATAATCTCTTGATTCATTTAGAAGACATTAATCTTGCTTATAGTAATATGGTCTGTCACTTATTTAATGTGATACTTATTTTGTGTAATAATTATTTTTTCCCAATGTTGAGGAACAGACACGGGCCGCTCAACTCAGTTTCTACAATGCAGCAATCTGCGCTTCATTTTGCTGGGTCCTGGGTTCAGTTCTAGCTCTAACCGGGTCTCCTGAACCTATCGCTCAGCAATTTTAATAATGTTTTGCCTCTTTGTTGTGTCCTCCTGCCCAATTAGCCTCCATGCAAGCAGGACATCAATCCATCTCCATCTGATTTTAAGAAATTTGAAATGTGGGGCTTAGATCGAAAACGCAATGTTGCCATTGTTTACTATATGCAATAGTATAAATCATGGGGTTTTTTTTTATTGTCGGTTTTTTAAAAGTCACTCCATTGAAGGATGAAAGTCCCGAGCTTGATTCCTGGTTTGGAATAATATTTTGGACACCATTGACGGGAACATCCCCGCTTTATATTTGCTTGGATGTCTTGATATGAGTAGGATCTCCTGTTTAGTTGGGAATTATGCTGTTCTTAACCTTTGGAAGTGATGTACATCTCAGAATCTCAGATGGATGATGTTCTGATTAGGCTTTTTAAGTGGCATCCCATTGCATCAGTGTTTTTGCTTGGTTATTGGTTAATGAATAACCCAACCAGTGATGTAGTCGAGGCCGGGACATCCGAGACGGAGACCGAGGCATGAGCTTCCGAGACTGAGACTGAGGCCATTAAAATGTGGCCTCGAGGTCAGCCTCAAAGACGAGTCTGGTCCCGAGGACTCCCAACATTGGCCCAAGGACGCCCAAGACCAAGGCTAGGCAAAGGATTAAGCATTCTGAGACTGAGACAAGGACGGGGCCATCAGAATGTGAGAGACCGTCAACACTGGACCCCGCAGGCCCGGACATGGAGTAAATTTTATGTGTAGTTGTAGTGTGGTCTCCAGTCTCTCTCTTTCCACCTCACCAATCAACCCATCCCTTGGGATTAGCAAGAACTTACCATATCATAAGAGGGCTGCACTCCCCAAAACCTGTTGTGCATTTTTCTTGTGAAATTTTCTTTTTGTTGCAAAACTGATATTATCGCTTTGGAAATGATTTCGTTGTGAGGTGATTTTCGCTGTGAGCCATGAGGTGAAGGAAATTGTTATTGAATTTCTCTGCGTGCTCATAAAGTCACACAATATAATTTGGAACAGATTGGAAAAAAAGGTTGAAAAATTGAGTTCATGATTGTGCATAACTTGCAAAATCAGAAATAAATTCAAGGGAATCATTCACAGTTTGAATCCAATGCTATTTGCTGCCTTTGATGCCTTTCATGTGTTATGCTTCTTACTTTCAGAATCAATCTATGGCATTCTATGCTTCCATTTGTTGCCTTTATTGATGTTATTAGATGTTACCTGTGTTATTTGGTCCCACAAATGTTTCCTTCCATGCTGTTTTGTGGTGCTGTAAATTATGATCACTTAAGATACACATAGATTGGAAAATGTGTTGATTTAAAGATTTCCAATGAGGGGGAGGGATAAGCTCAGTTTGTAGCATTGTGGGATGCCAATAGATAGATATCAGGTTCGATTCCAGCTATGGCTACACTCTATAATAATTCAGGACAAAATTGGTTTTTTCGAATTCTTAATAGTTTTTTAAACAACCAGGGGGTGTTTTGCGTTAAGGTTTTTCCAAAAACCTACAGCATTTGTGACAATACAGCTGTGTGGAATTTTCAAAAACCAAAATTGGAATTACGTGGGGACAAGCCTTAAAACCAACTAGGATTTTTGAATGAGCTTTACTTTTTAGAGTGCAGATCACCTGGACCTATGTTGGACAACAGTTACAGCTACCCTTCACTTCATTGCTGTGTCCTCCTGTCCTAATTGGCCTACCTTGCGAATAAATAAAGGTGGTAAAGTCCCAGTCATCTGACATCCATAGGCCTATATTCATCCTGCATCACATAGGCCTGCTGTACTCACTATGAAGAACTTTCCAATTGGCCTATACTTCTGCCAATAAAGATACCATACTTAAGGTAAATAGGTATCATGTTGTGGACTGGTATCTTCACTCACTCCTCTTGAGCAACAAGGGCTACCTTAGAGGGCTGCACTTCCATTTCCTACGTGTCTTTAACATGTTCAAGACTTCGACTTTATATCAGTGTAAATTTGAAGCAAATATTTCAAATATTGGTTTATGGACGAGCATTAGACCACCCTATTTTCAAGAGTAAGACTAAGATCCTTTGAAAATTCATGACTTGAATTATATTGAATATGATTTTGGTAATCAGATTAACATTACTCGATGATTACTGAACATTAGGAATGAAATTGTCATCTTTCAGTTATATTTAGCAGCTGTTGAATTCTGTGAAACAATTTTAAATGTGATAAAAATTAAGTTATGGTTTTCAGCAAACCGACAGTTATGTTGTAATGAAGGCTTTAGGGGAAATATTAAGGAGCTAGGAAATATTTCAAGGAAATGTTTTAAGAAAAACTTGAAAGTCCTTAGTTGTTTTAGGCTCTAGGGATGAGGTTGTAAATGGCAAATTTAAAATGAGCAATTTTTAGTCTCTGATAATTAATAGCATCAGGAGCTGCCCTGGGATGGGTTGTGCTGTTAATCAACCAAGAAATTTCCTCTTCATTGATTGATGGAGTGAACAGAACAGTTTAAACATGACCTGACCCTAAACACACTAATTGCTCATTTATGCTGGGGAGGATATCTAGGAGAGGAGAGAGGGAGGGTGAGAGTCGATGTATAGGCATTCACTTCTCAAGTCTTCTCTTGTTGTGATAGGGGGGAGGGTTGGTCTCGAAGCATGCTGGGCTGCCAGTCGCTTGGTCCAGGGTTCGAATCCAGCTCTTGCCGGATCACCTTGGGCTATGTTGGATGGCTGTTTCAATCATCCTTCGCCTCATTGTCATGTCCTCCTCCTGTCCTAATTAGCCTACCAAGTGCATAAATACAGAATGTAAAGCCCCAATCATCCATCCATCCATCTCTTGTTGTGATATCACTGCATTTGAGGTTTTCGATGGTTGGGTGGATGTTTAGAGCTTTACGTCATGTATTTATGTGCTTAGTATGCTGATTAGGACAGGAGGAGGACACAGCAATGAGGCGAAGGATGATTGAAACTGCCATCCAACATAGGATCATCGCCCAGGTGATCCGGCAAGAACTGGATTCGAATGTTGAAGCTGCTGATACGTTTAGGAATATTACTTGGTTACTTTATTTCGTTGAATATTTTATAAGGCTATATTATTATTGGTATTAAACATTTTTTTTTTTACAATTGGTCAATATTGAAGAACAATACTTGCGCATTAAATTGTACAACATTAGTATACTGTGTGTGAAGTGCCAAAAAAAAACAACAAACAAACATTTTGTAAGTTGAGAAATGTATTATCTGATGAATAAAAAGAAATAAAATGTATTTTCAGTTTGAAAATAATGATAATCGATAAAGAGCATAGCTGGGAAAGATTATACCTGTTCACAATGTAATAAATATCATAAATGCAGGTATATGCATTTCAATAATTGTTGATTTTTGTTTTCTTCAACCTTGGGTAAGGAAGCAGTATCGTATTAACCCTCATTGTCTGTACTTTATGAACACAAGCCTTTAATAGCCCATTGTCTTGGACGTGGCCGTGTCTTTGTATTGCTTTGTTCTGGGCGACCTTGCATGTTCTTAAGTTACATGCAAATTTTGGCTTGTGCATGCACGCCTGATGGCCTATGGCAGATTTCATGAAAAGTGCTCTTAAAAGGTACCTTAAACTTTCCAACCCTTTTGTTATCTCTCTGTTGCTTCCTGAAGCAAGTAAACCTATTACTAAGTACATCTGTGAGGTAATGAATAAATATCAATAAAATATTCCTCAAATATGTAGCTTATTCCTCTTAAAAAGATATTTTTTATGCCTCATGAGGACAATTTTGGACGACCAAACTTACTGGTGATCAGACATGCTTACTTTGGCACTCTGTGGAATCTGCTAAAACCAATTCAGGAAAATGTAATGGTATGTGATTGATAAAAAACATCTTGAAAATAATTTTGGAACCATTTTTAGTTGTCTTGGTCATTAT
The DNA here is from genome assembly GCA_026936325.1 of Platynereis dumerilii. NCBI lineage: Eukaryota > Metazoa > Annelida > Polychaeta > Phyllodocida > Nereididae > Platynereis > Platynereis dumerilii. The sequence goes on from JAPTHN010000015.1 coordinate 7,061,695, forward strand.
AAAGCTTGAAAAAAATGAAAAATTAAAAAAGACTGCTAATGTAACTCGATTCCGTCTCAGGACACTGAGGTTACATTAGCAACTTTTACATGGACATTTTTCTGTGTTCTCGCTACTCAAGCCAATTTCAAACATGAAATTATAATATTTTATTGAAAAACGTGTCTTATTTGCCTATTTACATCACCAAAAACATAAACGACTGGGTGTGGTACCTGTTTCTTTATTGCTAATGTAACTGCAATTTTGCATCCGTCCATTTCATAGTGTTACATTAGCAAAATTCGTACATAAAAATTATGTTAAAAAACACATGATTAGATCTCAAATTTTTTCTGAACTGAAAGCCGGGTCTCTCAAGAGCAGGCCAGGGGTGGTACCCTGCTGGTAACTTAATTTATATTGCAGTAGGATCAGCATAAAAAATTCCGTCCTCCACCATTCATCATTGTTACATTAGCACAAGGCCATCTTTTTAGCTACTCTGACCTACCAATCCAACAGAAAATACTGTTTACCCATGATTTTATTTAATGGATTGACACAATAAAAGATTTAGATTTCAGCTTTTTTTAGTCCTGCCAGCTATCCTCAGAAGAAGCACCCTGAGAAAATCTGAGAACCTACGAATTGATTATGTCTGGCCTTATCAGTATTGTGCTAATGTAACTTGTGGACAAGTTGTGGTAAGTCATTTTGCAGCTTTTTCGTGAAATCTGCCCTATAGAATTGATGCATGGATGAGGCTTTAGGGCAGCTTCATAGCTTCTAATTTCTTAGCCAGGTATTCAACAACAATCTTTTGTCTGTATACTTTTTGTCCATGGGTTGTTTTGTACTTTGCATTTCCTAATAGATTATCTGCCCAGTCCTTCAATGGCTAATAGGCAATGCCATGCAGTTAATGGTCTCTCCGGTTTCAGTCAAAATCTGGCTTCTGCTGGTCCCTACAGCTTCTTTAGCTTCTTTCTCTCTTGTCCAACTATCTATTCAGTGGCCAATACCGTGCCAAGATGCAACAAAGGGGGGTTCCGGTAAGCATAGGAAGTCTGCTGTGTTATAAAAGACTAAAAAATGGCATTACAATCAAACAGAATCAAATGGAAGCAGATAGAATGCCAAGGTCGCCCTCAAGGTCAATTCCAGTGCAATTCCAAGGTCAAGGTCATGCATCCCCAGTACATTTCAAGGTCATATACTCCTTGTGTGTGACCCCAATGACCTTGATAGCATGAGTGTCCTATTACTTGGATTGTCTCCATACAGATAAATGGTTGCTGCTTTTATAGGCTTTTAGTGACCAGCTGGTGATGCTGGCCTGGTGGTTCTAATTCTCTGAAATCAAAGGCAATATTGCTAATGCTGCAGGTGGTGTAAATGATGTGACTGGTGCTGTTGAGGTGTTGCTGCTGATGGTGATGATTATGTTTATATCGCATGTTGTAAATGCTGTTGGTATGCTTTTGGTATACTGTGCTAGCTATAGTAATATAATGAATAATGATATAATAGTCTTTGCACTGGGACACTATTAAAGTCTTCACAGTATGATACCACACTCTTTACAAAAAAAAATTACTGACTTTTCTTTTACAACCATGACAAATTAATCGCAACAGGATCAGAAATGCTATTTTATGGAGACCGCAACTGTGTTACACTTACAGACTGACATTTACTTTGACCCCATCCACTGTTATTCTCCTGATTGTACTATTATATAATTTTTACTGGTGGTCAGTTCGATACTGTTGTTCATTATATTTACTGATGATGTTGTGCATCCCTCTGCTGATGTTGTGGATCCTTCTTTTGATGCTATTGTTCATCCCAATTTGATCCTCCTGTTGATGCTATTATTGCTATACATGAATATGTTCATGTTGATACATCTGAGCACCTACACTTGGACCCACAGTTGACCTGTTGATGATTTTGCTACGTGTGCTCTACATCTTATGATAGATATGATAATGCTATTGATGTTATAGACCCAATGGTATACAGAGCAGAAGTAGGATGATTAACAACAGCGTCAACAAGAAGATCAAATGTATCAACAGTGTCAACATGTCTATCAAGAGAGGCTCAATATAATCAACAGGAGGATCAAATGTATCAACATAATGAAAAACAGCATCAACAGATCAACAGGAGGATCTTTTGCACCAATAGTGGCCCTCCTATAGATGCTGTTGACCTCCTGTTGATACTGTTGTTGATCCTCCTACTTATTCTGTGTACCCTGTTGATAAAATGCCATTTGATCCTCCTATTGATGCTGTTGATCCTCTTGTTGATGCTTGCTGATGCTACTGTTTGCCTGTTGATGCTATTGTTTGTCCTGTTGATGCTACTGTTTGCCTGTTGATGCTATTGTTTGTCCTTTTGATGCTATTGTCTGTCCTGTTGATGCTATTGTTTGTCCTGTTGATGCTATTGTCTGTCCTGTTGATGCTATTGTCTGTCCTGCTGGTGCTATTGTCTGTCCTGCTGGTGCTGTTGTTTGTCCTGTTGATGCTACTGTTTGTCCTGTTGATGCTATTGTTTGTCCTGTTGATGCTATTGTCTGTCCTGCTGGTGCTATTGTTTGTCCTGCTGATGCCATTGACCCTCCTCTTGATTCCTTACTGTTGAATCTACTTGTGCTTTAGACGCTAAATAATACAATACCATGAGGTGGCTCATTATTGCTGGTGCTGGGCCAGGCACTGACCACATCTCCTGATGCTGGCCATGAATGTAGCTTGCCAGCTGATGCCAGCTGAGGTTGTTGTGAAGCAGCTGGTGTCCCTAGTGATTCCCTCTATCCCACTGGAGTCTCTTATGAACTCTTAGAAAGCTTGGTTTGAAGAGAGTTTAGCTTTGAGAATCATCACTAAATCTTTGTACTATGTGGATTCTGGATATTTGTATTCTGCTTCTGAATCAACTTCAGAACAATTTTAGTCAGGGAGACACTGTCTGTGTTTGGTCTCCTGATTTAGGCATTTTCAAGTTTTGTCTACAGTTCCTACTTCTACGTTTCAGTGAAATTCAGTCAGAATGATATATTTTACAGAAGCTTTAAGTAATTTGAGAGTGAGGTTAAGTTGGACCAGACCTTCAGTTTTTTTTCCATGACATTTTAAGTTTTCTTGTCAAAATTGGTTGGATTTTGCTGAGAAAACATTAAGAATATGTGGTTACTTGTAATATGAAATTGTCCTTTTATTGACATGATTTTATGGGAGTTTAACATTTATTTAATTCCTCAGAATGCGGAGGTTGCATATCGCACAGGAAGTTGTTCGTTGGGAGGGTGCTTATTTATATGCACCACTGTACAAGTAAGAATTGTGTATGTTACACTGTCAATATACAATGGTGTTTAGCTTTCAGAATCACCACTAAGTCTCTATATGTATCCCTTATGTAGCACTGTTACAACCGTAGAATTGTGCTTTGGCATGTCGATTTTTGAGATATGCTGCTGACGTTGAATTTGAACAAGAGAAAAACTTGATATTCCATCTGTAAATTCCCAGCTTTATCTCCTTCTTCTTTTTTAAGTCTTTTTCGCCGCGGGGCTTAAGTAGCCCTGGAAAACGCATATCGAATTTCAAATCGCTGTGTGCTTCTCTCCTCCGTGTATATATATTCAGTCGGTGTTCCATCAAAATTTGTCGACAGACTGCATTTCGAGGAGAGAATCTGTGATTGTTGCCCATCAAACTTTCATTTCTGGTTGTGTAGAGGAGCATCTCTTGTGTAATCGAGTGCAGCCAAGTTCATCTTCCACAGCAATTCTTGCAGATTGTGCCCAGCTCCTTGTCACATCGCATGGAAATTCATGCATTCAGACATCGGAGACATTGGAGATACCGGAGAGCATTGAGAGACTCCAAGAGGAGTCCAAAAGCATATATACACTGTAAATGTGGCTGTAATTACTTAGGATGTGGTGGTTTGATATGGATGGATTAGTGAGACTTTACGTCCTGTATATGTGTACAATGTGCTTGGCTGATTTGCACAGGAGAGGGACACAACAATGACGCGAAGGATTCTGAGACCTTGAAGGATGATTGAAACTGTTGTCCAACATAGCTTCAGGTGACCTCACCAGAGCTGCAATCGAACCCGGGTTCCAGCAATTAGAGTCCAGAATGCTACTAACTGAGCAAGTCAAGTCGTAGATACGCCAAGGCGTATAGACACACGAAGTCGTAGACAGATTTCAAAGCTATCCCTGCAAATTTATGTCTACCAGTTGGTAGTACATGGTGTCTACGAGTTGGTTGTCTACTAGTTGGTTGTCTACCAGTTGGTTTGTCTATGAGTTGGCGTGTCTACGAAATGACTTGACACCCCAACTGAGCTGTACTTCCTGGCTTTCAATCACCGGGTCCTTGGTTCGATCCCAAGTCTGGCCGGTCACCTGAACATATATTGGACAACAGTTTCAGTCATCCTTTTACCACATTGCTGTATCCTCCTCCTTTCCTAATTTACTGCCAAGGTACATAAACGCATGACCTAAAACCCCAATCATCCGTCCGTCTATGGTCATTGTTGAGGAGGTGGTAAACAGATTTTAGATAAATCTCATTCATTCTTGTGTTTTACAGTGTGTTGCTATCTAAAGAGAGATGTCAAGTCATTAACTCCTCTGTCTCACTTTTCTGATTTGTGAGAGAACACTTGATGAAGGCCATGAGCTTTGTAATTGCCGGCGTTAGCCGAGATGTTGTGTTGACTTTAAGTCAATGAATTCGCATGATTAACGTTTATCAGTGTGCGACAGGAGTCAATCAATATGTGATAGGAGTCAATCAATATGTGATAGGAGTCAATCAATATTTGATAGAAGTCAATCAAGGTGTGATAGGAGTCAATCAATATGTGATAGGAGTCAATCAATGTGTGATAGGAGTCAATCAATATGTGATTAGAGTCAGTCAAAATGTTGAAGAAGTCAATCAGTGACTGAAAGGAGTCAATCAATATTAAATTTTAATTGGAGTCAATCATGTATTAATGTCAATCATTATGTGACAGGAGTCAATCAATTTGTGATAGGAGTCAATCAAAATGTATTAAGAGTCAATCAATATGTGATACAAGTCAGTCAGTTTGTGATAAGATCAGTCAGTGAATTTATATGTGATAGGAGTCAATTGGTGTGTGATAGGAGTCAGTCAATATGTGTGATAGGAGACAATCAATGTGTGATAAGAGTCAATCAATATGTGATAGAAGTCAATCCATATGTGACGGGAGTCACTAATATGTAATAGGGGTCAATCATTGTGTTATAGGAGTGAATCAATATGTTTTAGGAGTGAATTAATGTGTGATAGGAGTCAATCAAAATGTGATAGGAGTCAATCAATATATGATAGGGGTCTATCAGTGTGTGATAGGAGTCATTAAATATGTGATAGGAGTCAATCAATGTGTGATAGGAGTCAATCAAAATTTAGTAAAAGTCTTTCGATGAGTGATTAGAGGCAATCTACATCCTACATGTATAGGAATAAAGTAAGAGTGTATATTCAGGGCCAAAGGTATGGGAATAAATCTGTGGTACTTTATGCAGAGTAGACAATTTGTCTGGCAGTCAATCAGTCTGAGTGACAACAGTCAATCAATAGCAGTAATTAATATGTATGATAGAAGTCGATCAATATGTGATATACATCTGCGAGATATAGGAATAGAGGGCCCAATTTGTCTGGTAGAAGCCTGTGAGATAGGAATCGATCAATATGTGGCGGGAGTCAATCAACATGTGATAGGAGTAATCGATGTGTGATACAAGCAATCAATCTGCAATTCAGTGTCTATCTCCTGCGATACCTGACCTATTGGCTCTCAGTATTGAACCTGAAGTGGTGATAGCTTGACCTTGAGATAGGGAGACCTGGTGAAACCTGACCTTGGCCCACATTCCTAGGTCATGGGTAATATTGACAAGAGGAGTATAGAGTATCATTGATGAGGCGTCGGTGTTGATAACGACTCTGTAATAGACTGATGGAGACTCTGGGTTTGACTGACAGGCTGTGATAGGGGGAGGGTTACTTGTCTTATACCGAAGACATCTTTAGACAAGCATGACCTACCTTATCTCGCATGAAGCATGCTGCCAAGCACATGCAGGCATGCATTGACATTTTTCACAAACATCAATCTGCAGGCAGTAGCTCACTGCTGTTGATGCTTACTGAAGTCTCACCTAAAATATTAAGTGGACTCCTTCTGATACTTAGAGAAAACGAATCAGGCATTTTAATGTAAAGAAAAACCATTTGAGTTGTTTGTATTCTTGTAATCCATTGGAAAATGTAAATTCCAATTTTCATTGAATGACCTGTCATCAGATTCTTTTACGATATTCCTAAGGAAGTACTTTTTCTAAACCAAAGAAAACATGGGCTATGTAGTATCTAAAAACAATTGTATAGTAATTACATAGACCAGCTCATATTACTGGCGAATTACAGCCAACTTGTCTTTCATGTCAAACATTCGGCCATTCTCAACAAAATTGTACCATACAGTGTAAGGTCAGGTGCTGTTACATTTTGCCACCCTTTCAAATGTGTGGAGGGAACTTCCAATAATATTGCTAAGGTTCTTAGGTTCTACAACAATCGTATAAGTAATCAATTATCTTTCCTCCACTGTAATGAGCTGCAATGAGTAAAATGCATGTGCTCCAAGATTAGGATTTCTCTCTCTTAAATTCACTCCTTGGAACCTTAACAAATGGGTTTCACTCCGGCTCTTGATTGTGGCTCCACAATATTGGATTTCACATTTGGAGCTTGGATTGCTCGTGTTTTTCGTGTTGCTGTGGAATGCAATAAAGCTGTCCTGTTGATGGTGGCTGCCAGTGCCTTCCAGTGCCACATTAATGGCTAATCAATGTTAGCTGTCAATTGCCCCTGATGAATTTGATAATTTGATGATTGTGCGTTTTCACATGGTCCTCTGTCTGTCAGTTTCAACCCGAGGGAGAAACTGAACAAAGCTAACAGTTTGATGGATTAGTTGTTTTATGGGCCATGATTAAAGTTGTTCTTTTTTCCCCTTCTAAATCTGGCAAAACTGTAAATCTGAGTAAATCACAACAGCCAGCTTTAGTATGATGTGCCCTCACAGCAGGGGTGGCTGAATTGAACATACATCATGGTGAAGTCTCCCAATAGGCTGTGGGCTGTAGAATCAGTGGCTAGATACAAGCAGATAGGTTGTGTAATGCCAGTCAATGTTGATGAGTGTATGCCATGTCAGGTACTGAATGGACTCTGTACTACTTTTGAAGTCAATTGGGGTTGTTTGCTTGCCTGTTTGTTTGTCTTAGTGGTTTGTCAACAGTAGGCTTATATAATCATCTTGAACATGATGCATGTTAATGTGATGATGAATATTTTGCTCAGGAATACCACGAAGAGCTATGAAGCATTTTTATTAGGTGCTATTTGCTGCAATGTGACACTATTTGCTTCCCTTGTGTTAGTGTCTGTGCTGGGCAAGTGGAAGATCCCTCACATGAGGCAAACGTGTGAATTGGTGGGGACTCTAATCTCAATTCAACAATCAACCTTCAAGCATAGCTAGCCTATGTCAAAAAACAACATTTTAGTACTGATGTCAATCGGGTGAGACTGATCCAATTCAACAAATCAGCCGTGCCTTGTGAAAATCCCTAAAATCCCATAATAAGGGAAAATGTCGAAATGAATCAGAAATCCATAAGTCCATAGATCAATTACGTTTCTCCAGACTACAAGTATATATTTTTCCAATCACCATGTAATTGTCATGGTGATATGGTAATTACTCCAGAATATGTTGTTCACACCTGTAATGGTCCAGGTGCAAAAATAAAGGAAGTACATTTTAAACACCCCTCTCCCATTTTGCTCCATCACCTGCTGTTAATATGGTGTTATCACAGAAATTTACAAACATCAACAATAGTCATAGATTATCTGTACAACCAGATGACACAGTGATGAGCTGGTGCAGTTTGTTTTGACTGTAATGTCATCTTTTGCTCTAGTCTCAGCAGATGTATGTCAAGGTGTCATTAATCAACAGTCATTTTGAGCTGACAGATTGTCTTAACTGTACAATTTGTACTCCCTGGGGGTGTTCCTTCCTGGGTGTCCCCTCTGGGGTGTACCTCCAGGGTGTACAATGTACTTTCCAGGGTGTATAGCCTTGTTCCCTCGGGGTGTTGCTCCTGGGCACCCAGGGTGGACCACCTTGCCAACCCCAATTTAGTTCTCTTTTGTCAAAATCAACCAAGCAACTGGTTCCTAAATCAACCAAAGAGGTACTATAAGAGGGTCTAGGTTTAGGAGGTGGGAGTGGAGGGGAGGAGAGAAGGGGGGGGAAGAGGGGGTTATAATGTTTGTGAGAGGTTGGTGATTAATGCATTGATTAATTGCTGTCTTTCTCTGACTTGTCTTGTTAGCTTAGTCCACTCTGCGAGAAGTTTCCTGAAGAGACATTGTGGTGGTGTTGACTCAGGGGTAGTTTGTTATAACTTCGGGTGATCCTTGCATCAGTGAAATGCTTTAGGATCCACACAAACTTTGGCATGACAATGCCATTGATGATGACAAAGGGCTCGAGGCCCTGATCTCCGACACAAAAAACTGTCTGTTATCGACTTAAAATTTATGAAAACACCAAACAACAGCAGTTGGTCTAAATTTAGAACAAATTTGTCTATTGCCATGAAACCTTTCTAAAAGAAGTCTACACTGCTATGAATGAGTGTTTTTACTCTCAAATGATAGATCAATTTCTCTGGAAGCAATTTTGTCAATTACCTGTATTATTGTGACAGAGCGTATGTACCAATTCCATATATGAAATCTGAAAAGGTCAAACCAATCATCTTATACTTTTCACTATACTGGCATAGATATTTCAGTTTCATGTAATTTCATTATCATTAAGAATTTGTCGTGTCATCCATTTTCTGCCTCATTGGCCACATTTTCTGAAATATTTTTAGTCCACAATAATATTTTTACAACAGAGTCTCATTGTAACTCAAAGTCACTCAATACTATATTTCGTATTTGTGATATCCCATCTCATTGTATAGCAAGTATCTCATATAATATTATGATATATTTTACATCTCACTGTATCTCGTATTTCTGCAATATATCTCAAAGTATCTCACCAAATCATATAATTTTAAATCACAAATTACTTGTATTGTGCCTCATAACAGCTCGAAGTATCTTGTCGTAGCAGCGAACTTCTTGGGAGGGTGATCGACCTTTGCCCAAATTTCATGATTCAGATTTTATGCATTTTTAAATGACATTACATGGGAACCTCTGATTTTCACAATATATATTTTATCATCAGTGTAAATTGTCAGTCTCTTATGCCCGAAATTGTAGTGTTCACCTTTTTGGGGGGGGGGCGGTGGTTGCCCCATCTCCGGTACAGCAATGCCATTGCATCTCAAAGTATCTTGTATCTTATCTAATAAGTGAAATACAATTTATTTATTGCTGATATCTCATACAATCCCACAAACAATTTCTCAAAATATCTCATAAAGTAGCACAAAGTCACTGCTCACACCAGAGTACCATAGTAGTACTATAGTATCTCATAGTAAGTACTAGGGATAAATCAAACCCTCAACTCATTTAGGATATTGATACTCCTGCTTAAGGGGACCACAACACCCTATTCCCTGTAGTATTTCCCTTATTAGGAAATCCAACCAGGCAGAAAATAATTAGATTGTGGGCGCATTCGATTTGCAGTGCTCTTTGCAGCTCCACAATTGCCTGCAAATGAGATAGATAAAGGATTAGACCTTTGGGTATATGCAAGGTCAGGTGGCCTGCCACATCTTTGCTGGGCTTAATGATGTTTTTGTAAGTTAGCTGTTGGACCTCCGAAGGCATCCAAAGGCAGTCGAACATTCCTGATTAATTCAGGACGCAGCGTTGTCCTGCCTTTTTACAGGTTTACTCTTGGTTATACTACTGGTTTACCTCCGGTTAATGTTTGGAATTCTGATTAGTTATTGGGTTTTTACTACTCCTCTACTACTGTTTTACTATCCATGTGAGGTATTGTTGCTTTTGAGTATTTCCAGTGATTTCCCCGAGCTAATCTGCACTGCCGGTAGTTATCCGAGTAGTTATCATTCTGACAACATCTATAGATGTCAGGCTGATGTTAGGCTGATGTTAGGCTGATGCATGGCTAAGGTGACATCTGTGAAATCAGTTGATGTGAATGTGACTTCAAGATGACATCTGTGACATCAGTTGATGTGACTGTGACTTCAAGATGACATCTGTGACATCAGTTGACATGACTGTGACTTCAAGATGACATGTGTGACATCAGTTGACATGACTGTGGCTTCAAGATAACATCTGTGACATCAGTTGACATGACTGTGATATCAAGATGACATCTGTGACATCAGTTGACATTACTGTGAGGTAAAGATGACATCTTTGACATCAGTTGACATGACTGTGACATCAAGATGATATCTGTGACATCAGTTGACATTACTGTGAGGTCAAGATGACATCTATGAAATCAGTTGATGTGACTGTGACATCAGGTGATGTGACTGTGACATCAGTTGATGTGACTGTGATGTTAAGATGACATCAGTGACATCGGTTGACATGACTTTGACTTCAAGATGACATATGTGACATCAGTTGACATTAGTGTGACGTCAAAATACTGTTGAGGATGATGTGTACGGATGAGGTTGATGGTCTGTCTTCTCGACAGGAATGAACTCTAGCACCGTACTGTTGCTACATGTCAAATTGTCAATAGGGATGTTTCTGTTCATATGCAGTGCCAGTGCTGGGATTTGAATCTGGGACTTCCAATATTTTGTTCGTCTTGGTTGCCTGGTGCTGGGCACTCGTAGTAACATGCATGCCATTTTCGTGTAGAATGAGTACACAAAAGAGAAAAGACTTAGATCTGTTGGAGATCAACCTCTTAAGATCAGCCTCTTGCTAAAGATCACCCTCTGAAGCATAAGATCACCCCCAGAAGATCACTGTCAAAAGAGCAACTCCCATACTGCTCAGGGCACCGATTCTTTTGCACTAAACTAATTCCCACTTCATCTCTCTTGAAATCAACTCTTGGAATCAACTCTTCTTTAAGAATCCCCTCTTGAATCAACTCTTGGACTTAACTCCTTAAATCTAGTAACTTCTAGGAGATTTAAAAGGCACATCTTGCAGCTCAGTTCAAGAAGAGTTTCTAACTTAAGGGATTTGTCTGCACCTGGAATGTCCTGGATGCTATGTCATCAAAAGCTGCATAAAAGGGATTTCCTTTTCATGTAGTCCCTCAACAGATGGTATGGACTCAAACCTCTTAAAATCTCAAAAATCTCAAAGGTTTGAGGAGGTGAAACCACTAATTCCATACCAAGTTAGGCTCAGGTGGTACAATTACGTAAAGGTACTGGATCTCAGTGTTCTTTTCCATTGATCGTTATGTAGGGCAGTCTTTGCATGCAGTTTAGGCAATGGACCATTGGACATCAAAAGGTAAAACGGTTCAAACCCCAATGGAGTATTTTAACTTTTAAGAGATTCAGGTGCTTGTGACATAAATGCCATGAAAGCTTATCAATACTGGTTGTATAATTTATTAATAAACATCTTTGAGAAGAAGATATCAAAAATAAAAAGGTAAGAGTCTAATTATTTTACGTTTTAATTCTTTAAAAATTTTATTGAGAGAATGCCTCATCAAAGTGTCCTCCTATGCTGTCCTAAACATCCTGTTGGACTGCATAAATGCAGGATGTAAAGCCCAATCATACAACCATCAAGTCATGTGAAATTAAAATACATGTCCTTTATCTGGCAAAGTACAGTTACATGCATGGTAAAAACACAAAATCAAAGTGATTAAATCCCAAAATCTTGATGGAATAAATGTGTTCAAAGGAGCGCAGGCAGATGGTAGATATGTATACGTATGACAATGGTATGACAATGGCATATAGTCGTGATAGGAGAACGGCAGGCCATGTAGGCCCTTTATCACACGGGGCAAGGTCGTTGGAGCAGATCACTTCATCTTCAGTGACATGCAAGGCCAAGATTGCTTTTGGTAAGATAGCCAGAAAATCACCAATAAACTCAAGTGAGGTCATCGGATCTTGGGGCCTTTGCGTTACCAGCTAATGATGGATAACACAAGTTTATGGGATCAGGTTTCTCGAAGCACATTCAAGCACACACGATCATGTTTCTTTGAGCTTCCGAGATTTTTTTAGCTTCCATGAACTTGGCGCGAAGCACGGCGAAGGACAGGGAATCTCGCGGATTGTCGCAGAATCATGGTTTTCGAAGCATCTTAATGTTTCTTCTTGTTGGTTCTTTGGCACTTGAGATTCTGTTAGCCTGGTTTACACCTATTGCAATCCATACATGGAATAAGAAACTTCAATTGCCACTCCCAGTCTCCCACTCTGGAGCATGATGTCATAGGGAACAAGAGCCCAAGTTGTTACGTCATGCTATGAGCATGACATCACACTATCATATTGCAAAAGCTGGGACATCAAGCTACAAATTTGTTCAAGATACAGATACAGATACAGATACAGATGATTTATTGGTCACATACGTGAAATTCTTTTGTGTGGTACAGTCAGTAGGTGCAACATGATTTCCCTTGGCAATTCTATGTCATGATTTATGGATTCTGTAAAAAAAAAATTATTTATTAATTTATTTAATTATCGTCGATCAAGTAATCATGTATCCTTTTAATTTGTTTTATAAACTGGAAGGATGATGCCAGGCTGAGCCTGGTTGTGGACCATCTTTGAAGGATATATAGGTATTGGAAGGACAACAATATCTATCAAGATTTATGCTTCAAGATCGTTCAATTTCATTTTTGGAGTATTGATGGTTTGGGTATACTGAGAATCCTACAGTCAAACAGTTTCTGGTTCATTTCTTGACTGCGAAAGAGTATATTTGACAACATTTGTTACTTAAAATATTTCAATTCCCCAAGTCAATTTCAAGATTTCTAGAAGTTTTAAGAGTTTGAAAGCTATTTCGATATCCAAGATTTCAGGGTTGTGCTCCTCAAGCGGAATTAATGTGTCACACTTTCGGGCCTCGGCCACAATAATGAGTGATGGATTGGTGTGTTATGTCACAGATGAAGTGCCATGGATTTCTTATGATTAGATTATTGTTGGTGTGTGTGTATATAAGCATATGTACCCCACATCCCAAGCACAGTGAAAATTGTGTGTTGGCCTTGTATTGTGAAAAAGATGAACCAACGGTTGGTAATCTACCAAGAATACTCTGGAACCTGCCAAAGGTGCAGTGTAGTACACTTCTATTCACACACGAATCAATACGTAGCCTATGCAATTTATCAGTTCTAAAACTTGAAAAATTCAGATCAAAGTTGGTGCATAGCATTATGTAATATTTGGAATGTTTTTGCATTATAGCATGGTACAACATGGTTGAAGGATGGTGTAGTTTCTCAATATAAAATTTATACTAGCAGTAAATTCAAAATTATGAAATTAATAAGGTGCTATATAATCACAATGAAAATGAATTGGATAGATTATAAAGCCAGGTATCAGTGTTAACGAAGAAAACCTAGAATAAAGTGACAGAAAAGAGACCAAAAACGTCTCAAAATTACCACATGTCTTTTAAAGGGGGTGTCAGATTTCAAAAGAGGGCGGGAAATTTGTCTAACAAGTTGCTAAGATTAGATGGTACTTAGCAAAAAAGCTCTTTGAGTGGTATATATTTTCATGGGGTGAAAATGTTATGGTAACAATGATTTAGAGTGTTGACAGGCTGGGAGTCTTTTATTAAGAAGTTTAGGATTTCTTGCTTTTCGCCATCTCTTCACGCATCTTGCAGGGGTGTCTCCATAAATAAGGAAAGTGTCATTGTTGTGTGTAGGGGCGGGTGCCACACTACATATCAATTAAAACACATAAAAGACGGGTGAATGGGGCAGCATTTGGTGTTTTGAAGGCTGTCTTGGGTCTGCCTGAACCCAACTACCATATCTATCTGCTAAATGTAAAAAAGCTCAATTCGAACAAAGGAAAATTAATAGATGATGATAGGCCCTATAGTCTTTACAGTCAAAAAATAAGAGTGATTCCTTTTAGCTGTTTGAGAACAGCACCCAGAGAACAGCAATGATTTCATTATGTTATGTCGTAACAAGACCTATCTTTTATAAAAAGTGTCAATTTGCCACTGAGAGACTTGTGACATCACTATTGAGTGATAGGACTCATGCACTGGCATAGGCATGCTTTCAACATGGGAAGTATATGCTATGATATGACTCACCAATTGGGTCTGAGACTATGAAACTATGAGTTATCAAGTAGGCCTGCATGTGCATTTAACACAGCAAGTGTAGCGACATGACATCATTCAACCACAAGAGATGCAGGCCTATCCCTACTCTCTCAAATGTGGCTAGGCCTATATATGGCTTCCGCTAATATATATTGCTGTGAATAATTAACGAACACTCAAAGGTCTACAAAGCAGATGAGTTGGCTGTCATCTTGTCCTGTTGGAAGCAAACTTATGAAGTGTCTCTATCAATTGCTGAGAGTGGATGGATTGTGATAAACCGACAACCGTAAGAGATAGTTTCTAAAACCTTGACAGCTGAGTAGTGACCCAAGAGCTCTGAATAATTTCATAAATATGGAAAACATGGTTTCATTTGAAGACTGTCCGATTTTATCATAGATAGATAGATAATTATGGTAAGTACACCATCTAAGCCCAGTTCTGGCTGCTCACGAGGGTTGATTGATCAGATTGGAGAGACTAGGAGTCCTCAACATATTACACATTTACTCAATGTGGGGATCTTTTACTTACCCAGTACAGACACTGATGCGAGGGGCTGCCAATATGAGGTAATGAGGGTTTGCCAAGTTAGTGTCTCATCCGAACGACATTCAGCTGGGATTTTGTCATGAATGTCCACTGCAGAGCAGGCGGGAACCTTATCTGTGAGTGCATTCTCATATCTGACCATTACTCTCTGACCCCTCTGCCACTCAGATTTAACAATTTAAAGATTGTGAAATTGTATCTTTACAATTTTTTCTTTTGTCATAATATTCTGGAATGTGTCTTCTTGAGCCATTTGGTCTAGTCTAGCCTCTAGATGAGACTGACCAACCTATACTACTTTCCTATCTGGGTTCACGACACTACAATAAATGCAACAATATTGTAAGGATATGCAACATGATTTCAAGCTAGACTAGCAGTTAGCACATACCTTACAGGTCGAAATTGCCGCATCATATTTGATGCGGCAGTTTAAAGCATGTATAACCTATCAAAATGTGCCTGTCAGGCTTTGAAAAGTTGCCCTACTTTTCAGAAATGTTGTTTGGCGTTGATTCCATCAAAATCCGTGTTTCATTACCACTGTTAGCCTTCTGAATCCATCAATTTGTCATTGAGTGTTCCAATAGAACATCACCTCAAAATGGCACTTTGTTTATTAAATTGACCTAATTGAGGCATTCTGGGACTTAATATAATCATACAAACTATCAGTAATTTGAATAACCAAGCTGACATAAAAAGACAACATTTACAACACCCTTGGAACTTAATGCAACAGTAACTGACAAATCACAGTATTTACAGATTTTGTCTATCCCAAATGAAGTCACTCTCATAATCCCTTGTCAATCACCAAATAATATGATTGGCCCCACCTTTTCATGACAGGAATTGACCAAGACCACATTTGACAATCTCAGAACGCATTCTGTGAAAGCTTGACCAATTAGTTCTGTATTGAAGGAACAAGAAATGCATGTTTACACTGGCCAATAAAATTCCATAAATCTAGATAGATAGACAGATAGATCGAAAAATAATATCATTTATGTACCTACTATAACGTGTATCAGTTTTTAAAATAAAAGATATGTATGATCAATCAATCAATCGATCAATATACATTAATTTCTCTGTCCCTCTGTCTCTGTCTCTGTCTCTCTCTCTCTCTCTCTCTCTCTCTCCCTCCCATCTCTCTGTCTGTTGCTGGACATTTCTCTCTGTGTCTCTCTACTACTCTGTCTGTCTCCCCTTCTCTGTTTCTCTGTCTCTCTCCGTCCGTCTCCCATCTCTTTGTCCCTGTCTGTCGCTGAACATTTCTCTCTGTGTCTCTCTGCTACTCTGTCTGTCTCTTTTTCTGTCTGTCTCTCTCCGTCTCTTTGTCTCTCCACCTATCCTTCTATCTGTATATATATCTAACCAGTTTGCAAGCATTCTGTAGCTTTTAAGAACTTTTTCATATTCAGCCACCAGTTCTTCGCAGCACATCACTTATTGTCAGTGCTATAAATTCACACAAAATGTAATCTGAGATTGATTTACAAGGAATCAGAGAGATCTGGCACGCCTTAAAAGTTAGAACTGAAAGCTGTTTGCTATGATCATCTACTGTGAACAATCATAACTTACCACAAACAACATTGTGATTAAATACCCAACAATCTGTCATGAAATGGGTAACTGAAAAGTATATAATCCTCTTAATAGTGTGCGACCTAATAATTGACAGTGAGGCTTTCAAAATGTTGACAAGAATGAGCCAAGTTTAAAGGAGGTTGGAATTTTTTAAGCTGACTTTCTGTGATTTGTCGGATAACATCCAAGCATCAGAATTGTGTCAAATGAATGTTAACATCTTGAACATTGCAGGTAAGTTGAGTTTGAGGGTTGGCAACGCACAGGGACTTAATAGACAGTGTAGGAAATGACATGTTTTGATATTTTTGTGCAATTTCGTCTCATTTGTGAGCCTGCTCAGGCTTATCTCACAATCATGTGTATATGATCATGAGAGAAGGCTCTTGTCTAATTTCAAGCAGATATGGTACCTGAAAAGCAACTGGTCTTTCACAATTTCCTGATTTATGCTCTCCTGATCTGAGGCTTACTATGCTTGTTCAGTTGAGTTGTCTGGATCACAGTGAACCATGATATGGGCACAAAAGAGTTGCTGGTCAGCTGTCCACCTTTTTGCAGTGAAAGGCTTGCCTTCTGATTTATCTTTTTCGCCTTTTCTTTCTGCTTTATGTCTTTATTTTGTTGACAAATGAAATTGTTAACGCTATCCAAAGCATTTGATATGGAACGCCCTTTCGCACGTATTAGCTTGAGAGTCGCCGATGCATAAATTTATAAATGCGAATAAAATGCTTGATAAAATAGTGTTCCGTCTTCCCTTTTTGGCAAAAGGTAGTGTTGTTTTTGCAAGTTTTTTGTCCAATGATTTTTTTGAACTTTTAAAAAAGAAAATGTCGGTTATCAACTTCCACTGCAACAATATGTTGGTGATATGCAATCGACAGATGTAGTGCTGTTGGAGGTTTCGGTTGTTGATTTCGGCTGCTGTTGTGTTGTTGAGTCGTTAAGTCATGTGTTATTTCCTGTTTTATGTTGTAGAGATGTTTGGCTTTGTCAGCTTTCCTTGCCTTTCTTCTTGTTGACTTGTCTTGACTTGTGTTGGTCTGGTGTTTTGTTTACTCTTCTCATATTTGTCTGTATGGCACCTGATGTATAGTTGTTTGTTTCTGAGGCTTGCTTTTGTTGGCTATCATTGCTGAAGGAATGCAATATGTACATTTCCATTGTTTCTGGTTGTGTTGACTGGACATATATGATGCATATGGTGCATATGTGTTCTTTTGGTATATTCCGCTTCCCTTATTTACTGTAGTCTCACCATTAACTGCTCTTCTGTGGCAATAATGTTATTTTTCTGTTTCTTGCTTTGCTACAGATAAAAGTGTTATCCTGATGTTCTTATACAGCAAGAGGATGGCTGCTTCTTTCTCTTTTCTTTCTGAAACATGTTAATATTATTTTTTCTCTCATTCTTCTTCTTTTTCTTCAGCAGATCTTCACCTTGCCATCATATTTTTCTTCCTCTTTCGACTTCATTCTTCCTTTCTTCTGCTCTCGTGAATTCTTAATTCTCATATGTATTATTATTTCTTTAAGTTCTTACTTAGGCCTATTCATCCGTGTGCTTGATACCTCGTTTCTTCTTCCTTCTTCCATCTCCTCCTTCTTCCTTCTGTTTCTTCCTGATGTTTCTTCCTTCTGTTTCTTCCTTCTATTTCTTTCTTCTATTTCTTCCTTCTATTTCTTCCTTCTGTTTCTTCCTTCTGTTTTACATTTTATGTCAGGACATCCATCCCAATTTTCTATTCACCCAATTGTAAGTGCTGTAGTTTATGAAATAATAGTTATGACTTTCAACTTTTTGAGAACATAAATGATGTCACAGGAGGTCCTGTCTTTTACATTGAAGTGAGTGATCAATTCGTCACTTAAAAACATGTGACATCACTGATGAGTCACATGACTCATTGACATGTATTATGTACTTATGACATGGTAAGTGTAGGATATGACTCACCTGCATGAATATCAGTCATCAATGGCATGTCAGTCTTTGCCAGATCTCCTTCCATCACACATATGAGGAAATGACATTAGGGATAACTTGTTTTTCCTTGGCTGTAATGATAACTGAGGGTTAACATGCTACAGACTACTTGTGCAATAATGCTGTAACAGCTCCTGAGTAGCTTCCACTGTGGGCATATTACTATTGTGTGTTGTATTACAAAGTAATACAAACATTGCCCTTGCCATTTGGCTTTGCTTGGGAACAAATTACTCGACTTATGATCACTTAGCCTTCCAGCTGGACAGGCAGATGAGCTAGGTTGATCATTCATCTCTCCTCAGCTCCCTGTCTTGTCTTTTTTCTTTTCTTAGCTTTTCTTTTCCTCTCCCCTTTGCCATTTCCTGCCAAGCTGCCCGACTCATTTGTTTCTTCTACCAAAAGCTGCAAATAAGGTGGTAGTGCCACCTGCCCTTGCACCTTGTGTCATCAGTTTTGCTACTCCCTCCTTAAATAACTCCACAGTACAGTCCAGTACTGCACATGTATGTACTAGTACAGTAGTACCTCTGTTGTGCGACCACCTCTCTTAGGCTTTCTCGCTGGTCTTTCATCAAAGGCAGTATTGTGATTTCTGGCTGGGCCGTCTTTCTGTTTCATTCTGAATGTTATCATTTCTTTATTTTTTTAAATATAATTAAATATTACTGATAACAACAGAGCAAAAATATTTTACCATTTCCTGACTGAAACCAAATTTCTGATTTGACTCCTATACCCATAACCTCTGACTCCTCGACTACGACTCCTCGACTACGACTCCTGGGCTGGTACTCCTTATGCTGTCTCTGTCTCTCTTAGTTCTCACGTTGCTGGATCTTTCATGAGAATCTTTTTCCTCAGTCTTTTATCACACAGTTGTACGAGTACAGAAATGATAAAAGATGGTTGCTTGTTTCAGGGTGGTCTGTGAATAGAGGTTACATCTTCTGAAGTACCACTGCCCTTCTCTGCTCTACAGCCAACAGGCATATAGTTTGTATACAAAATGTATGTCCTCTTATGAATGTTGCAAGGAGCTGCAGGTCTCCAGATCTATTTGCAGTTTACAGAAATAGAAGCTCTTTATTCAATTCCTTTTTGCTTCTGGGCTCAGAGAATGTACATGTATTTGTACTTGTCATGTTGTGTCATTCGTTAAAATGAGAACCAGGAACCTTTGACAAAAATAGAAACTCAAAGTATTCAATTCATGTTGCTCCCACGGAGGTATATTTGTCAAGTTATGTCACAAAGAACCTTTATGCCCTGCAGCCAAATTTAAGTGCCATTGATGGAAGTATGGCCTTTTTGAGCTACTCTAACAGTTAATCATTCTTTGTGTATTTTTCTAATCCTCTACAAATCTATTGAGTTAGTGTGACACCCTATAATTCAAGTCTCACTACTGAATGGATACTTCCATCAAGCCTAATTGTGACTATGGATTAAAATTATGCAAACAGCTCTTCAGAGTCTTCAGGGGGTCATTTAATATCAAGAGGGGGCGGAAGGCTTGGAATTTTTAAGAATAAGTTCTTGCTCAGTTTTGGTGAAATAAATACTAATTTTTGGCCAGTCGTGAAATAAAAAAAAAATTTGCAAGGGAATTTCTTAACAAGCTGTTGCTTAATTTTTTTATGAATAATGATTTGGTGACTTTGCGCACTCAAAATAAATAATTACTGCTGCTGTCACCATGAAATAAATAATTTCCCGCTGAAAAAACTCCAAGCCCCCCCTGGAAATTAAATCGTGTCCCACTTAGACTGGAGGGAATTCAGATTTAGTCTGTTTATAGTGTTTAGTCGTCCAGTGTCATCCATAGGCAAATGGATCAGTTGAATTTTTTGTGCTTCATTTGCAAACCCCATTAGCATTTAAACTGTAACAGCATTTGGTGGGAGACTTCAAAAGCAACATGGCTCCCCCAGATGTTATTTTGACATGTTAATGCATCTTGTTTTCCACAATGTTCTGTGTATCGAACCCTTTATGTGTTCGGCTGCTCGCCTCTGGCTCAAATCGATTCGCGAAACATTCCTCGAAACATCCTGGTAACGTTCCCAGGAGCTGAGTGAATTTAAGTGGTGCAAATAAATTTAAGACGAGTCTTCATTTCTTTAGCTTTCGCAGAATTCTGAAACTCAACTTTGAATTTGCTTTTCCTGCAGCTGGAGTTAATTTTGTGTTGATATTGTGGGAAAATGTGAAATGTGAGTCTTATTGAGGGGTTTGTTTAAATTGTATCAATTATGGTAAATTTGGACTATCAGGTGGAGGCATAAATGGAGTATAATTGAGCCTGCTGTTGTGTGCTTGGTTCTAGACTGCTTCTAGTTATTGGTTAGAAGAAGTAGGGAGAAAATGGATCTGGTAGATCTAACATGCAGTTGGTTTTTGATTTGCTTTGAAGAGGGCTAAGGTTTCACCCAATCCGTTACAGCTTTATTTTGCACCCTAGGGTGGCGTGATTTCCTGGAATTATGTCAAAATAAAGTCCATCTGGACCCTAAGAACCCCCCTGGCACATGCCCAGGCCCTCAATAAAGGACTTTCCCCTGGGACTAAGGGCAACTAAGGTCTACAATGACTCTTATGCCCTCAGGAATCCTAGACTGATTTCTACCAGGAAAAAAGGAAGAAAATCTAAAAAAGACAATAAAAAAGGAACAAACGAAAAACGAAAAGGTTGGTGCCACCCTTTACACAGGCAAATGAAAGAGCAATGATTCGAAATATCATTCCATCTGCTTTGATGTAAATCTCCTGATCCAGTACAACTAATCAATTTGGGGTTATTAGTCTGGCTACGGATTATATGTGACCAATATTGTCAGTGGCAGAACATTTCAAGAGACGAGTTTTCACCAGACACTCTGTTTACTGAACATTTAGTCTCGAAATGAAGACAAATATACATATATAGCTGGGTGCGATGAAGTACACATATATATGCATTTTAGCAGAACAGATAAGTTAGAAGTTTTGAAATTTCAAAGTATGAGACTTAGAGCTCTTTGCAGATTGGCGGTCCACTGGACAAATTAATTTTCTCATTTTCAATTTGCAAACTTGTTTTGCCACATACTTGACAGTTTTCTGTTGGTCTCCTAATCTTCTTACTTGATGGAGGTACCACAAGTCATTTTATTAGTTTGTAATTGTTTATTGTCACCTATGCTGCTAGATATGATAAACACCGGATCAACTGATTAACCATAACTGACGCAAACAAAACCTTTTTAAGCTGTTGACATCACACGACCAAGTTGAAAGTTAATTTTGAAACTGCTTGGACCGCAAATCTGCAAACAGCTATAAGTCGAAGTGCCATCTTATCAAAAGTCTTGAATTCTTCTTTATCTTTGAATGAAATATCCAGCTTTACTAGGGAAAACAGTGGACCTGTTGTGTACAATATCATTCATACATCCCTGGAAAATTTTTGAGGCCAGGTTTATTTTTATTAGATAATTGATTGTGTTTTTATACTGTTATTTGATTCCTTACCTTCAATATTATGACAAAAGCTATACAGGTTAGGGTGCATTGATGGGCTGTCAACTAATTTCTCTTGTGGAACATCTGACAAACATATTATAAGGTGCTTAGGTGATCACATCAGTTTTCAGGGAAGCTGTGCTCATACCATGGTCAGCTGACTGCTATTGCTGGCTATTGCTGGCTATTGCTGTATTGTTGGTGGGCTGGGTTGATGCATAGCACAGGTCGTGGCCTTGGGCTCACGGGACCTGGCAGAGGGCATCCTCAGGTTCTGCTCGTATTAATCTGTTTTGCTGACAGGGGATGGAGGTCGTGGAGTCTTTAGGCTGTGCTGGAAGCAACTGGAAGTCACTAAGAGTACTGGGAGGATAAAGATGGTCAAGAAAAGGGGTTGGAAGTAATTTGGAAGTCCCAACCGTCAACTATATGATGGGAGGGATTATGAAGAGAAAGAGAAAGAAAAGAAGGATGCATATTAGAATAACTGGAAGCATAGTTTTAGTTATTTTATTGAGGAAATGTGTCTATCTATTATAATTGTGACAATGGCATATATATAGGCCTATTGTAAGTTACCTGTATTTCAAGATTTGAAGCAATGGAAGCAACATCCAGATAGAAATTCATATAGTCATAGAAACTCCATTGGGAGGTCATTGGTAATGAGCAACAAGTCCTGAAGCTCCCTGGAACCTTAAGGTTAACTTAAACATGAGATATGTGACACCAGAAAAGAAAAGCGAATAAAACTTGCAGTAACAACTATATAAGAAAAGAAAAGGATAGATGTTTTTTAAGATTTTTCAAATAAAATGGAATAACTGAGCAGCAGCAACTCGTAGGCTAATAGTTTTTTGTAATTGTATAGCTCAAAGTCACTGGAAAATATGTAAAGGTGAACCAGCTGTATTGAACCTACCGAGAAGCAACAGATCCAACTCAGAACTAGAAGAGACTACAGATACTTAAAGGTCCAAGAACTCTCAGGAAACCAGGACTAGTAGTAAGGGCTATAACAAGTAGAAGCCAGGAGGGCATGACTGGGGGCTTCTGGTGGACCACCAATCAAGGGACACGCCCCCTGCCCTTATGCAGCTGAGCTGTAGTCCTCCTGGCATTACATAACCACAGGGTGACTGCTGGTTGTCTGGTAGGAGTCTCCTGCCTTCTATCTCTTCCCACAGTGGCGTATTTAGGGGTGGGGTATTGGGCCATGCCCTCCTCCTATAGGCTCAAAATTAACATGGGGAAGATAGGAAAAGCCACGAGTGACTGCATATTCTCCACATGTTATGGCCCTCTTATGCCATTCTAGATACGGCTGGCGAAGATAAGATAAACCACGAGCAACCATGTATTCGCAGAATGTTATGGTTCCCCCTTCAGGCCATTCCTAGATACGCCCCTGGTTCCCAAATCCGATTCTACACGATTTAGTGTTCACCGAGCATCCGGACACTTTTTCTACATCTCTGACTGATGTCTTATAGCTGAAAGGCCTGCCTTGAGATGCTGTTAGGTCTGTGTAGGGTGTGAAAGAACTCCAGGGTGGAGTACCCAGGGACTGAGAAGGGCATCCCAATGAAAATTTAATCTGTCTGCCCAAAACAACCGCTAATTCTCCCGATATTCAACCGACGTAGACCATTCGCTGGCTTTCGCTGCGGTGCACGTGAGATTTTTTAGTGATGACCCTTCGCAGCTCCTCAACCAAAAGGTCTTCTTATTTTAGAGGAGGCTGCTCCTCTAGTCACAAGACGGATTAACATTTCATGCCATAGGAAGCCGGTTGTGTTCACGGCTTCACAAGAATGCGGTGATGTGACCAGAATTGCACTTGTTTCGGAGAATGTCTGACTTTTTCTGTCCCTTTTTTCTCTCCATATTTACCCGAGAAAAGAAGAGGAGTTGTGTAGCGAAATGAATCCCACTCGGATTGAGACATCAAAACCCGCTCGGTCTTTATGCGCCTTTATGCGTCTTTATAACTTGTTTGGCATTCTTGACCTCGCGTCTTCACCCAAACAGAAGCGTTTGTCAGGGAGCACAGCTTCATGAAAACTTCCTTTGTGTTGACTTCTTCAGGTGTCACTGCTTGAATTTTCACCCCCTGATATATGATGTTCTCTCCCCACGTCCTTTTGAGAAATTAATGGCTTTAACTTGCAAATTACCTCTGGGATGTTTATGCATTTTGAAAGCTATATGCCTGCCATTTCACTGGAGTATTACACTATTACAGGTGCACTCAGGGAAGTACCTTGTGTTCAAGTGTCTCAATTCTTCCCATTATGTTCATGGACACACAGTTCAATTTAAGACTGAGGTGTATTTTGATGCATCACCATTTTGCTCAAATGTGAGTGGCAACACAAAGTGAGAAGCGAGAATTAGCAATTTGTGCGATTTATTGGGAGTCATTTTACGTCTCAATTAGTTGAGCAATGTTTTCAATACTCTTGTCATTTGTTCTGTTGTGAGGGCTGTTGTGAACTGCAATCTGAATGCAATACAGTTGTAACTCTGTTGTGAGGCTAACCGGAGTAGTAACCCAGTGGGCACACGACGTAAACCCCGATGTTGCTAATTGGTGGAGGGCTGGTCTGTTGGTCACGTAGATATGTGTGGTAGAGATTATGTCACCCCAATGTGAACACAACGTGAGGGTTTTTTTACAACTTTGCCACAACGTCCAGGCTAACGTCGAACTTCTAACATTGCCTCACAATGTTGTAAAACGTCGCCACAACGTCGCATGCTAACGTCATATCTTTGACATTGCTTCACAACGTTGTGACAATATAATTTCAGCCATACAATTCTACTTCATTTGACGAAAAGTGTGACGTCGTTGCAACGTCGCTGCAACGTCGATGTGCCCATGGGGAATAACCTATTGTTGGTAAAGAAATTATTGTCCTACATGAGATGCAGATTATGAGTATCTGGATTATTATCTGTTTTTCATGATATTTATTGTCATTTTGTCTGCAGATCTCCCACCAACTGAAAGATAGATAGATAAATACATGCATAAACATAGCCCTCCAAGATAGTTAGCCTTTTTCGGACGACTCGCAGGTATTTAAAAATCTATTAAATGGGAGAGAACGGATACATTGTACCTTCACTTTTTACTCATTTGCCCCATGTGAGGGATCTTTTACTTGCTCAGACACTGATATATATATAACGACACTCACTGTTACGACAGTCATCTTAGATTTTGTAATGGAAAATTAAATTTTAAGTGAAAATAAGACAATCTTTAGCGACAACTCGATCGTTGAACATTGGGACAACTGTATTCACACTTGTTTCTCTTTAATAGGTGCACAAGACTGCACAATACCCAGTCATGGGGGACATTTGTCTGTTCATTTGCAAATTTGTTCGCCACCGAATAGCTGAATACTCGGCGAAGGCTCGTGAAGAGGTGTCGCGAGCTGACAAGAAAGAATGTGTGTAATCAAGTCGAGTTGTAGGGATCAACTTTTCGGGGCTGAAATATATGGCCCCATCAAAACGGATCATGCTGTCAAGTTGCACTTAAACTGCTCTTTTCGCCCTCCTTACTTTCTTTCCGCCCTACTTTCTTTTGCCTATACTTTCTTTCTTGTCTTGTTTTCTTTTATTCTGGTGTGGACTGACAGGTAGCTGACCAAAGGTGGACGCACTTGTCTCCGAATACTCAAATGTGGAAATCTGGAAAAAGCAATCTTGCAAAATATAACTGCCAGAAAACCACAGAACATCGTTTTGATTTGGTATATTGATTGCATAGGAAACAACCATATTGGATTTAACAGTTTAGGTCCAGGCAATTGTCTTTATGCATCTTAAAATTGTTGATTGTATACTTGGCAGAAACCAATCAAAGGCCCATGTATGTATGGATCATCCATTCTGATATATATCTGCCCTACTTCTCTCCTAACTACCTTTTACTTTGCTACTTTTAGTTTCTTCTTGAAACTGACAGGTCTGTGCAAAGGTGCATGGATCTGTCTCAGAGTATACTTACATGTGCGAATCTTGAGGAAAACCAATCTGGCAAAATCTTAGCTCAAGGGATTTTGCATATCAGCAAGATCTTGTAATGGGTTAAAAAAACAACAACAAAAACAACAAGAAAATCCTCGAAATGTGTATATTTTGATAAATCGGATGCAATCCTGGTCATTGCAGCTCCCTTCGATTTCTGTGTGGACATGCACTGATGCATCTATCTAGGGGTATAGATGACAACAGTTACTGCTTGTTTAGCTTTGACATATACTGGATGAAAATGAATATCATACAAGTTTCAACTCTGATGCAAATCTCAGAATCCTTGAAACAAATCCTTGGAAGTCTCGAAGTCATGAAGTTTTAAGAAGTCATGGAATATCTTAAAGTCATGAAATTTGCGAAGTTTATTAAGATGGCATGTTGATTTCATAGACGTCTCATGCTATTTAGTACTTAACTTCAGTTTCGAAAATATTGACTTCTTAACATGAGCTTATGATAGTTTTGAAAGTTAGGAAGTTTGTGACATTTTTTTTACGTCAAGGATTAATTTACAAAATGATTAGTAATTGTTTTGCTGTCATTTGAGATTTCTGTGTCCGTCTCTCTGTTGTTCATAGAGGCAGACATGTCATGGAATGTTACATAGCTGTGCCATTTCACAGGAAAACACTTCTCTTTGTTTATTGTACATTTTTAAGAAGAAAAACAAATATTCTGCCACATGTACTTTCAGGAACACCATATTTCTTCCTTTTTAGTGAGAGCCTGGTGTGTGTATACACAATTGTACTTGTACAATTCAATTATCTTGTATTACATAGAGCTTTTTTCTCTGAAATTGTCAGCAAGTTCTGTTTTCTTGGGGCCAGAGTTTTATCCAATGTTGTATGTGCTTTGTGCCACTCCTAGCCCCAGGTTCAAAGTTGGTCTAATGAAATCTTTTAGGAAATAGTTTGTGTTCTGTGCTGTTTTCTCTGTTTTTTTTTCTCCTCTGTTTTTTCTCTGCTGTTTGAAATTGAGAGGTGTGCAGTACAATGTGTCAAAAGCTGGTTTGTTTCCTTTATAACTTTGATGGGCTTTGTATCGCAATGCAAAGCTCTTGGTGTTATGCACTGTTGAAATATTGTGTGAAGGAAACAAAATTGTCATGACTCATGCATGTGTGTGTGTAAAATTTCGCGTTTCCTCGGCAAAATTTCTGTGCGAAACAGCTCCAGAAATTGTCAATCATCATGAATTTCCATCCATCAAATAACTAACTTAAAGTAGTTGAAGTATCCTCCAAATTTGCCTCATTGCTGAAGGGCATGATATGTTATGCTGAGGATGATTGTGGCTCGTTCTTGTGTTTGGCCCCTAAGGTTCACCAATACAAACTGTCGTAATTAATAACATACACAGGCTTGTGCATCCAATCACAAGCAATTTATTTTAATACTGTATGTGAGCATGTTATTTGGAACCACAGTTTAATCCAGTGATATTAAACTGTGTATTGCCAAACACAAGGATGATCCATAACCAGCCTCAGCATGACATCATGCTCTCAGTTTAAGATGCATATCTGAAGGATCCAAAGTTATGGATGGATAATGATGCATAGTTGATCAGCAAATCAATAATGAGCATGACCTTTTTCAAATTTTACAACATATTTTGTAGTAATCTGTACAGACACCGAATAATGTAATTTTTGTCCAAATTCCACAAACTTTATCCTGTGTGATAGTTAGTATTTGTAGATGTCAGTGGCTTTGTCATCAGGTCTGTCACAAGTGCTTAGCACTGCTTAGGTTATTGCCTTTTTCAGGTTGCTGTGCTTCTGATAGCTTTGTTGTTGTTCTTTCGCTGTACTTTCATATCTCTGGTCTGCCTCTGATACAAAGTGATTGGTTGTCCTGCTAAGTTGTCCTGCTAAGTTGTCCTGCTAGGTTGTCCTGGTTAGCTGTCCTGAGACTCCTGACAGGTTGTCCTGCTGATGTGCAGCTTATTTGGCCACTCTCAGTGTGACATTGATCCTTGCCCTGTCATGTTTTGGTCCAGTCTCTAGCTTTGTCTCTAGCTTTGTTTCCTGTACTTTGCTTGGATTTCCTTACTTTCTGTGTTGTATCTTTGTTTGGTTGTTTACTTTGTTGGTATAGTTGATATTGATGGTATTTTATCACAAGTATTATTAAACCAGGATTGTTTGTTTACTTCTCTGAACTTAAACTTTACTATTTTTGCTCGTATACCAAGAGGTAATTAATTACATCAGAAAGCTTAATATATTTTGTGAGTAATTTATTTTCAACATCAATATAGCCTCTTGGCACATTGTATATCGCAAAGTAAATTCATAGTTTATGAGATGTTGATGGGTGCCCATAGAAACTATGTAGTTAGTAGGTTAATGCGATGAAGAGATTTCTTTGTTTGTCACATGCTGAAAAATGTTTTCTGTCCTCTGCTCTTGTACCTTGTCTCTTCTATAGTATAAAGACATCTCCTTTGCCTGATGCCCCCTACCTTGTCTCTTATACTTACATCCCATTCCCTGACAGTTGCAGGACGTTCCCCTGTCTCTTTGCTTTTGTTTGGGTTCTTGTTTTTACCTTTCTTGGTTTCTTGCCCAGTGTCCTCGGCCCTCTGCCAACTGGTGGCAAGGTCTGACCCCTCTGTCCAGACTCCTTCCTCCTGACTAATCTGTTTCCTCATCCTCTGTTTGGTTTATTTGCTTCCTGCCTTGGTCTCGTCTCCGCGTCTTGTGCGGCTTCTTCTTCGTGTTAAATAAGATAATTGAGAAAAGTACAGTTGACTCTTTTTGCAATCACAGTGAAATAGATAGGAGGCATAGAGAGATGAAGATAATGACACTAGATATGCAGGGCATTAGTTCATCATTGTTGGTGTGACAATATTTGAGATCGGAGGTGTATAAAATTGCCGAATAATCGAGTCGAGTTTGGAATAATAAGACATCACTTTTGTGAAATATATTGTTGTTAGACTTTTATGGTATTCACTGAACTAATGCATTATGTTACTTTAACAGTTACTGCTCCCTAGCTTCAGCCACTTCCTGGCAACTAAAAGATCCTTTATATACCAGTAATGTACATTGGCCACCCCTGCTAAAACCAGTTACACAACCTGCCCTAGCCTGTCCAATCCTTCCATAGCCTGTTGCGGCTGTCCTAGCCTAGCCTCCTGTTGGGCCCATAATGTGTTGGCATTGATGCCACTGTTGATTTCCCATCAAATACAGACTCCCTGCTGACACAGCCTGGGAGAAGGATTGGTCAAAATCCTTTCCTAAGACTGACCAGCGGAAATAAGCAGGCAGGAAAAATACTCTTGAGCATCCTGGAAAACTGTGCCCTGCCAATCTTGCTTGGCTAATTGAAAAGGCCCACCAGATGGGTTGTTTATAGTCTCCCCCAGACATTTGGTTGTGTCACTTCTTGAGTAAAAGCAATATGCTTATACAGAAACCTGTGTTATATACAGAGACAAAAATATGTACATGAAATGTATGTGTTGGCCTGTTGGTGATACACTTGTTACACTCACAATGAATGCCTTGTTGTCTCAATTAGTCAAATTCTTTTCACTTACTTTTTACTTTGTTTTTGTTAACTTGTTACTTAGTTTTGGAGCTTGTATTGCTGTTGGCACCTTGTATTCTCTTCCTTTTCTCTTTTTCTTCACTCCTTTCACCATAATTTACACTTGTACTCAAGTACTGACTAATAACTCAAAGAGAGACCAGAAACAGCTAAGTGGTGTACCTTTAGAAAAGTACTACAACTCTCTTCATACATGCAAGACTGACACTTCGAGACTGATCATTGCAATTGTAGAAGTATATATATAATAATCTCTTATCGTCAGAGAGATTGTGACAATATAAAGATGTATATATATATATACGGCCACATCATAATCATATGCTGTAAAATTTGAATTTTGAGTCAGCTTGAGTGATTGAGTGAGATCAGAGATGGTTGCACAATTCCTTTGAGCAAATATAGCTTGTTGATTATGTTGAACATTTTAAGTTATGACTATGGACTGATTATCACAACAAGCTATATTAGCTTAAACAAATTATGCCACTATATCACTCAATCATTCAAGCTGACTCAAATTTCGAATTATACAGTGCAAGTACTCTCATTCTGTATAGCTGATAAAGTTTAGAGGTGCTACTCTCTTTATCAGACAGCTAAGAGATCTTACAAAAGTACTGCTATCTCCTTATCCTAGACTGAGTTGTTGTTGGTATTCGGAGGTGACCGAATGACCTAAGGCACTGTCAGAGACTGCCAGCCTTTAGTTGGAAAAGAAACAACCTCAGCCCAATTGCTAACAAGCCCTGGAATTTGGGCCCTGGGCAATTGGAAGAGTTAGTCTTAAAGAAAACAAGAATTGGACAACAAGAACTAGTCGTGGGAAGAACAGTTGGGAGTTGCAGCCTGTAGGAATTCTAGCAGTTAGGTCTGAACAAGAAGAGTTATTGACAGGAGTTGTGGCATTTTATTATCCATCAAATAACTATGTATCCCCTGTCTACAAGTGGACTGCTCTTGCATTGCCACCTCTTTTTCCGGCCTTGGCAGATCAGAACATATGCTCTCTTGTGTTGCCACCTAGTGATTAGTGTGCTATTCTGCGAGCTCCTGCGAGCGTCCACATAATTTCAATCAGAGGAACACACACAATTTTGTCTGGAAGACACCGGGGCTGTTTCTGAGTGTGCTGATGGCCTTGTCTACTTCGTTAGAGAATGTGATTGCCGAGTCTGACTCTGGTATACATCAATGTTGAATAGAAATTTTGTGAATGTGCAATGAAATTGGAACTATTTCTTGGGACAGCAATGCTGTAGCATACAAATCAACTTTGGTGCCAGGCAGCAGCAGCATGCAGTTCTCATTTTCACCAGACTGATGTATCCCTCAAATTTGCTTCACTTACTGAGAGCATGTGGTCATGCTGAGGCTCGTTGTGGATCATCCTTCTGTTTGGAAATTCACAGTTAAAGATCACTAAGCTAAACTGTGGTATACAATAATGTTCATGTACATGCTCAAAATAATTGTTTGTGATTGGGTGTATAATAAGCCTGTGCATGTTATTGATTACCACAGTTTGGTTTAGTGATCTTTAATTGCCAAACACGAGGATGATTGATCCCATAACACTGTTTGTGCAGTATAGATGTTTATCTCTGCTGTATATGATGATGATGACAGACAGAAAATCACAAGCAACGAGCGGCATTGCGAGCCATCACTAATATACTATTCCATGAGTTGCTGAGCTGGTTATATCAGATCTGATATTACCTAGATACCCCTTTAGTACGGTTTTTACCCTTATATGCCATGAAACTGATATTCCTTAAGCTTGTCGATAGTCCCTGGGTCCTTCTTGGACCACCCCACAGTCCTCTGTGGTGTTGTGCTTGAACCTAGTTGGTATTTATTGATAATGCACACCATGGTAATATCCCCGTTGAGCATTTTGGGGCCAGATAACCAAGCTTTATTGGATAACAGCCACAAACTTGGATAGCCGGTCATATTAGGTGTGCCCCAAGGCAATGCCTTTTTTCCTCCCCCCTCAAGATGTGCCTGACCATACTCTCTGCAACCTGAGAACCAGCACCATACTGACCTAGGAGCACTCTTGTCCTGTATCCTATGTACAGTGATATGATTGAAGTTTTGCTAGCCATGCTGGTGCTGCACTCAGTGCACTGCTATTTTTTGCGTTTCATTGCTTTCTGTAGGTTGGCCTTTTAATTGTTGCTCCAAGCTCTTCTGGATCAAATATACATGTGTTCATCTATTTTAAGAATTCATGTTGCATGTTCCAGACATGAATGACCAGAAATATTTCTAAAATCACCAATTTTTGTCCACTGAACAATTTTACAACCATTCATGAAAATAGGAGAATTTACCAAATGCTATAAGCCATGATCAGACTCTACGAGTCCTCTGAGTAGGGCGATGGCATGCAATGCCAGAAATGCTGCTCATTGCTGCCTGAATGTAGTCTTGTAGAGACTGAGGCATGATGTAATTGATGACTCATATCCGATAAGTGAGGTTATATACCTTTGCCATGTTATTGAATGAGTCATACCGCCATCCCTGCAGTCATATGTCTCCCAATGACAACTCCATCATTCATTTCAATGTAAAAGGTAGGACCTGTAGTGACATCATTGATGTTCTCACACATTTGAATATGTTCACTCATCCTTCACTGGCTGTAACTCTCTAAAACTGATTTCAGAAATGTTAGGAAATCCCTTCATTGTGGAAAACCTTAAATAGTGTAAAAACATAAATATTGATGTATTCTTGTCATGTCCCAGATATGAAAAGCTGCTCTAATCCTGACTGCAGCCATTTCCTGGTGTTTATGACAATGGTCAGCCTGACAATGCCATGACATGTCATTTGTGTGAGCTACTGCTGTGGGCAAATATTATGATATCACTATGGATGGATCTAATATTGGGTACATAATCCTGCTGACATGATGCCATCTTGTGTGTGAAAACACTGCCTGAAATCGAGGTATATTTTTATCCAAATATGACATATCCACGCACGCGCTAGCGCGCACGTACACGCTTTTGGGACTCGTGAATGTGCAAGATTTGACACATACACGCGCGTGGATGTGTCACAACGCGCACGCGCGAAGGTTCTGGATTGTTGTACATGCTTTCCAGCGCATGAGTGGACATGCTTTCCAGCGCATGAGTGGACATGCTTTCCAGCGCATATTGGTAGTTTACAGGGGCGGATCCAGGATTTTTTGAAAGGGGAGGGTTGCAGCAATACTTTGAAGTGGGAATAACTCATTATACTCCAAAATTATTAAAATGGCCGAAAGTCCAAAATTTTGGTTTTTATCAATCATTTAACACCTTTTTTTGACAACCACTTATATTTTAATATTTCATTGGTTTGTCAACATTTCTGTGGATTTCATGTGTAATGGATACCCCTCAGGCCATTTCTAGATACGCCACTGCTGGAGGGGCTCCTGTGTTCTGATAAATAAACTGCGCTAGATGGCATGTTCAAGCTTGCGCTGGATGGCATGTCCAAGCCTGCGCTGGATGGCACATCCAAGCTTGCGCTGGATGGCATATCCACGATCGCATATACACGCATGCGCGTGAATGCAGGTCCACGCATGCGCTGGATGACATGTCCACAGGTGATCGTGAACACATATACACGCGTGAATGTGCGCGCAATTACACATACACGCGCGTGTATGTGCGCTCACTACCATGCGTGGATGTGTCATATTGGGATAAAAATATATATGAATCAGATATATATAGTATATACATAGGGTCATTTGAAAAGCTATTGATCAATATTAATTAAATTCCTTTGAGCCAGGATAGCTTGTTGTTTGCAAGTTATAACAGCATAAAGATTATCATAACTCAAAACAGCAAGCTATCATGGCTCAGACAGATTGTGCAACCGTCTCACTCAATCATTTGAGCTAGCTCAGAATTTCAGAATTTACAGTGTACCGAGTGTGTTTACCCATGTAAAATGTATTCTAAATAAAAAATAAAAAATATGAGAGCTTTTATTGGCAAGACCAATTACTGCACATGCGGATCATCAGCAAAATTGATACCTGTCTTTCGACTCTATTTGTTTTAACCCTTCCTGAATTAGACATGGTTATGATGACTATAGTGTTTAGCCTTATTGTTACAGCAGCTCCAAGCTCACCTCACCATTAGACAGACCATCTCAGACAGACTCAGTAATGCCAGCATCCTTAGATAATCTGTTGTAGTAGCAACAGTGGCGTTACCAGTCTTTACATCATTTGCTGTTAGTCTGCTAGCCTGTTACTGCTACATCACCAATTGGCGTAGATCAGATTCCTTGCTTCTATCTCAACTACCAAACTAGGTTACACTGAGGTTGGTAGTGAATGATCCCCTCCCTCTGGCTGTAAGTGAATCTAGCAATTGACAATGCCTGTTCTCTGCTACAAGCAGACTGCGGTGAGCCCATAGGCCTGCGTAGAAAGCAGGGACAGGGAGGGGACAGTTACCCCCCCCCCCTTGAAATTCTTGTATTTACATTGTAAAATTTGGAATTTTGAGTGAGCATAAATGATTGAGTGAGATGGTTGCACAATTCCTTTGAGCTGTCATACATAGCTTGTTGTTTTAAGTTATGATAATCTGACCGTTGTCATAACTTAAAAAACAAACTGTGTCAGCTCAACGGAATTGTGCAACTATCTCACTCAATCATTTAAACTGACTCATAATTCAAATTTTACACTTAACTGTAAAACTTAAATTGACATTTACTTCAGGTCAAGGGGCAAAGAATTTTGGACAGAAAGTCCCATTGGGCCAATAATGAATTGAGCCCCCTATAACTTGATCATATTTCCTACTTTTTATTATTTTATTAGGTGTTGTGAACATGTATATATTATTTCTGTAGTTTATATCTCATATTTAATATCATATACTTTCTCATTTTTCAATTTGTAAAATTGAGTGTAAATTAAAACTTTCTTTTTCTTTTTGTCAACAGGTGGTGTGGGAATGCAAAGGACATTGTACCTGATATTAGAACTTCTACAGTCATCTCACTCACTGGATGGGAAGATGAGACAGATCAACTGATGGGCTTTGTTACATGTAAGTTAACTTTAGTCAAATATGTTTTGTCACGAAGTTCACTGTGAAAATGAAGTTTTTTATGTGGAGAACCCAAAGTTACTTCCAAATGACTTTCATCAGCAACATTTCAAGGAAATTCTCAGTAATCTGTCTTTAGTATATGATGTAGAAAGAAGGCATTATACCCAATGTTCTATCTATGCTCAGGCTGGTAAAAGACCCCCCACCTATGGGAACAGAGAGTAGTTTGGTGTGGACTCATTGCCTTATCATGTCATCATTAAGTCTACCACTGGCTGCTGGTTATAGCCTATCCATTGGTTATGCAAAAAGAGAGGTCCAGTTCACTGTGAAAAATGCACTTCGTGACTGATGATAGCCGATGAAGTGTCATCTTTTCTACATTCAACACCGGAAACATAGAGGCTGTTTGATTAATCATGATCAAGAGAAGGCTATTTGATTTGTCATAACTGATTTGAAAGTAAACATCTGATGCATGATCGTTTCGTTTTGCCTGTCACCAACAAGCGGGACCAGTCTCCTTAAATCAAGTTAACATTGAAAGTATTGGTATGATCATTACAAACCATCCCTAAGTGCCATTTCCACAGTGCAACAGTCCACTCTTTTTGCATATCAAATTGACAGACTGTTATGAGATGTTTCTCAATATATTATAGAATGTGTAATTTATGAATTTTGTTTCTGTCAATAAACTTCTTACTGTAAATCCTGGTGGTTACAGACAGTAATTAATGGTTGCCCTACTTCTGTGAAATTATTCTATGATCAGCTTACAGATTTCTTACTACATTAATTCTGGCAAATAAAAACCAACCTTATAAGATAGCCAAAGAACCAAATCAGATCATAAAAGCATCTATAGGCATCTATAGGCATCTATGATGTCTACATCTACAGTCAATCTATCGTCTTTCTCTTGCAAACAGACTCCTTCTATAGTTCCCTACATCAATGCTGAAATAATAGTGCTATATGCAAGGTATATTTTTTCACATTTTTATGGTGAAAATGTCGAGTTATAGACTGAGAGACCTTTGACTGAGGTGTGATTAACTTCATTTGCTTCTAATGAGAAAGATTTTAGAGCTATTACTCAACAGTCAGAGTGTATCAATAACCATTAAATGTATACCATCACTTCAGGAGAGGCTGTGCCAAAGACATTTCATAGGTCCATCGCTGTACAATGGCTATATGCTGATTTAGAAATTGATTATGCAATGAAGAACTGTACCTCATTAATTTAGTCATTTATGATCTAGTTATATCCTAATTGATGATTGATGAGTCGTGTTCAGTGTCCAGTATTTCTGTGAGTTTGGTAATTATATTAATTACTACTTAATTATTGCATACAAGGGACTGGGAGACTATGACGAGAAAGGTTATTTGAATGCATGTGGTGCAATACGCTATGACAAGTGCTATACGATCATCCCTGGTAAAATTTGATCTAAACGTTAGCTACATGGGGTTAGTGCTATACTGCTATACATATAGGCCTACATAAAAGCGTTCCTAAGAAAATATAATAAACATTATTTATTTCTTGTTCAAAAGTGGCCTTGAAATTGGCTTAAATGCAGGCTTATCAGGAATATTTTTGAAATACAATGAAACAACCATTTGTTATTGCTTTTGCATATGCTCAATAGGTCTTGACCATGTGCTCAGTGGCAACTGGGTAACTTCTTGGCATGCTCAGTGGACAGTAGACAGAGCAAAAATTAGTTGGATTTCTATAGTGAAAAAGCCAAAATTTGCAAAAGTTGTTTTACTTTCCTGAACTAACATCGTCAGTGCTCGGCAGTTAGTTTTGAACCCAGGACCTTCGTGATAATGCATACACTGAACCCCAGATAATGCTTGCTACGTGACATCCTTACCTCAAATGTTTATGATTGATATAGATCTGATTGTCTATACCTCAGCAGACTCACATAATGGATTGAATAGATTTGGCATTTGCAGTGGGCCACACATTTGTTTCATTTAGTTACGTCTGGAGCTGTGGTTGCTAGATTAAGTCTTGATTATGGCTCAGACAGAATGTAGCTACTCCCCACATTAAGCAGGATAGATCAGCTTATTAGATCTGTCTTCTGGGATCCAGAAGAGCTCTGTAGATCCTTATGTTAGTGGTGAGCTAATTCCGCAGCTTCTGAGAGGTCGTTCGGGTGCCCCTCGGGTTCTTCGTTGCTCTGCGGAAGGAGCTCCGGCTTCTGACCTCCGGGTTGTTGGTTCGATACCACCTATAGTTCAGTCAGATGGCTGTTTAAATTGTATTTCATCCCGTTGTTGTATCTCTCACTTAGTTATATCATATCTCAATAAACACAGATTTTTTTCTGAGACTATAATTTGATTCGCAGTCTCTGTGGCAACAGAATGGGCTTTGGTAGATGGATATATCGACAGACAGATAGATAGATGGTAGTGCAGCCCTCTTAGCACAGTTCTGGGCACTCACGAGGGCTGATTGATGAGATGGGTGAGAGGGAGCAGGAGTCCTCATGCAAAACGTTGCATTCATTAACCAAATATGAGGGACCTTTTTTTGCCCTGCACGAACACTGATATATGAGGGGCCACCAATTTTTAAAACGTCCCATCCTGGCGACATCCAGCTGGGATTTTTCTCGTGGAGATGCCATGACAATTGGGTCCACTATCCGGGATTAGAACACATGCAGGCAAAGACCTTTGAACAGCGGAGTAGGCCTTCAATCTAAATATTTAATCTAGATATTTTAGAATATGTTCGATCCATTTTGGGCTGTTCTCGGGCTTTTCTCGGGATGTTCTCGGGCTGTTCTCGAGCTGTTCTTTGGCTGTTCTCAGGCTCTTCTCAGCAAATGTAAATACCACCAGACAAACCCCAACTCTTTGGTCTTTATCTGTTGCATCAGAATGTCATTTATGTGACAATTGATCACAATTCCGCCATCTCCTTTCAGGTCTTTGTTCTAATTGCTTTGACTGTGAGGTATTTATCATGACAGGAAGATTGCTTGGTGGGTGAAGAATCCATAGGAATAATCTCCTGGGGGAATCTATAGTGTTTCTATTCTTTTGTTTTTATTTCTGTCAATTTCTTTGGGATCTTTTGTAATGACTATCAAAGCCTCTGTTATTACCAATTCATAAATTTCCATAATCTCTGTGGAAAATGACAAAATGGGTCCCCAGGATATTGAAATAATCAGAGACTAAACTCCTTATTGCAGCTTAAAGGTCTCAACAGGTATTCTTAAGTGTCATGATCCTACTTGATCTCCTGAAGTACTTATAAGGAGATTAGGGTCAATTAAAGACTGTATTATGGCTGCCTCCTGAGTGGTCAATGGTCATTCAATGTGAAGAATGACTTAGAATGTGTTGTTGATATTATAAACGTTTTGTTGACATTGAATGCTTGAACTAGTCAATTTCCATTTCTGTCATTGGTGGAGGTAGTATTGATAGCTGGTGAACCATTGAATATTCAAGACTCATTGGTATGATTCTGTTATCCCTCCAATAACTGTGTATCCTTCAAATCTGCTTCATTGACTGAGAGCAAGATGTCATGCTGAGGCTTGTTGTGGATCATCCATGTGTTTGGCAATAAAAGATAACTAAACCAAACTATGATAAACAATTACAGAGATCGGCTTACAATGCTTCCAATCTCAAACAATTATTTAGGCCTGTGCAATGTGGTTGATAACTACAGGTTAGTTTAGAACCATTTCATCGTGAATTGCCAAACACATGGAAGATCCACAACTAGCCTCAGCATGACATCATGCTCTCTAGTGCTGAGGCAAATTTGCAGGACATATAGTTATTGGACAGATAATAGTATAACTTTGCAAACATCAAGTTGTAGTATGCTTTCAACTCCAAAATATTCTTATCTGAGAGATGAATTTTAAAAGAAAATTCCACAACCCGCCTGCCTGTACTGCAATGTTACTTGAAGTTTTAGAATGATGCTAATAAGACTTGGTTGAGTATTGAAAGCCCTGGGCATGGTTCTTGACAGGGCAAACCCTCCCTGTTAATCACTGAGTCCCTCCAGTATTGTATGGATTAGAGTGAAGGATGGAACAGCATCCAGTTTTTTCTCTGGAGCCTGAACTTTCAGTGCTGTAGTCCCTATAGAGCTGCTAGAATGATGGCTGGAATCTCAGATGGGGCACAGGTGAAAAACGAATGACATGGATGAACTTCAGAAAAATAATTACCCTTTAATGAGCCCCTCTTTTGACTTTGTCTTGACTTTTGCCTTTGATTTTTCTTGTCATTGCCTTCATTTGCTTGCTATGTCTCTTGTTTTGACTGTACATCTTCTTTTTCCTGACTGCACGTTGTATGTGTGTGACAGTATATATACATGTATGTCTTGATCTGCTGAATGCTTTGACATTGATGAGACAAGCACCCTTCCCGTTGAAATAACATCTGGCTTATGTTTCACTGACTTACAAAATTTTGGCCCATACCTAACTCCAAGTACGGTAAGGAAATTGGCAGCCATTGTTATCTCACATGCCTCAAATATCGGCCTTTATGACCCAATATGTTTTCCTGTCGTTAGATGGGAATTTAATTCTTCTACTAGTAGTTTGGTCGAGGATGTTTAGCATTGTGACAATGGCAAAATATCACCCATTTCACTAACTTACAGGAAGCACTGTACAATGTACATAGATAGATAGATAGATAGATAGATAGATAGATAGATAGATAGATAGATAGATAGATAGATAGATAGATAGAACTTTTGGTTACTGTCAAATGCCAAATGTCCATACATTTGCAACTTCTACTTTTCTTTATACAAATCTTGCAAAAACAACTCAGACTACTGAACACAGCACTTTACACCAGGGTAGGAATTGACCTTTGAGAAGTTCATAAACGAAAAAGGTCAAGCAGTCACGCTAACCTAATAAGGAACTGGGGTCTTTGCCCTTTTTGTTTGAATAATGAACGTTCTCATTGTTTTGTGCAGAATAAATCACACTTGTTCTTTCTCCAGGGAGAAGGCTTTCAGTTTGGAGAGAAGGTTTGCATGCAAACTAGAAAGATTTATTTATTAGGGTTTTTGGCTGGGAGTTGTAAATAGATTGAATTAAGGGTTCTCAGAGGATTATGTTTAATGAACATTAACCATGTTAAATTTATTCTGTTGTAATCTTAATATGTTATCCTTCCACCTGGATTATTAGCAGTGATTAGTAGCTGGTTGGATTATCAGAAACAAAATATTGAAAATAAATTTCTTGATCTGAATTAATATGTTATTTAAAATTGATACAATTTCCAGTTTTTTATTGGGCTATTTTGACGACTTCAATAGGTTCCTTGATGCCTTATAATGATGGACCAAATGTTGAAAATGTTAATTTCCCACCAGGAACACAACATGTAATGAAAGGTTCTTTGGTTCTTGTAAATCAGTTTTAGGACCAAGTTCCTGTTGAAAAACACATTCGAAAGAATCTTTGGTGCATGATGAACATCCATTTACCTGCTGGAACAATATTGTGTCTAATAAAACTGGCTGCCAATTTCATGCAACTGAGAACCAACATTAGTTTTATATATTCAACATACCTGAACCTGAGGGGACCAGCTTGAGATTTAATTTAGAAAACTGCTTAAAAGTAGCCATGGGGGAGAAGCATGTCATGACATAAACAAATAAGACAGGCTTTGCTTTTTGATACCAATGGAAGATTGGAAGAAAGGTGGTTTCGATTCTTGCTATATCAAGTTAGCTGGAAGTCTAAGTGCTGTAAGCCATGGACCAACTTTATTGGCTGCATCACTTATTTATCGGAAAGCTCTTGAGAGTAAGATAAGCTTAGATCCAGATACATTGTCCATACTGGCCACTGAGTAGACACCAGTAAAGACAATATGGGGTAACTTAGGACTGAAGAGACACATTGGATGAGATTAGATTGTACATTTGGACTAGATGGCAGACTTTTAGTATGGCATTTGACTGGAAAGCT
The DNA here is from genome assembly GCA_026936325.1 of Platynereis dumerilii. Classification (NCBI taxonomy): domain Eukaryota; kingdom Metazoa; phylum Annelida; class Polychaeta; order Phyllodocida; family Nereididae; genus Platynereis; species Platynereis dumerilii. The sequence goes on from JAPTHN010000015.1 coordinate 7,102,483, forward strand.
TTCGAGTGGAAGTATGGAAGGAATCAGATTGTATTGAAATGACAACAATCTTGAACAGTATAGTATGGCACTTGACAGTACTAGCCAGCATTTGACTAGACATTTTTTGACTGTCTTTAAGAAATTGGCCACTCGTTTCGATATAAAAGACAAGACTTTGGTGACATCATTGATGCTCTCAAAAATCTGAATGTTATCGCTCAGTCGTCCCTTACTGTAATGGCATGTACACTGTAAAATTTGAACTTTTGAGTCAGCCCAAATAATTGAGTGACACAATTCCTTTGAGCTGACATATCTTGGTATTTTCAGCTGAGATAATCTGTCTGTTATCATGACTGAAAACAACAAGCTATGTTAGCTCAAAGATATTGTGCAGACATGTCACTCAATCATTTAAGCTGACTCAAAATTCAAATTTTACAGTGTACTGCACGTTTTCATTGCAAATCTAACACTGGACTAGCACCCCTTGACTGTAGATGCAGTATACTTGTGAATTCTTTGAGTGACCAGTGGTCAGTTTCTCTTGTGGGTCATTTGCTGTCACACGGCACAAGAGCTATACATGTCAGTGGAACTTAAGTACTTGCCCGCCCCTTAATAGGGAAAAGCACATAAAATGTTGGTCTAAGAAATAGTGGGGCTGGTTAGCTCTTACAAACACCATTGATAGGAGAACAGTACCGTCTGAGAGTGTCCTGTCAATTTGCCATGAAATATTGCAAACCAACTTCAAGTCCCAAGTCAAAAGATATCCCTCCTCCCTAAGTACACGTCCTTATTGTCAGTCATTGTCCAAAGTTGTTGGCATTTTTAGCCCAAGTGCCAATCCAAACATATCCAAGAATCTTCACAAGATTTGGTCATATGTTATGCTTTCATTCCTGTTTCTGCTTTGCTATCACCACCAATGGTATACTAGAAAATTGGAGTATAAATTTAACCAATAAGTAACCATTCCCCGAAGTAGTAGGGATTGAAGCCTAAGTACCAATCTCAGAAACTAGGATTTGTTGATATGTTTTGCTTCTGTTACAGAAGTTTTAATATGCAATTGATTATTTGATCATTCAGCTTTCCCTGCTTCATGAGTCAGTCAGGGGAGGCTATAAGATGCAGGGTAGCAGGTTTGGTGAAGAGACATATTAATTAAATCGCATCATATAGTGTAAGGACTGTATTTGCTGAACTTACAAAAAACAACAACAATGGTATTTTAGAAACTTACAAAAAACAACAACAATTGTATTTATGAAATCATGTCCTCTCTTAGATATGAAAGTGGTTGAATTTTGTGATATTGCAATGAACATAATGTAATTGGACACATAAATATCTCTAAAACGAATATTTTAAAAATACTGCTTCCCCATGGGCACATCGACGTTGCAGCAACGTTGCAATGACGTCACACTTTTCGTCAAATGACGTAGAATTGTGTGGTTGAAATTATGTTGTCACAACGTTGTGAAGCAACGTCAAAGATACGACGTTTGCATGCAACGTTGTTGCGACATTTTACAACATTGTGAGGCAATGTCAGGAGTTCGACGTTAGCTTGCGACGTTGTGGCAAGCTTGTAAAAAAACCCCGACGTCGTGTTCACGTTGGGGCGACATAATCTCTACCATACATATCTACGTGACCAACAGACCAGCCCTCCACCAATTAGCAACGTCGGGGTCGTCTGCCCACTGGGTTGTCACATTTTAAAATATCATATTGCTTTTATACAGTACCATCCACAAAGTCTCTTGACACCATATAATTTGATGGTTACTGGTTTCAGTGGTTTGTAAACAATAGCCTGAATTCTAATGTATACTCTTAATTAGTAACTGACAGACCAAATATTGACTGATCTTATCCTATTAACAGTTAATTTAAAACAAATTAAAGAAACGTGGTCGGTAGGGGATTTGTGGTAACAGAAAATGCACAGATACACAAACATTTAATTAATGAAAGTAAACAATGTGTGGCAGATTATGTAACTATATGGGCCAGTGAATTCCTGAGGAAAGGCAGACCCCTGTGGGTCAGAGGGTAGGTTTGAATTTCATGATGTTTTCCCCATCTTAATGCTTGAATAGGTAGTTTGAAAGTAGTTTATTATTTAAAGTAAAAGATAAACAAGAATTTAACAGGCCCTTGTCTGTCAATAAGGGCTACCAATACATCAATAGTCTTGGTATAGCCTTTTGGGAGATGGTCAGCTGGTAAATATATCCCCTACTCTACCCACCATATTGATTTAATTGCTGGTAGACCCCACAGGTTCAACAGGCCAGTTTGAAGACTATCATATGTCTCTCATCAAATTATAGTGGACATTGGCTTTGAAGCTAGCTTGACGTACTAGTGCCATTATTTATAGGATTGATGTATGGGGAATACAGTAAGGTAGGGCTGCACTGTAAAAACATTTTTTTGTAAATTTCACTGGACGTTGGTCACAAAAGTTCCAGAAAGTCAGAAGACAAAAATCCTATGATGGATGGATGATTGAGGCTTTATGTCCTGGTTTTATTCACTTGGTATGCAGCTAATTAGGACAGGAGGTGCTATCTTATGTCATGATGAGGTCTTGTTTAAATCTAATAAAATAGCAATTTGTCACACCAGAGTTTATTTGATTTTACCAGCAATCATACCAGTTCATGGAAAGTTCTAAGAAATTGATTAAGGGCTAACAAGAAACAGTACATTTTCTCTGCTATATTTCGGGATGGTGGTACAGTGTAGTTGCAAACTTTTAAATGTTCTGACTTAAGAATCTTTTCTATTTGGAATCTAACTGTCATTTACAGAGCATTTGTACAGTGTATTCAGGAGCTCATTGGCTTGACCACTGAGTAGGACACCAGATATCATGGCCAAGCCATTTGCCAACTTTCACTGTTTGATGTTCTGGGTTCCATCCTCACCTTCCCTCAGAAATTTCTCCTGGAACCAACTTCCCAGACTTGAGCTTGCCAATCATATTAAAACGAAGGCAGAAAATGGCAAAAGATACCCCTAGTCCTGGATAGGATTTCACTCATTTGCCAATCTTAATTTACACTGAGAATATCAAGGTATTCACTATAGGAGGCCCATAGGAAGGAAATGTTGACATTGGATTCTCAAAAACCTCCCTGGGTACAATGGCAGCTCAACAAAACATATGAATAAGACATACGATAAGCTATATGAATAATAACAAAACATATGAATAACATATATATATGAACAACAGAACATATGGGAAATGAGGGCAATATATATTGATAAGGAAAGAACATATGGGAAAAGTACAGGTCATCAATTTTACCAAGCCATCAATGATTGTGGAACAAAGCACCAGGAACCCTATACACAGCAGATGTGTAGGGAAAAATACATATAGGGCCTATTTCTTTGAGATACAGACAGTCATTATATGAGGCTGTATGAGGAGAAAGCGACATTTGAGCTTACTGAACCCAGAACAAAAAGAACGGATATTTCTGGTAGCTGGGGTTAGGCCAATATATGTATGGCAGGAATATGTATAAGGCTCGTGATACAAGGGTAGCTGATGAAACAATACATATCTGTAGGAGCCTCTATTGTTGGGCACAATGTATATAAAGCAAATACCTTATTGTTTTGTAACACTGGTAAGACGAATCACTGCAGAACATATATAGCCTCTTCGGGGGTGCTTCAAGAATGTGCCCCTTTTCGGAAAGATAATTTGGCTGAGATCCGTAAGAATAAGATTATTTTTACACAAAGCAACAAAAATCAGCTTAGCTGTTAAAAATAACAACAACAAAAATCAATGTCATAATCAATGAAAAATATACTATTTAGACCATTATCTTTTGCCAGTTGCAATGAGAAAATAATATAATTGAATTATTATTTTTATCAACTTCACCTTATAAAACATTTCTCTTGAATTATTTTCGTATTCTCTTTATCAGAAATGTTCTTTAATTACATAATTTATTAATTTGATCCTTTTGTGACTTTTAATTAGGCCTGCTGGTAAGCTGACCAACTTAATCAATTTGTGGATGTTTTGATTGCGAACTATTATTGTTAATTGATTGTTATGTAACTTTGACGATGTTTTGCTTGAACAACATGCGGGTTGCGGTTCCCAAAAGTTAATTGCTCTTCTGAATACTGAAACAATAATTTGCTTTCTTTCTTCTTTTCTTTCTTTCTTTCTTTCTTGCTTTCTGGGTTTCTTTTTCGTTCTTTCTTTCTTACTTCATTCATACTTTCTTTCATTTTTCTTTCTTTCTTATTTTTTTTGTTCTTTCTGTGTATATTAATTTCTTTCTTCTTTCTTTCTTTCGTATTTCTTCGTGTCTGTCTTTCATACTTCCATTATGTTGTTCTTGCTATCTATATTTCTTTCTTTCTTTTATATATATTTCTTTCTTTCTTTCTTTTATATTCTTCTTTCTTGCTTTCTTTCTTGTATCTTCATTATTCCACCTTTCTCGCAAAAACTCCTAAGTTTAAAAGTCAATATTCATCAAAGTGAACCAATTAGCAACATAATTATATCATAACTTTCATAAATAAGAATATATTGTCAAAACGACTTATGAAATCCAAATTATGTATTGGCCTAAATATTTAATAACATCGATAGTTGATACCAAAAATTAATTTAATGAATAGGCTATAAACTTTTCAAACCATATTCCCTTGGAGAAACCTTAAATTAGCCCATGCTCTACATAACTTTTCAATTAGAAATCAAAAGTTGATTGGAGCAGCTGGCTTATGCCTCCAGCAGCATTGAGCATTTCTGTTATCAAATGATGCAAGGACGTATTGGCATCATGCATGTTTCATCTCAGCATCAGTTATGCAATATTACGTAATAGAGCATCTGGTATTGCTGTTATCTTAATTGATAAGGTGGGCATGGATAATGTTTGATTGGGCGGGGGGGGGGGTTCTAATCAACATTTTGACACTCGACAGGTACATCATGTGTAGGGCCTATTGTCTCTGCGATTCACGTATTTGGGAGTGTACAATACCCCCTCCCACAAATTCTCAATTTTTCGACCACCGTGTGATTTGGGGGGGGGGGGGGGTGTCAAAATCTAATTTTTCCAAAATCCACCTTTCGAAGTCTACTTCTGACAAAATCTATTTTTTTTTGTGTCAAAATCTACTTAATTTTTACAAAAATCTACTTCTAGTTGTCTTTTTTAAGACATTTGCGCATATATTACTGTAAATTATGTTCATCAATTTAATTTGTCAAATAATTTAATCAAGTAGAGCTAACTTTCGTAGTTTCTCTCACACTCACAACACAACAAGGTTTGGCTGCATAGCATAAATCTTTGGTGATGTTATAAATTTGTTTTAAAATGCGAGTTTAAATACAATTGTGTATGTTGTATCTTGTGTTCAAGGTGAAACTAAACACAACCTCAATGTTCAGCAACATCGAAACTAAAAAAAAAAAACCACGAAACACAATCACTAACGAAAGAATCGGTGTCTCACTTCGAGATTTGAGTGTATTAAAGTTCCATATTCTGCACACATAAATAAAAAATGTGTTTAAAAAAGTGTTGTCATACATTTTAGCTCCTAATTATGCTTCACAATTTACTAGGGGCACACACACCACGTAAGAGTGTGCATAAATTAGCATCAAAACATTTGCTGAAAAATATTTGCCATTTTCAACAATGTACAGATGGCTGGTCCTATCAAATTTCAAGAGTAGGACCACCATATAGAGCTAATAGGAAGAGACACAAAGAGCCTAATAAAAGTGGTAAGAGGTTCAAAAATGTGCTTGAAATAAGTGCTTGAAATGATTGCTGTAATTACGTATATTCGCCCCCTGATTTGGCATGTAGGTCTCAAAAATGTCTCAAAATACCTTCAGAAAATGCCGCCTTTATGTCGAGTTACGTGTATGGGACCCCTATAGTGTGAGCTATACATTCTATGTTGTTTAAAAGATCTCCATACATGAAAGAATGCGGTATATGTACAAGAGTCTCGAATATAAGCCTGGAACCTTAGAAGCATCCTGGAATATTGCATTTTTTCCCTCCAAGATACATGAATAAACTGTTGATTGAACTGAAAAGCTTGATTAAAAAGTGATACTGATCAGTGTCTTTTTATGCTTAAATTCCTAATAGGATTCTAAGATAGCACATAGGCGTAAAACTGTTTCACTTTTTATGTTCTTTACAACTAATCTATCAAAATAAATACCTCCATATTAGAATATACAATTATAAAACTTGCCTACATTATGTTCGCAGCTTGTGACATTTTCTCCTTGCCAATATTGCATATACTTTTCCCATGGCCTCTCATTTTCCTCACTGAGGTTTTTCTTTTATACATTTTCTAACTCATTGCTTTTTATTTTTCCACCCTTTCCCAAAAAGAACTACACCCCAGGCGTCAAGTAACACGTTTTTTCCACCTCGTCAGATGTTATCAGAAAATTTGCTGTTTATCAAGCTGTATCTGCCAGAGATAGTGATCATGAGATTCTTATCAAAACGTCGTACATGACTTTTTTTGTATACGGAGAACTGTATACATGTATTAAGTATATGAAGTGACGTGGGTACTTTTACAGTGAATAGTTGTAGGCCTACTCCATTGCAGTTCTGCATGATGTTTTGCTGAGGTTAAAATAAGTGCTCAAGATTGAAAGTGCAGGCAGGTAGGTAGGTAGGTAGGTAGGTAGGTATAGGTAGATAGGTAGGTAGGTAGGTAGGTAGGTAGGTAGGTAGGCAGGTAGGTAGGTAGCAATCCAGCAAGATATTGTGGTGGTGACTCAAAGTAAATTTCATGTTTTTACCGGTAAAGAAAATAAGTGTGAAGTGTGAAGTTATTGAACAATCTTCTTGTTTGCGATTTTTAGTTGCTTTTTGGCGAAAATAAATTTGGTTGTTTTTTGTAACCATAAATTTAACGCCCTATTCACAAGTGTATGGAGAAACTCATTATTTCCATAACAAGAACCTAGTTATGTTGTTTAGAGTGTTTAAATAACTTATTTACACCTTGAAATAGAGCTGTGAAGTTATAATGGAGGGGGTCAGCTCAGAAAATAGGCCTATAGCACTTTCAATCGGTGGGTCCTGGGTTTGACTCCAGCTCCAGCCAGGTCATCTTGACCAATGTTGGACAGCAGTTTCGATCATTATACACCTCATCTCTGTGTTCTCCTCCTTTCCCATAGTCGACCGAATGCATACAGAACGTAGAACCATAACATCCAAAAACGTTATATTCAAACGTTGATTAAAATTCCTAATGTCAGTGTGAATTTTATTAACTTGTTAAATTTAACCACTAGCAAAGAGTAACAATATTGAAGGGTGATGTACTAGCAAGGCCTGTAATTCAAGTCAGGCTGTTTACACCAAGCAATATCTGAGAGCATTTTACTACCCTACTGCATGCTCAGGTGATCAGATTCTGATCTTTGCACAAATTGCTGGTTGATGATATCAGTGCTTCTATGGCAGGGGTCACAGCTAGGAGTAATTCAATGAAGTCTGTGTTGTAGAGGGAGTGTTTTAGCAGTCAATATCCATGTAAAGTCGTGTTTAAAATGATAAATAGTCGCTAGAGATACTTAAGACTATGTTCAGATTGAGGTAGCTCAAGAGTTTACGATTTAATTAATGATTCGCGGTGTAAAAACTGTGTTAAGATACAATTTTGTTGCTGCTTGCATTCTGCCTAAGATTTATTCCCCATAAAATGCTACAAAGAGTGGTTATGAGGACGCAATATGATAGGAGTATAGTGGCAATATGATTGCAATAAAACAGTGAATACTGGCAATAGGATAGGTGTATAACGTCGCATGCCATTTAGGGTGATAGCTAACGTCTCGCATAAACCAGGAAAATGTCAGGAAAATTGTTTTGTATGCATAGGGCTGGGATTGAGCATAAATTTACTATTGTGCTTTTGATTTAGCCTTTTATGCAGTTATTCCTATGTGGGTAACCTGGAAAGAAGGTATGGTAAGTATAGCCCTTATAAGCCTTTTTTGTCACAGAGCAGTCCTCCAATGATTAGGGGGGGATGATAATCCTGAAAATTTGCGGGGACGCCTTTAAAAGTTGCTCATTGCCTCCAGAATCAAGAAACTTTTTACCAAATTGAATTTCATGGCTTATTCAGCCTGCTACTGGCCAAAATGTGATACCGCATCTTCTTAAATGTCGAAAATAGTATTTTCCATCAGAACTTGAAAAATATTGATTTTAAGTCATATAAATGTATTGACATTGAATAGGAAATGGGGCATTCCGAACATTTTGGTGTATATTTCAACTTTCTAGGTGCACTGGTTCTTGAGATATGGCCATTTATGGTCTATTTTCAAAGAAGTTCCATGAAAATTACAAACCATCAAATATTGCCTCTAAATAGCCCACACTGGTGCTGATGGGGCGTAAAACACAAACTCACTCACTCACTCACACAAACCATCAAATGTTGTTTGAGTCTTAGAATGACAAGAATTTAAACTGATAATCATGTGGACCAGGATCTTGAAAATATGTATGACTTCATCAAGAAATAGAAAAATACTCTGGATATTGAGTTGCAAGTCGGTATCACTATCACTTCATTCCTTTGCATCAGCTAGTTCAGCTAACTGCACATTCGGGGATTGCCAATACTGACTGCTTGAAGTAAAGGTAAAGGACAAGACATTGGTGATGGCTCTTTAAGAGGTTGTTTGGAAAGGGCAGTGTCTCTGCCTCTTCTTTGCTGTGCTGTCATAAACAGAATGTAGAATTATATTCCGAAAGCATAAGTTAGTATAGTGGCAGTTGCCAATTCCAAAATAAGCAGTCAATCACTTGGAGGTTCCCTCCCCCAGAATTGCTTGGCTCTGAATGGTAGATGCATATAAAATGCAATAATTTTGTTAAGACTAATTATACTGCAAATCAATGAAAGCCATAATGAATGCTTTGCCAATATTCATGGAATTCATTGTAAACCACTACATGGGTTTCACAGTGGCAAGTATTAGGTCTGGGAATGGATGTAGTGCTGGTTGATTTTGCTCTGGCTTGAATAATCTGTCATTAGATATGTCAGAGTTAAATTATTTTCAACATTATAGGCCAAATACTGCTGACATTTACTATCCCCCTCCCAAAAAAAAGTTGTCAGAATCTATAAATCAATGATTCTGATGGTTTTGTTTACTTCTACACATACAAGTCTTAATATTATGATTGTGATTACCATTTGGGAAATAGTTACAAAAGTATTGTGGCAGACCTTCACTTGCCATATCTCACACCAAAAACATACATTTGTTAATGTTAATTATACCAGTCTAGTTGACCTATTTACACAGTGAAAAAAAAAGGATTGTCTGATATCAAACAATAGAACTTCGTTCAATATAATATGTCTGATCTTTGGACTGTCTCAACCTGACAATAATTGAATTGTTCAAATCCTTTTTTTTTGGTAACGTAAGGGATTTGGGCACTTCTTTGAATAAATACCATTTCCAAATGGCATGGATTAATTTTCAATATTGAAAGTTATGATTTTTATTTAATTATTTTGTTACACTTCTACTTCTGAATCTACGGGTTCATCCTACTCATGTACAATCCAAATTTTCTGCTCCATAACTTATGATTTTGCTGCAAATTTGCAGTTTGTTCTAGTATATGTGATGCTATTATGAAGCTGATCCTTTAAAATTCCAAAGCCAATTGGTCAATGTCAGTACACTTCGTGATTTTCTTTTACTTCTCAGAAGCGCAAACTAATAGAATTTAACATAAATGTACACACAGTTATCAGAACTGCCACCTCGCCATGCATGCAGGCTACAAGGGAAATTTAACTTCAGGGTTTAGTCATTTATTTGCAGTACTTTTGTAATTCATTATTTACCAATTAAAAATATTTAAGTGCACAGTATTCCAAAGTAACAGATATTCATTTAAGTACAATGTTTACCATATCTTATCCTGATTTAGCTCGATTATTTCAGTTGGACCCTTACTGATTGGCAAATCAGTAAAACATTCATGTGACTGGGGATACTGCATTTTCAAGCTAACGGTTTATTTAACATGATTCCACAGACCACAGTGTCTTTGATTTCCCAAAAATGACTAGTCATAATTTAAGCCATTATTTTCACACTATGTCTTTGATAATTTCCTAATCGTATAATTTAAAAGAATATTTATCTGATCTTTGTATTTGTCACAGACTATAAGTGTTGGTATGCAAATGAAAGCTCTCTTTACACTCTGTTTAATGGTGTTATTTTCAACTTCCTATCATCAAAAATGTTAAAATTAACAAATATCGCAAATAGGCGAAATTTCACAAAAACATCACTTTTCCTGTCATACAAAAGTGCCAGTAGCAGCTAGAAGCAGGTCCGAAATCCAGAAATTTCAGTATGAATGGACTTTTAAAACAATAAAGATTGATTTGAAGGCGTCCCCGCATGGGCCCAGCAAAAAAGCCACTTTATCATCCCCCCCTACAATGATTGTCCTTGTAAATTAATTAGCATTTAAAAGAGATGGGATTGAAAATGCGGGACTTTTAAAGCCCATTGTGATAGTATTTTGTTATACAATTATGATGACACAAATAAATATAATTTTTGTGTCTCTTATTGTTCGATTTTGTCAGTCAATGCAATATACCCTCTAAATAAAATGATATTTATATTTATCTTGTACATAATATATACAATGATACAATAATAGTTCTCTGACATGGCAACTTTTTTCAAATAAATTATAAAAAAAAAATAAATAAAAGTATCTCATAAGCATATTCTTCACGTCTCCTATATACTGAATATTTAGTTGAGCCAGACAGTGTACAATTTCTGTTTATTTCCCAAGTGCTGCTCTTTTCCTGACAGATAATTGCACATTTTAAGTCCTGTCAACTATATGTAAAGGAGTTATATACAGTCTGGTGGCTTGGGGTTATTTAAAACTTATTTTACACTTACGTCCAGGGTGGGTTTAAAGTGAAAGTCCAGTCAACTGGTGCTTTATAAAGAGCAATAGTTGACAGGAACAAGTCAACTGGAATTTATGCAAAATGCCAGGTTTAGATTTCACTGTGCCCCTCAGCTATGGGTTCAGAGCCCCTGCAAAACTCTTGCGCTGCTGCGCATTGTCAAAGCATTGTCAAAATCAACAAATTGCTGGCAACTTGTGGGCAGCTTTATATTTTGCTGGCATTTTGTGCCTGTGTGTGTTTACAGTTTGCTGGTCTTTGAATACCACTTGTCAAAATGAGAAATACCACCAGTGTCAAATGCCGCCCATAAAAGCTATGATAAAATCTACTGATCGCACACTACTGTATATGACATTAGGCATTTTGCTCGCTTCTGACACAGCTTTTTGGGCGCACAATATACCCAGCTTTCATCCTGTCTTCAGCTTGACTGCTTGGGGATTTTGTTGCACGGTATTTATCATACTGTACTGTTAAATGCACATACCTTTTCTAAAGGCTTTTACTGAAGGATTTTCTCACATTGGCTTTTACTTTTAGTATGGGCCTACTGGAATTCTGTGATTTTAGTTGTAGGTAATTTGTATTGGTTCTGATTTTTAAAAGTACTGCAGTAGATTGATCTTATAGTGATCTTATACTTCTATCACTTTTCTGTAATCTTTTGAATTTATTAGTTATTGTGGAGTACAAAAAGTAAATTTTGTTCTAATTTTGGAAAAAGTTTCTTTAATTCAGAGGACAAAAGGAAACAATAAAATTCTCTTACGTGGACATTTAATTATTGAAAATATCCAGGACATTTTGTCCTATGTCAACTGTGACGCTACACTCTAAAAAATGTCAGACAAAATTGGTTTTTTAGATTCAAAATGTTTTTTCTGAAAATCCTAATTCCAATGCAAAAAACCAACATGGATTTTTTTTAAATAATGGGACAAAATTGGTTTTTTAGATTCAAAATGGTTTTTTGAAAAACCAAATTTCAATGCAAAACCTTCATGGATTTAAAAAAAAATCCATGTTGGTTTTTTTGCATTGGAATTTGGTTTTTCAAAAAAACATTTTGAATCTAAAAAACCAATTTTGTCCCGATATTTTTTAGAGTGTAATAAACCTACATTTCATAACTTTTCTGTACTTGATGAAAAAAAAAACAGTAGGCTTTTACTGGTCAGTTGAAACTGTGGCCACCTTTTTGACCTTAAAAGCCTTCAGGTGGCCATTTTCCTTGCACCTGCATGGGCCTCCCAGCAGTGGTCAGTTGGTGGCATTTTTAAGCTGTCATTTAGACAAGTGTTTTTTAATTGGTGGGCAGCTGGTGAGCAGCAGGAGTTACTCCAAAAATACTCCGTAAAAATGCTGGGTCATGAGTATTTTAGGTTACCTTAGGAAATCATTCGACTCCGTTGTCCAAAATGAGGCTCAGTTGGTAAAAAAGAGGCTCAGTTGGTAAAAAAGAGGCTCAGTTGGCAAAAAAGAGGCTCAGTTGGTAAAAAAGAGGCTCAGTTGGTAAAAAAAGAGGTTCAGTTGGTAAAAAAGGAGGCTCAGTTGGTAAAAAAGAGGCTCATTTGGTAAAAAGAGGTTCAGTTGGTAAAAAAAAGAGGTTCAGTTGGTATCACTCTAGCTGGGGCCTCCATTCACTGAGTACCGGGTTTAAATCCTGTTCTTAATGCATCACCTGGTACAGTCACTGTGATGGGCAGCAGTTTCAGTTACCTTTTGCCTAATTGCTGTGTCTTCCTCCTGCAGTTATAATTAACCTATACTTATAGTGCATAAATACAGGACGTAGGACACTGATCATTGTCCATCATTGTAAAACGAAATTGCAGGCTACATATTATGGTTAATTATTTAGTTTTTGTAAATTGATTCTCAATAACTGGTATCTGTTTTGGTCTGCTATAAAGGTACTATATAATAGGTATATGTCCTACGTGTATACCTTCCAAATACCATGTGCCTGTACATATGTCTTGTCAATTATGTTAAAGTAGCCCCTAAAATGCCATCTAAAACACCTTGTAAAGCACCTTGTAATACCTTATAAAGAGCATGTACCAGGGAACCTTTTGCAATTATGGGATGGCACAAGCTTCACAAGGTCGTCACAATTTATTGGGGGTGTTTTTTGTGTTGCCTTGATCAAGCCCATCCCAGATTGGACACTCGTAGAGTGAATTGCTTTCTATTATCTCCTCCGAAGCACTCGTATTAGGTGTATTGGGCAATTTGAGAAGGGCCAGGACCTTGACCAAGCAGCCAGAGGACCTGTCTTATTCCCTCTCATCTTGATTTTCTGAATTTTTCTCCCTTTTGGGGATTTTTGTTGCTTTCCTGTTTTATTTATGATTTGAGAGGAGAAGGAATGGGGAGGGGGGAAAGGAGAGCGCGGAAGAAGTTGAGGAATGAGTGAGGTGGGAGGGAGGTGTATGTAGGAGGGAGAAAGGGAGGATACAGGGAGATGAGGGAGGGATAGGAAATATGGGAGAGGTGAGAGAGGGTAGAGGGAGAGGGAAGAGGGGAGAGGGGCACAGGAAGAGGGAGAGGGGGAGAGGGAAGAGGGGAGAAGGGGAGAGGGAAGGGGAGCGGGAAGAGGCAGAGGCAGAGGGGAGAGGCAGAGGGAAGAGGGGAGAGGCAGAGGGAAGAGGGGAGAGGGGGAGAGGGGAGATAGGGAGAGAGGGGAGAGAGGGGAGAGAGGGGAGAGGGGAGAGAAGGCAGAGAAGGGAGAGAAGGGAGAGAAGGGAGAGAAGGGAGAGAAGGGAGAGAAGGGAGAGAAGGGAGAGAAGGGAGAGAGGGGAGAGAAGGGAGAGGGGAGTGGAGGGAGATAGGTAGAGAGGGAGAGAGGGACCGGAAAGAATGGAGAGAGCAGAAAGGAGGGAAACAGACATGAACGGATGAACGGGGGGGGGTACAATGTATACTGTATATTGTATATGATGGAAGAAATAGTGATATAAAGGGACAAATGGGAGGGAGACGAAAGAGGGTGTTTTTCATTTTCCCTACATGGCATCATTAATTCATTACCCCTTATTTGAAACTATCATCTGCTGTATTATATTTGAGAAGGATACAAATATTAAAGATGAGAAGGAAATGATCAATTCTGAGTAGGAAATGATGAATTTATGTATCAAATATCCTGCGGATGACTGTCATTATTTGGTCAACACCATTGATTGTCTCTACAAGTTTTTAATTTTTTTTTAGAAAACAATGCATCTTTTTGGATTTCTTCACATGTGGTATTAATATATTTAGATAGTTTTGTCATGGGATCTGACATGAAAACAAGAACGGCTGCACAAACACATCCTCCCCACGCAAGCCCTGCTAAAATGGACAGGGCTTTCTGCTATTTCCAACCTCTTCTGTGATTGGCTGCTTATTTAGGTCATAAGCATTTTGCAGGCAGATTTAGTCTGATTATGGACACTTAGAGGATTACTGGCAACTAAGAAAAACAGTGTAAAACAAGCAAACTTTCAAACAGTTTCATTTCAGAAGTGTGAAAATACATAATTCAATGGAATTTTCAGAACTGTGATAGCACCTTTCAACAATACACAATTTCTCCATTTGTAACTGTGTGAAACAGAAGCAACAATTTCAAACTGTGATGTAGCAGTCCCTGATTGGCTGAGCCAAAACTGGGTCAGTTAATTAAGTATTCATGAATTAGCAAAGGTTATGGGCCATTTTGTCATGGTATGACTTGGGATGATGCACAAACAGAGTTGTCATGAATGTTTTCCCTCAACCATAAATGAACAGCAAAAACTCTGATGGAGGCATCATTATTTTTGCTTGCATGGGTTTGAACCCTCTGTTTGGGACCCAAACTTTCATGAGCTAAATCCCAGCGGGGTGTCATTCCGATGCAATGTTAAATTGGCAGCCTCTTGTATCAGTGTCTATGCTGGGCAAGTAAAAGATCCCTCACACGGGGCAAATGTGTAACATGTTTAGGACTTCCGTTCTCTCTCCAATCTCATCAATTAACCCTCGTGAGCACCAAGAACTGGGCTTAGAGGGCTGCACTTAACACATATATCTGTCTATCTATCCAGGGAGACGATAACATCTCCCTGATCTGTCTATCATTATCTTTACCTGTACCTGCCAAACTATTTCCTAAATTCCAAAAAGGTCATATACATATATTATATATCAACTTTATAATTCATATGGTCTAACATCATATGATCCTGATCTTCCTAGCATTGGGATTGTCTCTGTTCTTCACTCTAAAAATGTGGGGACAAAATTGGTTTTTTAGATTCAAAATGGTTTTTTGAAAAACCAAATTTCAATGCAAAAAACCAACATGGATTTTTTTTAAAAATCCATGTTGGTTTTGCATTGAAATTTGGTTTTTCAAAAAACCATTTTGAATCTAAAAAACCAATTTTGTCCCCACATTTTTTAGAGTGTATGATCCTAGTCTTCCTAGCATTGGGATTGTCTCTGTTCTTGGCAGATGAGTTGCTCGCCAAGTTGAAAAAGTGTTTTTTGGCATGGGATTTGGCTGTTCCTTCCTTGGGGTCCAGTTACATTCCAAGTGGAAGGAATTAATCTACTTGAAAAGAAAAAGATAGTTTCATCATTTTGAGATATCAACTGATTGCTTCCTCAAAAGGTAGACAGATAGCCAGAAGGATACGATATACAGATAGATAGATAGATAGATAGATATTAGATAGATAGATAGATAGATAGATAGATAGATAGATAGATAGATAGATAGATAGATCAGAATAATATAGACTGATAGTTAGCTAATATACAGATAGATGTATGGAATCTAATGCAGGGATTGACAATCAGGACTTAAATTCCTGTATCTATGAACTATATGGAAGATTAATTATATAGTAGTGAAGAGACATAGCAACGAGGCGAAATAAAATAAAATTACTGTCCAACATTGGTCTAAGAACTCCGACTGGAGCTATTGTCGAACCTGGGACGCAGCGATTGTAACTGAGGTAATGATTTTGCCATCTTACATCTTTCAAAATGCTTGAAAAATGAAGTTTCCCAATTGTCAATTTTGAAAGATAAACCTCAGACAGAAATAAGCAATTGGAGAAATGTTAAGGAATTCAGGATAGCCTTGGATAGAGGATGCATTTCCATAACCTTCCTGGAGCTGGAAGATCAAAGCGGAGCCAGTGGTCATGCCTAGAAATTTGGGATGAGGCCCAGATGTCAAAGACAGACTGACAGATGACAGATTGATAGACTGATAGATAGACATGTCAATATATCAATAGCTAGATAGATAGGCTGTTTTGATAGATAGATCGATATACATGTATAGACGGATAGATAGAAAGATGGGCAGATATACATAGACAGATAGACGGTTAAACACAAATTTAAGAGGTGGCCAGGTTTCAGCTAGAAACAGTGTGTCAGATTGACAGTATGTCAACGTGTCAGGAGATAGACAAAGTGTGTGAGATACAACATCAGCTAGAGCATGTAGAGACAAAGCATCAGGTAGGTCTGCAAACTGCAGATATAATTTCAGAAACTGACAGACACTGAAAGACAGACGGAGGTATAGAAACAAACTGTCAGCACAGATAGAGATATCAAGAAGTGATGACAGACACAGCAGCTGTCGAGTGATGCTGTCCTCCATCTAAACCTGATTTCAGCAACTGCTATCCTGATTTGCAGTTGGTGGAGTCTGCAGCATGTCTTCATTTGAACCTGACATGCCAGGGGTTCACTTGATACTGGGCAAATGCCTTGATTAGCCCACTGGAGACTGCATCACCTGACATTCTCATGCCTCATCACATTCCCTGGAACTTCCAGGAGGTGTGTGGGAGGGAGGGAGGGAGGGAGGGAGAGAGGGGGGGGGGTTAATTCAGTTGGTTGCTGAAGCTCTGACTCTGGCAGTGTCACCTTGACGTATCAGCAATATGTTGGACAGTCACAATAGTTTAAAATTCAGTCATCCTTCGCACCATTGCTGTGTGCTCCTATACCCTGTGCAATCTTTAATCTTTTAAAATCACAACCCAAGCCATTAATCACCAAATTATCGCAACTTCACTGCAAGCCATGCAGTTGCTGCACCAACAAACAGTCGAGCAACAAAAAAGTCTAATTATGACATGCAGCTTCATTTAAAGTCACCAAATTGCTGGTCAGAATGCTCTGTTGAAAAGTCTAGGACAACAAAAACTGTATGATTCTCTGGCAAAAATCTCTTCTGTCTTTAATCTTTTGATAAATCTGTCTCTCTGTCTATCTTTCTATCTACATATTAATCTTAATATCTCAAGAATCTGATATCTATCAATCTATCGAGATACATATCTATCCATCAGTTGACATTCTTTCTCAGCAAGTCTGTCTTCACCGTCTGGTCCTCATCCCAAATGACCAAGCATGACCACTGACTGCTGTTTGATCTGCCAGCTTCAGAAAGGCTATGGAAATGCATCCTCTATCCAAGGCTGCCCAGAATTCCTTAATACTTCTCCAATTGCTTCGTTCTGCCAGGGGTAGGTCTTTTACCATTGATACAACAAGTTACTAAATTTCTCAGGATATATTTCTATCCATCTGTCAATCTGTCTAGCTGTCTGTCCATCTATCTATGCATTTAGCTGTCTTGTTATCTCACATCCATCTCGGCTGTTTCAATCATCCTTCGCCTCATTGCAGTGGCCTCCTCCTGTCCTCATTAGCCTACCAAGTGCATAAATACAGGACGTAAAGCCCCAATCATCCATCCATCCATCTCACATCCATCTAGCTATCAATCTATAAATTTTCCTAATATCTACATTCATCTAAATATGTCGCCATATATATTTTTCATGCATGTATTGACTTCTTGAGTCCTGAAAGCACTATATTTGTATGATGACTGAAATGACATGAGAATTATAACATCAGCAATTCGCCACTTACAGTTAAGTGGCACGTCGATCCGTCATCCAAAAATAAATCGCTCTCTCAAAATCTCTTAGAATGTGGGGTGGGTTGACATTTATGCACTCGGCATATCGAGTAATTTCAAGTCGAAGAGTTTCAGAATAAACACTCTCTGCACATTGCTGTCACTGATACGAATGTTAGTCAATTCTGAAGTTATGAAGTACATGTATTCAAATTACTGCGACGTTTTTCACTCTTAACCGCTATTTCTCCTTTTTATTTTCCAACTAAAATCGGAGCGATTCGATCCAAAATTCAATATCACGCAAATTGAAAGCACTTCCCACTTTCCATATATACATATTTGAAAGAGTGTGCTTCCATGCAAGATATGCCAAATATATTGACTAATACTTAAAAAGCCTGGTTTATGAAGCAAGTCAGCTTTGAATACTGTTGCGGAGCTGGATCTGGTGAGCTGGAGTCTTTTTGTTTTGGTGCTATAGTGTTGTTTAAAAGTCATTCTGAAAACTGTTGCAGACCCACCAAAGGAGTAGTGGTGAATTTTGACATGCAGCCCAATACCTGAAGACATTGGGGATAGCTAGACATATGAGCTGGCTGCACATGACATTGTATTAAAAAAACTGTTTGTCTCAGATTTGTGGACGAGGATACTGTGATTTGATGGACTTGTGCATAGTTTATACTTAATAAAATTATTTTACATGATAACTGATGCATGTTCATATTTCCACATCATCTAGATGGTTCTTGCTGAAGTTGTCTGGCACAAGATGAGATGGGGGTTTTGGGGGGTGCCCTGTGTGACCCCACCAGGATCTGCTACTGGAAAGCTTTTGAAAAGCTAGAATAAGTAAGGGTGATATTAAGCCTTTTGCACATGTCGCTCTTTGCCATTTGGTCCTCTTCCTAAATGACCAGGCATGACCACTGGCTGCTGTTTGATCTGCTGACACCAGGAACTTCCAGGAAGGCTATGGAAATGCATCCTCTCTCCAAGGCTGTCCAGAATTCCTTAACACTTCTCCAATAATTGCTTAGTTCTGCTATGGGTTGGTCTTTCGTAGTTGATACTTGACAAGACAGTCAATTACTAAATTCTTCACGATATGTGTGTGTAATTAAGAATAGCCAGTATATTTTGAATACAATTTAAAGTTGACAAATATATGAATCTCTATCTATCTATCTATCTATCTATCTATCTATCTATCTATCTATCTATCTATCTATATATCTATCTATCTATCTATCTATCTATCTATCTATCTATCTATCTATCTATCTATCTATCTATCTGTCTATCTATCTATCTTTCCATCTATCTATCTATATATTTGTATCTCTGTCTAGCTATCTAATCATCAATCTATCTGGTTATCTATCTACACAAACTTCTCAATATCTATCTCTATCTACATATACATTAGGCATCTATCTTTGTTGCCATATATCTTTTTTAAGCACATATCAACCTTCTCAACAACACTATTTATGATGAGTGAAATGACATGAGAAATATAACATCAGCAATTCGCCACTTACGGTTAAGTGGCACCTCGATACGTCACCAAAAATAAATCGCTCTCTCAAAATCTTTTAGAATGTGGAAGAGTTGACATTTATGCAAACGCAGCATATTGAGTAATTTCACGTCGACGAGTTTCAGAATAAACACTCTCTGCACATTGCTGTCACTGATATGAATGTTAGTCAATTCCGAAGTTATGAAGTATTCAAATTACTGCGTCGTTTTTCACTCTTAACCGCTATTTCTACTTTTATTTTCCAACTAAAATCTGAGCGATTCGATTTAAAATTCAATATCACGCAAATGGAAAGCACTTTCCACTTTCCATATACATATTTGAAAGAGTTTGCTTCCACGCAAGATATGCCAAATATATTGACTACGGCTAAAAAAGCCTGGTTTTATGAAGCAAGTCAGCTTTGTGTTTGGTGCTTGTGTTGTTCTAAAGTCATTCTGAACACTGTTGCAGACCGACCAAAGGAGTTGTGGTGAATATTGATATGCAGCCCAATACCTGAATACATTGGGGAAAGTTAAACATATGAGCATATGGAAATGCATTTAAAAAACTGTTTGTCTCAGATGTGTGGACCAGATGACTGATTTTGAGGGTCTTGTGCAATGTGCATAGTTTAAACTTAAAATAATTGTTTTACTTGATAACTGATGCACATTCATAGTTCCACATCATCTAGATGGTTCTTGCTGAAGTTGTCAGGCACAAGATGAGATTGGGGTTTTGGGGGGTGCCCTTTGTGACCCCACCAGGATCTGCAACTAGAAAGCTTATAGCTAGAATAAGTAAGGGTGATATTAAGCCCTACGACTGTGTGGCACCGGATGGGGGTGAAAAAGTTGTGTATACGCTGTCAGAAGGATGAACTTGGCACGAAGGCTCTGTCTGGTGAAAAACTTGTCTCTTCCAATTTTGGTTATCTCAAGGGTTCCAATCTGACAGGCTCTTGACAGCAGCTGGGAAGCGGTTTAAATGGTCACAAGGGTCAGTCGATATGTGTTTATATATGACTGCTGCAAAAAATGTTGACATCTCTAGTTTTAGCTATACTAAGGCTATATAGTGTCTCTGCTATTATTTCTTGGCATTGAATCTTGATCGCAGCTTGCCTGAAGTATTAAAAAATCTTAACAGCCAGTTAGTTGTGGCATGACCGCAGGGTTGGTTTAAGTCTATATATGGGTGACGTATAATAGCACTGATGTAAAACGTCTCATCGTTTAATTTCATTAGTCAGTCAGTTTGTCAACCAATCGATCAGAGTTGGTTAAGCCTCTGTCTCTGGGTTCATGAAGGTGTTGTGGTTGAAACAAATAAAAGAACTGCCAATTTATTGATACTTCTCCCTGATTGTCATGTAATCAGTCTGTCCTTGTGAATGGCAACGACTAACTTTAGAGGGCAACAGAACCTTCATGCACCCATATTCATGCTGATATAGATAACATTGTATCTTTTAATAGTCACAGCAACCAGCAAGGCAGCAACCCGTGAATTACCACAGGCACCTCTCTGAGTAAGATGCCACATTTATGGCTGAAAATGTGCTGCTAATATCAGGATTTACGCGGATTTTGATGTATAAGATATGTTCAATATCAGCTGGACAGCCTGGCCAGACACCAGAGTCTAGATGCTCATGGCTCGAGGACTGTGAGAAGCTCTGACCAATTGCTTTTGGCTTTTGCTCTGTAGTCTAAGGGTTCAGTCTGGTGTATGTTTCTGTCAGAGGCTCTCTGGTCTTTAACATTCTGCTTGCTTTATATTCATGTAATGTGAGGAGTATTGGCTTTGAGGCATCCATTTGATGATGGGTGTGTTATAGCAATTGTGATATTTTGTCTGGTGCTTGCCTTTTCCAAACAAGGTCTAGGCTTTTTGAGGACTAATCTGATAAACAGCTCTAAAGGGGTCCAGTTCAGTGGTAACGAGTTGGGCCTAATGATGAGTGCAAAAATATACAGGATGTAGAGCCCTGACGACCCTCCTCTGTAACTGTCAAAAATTGTTTTGTGTGTAATTCTAATTCTCTGATTGATTTTCCTTTTGTCTTTTTGTTGTTGAACTTTATTTGGTTAATTTGTTTGTTGTCTCTCTGACCTTGGAATCTGTTTTGTTGTTGTTGTTTTTTTTTGTTCCTGGATTGTCAACGTCCAAGATAAGGGTTTACAGGGTAGTCTGAACTATTTTGCAGCTAATGCTATGTCCCTTCATAGAAATTGCAGTCAAGCAGGTCCCAAGGCATTAAGACTCAAATGTAGGCTTGCTATAATTATTCTAAAAAAGTGCTGTGAATTTTTGTAATTAAAAAAAAAAACAATTTCAAGGGTACATGGAGCAACATCACTGCTTCATTTGTCATCTCTGCTTTGTTATGTTTGGGCTATAGGGTCAGTTTCTCATTTTAAAACACTTGTTGGCGGATCTTCAAGAACATCGTTTAAACCTTAAAGATCCACACTTTCAATATAGTATAGTTGGAAGGAGGGTGTTTTTAAAAGTATGAACAAAATCTAGTACACATAAATACAAATGATGCCTCGAACTCAGTTTTCTGTGTTAAGACTTTTATGGATCCCATCCTTGGGGACAGGGAGTATCTTGGTATTGACTCAGCTTTATCATTTCATGCTATTTGTCTATTTGTCTGTTTGTCTATCTGTCTAGCTATGTGGACATCAATCTATTGAGTTATCTATCTGCACAAACTTCTCAATATCTATCTTTATCTACATATATACATTACGTATCTATCTATGTCGCCATATATCTTTTTTAAGCACATATCAACCTTCTCAACAGCACTATACATGATGAGTGAAATGACATGAGAAATATAGCATCAGCAATTCGCCACTTACGATTAAGTGGCATGTCGATCCGTCACCAAAAATAAATCGCTCTCTCAAAATCTCTTAGAATGTGAGATGAGTTGACATTTATGCAAACGCGGCATATCAAGTAATTTCACGTCAACGAGTTTCAGAATAAACACTCGCTGCACATTGCTGTCACTGATATGAATGTTAGTCAATTCCCAAGTTATCAAGTATTCAAATTACTGCGACGTTTTTCACTCTTAACCGCTATTTCTACTTTTTATTTTCCAACTAAAATCCTAGCGTTTCGATCCGAAATTCAATATGGCGCAAATGGAAAGCACTTTCCATATACATATTTGAAAGAGCGTGCTTCCACGCAAGATATGCCAAATATATTGACTACTGCTGAAAAATCCTGGTTTTATGAAGCAAGTCAGCTTTGTGTTTGGTGCTTTCGTTGTTCTAAAGTCATTCTGAACACTGTTGCAGACCGACCAAAGGGTTGTGGTGAATATTGATATGCAGCCCAATACCTGAATACATTGGGGATAGTTAAACATAAGAGCATATGGAAATGCATTTAAAAAATTGTTTGTCTCAGATGTGTGGACCAGCAGGTTACTGCAATTTGATGGTCTTGTGCATCGTTTAAACTTAATACAATTGTTTTACTTTCTAACTGATGCACATTCACAGTTCTACAGATTCATCTAGACGGTTCTTGTTGCAGTTGTCAGGCACAAGATGAGATGGGGGTTTTGGGGGGTGCCCTGTGTGACCCCACCAGGATCTGCCACTGGAAAGCTTTTAACAAGGGAGAATAAGTAAGGGTGATATTAAGCCCTACGACTGTCTGGCTCCGGATGGGGGTGACAAAGTAGTGTATATGCTGTCAGAAGGATGAACTTGGCACGAAGGCTCTGTCTGGTGAAAAACTTGTCTCTTCCAATTTTGGTCTTCTCAAGGGTTCCAATCTGACAGGCTCTTGACAGCAGCTGGGAAGCGGTTTAAATGGCCACAAGAGTCGGTCAATATGTGTTTATAAATGTACGACTGCGATGAAAAGTGTGGGCTGCTTCGGTTTATAATAAAGCATGTCTGTTTTTACTTCTTACTTGTGATGGCACTTGTCATAGCAGTGTGAATTGAAAACGAATCTTAATAGCAAGTCAGAAACTTTTGGTTTTGTATCAGTTGATTGGTTGGTAGGTCATTTAGGATAGGAGTTGTTATAACCGTTGTGTGTCTCTGTTCAAGGCGGTTCTGGGTTTAATATCCAATTTCAGAACATTTTTTTGGCTGACCTAAACCTGCAATGTCCCAGCTTGATGTTGCCTTGACATTGAAACTAATGAAACACTGCCAATTTAATAATACTTTGCTGGTGAAGATTCCACATATTGGATAAATGATTCTTCCATTATCATGATGTTATCATGATGTTATCAGTCAATCCGAGTGAGTGGCAAGGACAGGAATTACAGGACTGTAGAACTTGCATGCACCTATATGTTTATGCTCAGACAGTCACATGAGCCACATTGTTACATCAACATAGCTTTAAGGATAGTTGCTTGCAGCCACCAGCCTCCCATGAATTACCATAGGAACCTCTCTGAGTGAGATGTCAAAAATTTATGGCTGAAAATGTGCTGCTAATATCAGAATTTACACAGATTTTTATGTAAGATATGTTCAATATCAGCTGGACAGTCTGACCAGACACCAGAGTCTAGATGCTCATGGCTCGAGGACTTGAGAAGCTTTGACCAATTGCTTTTGGCTTTTGCTCTGTAGTCTAAGGGTTCAGTCTGGTTTATGTTTCTGTGAGGCTCTCTGGTTTTGTTGGTCTTTTGGTATAACATTCTGCTAGCTTTATATTCATGTAATGTGAGAAGTATTGGCTTCGAGGCATCCTTTGATGATGGGTATTTTATAGCAATTGTGATATTTTGTCTGGTGCTGGCCTTTTCCAAACATGGTCAAGGATCTTTGAGGACTTTTCTGGTACACGGAGGGCATATGGAGCCCAGGTCAGCGGCACCACATTGGAATGCCAACCTTGTCGTGTGACAAGGCTCCTGCAAAACCTTCAACTGCAGGAAATGGCCAAGTTCTCTGCAGCAACTCATGGTTTGGCTACTTCAACTGTCTCCATGACACACAGAGCATGGACCAGCCCTCTTACTCCTCTTGAAGCCCCGCCACCTCCTCCACAGAGGGAACAGGCTGGAAGTCAGAACAATGTGATCAAATTTCGTGGGGCTAAGTCCAGCTTCAGTAATTTTTACCCGACCCAAATTGAAGCCTGGAATATGACTTTCAAAAGTGTCGAACACGCCTACACCTATTACAAGGCAATGGCTATGAATGAACCTAACCATGCTAATAAGATATTGACCTGTCGTACAGCAAAGAATGCCAAAGATATTGGTGATACGATCAACAACAATGAACACTGGCAAAACATCAAGAAGAACGTGATGTTCCATTTGCTGCAGCAGAAGGCAAAGCAATGTCATCAGTTCAACGATGAGCTGAAGGCCTCGAAGGACAAGAAACTTGTAGAAGACACCGGAAACAATTTCTGGGGACGGGGTACCAATGGAAGTGGAGCAAACACCTTGCGTCGCCTTTTGATGACACTGCGGCAGAAACTTCCAGCTTGTACTGCAGAACTGGATGCCCACCTTGCTTTCCATGATGATACCCTATACACAGCCCCCAGAATCCCTTCGCACCAAGGTCCAATGTCACAGAATGCAAGTCAACCAAGGCTGAAGTATACTCCCCCACCTAGGTATAGTCATCAACCTAGGTACACTCCTCAACCTAGGCACACTCCTCAACCTAGGCACGATTCACAACCTAGGTACGCTCCTCAACCTAGAATGTCCCAGCAACAGATTAACTGCTATAACTGTGGAGAAAAGTCTCACACTGTTGATTCATGCCGGCACCCGTACCCACTACAGTGTTATGCATGTTCTGGGGAAGGACACAAACGGAAGGCCTGCACTTTCTCCCAGAACAACGCCCGCAGAACGCCCTACTCGCGCTAGGGAGGAGGCCAAGAAGGCTCGGCCGACACTGTTGCTGTAGCTGCAACACCTAGAAAGAATGCATCCTCATCTCAGAGAGTAGTGCTAAACTCCCACTGTGACTTTTATGTGTCAACACGAGCTGATTTTGGTGTTAGCTGTGATCTTAATGTTGATTGTGATTTTAATGTGGATGATGGCACTAGCTGTGATTTTAATGTTGACGATAAAATATGCTGTGATGTGTTTGATAGTACACTTGATGTGAATAATCCATCATTTATAGCCAGCCAGCAAGCTTGTAATGTACATGATAATTCTGAAGTAGCCATGGAATGTGACGCAGCTGACAGTGTAAAGTCTGTATCTGTACAGCAGTGTGATTCAATTGATACATTTAAGCCACTGTGTCAGTATAAAAGTGCTCATGCCAAAAGTCTCATTGTGAGCTACTTGAATATCAATAGCATTCTTAGCAAGTTCACGGAATTTTCATCAGTATTAAGTGATGAATTAGTTGACTTTGTAGCCTTAGCAGAAACTAAGCTAGATGATACTGTAAGCGATAATGTGCTGAATGTAAAAAATTACAAGATGTATCGCTGTGATGGTAGTCGACTTGCTCATGGTCTTATGATGTACATTAGGTCAGATATAACTCATTGCAGAAGAATTGATCTGGAGGGCTGTGGTGATTTTGAGAGCCAATTTATTGTTATGGAAGTATGGCTCAGAAAGCAGAGATGGTTTTTTGTAGCAGTTTATAAGCCTCCACCTGTCAAGCATGAGAGTTTTCTAAAAGACATTTCTGGTCTATGTGAAAGATTGCTGATGGAAAGCAGTGATATCTTGATCCTTGGTGATATGAATATCAATATGCAACTATGTAACAATAAGCTTAAAGAGTTTTGTGATATATACGGTTTTAAAAACATGGTAAATGAGCCTACATGTTTCAAATCTTTAGTAAATGAATATCTTATTGACGTTATTCTTGTGTCAAAGCCTCAAAGGTTCAATGAAACATTAGTGTTTGATACGGGTTTGAGTGACTGTCATAAAATGATAAGTATTAGCACAAAACTCCATGCACCCAAGAGGGAACCAAGAAAAATTGTATATAGAAGCTTTAAAAACTTTGATGAGGCTGTATTCAGAAAAGATGTTGAATGTATTCCTTTTCATGTTGCTCATGTCTTTGATGATGTCAATGAAGTTGCATGGTTTCATGAAAAACTGTTTGTAGAGGTCATTGACACTCATGCCCCGTTAAAACGTAAAACTCTAAAGAAAGATTCGGTACCATTTATGAACTCCGAATGGAGGAAAGTTATCCATCGAAGAAATCAGTTAAGAAATAGATTTTACAAAAGTAAAAATCAGTATAATTGGAATGAGTACAGAAAAATGAGGAATCTTGCCACAAAGCTAAGAAGGCAATCAGAAATAAACTATTTCAGAGAAAGAAGCATGAGTGTCGATGCGAATGGATTCTGGAAAACGTTTAAACCTTATCTTAGTAGAAAGTGTGATTCCAGTAACAGTAATATTATACTTCGTGAAAATGATTGTATAATTACAAAACCAAAAGAGGTGTGTGAGGTGTTTAATTCTTACTATGAAAATATAGCAAATGACATCGGAACCCCAGATAATTTTGGTGAGGAGATATCTCCTGAGGTTATCCAGTCAGCCATTGACATGCATGCTGAACATTCCTGTATCAAAATGATAAAGATGTTGTTTCCATCCCCTAACAAGTTTGAATTTAAAAGGGTGACTTCCAATGAAGTGTTCAAATGCTTAAAGAGCGTAAATGTTAAAAAGTCAAAGGGATATGACTATGACTGCCGTTTGATCTTCCAACTCTAGGAAGGCTATGGAAATGCATCCTCTCTCCAAGTAAGGCTGTCCAGAACTCCTTAGCACTCCTCCAATTCTCCCAAGTTCTGTCAGAGGTTCATCTGTCCATCTATCTAATAGGTTACTTGTAATCTATCTGTCTGGCTATCTATCTATACGTCTCAATATCTCCTACTACATGTAATGTAGCTATCGATGTCACCATGCATATATGTCTTTTTTGGGCATGTATCAACCTTCTCTAGTTTCGACAGCACTATAAATGTTGAGTGAAATGACATGAGAAATATAGCATCAGCAATTCGCCACTTACGGTTAAGTGGCACGTCGATCCGTCACCAAAAATAAGTCGCTCTCTCAAAGTCTCTTAGAATGTAGAAGAGTTGACATTTATGCAAATGCAGCATATCGAGTAATTTCACGTCAACGAGTTTCAGAATAAACACTCACTGCACATTGCTGTCACTGATATGAATGTTAGTAAATTCCGAAGTTATGAAGTATTCAAATTACTGCAGCGTATTTCACTCTTAACCGCTATTTCTCCTTTTTATTTTCCGACTAAAATCTGAGCGATTCGATCCAAAATTCAATATGGTGAAAATTGAAAGCACTTTCCACTTTCCATATACATATTTGAAAGAGTGTGTTTCCACGCAAGATATGCCAAAAATATTGACTACCGCTAAAAAACCTGGTTTATGAAGCAAGTCAGCTTTAAATATGGTTGTGGAGCTATAGATCTGGTGAGCTGGACTCTTTTGGGTTTTGGTGCAAGTGTTGTTTGAAAGTCATTCTGAAAACTGTTGTATACTAACCAAAGGAGTTTTGGTTAATGTTGACATGCACCCCAATACCTGAAGACGTTGGGGATAGCTAGACATATGAGCTGGCTACACATGCGTTAAAAAACTGTTTGTCTCAGATGTGTGGACTAACAGGACACTGCACTTTAATGGTCTAGTGCATAGTTTAAACTTAATACAATTGTTTTACTTGATAACTGATGCACATTCATAGTTCCACATCATCTAGATGGTTCTTGCTGTAGTTGTCAGGTACAAGATGAGATGAGGTTTTGGGGGATGCCCTTTGACCCCACCAGGATCTGCAACTGGAAAGCTTAGGTCTAGAATAAGTAAGGGTGATATTAAGCCCTACGACTGTCTGGCTCCGGATGGGGGTGACAAAGTTGTGTATATGCTGTCAGAAGGATGAACTTGGCACGAAGGCTCTGTCTGGTGAAAAACTGGTCTCTTCCAATTTTGGTCATCTCAAGGGTTCCAATCTGACAGGCTCTTGACAGCAGCTGGGAAGCAGTTTAAATGGCCACAAGGGTCGGTCAATATGTGTTTATGTATGACTGCGATGAAATGTTTGGGCTTCTTCAGTTTATAATACATCATTTCTGTTTTTACTTCTTACTTGTGATTGCACTCGTCATAGCAGTGTATATTGGTAAAGAATCTTAATAGCAAGCCAGAAACTTTGGTCTGGTATCAGTTAATTGCTTGGTAGGTCATTTAGGAGTTTTTATGACTGTTATATGTCTCTATTCAAGGCGGTTCTGAGTTTAAAGTCTTGTTTCAGAACACGTTTTTGGCCGACCTTATGAGCAAGGTCCAGGCTTGATGTTGGTTTGACATTGAAACTGACAAAACAACTGTCAATTTATCAATACTTTGCTTGTAAAGATTCCACACATGGGATAAATGATTCTTCCATTTTCATTAATAACATGATGTAATCAGTAAATCCTTGTAAGTGGCAAGGACAAGCTTTAACGGACTGTAGAACTTGCATGCACCTATATATTTATGCTCAGACAGTCACATAAACAACATTGTAGCTTTTAGGATAGTTGCTTACAGCCACCAGCCTCCTATGAGTTACCACTGGCACCTCTCTGAGTAGGATGTCACATTTAGGGCAGAAAATGTGCTGCTAATATCAGGATTTACACAGATTTTGATGTAAGATATGTTCAATATCAGGTGGACAGCCTGACCAGATGCCAGAGTCTAGATGCTTATGGCTCGGGGACTATGAGAAGCTTTAACCAATCGCTTTTGGCTTTTGCTCTGTAGTCTGAGGGTTCAGTCTGGTGTATGTTTCTGTCAGTGGCTCTCTGGTCTTTGTTGGTCTTTTGGTATAACATTCTGCTTGCTGTATAGTCATGTAATGGGAGGAGTATTGGCTTTGAGGCATCCGTTTGATGATGGGTGTGTTATAACAATTGTGATATTTTGTCTGGTGCTGGCCTTTTCCAAACAAGGTCAAGGATCTTTGAGCACTGTTCTGATACACAGAGGACCTGGGGCCCATCTCAGTGACAAAGCTCTGGGATACCAACCAATGAGACCTGGGAACGATTTATGGTCTGGCAACCCATGTTAGATGGCTGTTTCATCATGTGTCAAGGGTGCACTTCATGTCATTATGACTTGATTATCTGTGCAAAAATACAGGACATGGAGCCCTAGCAACCATTTGTACCATTTACTTTTACTGTAAATCAGGATTAACTGTGAAAAATTTGTGTTTTGTTTGTAACTCTAAATTTCCAATTGATATTCTTTTGTCTTTTAGTCGTTGAACTGTTTTCCGTTGATCTGTTAGTTGTCTATGACCTTGGGGTATCTCTCTGACCTTGAAATCTGTTTTTGTTGTTTTTTTGTTCCTAGATTACATTGTCAACATCCCAGATAAGGGTTTACGGGGTGGTCTGAACTTTTTTTACACCTGATGCAATCTCACTTTCATAGAAATTGCAGTCTGTTGAGCTGGTCCCAAGGCATTAAGACACAAATGTTGGCTTAAATGCAGCCTGATCTGTGTTAGTATCCCAGTAATGTTCACTGTTAAGTTTGCTGTAATTTTCTTTCAAAACCATGTGAATTTTGTGGGAGGTAGAACAGATATTAAAAGGAACAGAGGGCCAAGCTTAGCTTTGCCGTGTTTGTACTCAAGGGTTTGATTTATCATTTCAGAACACTTGTTGGTTCATCTTCAAGAGCATTTTCTAAGTCTTTGAACTACACTTTTCATTTAGTATAGTTGGAAGGTTAGTTTTGGGGGCAGGGTTGCCCTGACCAACCAGGATCTGCTGCTGGAAAGCTTAAGGCTAGAATAAGTAAGGGTGATATTAAGTGATATGAAGCCCTACGACTGTCTGGCTCCAGATGGGGGTGACAAAGTTGTGTACATGCTGTCGAAGGATGAACTTGGCACGAAAGCTCTGTCTGATGAAAAACCTGTCTCTTCCAATTTTGGTCATCTCAAGGGTTCCAGTCTGACAGGCTCTTGACAGCAGCTGGGAAGTGATTTAAATGATCTTCCAATTCCAGAGCATCTTCTGAATCCTATAAAAAGGACAGTACTTTGTATCTATAACCTGTATAAGCAGTATTTTGCAACTTACTCGTATAAGATTTAACGACGTGTCACATTGAAATTAAGGTAACCTCAATCTCTCTCACAATTGCTGCAATTTTTACTGCAAAATTATTTACAATGTCTCTTTAAGCCGCGTAATCCATGTGGAAAAAAGAAATACCACGTGGTCGAGTGACAACTGGCAACCTGTGCGAAATGGACTTTCACACAAGCAACTCCACTAATGAAATGCATCAAGATTACATGAATTACTTCTTGCTCATTTAAACCTTGATTATTCCTCCAGCCATACCGGTGCATTGCTTGTCTTGAACCGTGGGACAATTTTGTTAGATTTAGTGCACATTCTCACGGATGAGTTGCCAAATAAATCCTGCACCTGGATCACTTCCATAACCTAATTAGACTTCCAAATGGCTGTTAATTTAATTAGCACTAATTAGGTCATTTAGGTGCATCAGACAGCCTGCCAGAAGGGTTCGTTAATCGGGTAATGTTGCAAAATTAAGAAGGTGCGGATGTGAAATTTGTGGTATCATGTTTTTCTGAATTTAAGCATTTGAAACATCACACAAAAGACATATTGTGTTTAAATCCTCATAATATAGTTGCAGAAATTGGTTGCTGCTTGGTGTCAGTAATGTGAGCCTTAGGCCTTTGTCAGGTTGTCATAGGTAGCGCACTGAGTTGCCAACCGCTGAGACTTGGGTTCGATCCCCATTCCTGGCAACTCATGTTAGACGTATGATTCTCTGGGGGAGGGCACCGACTATACTAACTGTATATTTTAGCCAGAGTTTCCAAGTTCATATGGGGGGGGGGGCACCTGGGCACCTAAGCATCTTAACTTAGGAAATCTGTAAATAGCCTATTTCATATACCATTTGTACATACTTCATATTTTCATCTTGTTTTGTTATTTTAATATGTCGGTCAAAAGCTTTATAGCTTGTGTTACTTGTTTTTACTGTCATCACCGACTTTAAATAAAATTTTACTTTACTTTACTTTACTTACTTTACTTTACAGGTCCAATAGGGGGGGGGGACACGTGTCCCCCCGTCCCCCCCCCCCCCATAGGGACGCCACTGCCCAGGTTGGATTTCAAGCCAACTGTTTCAGATGTGTAAAAATGTTTCAGCCACATGTTGTGTGGGTGTAAATGATTAAAAGAATCAAAGTTGCATGTTATTTTATTGGAAATCTATATCAGATGCAATGATTCTGACTGTTTCTCGTTCCATAAAAATTGAGGCAGAACACTATTTCAGAAAAAAAAATCTCAAAGAAAAATGACATGCAAAGACTGGAGTTTTTGGAATGTCGTGACTGGAGAGGATCATCATGTCAAAATTTGAAAATGTGATTCAGCTCGTTCTTCTTTTACATGATTATGTCACTCAATTTATGCTTCATTTGGGTTTAATGACTTGTAAAGGGGTGACAGAAAAGAGGGCTGGGGAGGAGCATAGTGGAATTTTGACAGGTATCGTGTCAGTGAAGTTGCTTTGTTCTATCAGATACTCTTAAGGATACTGTGGTTATTAAGAAGTCCCATGCTGAAGTATATATTCTTTTATAGACAAAAACAAAGGTTACTTTAATATTCAGATGTATGATACTTCAGATGGGACTGTAAATACTT